>CM055830.1:8927056-9673846 GCA_029582265.1 Zoroaster sp. YZ-2022 | reverse complement strand
TCAGATGGGGGAATTCTCAATATATTGTACCTGTAAGCAAAACATATGCAGTACACTGTACAATGTATATACAGGAAGCACAAAGGCTATTTACTTTTCTCTACTGGGAATGGGAGAGACACTGAACGTAACGGGAATTCCATTCTCTTAATATAAATTTGATTAGCCATGGCTTCCATGCATTACATTTACACTGCTGCACCCGGACTTGAAAACCATTTGTTGCATTTGCTCATTTTACAATTAATACACTACACCTTTTGATATTTAATTTTAAAACAACCATGCCTTGTCCACAACACTGGATTTGTTTGTTACTTTCTGGCTACTGGTGTATTTCTTTTCTTTTTTCTTCATTTTTTTAAAAATTAAATCTGAAAAATTCCCCTAAATAGGGAAGTTAAAACAATTTTCTGATATCAGGAAAAATTTCTGAGAAATCGGGGGGGTGGGGGGGGGGACTTTTAAACACATTGCAAAATTATTTGACAACCCAGGTAATTTTTGGTGAAGACATGTCATGGAATATTTTAAGAAATGCTTGGAATGTTGATTTAAATGGAAATAATTTGGAAAATCTTCAATACTGCTCATTTGGAGCATGACTTTGTCTTATAAACTTTTTTCAAGCCCTTCCTATAGGAATTTTTTTTGGTGGTTTCTAGTCTACGTCACCTCAGACATTTTCTGGTTTTTTTTGCTATGAAACAATGTCCAATTGCAGCAATTAGAATTCTGCTGTGCTGTGTTTACAACGACATTCACATAGTGGTATAAACGTTTGCCCGATTTGTGCGGCCTCTCTTAGCCACCATACTTTGTGTCTGGGAAATTTGGTCTGGTTCCAATAACGGACATGTACATGTATAACATATAATTCACTGGTTGGCAAAAAAAAAAAAAGATTACCCCCCCAAAAAAAACCCATGTTACCACACTGAATTGAAGCCGACCTGTGACCATGAACTGAATATTTTTTTGGGCCATATGTACATGAACATAGTACATTGTGTACATGTACATGGTTACTGTATGTAAGCTTAGCAGACAGCACAGTCCAACTTTCATCAAGTTGGACTGAACAATTCTAACGGGGGACGGGGAATTACAGATTGCGAAATCTTTTGACAACTGAATGTTTTTTTGGATCTTGATTTGAATGGAAATAATTTGGTATCTTCTAGTACTGCTAAACACTAACACAAAAGAACATTTTGGGTTTAGGTGGGTTTTACAGGGACAATATCGTCATGATATATAAACAGGGCATGACATCACAGAGTGGTACATGTAGTTTTAGATTAACTCAGTGACTGAAAATAATACCCCACATGATAAGGTCATGTTATCATTGCTGCTGCATAAATGAGTCAGTAATTTTCAGTCACTGTGTTCATCTTAAACTAGGACACCGATTTTCATGCCTGTAGAAAGTCTCTTTCTGATCGTGAGGATATTGTCCGTTTAAACTTGGGAAGGTTTAACATTGGTAATTATACCCGATTACAAAATCATGATAACTTGTAAAAATGTAAAAATACCTATCGACTTGAGAAATTATTCCGTCTCAAACTTACACAGATTGTGTGTTCAAGCCCCCCCAAAAAGTCCATAGTTTCTGGTCAAAGGTCGGATTTAAAACCTGCAGTGATGCATTTTTTTATTTTTTGTTATAATCTTTTCTTTAAGTGATACATGTTAACATGTACAGTTAACATGTATTGGAACCATGTCCAAATTTCCCATACACAAAGTATGGTGGCTAAGAGAGGCCTCAAAAATCGGACAAACGTTCATACCCCAATGTGAAAACTCATTTAAAACACAGCGCAGCAGAATTCCAATGGATCCAGCAATTTCGGCTGCAATTGGACAATTGCAAAATGATTTGACAACCCAGGTAGTTTTTGGTGAAGACATGTCATGGAATATTTTAAGAAATGCTTGGAATGTTGATTTAAATGGAAATAATTTGGAATCTTCCAGTACTGCTCATTTGGAGCATGCCTTTGTCTTATATAAGCATTTTTTTCAACCCTTCCTATAGGAAAAAAAATGTCTGTGGTTTCTAGTCTCCACACGCGTCACCTCAGACATGCGAAACAGCATTTTTAGTTTTCTGGTTTTTTTTTCCTATGAAACAATGTCCAATTGCAACAATTAGAATTCTGCTGTGCTGTGTTTAAAATGACGTTCACATAGTGGTATAAACGTTTGCCTGATTTGTGCGGCCTCTCTTAGCCACCATACTTTGTGTCTGGGAAATTTGGTCTGGTTCCAATAACGGACATTTATAACATATAAGTCACTGGTTGTCCAAAAAAAAAAAAAAAAAAAAAAAAAAAAAGATTACCCCCCCCCAAAAAAAACATGTTACCACACTGAATTGAAGCCGACCTGTGACCATGAACTGAATATTTTTTTGGGCCATATGTACACGAACATAGTACATTGTGTACATGTACATGGTTACTGTATGTAAGCTTAGCAGACAGCACAGTCCAACTTTCATCTAGTTGGACTGAACAATTCTAACTTGGGGGCCGGGGAATTACAGATTGCGAAATCTTTTGACAACTGAATGTTTTTTAAAATCTTGATTTGAATGGAAATAATTTGGTATCTTCTAGTACTGCTAAACACTAACACAAAAGAACATTTTGGGTTTAGGTGGGTTTTACAGGGACAATATCGTCATGATAAACAGGGCATGACATCACAGAGTGGTACATGTAGTTTTAGATTAACTCAGTGACTGAAAATAATACCCCACATGATAAGGTCATGTTATCATTGCTGCTGCATAAATGAGCCAGTAATTTTCAATCACTGTGTTCATCTTAAACTAGGACACCGATTTTCATGCCCTGTAGAAAGTCTGCTCTGATCGTGAGGATATTGTCCGTTTAAACTTGGGAAGGTTTAACATTGGTAATTATACCCGATTACAAAATCATGATAACTTGTAAAATGTAAAAAATACCTATCGACTTGAGAAATTATTCCGTCTCAAACTTACACAGATTGTGTGTTCAAGCCCCCAAAAGTCCATAGTTTCTGGTCAAGGTCGGATTTAAAACCTGCAGTGATGCATTTTTTTTATTTTGTTATAATCTTTCTTTTAATGATACATGTTAACATGTACAGTTAACATGTATTGGGAACCATGTCCAAATTTCCCATACACAAAGTATGGTGGCTAAGAGAGGCCTCAAAAATCGGACAAACGTTCATACCCCAATGTGAAAAACTCATTTAAAACACAGCGCAGCAGAATTCCAATTGATCCAGCAATTTCGGTTGCAATTGGACATCGTTTTATAGCCAAAACAATAACAAAATTAAAAATGAAGGTCTGAAGTGATCCGCACGGATACCAGAAACTAGAGACTTTTACATGTCATGTCCATGTCCATGTCATGTCCATGTCCATGTCATGTCCATGTCATGTCCATGTCATGTCCATGTTAGCGTGTATCTCATGTCATGTACATGTCATGTACATGTACAGTGACCATTTGTCGTTACACCTTGATCCTTCTGTACTTGCCAAAACTAAAGGCGGAGCTCACTTTATGCTAACATACCAAATTTAAAAACGAAAGACAAACTCTCATTGGTTACTGGTTGGCCCAGCAACAGCTCCCTCCAATGACATGTAACATTAATGTGTGTCTGCATGCATTGCGTGTGGGATCAAACACGGTCAAAGCTAGGCGGGGCATGTGACTGGCCATCATTTAAAATAAACCGACCACACAACAATTCTTGTATGAGGAATTTCCATCAGGATTCCGATGGGAAAATAAAGAAACACATCAACTCTCGATTACAGAATGATCAATGCTATTGTTTGAGTTCGAACACACGATGTCGCAATGCACTTCCGTATCCACAACTCAGTTATTGATCTCGCTGTACAGTGTATGTACATACATGTACCAGTGTGGACCCTATCGGGAACGGTGCACTGTGCAAAAATGCCTAGGGGTTAGGGTTAATTATGTAATCAGTAAATGCATGTTGTACAATGTATGTACACTCCCTAATAACACAAAATAGTGTTAGTACATGTAGATATACCTTGATTGGTGCTGTCGTTTATGGTTGACGGCACTTCTGCACGAGCTCATCCCAATGTTCTTGTTTAATCTGACCCTCTTCACACTCACGAACTGTCAATGTCGCTAGCTCTTCTGGTACGGTGCATTCCTTGAGCTTTATCGGCAAGATGAATCCGTTGCCTCTTGTGTGGGATTCTTTGATGGCCTGATTGATGGTATATTGCATCCATCCGGGGGCGGGGCATCTGGGGGCGGGGCATCCGGGGGCGGGGCTTCCCGTGAGGACAATCACACACCTGTAACTGAGTTTTAAACACTGGATGAGGTTTCCCGTGATAAATTCTCCAACCTCAAAATCTCGTTGCTGGATGCAGCACCGGAGGCTGTGCTCTGACTCAAGTTTGTGCACGAATGCCACAGCCCATTGACTGTCCCGTTCAGCATGCCATACAGATACATCATAGTGGTATTTCCCGTTTTTGCAGTTAGCAGTGGGTGACGTGCTTAACTCCGACAAGCGTCTCTTAGAGTAGGCTGTCCAGAAGTGATAGTCCAGAAGAATCCGGACAAAACCTGGCTTTTCTTTGGTGCTGTAGTGTTTAAAATCATGACTGAAGTATAAATCAGATTGATCTTCTCCGAGAGGTGTTTCTAGGATCTGTCTGCGGACCTCGCTTGCCTTTTCCAACTGCACTTTGCTCCCTTTGAGCTCGTTGACCCTTTCCAGGCACTGAGCCCATCGCTGGTGGGTTAACACCGGGTCAAAAAAATCATCCTGCTCGCTACATGTGGCTTGACGAAACATACTGAGGGCTTTAACAGTCTCACCGAGTTGAAAGTAAATATAACCCAGGTCAGATAAGTCAGCGTGGACTACCTTCATCTCTCGCGCTTTCAGGATATTAGTTTCAGCTTCTCGGAGCCACTCCTTCGCTTGTTCATCTTTCACAGATGCATCTTCATACATGGTTAGAAACAAGTCAGCCCGATAGCGATACCCATATCGTGATGGCCTTAATTTCAAAGATCTGTCCAGCAAAACCTTGGCTTGATCGAAGAGATTGAGTTTAACATACTCTGATCCCACCCTACGAAGTACAATGTGATGCAGGTGTATCGACAGGCCTTTTTCATAGCACTGCCCTGGCGTGAGGTGGTACTCAGACTGATCTGGAAATGCTTTAGCGAGACTTCTGTTTTTTGAATCATGATTTACAAGAATTCCAAGAAACACCCAAGACAGTGCTTGGTAATATTTAGAAGTACTGATTACTGCTACATCCAAGAAGTGCCTACATGCATTTAGGAATCCCTTGGTGATACATTCATCCGAGTAGCACGTCTCGGAGTTATCCAAACAAGTCTGATCCTCATAGTGAAGTTTTCTCAGGTACAACATCTGGACGTCTCGCCTGTACAGCGCTAAGGCATAGTCAAAAAGCCATTCTGCTCTATGAGGGCCATCACATTTCCTGCCGATAGTTGCAGCTCGCTCTATATACCTCATGTATCGGAAGCACCGTTTGAACTGCTCAAAATAGCGTATAGCGTGAGCTTTATCTGCAAGTGCCATGGCTCTCTCCTGGTAACTTGGACTCTCTAGAACCTCTGCAAGTTTGTCGACATACTGTTGGTGTTTATCCAGATAACAGAGTTCTTTGTAGATATGGACAACATTTCCAAGGGCATTTATGTTATTTTTTGTCTTTGCTCAAGACATCCTGGAATAACTCTAATGCTTTGTCCGGATTTTTGGAGATTGTAAGCAATAAACCCTTTTAGATTCTGTAACAGTGTAATATGTTGGCTGGTCATCAAAGTCCCAGTCCTCCTTTTCCAATATCGCCTCTTCACGACTGAGAGTGATTTTATCTTTGGAAATGAGTGTGAGCTCTAACCAGCTGAGGTGGCAACCGAAAGAGTCAATCATGGCAAGAATTCGGCCAGGATTGGACATAGCGTAATAGTTTGGCTGCTTCCACTTGTCGCAGTGCCCATCATTGTAATTTAGACTCCCCATGAAAATGTAGAGTTGGACCTTCTGGTCCCTTGCCAAAACCATGGAAGTGTTAGGCATATCACTTTGGCCAGTCTGCTTGTAGGAGGCTGTTCTCATATAAGTTAATTGTTGTAGGTTTGAACCCAGCATATGTCAGTGTTAATTTTATTTAATTAAATTAATGGAAACTGCCTAGATCTCTAAGTTCAACACCTGCATACAACAAGACCACAACACACACACTTACGTGCACGGTTTTCACTCGCAATGAAACGTCTGTAGTGATCACTAGACTTCGTATGGAATACTGGCCGAGTAACTGCTCGATACATGTATCATGCAAGTCACCTTTAGTTGATGTACACAGGGCACCAAAACGTAAACACAAGGTCATATTTTCACCTTCACAAAGCATTGCCCAACGTTGCGGTGTATGACACAACTCTACCGTACCTGAGGGGCGGGCCTAACAAGGGCGACACATCTACAGAGAAGGCGAGTTGTGAATGTGCCTTAATAATCAACAATAATACACGAGTATAAAACGTAATCCTGAAAACCAGAGGTTAGTTTCGGTTTATCTTCCTCCATGGATTACACGGTTAAACAAACAATAAATTAACATGTGATTATGTCCGAATCGCCAAATTTACGTGCGTTGAAATGTTAACGGAAGGAATTGCTGAGACACACATCCTAACATGACTGAGGGCCGCTAAGTCACCGGAATTGCTCCTCCTCGTTGCTCCATGGTGGAATCATACAATGCGAAATATATACTGGTAGTGGTAGCACTAGTACTCTGATCTCCGTACAAGCCCACGAGTTCTTAGTTTTGAGTTTATTTTTAGTCGGTAGCTTGATGAGGAAACAGCAACTTGTAACTCAATTTCTGGTGTTGCCAGCAGCAGGGTGTGAGTTCGAGCCCCGGTCGTGACACTTGTGTCCTTGAGCAAGGTACTTAACCGTAATTGTTTCGTCCTTCGGATGGGACGTAAAGCCGTAGGTCCCGTGTGTTGTGTAATGCACGTAAAAAAGAATGCGCCTTGAGCACCACTTAGTTGGTAGATACGTGCGCTATATAACTTATAAGTCCACACATTATTATTATTATTATTAAGAACACGCTCAGATAAAACGAAACTATATGATCATGTGATCCACTGACCAGTATTTGCTATGATATATCAGCAATCGTATTCATACTCCAAACAGTAGCGAGAGGGCATAATAAATGACGCTGACGGATCGGACTGGGCATGGCACGGTTGTTGAATTTGAATCATGGTTGAATTAAAAGATTTTTCTAGGCATAAACATGATCTAATCACGTGCTGTCTGGCCCAGCTATAACATATGCGTGCATGCTGTGCGCGTCGCCCAAGGCTGGCATTCATTAGTAGTCTTGTGTCAAGAAGTCTGTGGCAGCCGTGCTCGAACCGCACATAACGCTGAGGACTCGTGTGAAAGGCAAACACGCCTCGAAAAATTCACTATTGCAGTCGCGCACAGAGATCACATTACCACAGACGTCTTGTTCCAAGACTAAGACTGCAGACGCAAATAGATCAGGGAATTCCCCATCTTAAAGGAGCAGTTTCCCTGCATGGGCTTATCGATAACATTATGCTATACCGTAGTTGACAGCGGCGTACTCGGCAATATGGCGTCAATGTAATAACTGGCTATACTTCCGCTTTCAATGGCAGTCAGCATGGTAACAACAGAGTATAGCATACGGGGCGCGATATAATCCTATAAAATAAAATCTTAAGATTTAAAAAAATTTAGGACAAAGTGCCCCCTCCTTAAATTTTGGATCCGCCCCTGTAAGTGTCTGTATAAAACGAATACTTATTTTCACTGTCCGTGTACTGGCAAATTATTTTACAAGGGCAAATTTCCTAGGGCTGATGATAAGCAGATTAAATTATGCTATGCATGTAATTATTTCTGCTACGCCTTATACAACGGACTACCAGTCAAGATAAACAAAATTTGTTCCAGGATTTGGCTGGTAAAAAAAAAAAAAACAACAACAAACAAACAAACCAACGCCCCAACCACTAACACCCCAACAAAACAACAAACAAAAACAAAAAACAAAAACAGCATGCGCGGATCCTGGTTCTTGAAAAAGAAAATGGTGGGTTTGTACATCGGCAAAAAAAGTGTGGGCCCACTGCTCAAAATGAAGGGGGAGAGAGAGAGAGAGAGAGAGAGAGAGAGAGAGAGAGAGAGAGAGAGAGAGAGAGAGAGAGAGAGATCCCCTGGATCCTCCAATGCTGCTAAGCAACACTGTTTGTTCTGGTAAGTTACTTTTTGGCCTTGGTGTACTTTGTATATTTTGTAAAGACATCGTGGGGCCGGGGTCAAAGGCTTGAAAAAACGCTGAACCCGGAAACATTATTATATCACATCATTGTGCAGGCAAATAACACGGTCTGCTATATCCTGTGAAGTTCACACTGGCTACAAATTGTATGCGCATCACCAAAAATCCACTTGAACCGAATGCTAGAAAATATTAGCGAATTAGTTATCAAACTAATCGCTGTGAAACGGCCTGATCTACATTTTAAACACCCCGCTATAGATGGGCTGGCTTGCCCATAGTTATTGACGATACCTCGTTGAAGCACACATCAAGAAGTACATATTATTTATTGGACAGGCGGCGGGATTTTGAAAAAAACTAGTGAGTATACATTTTATATTATACATTTTCTATACCAATTGAATGGAAGGCACATCATTGGTAATGTTGGCAAAACTGCTTCAATTGTGCTTTTTAATACTCGTTGAATAAAGATATACATGTACATTAAACAAACAACATGCACAGGTTTCAGTTTGTTACGTACGGTGACGTTCACCTGAAAATTGTGAAAATGCATTTTGATAGTTTGTATTCATTCTAATTGGAAAGAGTACTCTCTCCTAAATTCCAACTGGATACATTTTCATTATATGTAATACGAAACTTGTTCACTTTCCTTAAAAATTACAGACCTCGGACAAAACGATTTGCAGGGAATATTAATTAACAATCATCAGCTTTACACCAAGTTTTACATTAATATTCGACCTTTTTGTTATCATTGATTTACCAATTCTGTACCTTGCCTTTAAACTTCAAGAATTGGATGGAGAAGGGTGGGTTCCTGGGTGGAGATCTTGAAATTCCTGTTGTGAATAAATGACGTCACCTGTTTACAAGAGCGCCCTCAGCAAAACTATGGCGGCTCTATACAGAAGCTATGTTATAGACTGGTCCCCTGTCTATATCCTATCAAAGATATAGACCGGCCCCAGGTGTACCACTCAAAGGATTTCATTTATTTATTTATTTATTTATTTATTTGAACATACACTTTTAAAACAGTGGCACACGCCTACCCGGCGGTGCGTTCAAAAATACATCAAAACACTACTGAAAACAATATATACCAACCATATTATAATATTAATAGTATTATTATGTGAAAGGGAAAACATACGGTCCTACATGGTCCACCGACTCCTCCACCCTGCAAACACGTTCCAATTCTAAACATTTGAAAAACACTAGAAATCATTGGATACGTTAACGCCTTGTGCTGAAGATCTGACGTCACGCTTCGAGGCTTGCGCGCGCTATAGCTACCAACCAAGGTCAAAGTTGAGCACTGGGGAAAAAAATTGCGGCTGTACGGCGAGCCGGGCCATGATCTGGCGTAATTCACGCGCCTCGTCAAGCTCAAAGCGTGACGTCAGATCTTCAGGTTATGTTGTGCTGCTAATATAAAGCCTTATCGGAATTGTGGGCGCAATGAATTATGGGAGTTAGGTTTTGGAAAAAAATGTAAACAAACGTACACGTTTGTGCACAGGGTCAATGGAGGAGAAAGGTGGTCGGTCAGAAAATTGACGTTTTTTACGTACCGGTATTATAGCAAAATTATGGAGAAAATGTTTCAGTTAATTTATAAACAAAACATTTTTATAATTAAGAAAGAATTGATTTCGAAAACTACACAAATAGAGGAATTCTCAGCTGATTCTGATCCCGGGTGGGACGACCATATATGGTCAAACCACAATAATGATTATAAATTGGGGTGTCGGTCGAGCGTAAATTAAAAAACATTAAAGAAATAATAATAAATAGCCTAAATAATCAAATAAATAAATACAAAATTGCTGCCACCCGAAAAACAAACCATTAAAAATAATTCAAATCAAACAAAGTTCTACAGTTGAGATAGGAACATTTATCTTATCAAGAAACTATTATCTTATTATTATATTATTTTGGGACCGTCTGATACTACCGTCACGTTCCCTGATCGTAGATTGGGGACACGGATTGCCGCTCATCATCAATCAATTCAATTTGGTTCCACATGAGCATATTCGTCTAATATAGTGGTTTAAAGCCAGTGACTTTAAAATTGTTTTCGCTTCATCATTTTATCAATAACCTGGTTCTCATCTTTCAAGCTGTGCTTATTCTTTTGCTTATTTATTACCTGCCTGTAGGTATTTTCTGTCATGCCTGATTTTTTGTGATATCTGCTGTCTTTGTCATAAGTGAGCTGTTTAATGAAACAAGCATCTTCTTGCCGACATACATGAGCGACCCAGTTGTATTGTTGGCCTCTGATAAAGTCTTCAATGTCTGAGATCCCGCAGATTCTCTTAATATCTTCATTTTTGTATCTGTATTTACAAAACTCACCCCGGAACCATCCGCCCTTTTGTAAGAATTCACCTTTTTCTCCCTCTGGTGGCCTCCTTTCACTAATGATCTCAATAACAATGTAAACGCCGACTCTAGCTTGTCAAAATGCCTGAGTGGGGCACCATGCCTGGCAACCGTATGTCATGACTGATCGGACCATTGCTTTGAAAAACTGAACTCGGGTTTTCAGTTTTATCTTGTAATTCGTGTAGAATTTGTTAAGCTCATAGAACTTGCAGTTGCCTGTGGTTATTTATATTCGTTTCTCGATTTCAACATCGCCGGTGGCACAGTCATTGTACATAATTGTCGAACTATAGATATTTGAAGCTGGCCGAGTTCTTGATTTCTACGCCATTTAGTGATGTTATTGAAGATGGATACTGTTTGTCGCCTAGGGAGTCTTTTGTTCCAAGTAGTTCCCAGTTTAAAATGAGGGTTTCGGTTTTTGTTTCATCATGATACTTGCCTGTTCTATGCCCCATGGGTAAAATATTGTATTAATTATAGTTTTTGTCAAACGCCAATAAATTGTTGTTCCTTCCGCTAATTAGATTGAATAAATATAATAAAAATTGAATATCAGGAACGTATAAAAAAGGCAAGTGGCACAAGTCAAGGCATTGTTTTCTCCTTTTTACCATCCTTTAATTTATATGCAATATATATTTTTTTGGCGATGGGGAAAATATTTCTAAAAGAAAAATATGTTCCGAAAGCCGCCTTCTCGGCCGTTAGTAGTGATCGAGTTTGCCTAAAAGTGCGACGAGCTAATTAGAATATAACTGTCACTCCAGAAATCAGCTGAGAAATCTTCGTTTGCGTGGTTTTGGGAATAAAAATGATTTCTTTCTTAATTATAAAAATGTCTCTTTTCCCATAATTTTGCTATAATACGTAAACAACTTTTCTGACCGACCACCTTTCTCCTCCATTGACTTTGTGCACAAACATGTGCGTTTGTTTGCAACTTTTTTCCAAAAAAATCATTGCGCGCATAATTCCGATAAGGCTTATACCATCCATAAAATTCTATAATTTGAATGAATTTACATCAACAGAAAAAAATCTTTATTTTTGTAATTTATAAGAAAGGCACATTTTTTCAAATAAAACATTTAAAAAAAAATGTTTTTGACTTTATTTTCCTTAAAAACAATCCTCCACAGCCGTGAATTACTATTATATAGAAAGGCTTTGCTTCTGAATTCATTTTGTCGTTAAAAACGTATAAAAAATGTGTAAACAAAATTAGGAAAATGTTGTCAAACATAGTATAAACATCGTCTACTTGCAAGGCTAGCATTCTAACCACTAGACTACCATGCCACTCGAGGTGGACGGTGAATTAATTATGAAAGCCATTGACGTATTGAAGTATTCCGCAGAAAATAAAATAGCCATCGGCTCTCCTGATGATAGGCATTTTGTTGTCCCTTTTAGCTGCAGTAGCTGTGGTGAGAGAGCATCTCTTGAGCATTCAGAAAATGTAATCAATTTTGAAATAGCCCAAGGGGTTCTCAAGAAATAACAGTTTAAATGATGGACATTTGATGAAAGTTTTACCAAAAGGTCAAAGGTTATCTTTGCACCAGGAAAACCTTACAATCATACCATTTCTTTCATATTTCCGTTTGGTTTATTTGATTTCTTGAATATTTTGCACAGTAATAATGTAAACAATCATGTCTTGTTAGAAAAAAAAATACAACCAAATGTGATTAATATGTATGCATAATTTGCATAATTAATTAGTGAAATTATCAAAGTTTTTGTTTCATTAGAAGAGCAGTTTTAGTTAACTTTATGCTATATTGACAATGTACAATGAGTCTTAACCGAAGTATGGCGATTCCTTACAAAATTAATATGAGATTTTGCTAATAAATTTGCATGATTAATTAAGTAACTGTGTTATTTTAGTTATTTCAAGGCAGGATGTTTCATTTCAATAGAATTAGGTGTATTTTGTATAAGTGACGGGCCTTCTGTAAAAAAAATTAAATACGTGCAATTAAATAATCTTTTTAAACTGCATAATTCTATGTGAATATTCAGTTTTCTTTAACTTACAGTAATTGAACATGAGTTATATGTGAACATATTTTAAAATAGGCCTATCATCAACGCATTTCTAGCTACCACAACTGTTTCTATGAAAATCTACCCTCTGCCAAGTTAATGTACCCGGTAGTTTATCTTCTGATAAACCTAAAATTAATTAAGGTTTTATATTAATCCCCCTTTGTAAAGAATACCTAAACCAATCTCGTGTGTTCATATATAGGTATTGCTTTGTCCCATGTGAGACAAGTAGGTTACTGTTATGTTTACCTTTAACACTTGAGAAACAAAATATCTGTCAATTCCAATTAATTATATTTGAAAATAGTGTATATTATTAAAAATAATAATAATAATAATAATAATAATAAAATAATAATAATAATAATAATAATAATAATAATAATAATAATAATAATAATAATAATAATAATAATAATAATAATAATAATAATAATAATAATAATAATAATAATAATAATAATAATAATAATAATAATAATAATAATAATAATAATAATAATAATAATAATAATAATAATAATAATAATAATAATAATAATAATAATAATAATAATAATAATAATAATAATCATAATCATAATCATAATCATAATCATAATCATAATCATAATCATAATCATAATCATAATCATAATCATAATCATAATCATAATCATAATCATAATCATAATCATAATCATAATCATAATCATAATCATAATCATAATCATAATCATAATCATAATCATAATCATAATCATAATCATAATCATAATCATAATCATAATCATAATCATAATCATAATCATAATCATAATCATAATCATAATCATAATCATAATCATAATCATAATCATAATCATAATCATAATCATAATCATAATCATAATCATAATCATAATCATAATAATAATAATCATAATAATCATAATCATAATAATAATAACCTTACTGTGTAGCAAGTACATTTACAGGTCCTAGGTGAGGCAACCATTTTTGGCTGGTATACAAGCATTGTCTGGTATTGTTCAGAGTGGTCAAAATAAGGAATGTGTTATCATGTACGCTATAATATGCCTATATAAGGGAAAACAACATTTTATGCATATGACTACACGAAAACGTAACGTGAGTAACCAGCATTGTTCTCGTATGTAGCATACATAACAAATGTCTGAAATGCGTGATACATGTAGGCCTATACGCGGTTATTGGAACCAGACCAAATTTTCCATCCACAAAGTATAGTATGTGGCTAAACTGGCTATTAACCCTCCTACTACTACAAGGGTCAAAATCAGTCAAAATGTTGATATACTTGCCAAGGTATATCTAGTGCACTTAAAAGTCAAACACTGTCAAACCTTACATGTAGTATGTACATTTACAGGTCAAAATTAGTTGATCGTTTTTGGCTGGTAAAAGCATTGTCTTGTATTGTTCAGGGTGGTCAAAATGACAGTATAAACCAGTCAAAAATGCCCCTGTGTGCATATTTGGGTCAACAGTCAAAACAGGCTGTTCGCTGGTTTTGACCTCTATAGCTACTTCCCACTAAAGGTGCAGCTATAGTTGGAGGGTTTTAACATATCTTGATTCAACAAGACAAAGCAAGCACTTTTGCAAACATTGCCAATGTCATACATGTACGTACCTTCCATTGGATCTTTCCAATAACTTTTTTTTTTTACGACATTGCACATTTTACAGTGCATGATCAAAATGGTTGACAGTACAATAAGGCTGTGCCGGGTACCCGTATACCCCAACCAAAACTGTCATTACTCGGTTCCAATTACCCGTAAACGACTTTTGAAAATTTCACTGAACATTTAAGCCACACAAATGGAATTCTCTGATTTTTTTTGTTTGTTTGTTAAATAAGTTTAATACATACCGGTACTTAATACAAAGTAGATGACCAGTTGTAACAGTTGTACCTAAAGAATTGCCAATCATGAAAAATTGTTTTGACATTTATTAATATTTCATTAATAGTGTTACTTTCCTTCTGTTAATCTGATTTTTGGATGTTACGAACCTAGAATAGTGACTGGATTATTTTAATTTCTGATTATTACTTAATTCCTATTATTTTACTTTATTGCATTTTCCACTGTTTTATTGTTGGTGATTCCTCAGTTAAATCAAATTGCTTACACTTTTATTGTAATCTACTGAATGACAGGTTTTATAATTCATCTCGTTTCCACTTATCACGTTGCTGTAAACCTTGTAAAAAATTAATGTTTCCGAGTTATTTGTAAATTTACAGCCCACCATTCATTGTGAGAATTAGAAACCCTAAATTCACTGTATTACTGGTTGCATGTATTCCAGATGAAGACCATCTAGACTTATGCCTCCAGTTTTGCAATTTTCTTAGTTTCCATATTAATTGTGTTAGTACTGGTCGTTATATTATTAAATTCACTATCGAACAGTGTATATATTGTCTATTCATGCCATAGTACAGTGTCACTTCTTATCATCAGCCAAGGTATGGCCTTCGGTGGGTTTGTTTACATTCTGGCAGAGACCTTTGGTCTGCCTAGGGACTTTGTTTTGGTATGGTAGCTCATTAATATGTTAGGGCTTGCCAGATATTTAAGTGTTTTGGGACTGATGGAATAAGCCACGAATATGTATAAAACATATCACTGGCTGAAATATCGCGGGATGGTAATTTTAGTTAGCAGAAAAAAATCGCCCACTTGCTGAGGACCTGGTTGGTGGGGACGAGTGAATTTCTGAGGAATCACCAACAATAAAAAAGTGGAAAATGCAATAATGTAAAATAATAGGAATTAAGTAATAATCAGAAATTAAAATAATCCAGTCATTATTCTAGGTTCGTAACATCCAAAAATCAGAGAAACAGAAGGAAAGTAACACTATTAATGAAATATTAATAAATGTCAAAACAATTTTTCATGATTGGCAATTCTTTAGGTACAACTGTTACAACTGGTCATCTACTTTGTATTAAGTACCGGTATGTATTAAACTTTCACAGCAGACACGTATTCCTCAAACCTTGAGTCTGTGTCATTTTATGGTGACACAAGTCAAAGTTACACTGAAAAATTGGAACTTGGTCAGACTTACTGACCTGTGAATGTCTACCCACTAAGAAAGTTTTTTTAGTAAAATATATTTCTTTTCTGTAAGGATAATGTATTATTTTGTTGATGCATAACTCCAGCCTATATGAAAGCTTCAGCAATAGTGAAAATACATTCAGGTTATTTATTATGTGAAATGTTTGTCTCATGAAAAAATTCATTTTGAACTAGAGCTTAAGTGTTTGTTAGAACAAACACACGGTGTTCGAGTCAACTTCCGGTTCAATCAAATTATCATCGATGATGTCAATATCATATTGTGCAAGGGTTTATCATCTTTTATAATAACAATATCAATTTCATATTCAAAAGACATCAATTTTGCGTTAGAATGTGTTGAATTTGAACTTATGAATTATGACCTCCTCATGATTATCAAAAAATAACAAATTTGTCAACTTATACATCAAATTGAAGCTATGAGATAATATCTCATAGCTTCAATTTGATGTATGACCTTTAAAAATTTGTAAAAAATCGTTACTTCGTGTGCCACTAATTGGACCATTGGCAAGCATTTATGGTAACTCATTTCACAAGAATTACAAGCTATTAACGTAAGGAATTCAATTGTGTTTTTTGTTTTCTAATAGGTCATTTAGTTCTTGAGATATTGGCTGTTGAACTTGAAAATGTTGTGAGATTTAAGCAATACATTAGAAATTAACAAGTGTGACTTGGAACACAATGTTTTTATTTTTAAAATATTGACATCTAGCCCAACACATGCTTTTCAAAAACCATGCTAGATGATAAATCAACATTAAAAATCACTCATATGAAAATAGTTTGCCAGGGTTGTAGGCAGCCAGATCAACCTATTCAGAGTTATTATGGGCATAAAGTCACAAAGTTGATTTAGGGTAGAAGGGGACTACATGTATAGTAATTGGATTAAACTTGGCAGCAAATTCAAAGAGCAGGAAGTGTGGGTTAAATTGTTTGGGGGAGCTGGGGGTTACTGAAGACACTGAAACATGGAAGAGCATATAAATATTTCCCCTTTCCTTGTTTTTCCAACTTTACCAAGGAAAAGTTTCCCTGTGAGAGAAGAGTCTTTACACTCCTGAGATTTCCATTTCCATGTTGTGATTAATTTTTCCCTACATGGAACATAATAGAAAGTTAGCTATTAATTGTGCATTTCATCCATGTTCACGTATCAGGTACCAAAGAGTCTACTCAAAGCACAGCCGTATAGTAGTTGGGTGAAGAAGAAACAATACAGCTTATGTCAAATAGCTGATGTCTGCAGTCTTCAAAGCTTGTATGGATATCAGCTAATTAGCCTTTCATTAGAAAACAAGCTTATAACTACTACATGATAAAGTTGGAAGAAAGCTTGCATCCGTGCTTTCCATCTTCCCCTGCCCCCCGCAGAAGAGTTGTCAAAAAGTAAATAATTCCCAATTCAAACAAAATTAAATGTAACTAGATATAAGTTTTTGTCACAACAAAAACAAGGTGTTCGGTTGAAGTTAAAATGGTTACGTCATCAATTCGTTTTTTAATATTAAACTTTGACTTCCGGTTTGGACAGGAAGTAATGTCAAATTGGGGTCACCTTTGTGTAAATATTTTTCGACAATTAACAATCTGTATAGTGGTACAAAAATTGTGAATTTACCTCTTGTGGTTGTTGAGATATGATTTTTTTTAAATATTAAACTGACTTCCGGTTTGGACAGGAAGTAAGGTCAAATTGGGGTCACCTTTGTGTAAATATTTTTCGACAATTAACAATCTGTATAATGGTACAAAAATTGTGAATTTACCTCTTGTGGTTGTTGAGATATTATTTTTTTAAATATTAAACTTTGACTTCCGGTTTGGACAGGAAGTAAGGTCAAATTGGGGTCACCTTTTTGTAAATATTGTTTGACAATTAACGATCTGTACAATGGTACAAAATTGTGAATTTACCTCTTGTGGTTGTTGAGATATGATTTTTTAAATGTTAAACTTTGACTTCCGGTTTGGACAGGAAGTAAGGTCAAGTGGGGTCATGTTTTTGTAAATATTTTTCGACAATTAACAATCTATACAATAGTGCAAAAAATGTCCATTTACCTCTTTTGTGGTTGTTGAGATATGATTTTTAATATTAAACTTTGACTTCGGTTTGGACAGGAAGTAAGGTCAAATTGGGGTCACCTTTTGTAAATATTTATTGACAATTAACGATCTGTGCAATGGTACAAAAAATGTCAATTTACCTCTTGTGGTTGTTGAGATATGATTTTTTAATATTAAACTTTGACTTCCGGTTTGGACAGGAAGTAAGGTCAAATTGGGATCACCTTTGTGTAAATATTTTTCGACAATTAACAATCTATACAATGATACAAAAAATGTCAATTTACCTCTTGTGGTTGTGGAGATATGATTTGTTTTTAATATTAAACTTTGACTTCCGGTTTGGACAGGAAGTAAGGTCAAATCACCTTTGTGTAAATATTTTTTGACAATTAACAATCTGTACAATGGTGGAAAAACTGTCAATTTACCTGTTGTGGTTGTTGAGATATGATTTTTACGTGCATACATAATTAGCACGACCAGAGCTGATTTACATTCACCAAATTACGTGCATACATAATGAGCACGACCAGAGCTGATTTACATTCACCAACAGAGGGCGCACTTTTTTAGCGTTGAAAAAGCCGTGTAGTCTTTCATTTGCAACGTAATCAAAACGTTTTAACTAATAAAGTATGATTGATCGAAATTCGATATCTGATGACCTAATAATGACGTCACAAATTATGTTTCATCTACGTGTTATGTTCTAAGTATGTGCCAAGTTTCAAGTTCATATGAAGTTTGCAAGTATGTGTTTTTTTGTAGACAATCGATCCGGAAAAGAAGAAGAAGAAGGAGAAGAAAAAGAAAAAAAAAAAACCGAACAATAACAATAGGTGTTTCGCGCTGTAGCTCGAACACCTAACTAGATATAAGTTTTTGTCACAACAAAAACAAGGTGTTCGGTTGAAGTTAAAATGGTTACGTCATCAATTCGAAGTGTTGGAGAAGTCAAATGTTAACGTCTGTTGAAGTTCTCGCGAGAAGTTTATTTGAATACAATACAATACTGAATTTAGAAATTATTTTAATATTAAACTTTGACTTCCGGTTTGGACAGGAAGTAAGGTCAAATTAGTCACCTTGTGTAAATACTTTTGACAATTAACAATCTGTACAATGGTACAAAAATGTCAATTTACCTCCTGTGGTTGTTGAGATATGATTTTTTTAAATATAAACTTTCACTTCCGGTTTGGACAGGAAGTAAGGTCAAATTGGGGTATAAATATTTTTTTGACAATTAACGATCTGTATAATGGTACAAAATTTGTGAATTTACCTCATGTGGTTGTTGAGATATGATTTTTTGAAAATATTAAACTTTGACTTCCGGTTTGGACAGGAAGTAAGGTCAAGGTGGGGTCACCTTTGTGTACATATTTTTCGACAATTAACTATCTGTATAATGGTTCAAAAATTGTGAATTTACCTCTTGTGGTTGTTGAGATATGATTTTTTTAAATATTAAACTTTGACTTCCGGTTTGGACAGGAAGTAAGGTCAAATTAGGCTCACCTTTTTTGTAAATATTTTTCGACAATTAACGATCTGTATAATGGTACAAAAATTGTGAATTTAGCTCTTGTGGTTGTTGAGATATGATTTTTAAATGTTAAACTTTGACTTCCGGTTTGGACAGGAAGTAAGGTCAAGTGGGGTCTACCTTGTGTAAATTTTTTCGACAATTAACAATCTGTATAATGGTACAAAAATTTTGAATTTACCTCTTGTGGTTGTTGAGATATTATTTTTGTAAATATTAAACTTTGACTCGGTTTGGACAGGAAGTAAGGTCAAAGTGGGGTCACCTTTTTGTAAATATTTTGTGACAATTAACGATCTGTACAATGGTACAAAAATTGTGAATTTACCTCTTGTGGTTGTTGAGATATGATTTTTTAATGTTAAACTTTGACTTCCGGTTTGGACAGGAAGTAAGGTCAAATTGGGTCATGTTTTTGTAAATATTTTCGACAATTAACAATCTATACAATAGTGCAAAAATGTCCATTTACCTGTTGTGGTTGTTGAGATATGATTTTTTTAATATTAAACTTTGACTTCCGGTTTGGACAGGAAGTAAGGTCAAATCGGTCTGTACAATGGTACACAAAATTGTGAATTTACCTCTTGTGGTTGTTGAGATGGTTTTTTTAATATTAAACTTTGACTTCCGGTTTGGATAGGAAGTAAGGCCAAATTGGGGTCATCTTTTGTAAATATCTTTTGACAATTAGCGATCTGTACAATGGTACAAAAATTGTGAATGCAGTAAATCACTAGTTAATGTTAATTTGTGCACAAACTGAAGATTTTGGAGCCACAAACATTACAAAATATGGCATAAAATTTCTTCTGAAAAATTGCCATAACCTTAACAACTGAATTTTCCTATCCTTATTTATATTCTAAATACATTTTGGTGACATCTGTTCATATTTTGTTAGAAAACTGGAGTTGTTTACTGTCCAAAGTATGTTCACGTAGCCCCTACGTAGGCCTAACTAACGAGTAACGTTAAGTTAAACAGGTACAATGCAACGACGAACTCTGTAGTCCCTCTAAAGAAATGGCCTTTCTTCTATAAAAACACGAAGATAAATACAGGAAATCCTCTTAAAAATTAAATTCAAGATACCTACCCTTTATGACTGTATCTGTGTTGGCGATCCATTTGTACACGAAATACAGTAACACACTGTAACAAACAGTGCGCGTTGATTCGATTGTACATGGAGCTCCATTGTAACCAAAGATCGTTGGCAATCCATTTTCACACGAATTCCAAGACCTAACACTAACAGCGTCGATTGTACATGGAGCTCCATTGTAACCAAAGATCGTGCAGCGCCGCGTATACATGTAGCTGCTTGATTCATGCAACGTAAGTGAAACGTTTTAGCTAATATCTTTTGATTTATCGAAATTCGATATCTGATGACCTAATAATGACGTAACAAATTATGTTTCATCTACGTGTTATGTTCTAAGTATATGCCAAGTTTCAAGTTCATATGAAGTTTGCAAGTATGTGTTTTTTTGTAGACAATCGATCCGGAAAAGAAGAAGAAGAAGAAGAAGGAGAAGAAAAATAAAAAAAAAAAAAAAAAACCGAACAATAACAATAGGTGTTTCGGGCGCATACCCGAACACCTAAATATCCAATGGATCAAATCTGATAATTGCTTGCCCTTTTCATTTTGTTTATGGAAAAACCTTTCAATTCTAGATTTAAATGAAGCCAACATTGGTATTTATGTCCTGGTATTAAGTCTTGTACAGAAATAAATTTAATTGATGGACTGCATGTTTATATACTGAGAGTGATCTTTATTTATAATATACTTCACTTTCAGGTTAAGTTTATAACAAAAATATAATGATAAATTGACAATGATAGTGACACTGTAATCAAGCATCTCCTTATTGTGACATGCTTGTCTTTGTTTTCACCTAATCTGCAAATAATTAAAAAATAATTTATAAAACAAATTCTACATTGATTTTTACATTTTCAAGGTTGTACACATGATTGGCAAAATGTCTGTAGCTGCATCCATACTACAGAATTACAACCTAAAGATCAGATGCCATTTTGTACATAAATTTTTAGACATTGAAATAATCTAAGAGTTGTATGGGTGCTTGTAAATTGCTAATAAAACAATGAAATACATATATATTTTAACTGTCTGTTGGGTTTCATGACTTGACTTGTGTGGTTCCTCATTTCCCTCCCCCACAATCAATTGAAACCACTTTGTTGACCTGTTTAACCTATTTGTAACCAATCTAGAAATGAGTGTTCATGGTCTCACACATGTAACAAGTGAAATGACTTCAGTGTAAATGAACCCAACCATGATCCTTTGTTGACAAGAAAACAAGCAATCTGCATTTATAATAAATGTACGCTCTGTATGTACGATTTAGTGACAGTTCAGAATGGGTGACATTCAGGGGTTGTCATTGGAATCGGTAATTTTGGAATAAAATGTCTGCCCCCTCCCCCCAAGTTCTTGGTGATGGCATGTACTGCCACTGGTTAAGAACCAACACATTTGTTTTCTAAAATTCTTTGGTCTATCATTGCAGCACTTTAGAATCTAAGAACTAGGGAAGGGGAGGGGCAAACAAGCAATACAAATATAAGGGACCCAAATTACCAATTCCATTGACTGATGACTGGTGCTTCATTATGTCGAAAATCACACCCAGCATCAATTCTGCATAGCTGAAGTTGCAAGATGTTTCTGTCCTCTTTTTAAAAAAGATTTAAGATTGAAAATAGAGTAAGGGGCTCAGATTTAAATAAATGTTGTTTAACTGACATGGATTGGAAAGGTGGTTATCAGATACACCTTTTCTCTTGGACTGAAATGCCAGTACTGCTATAGCAAAAAATAATAACAAATTGTACTAAACCTTAATTTTTTGTAATAAACAACCATTAAAACTAAATGAAATGTTCATCATTGGTATTTGATAATGAACATTCACTTCAACCCTGTAACACGTTAACATTAGATCTCTTGAAAATGTATGTCAAAATCTGTGAAAAATTTATTAAAAATAGGTGCTCCCCTCGTGTTTCATAAAGTTGTGTCATGGTAACTTCTTGAATTTTTCAATAATTTTTTATAATTTTTTTGTTTTCTAAGATTTGGATAAATTAATTTGGTCATTAGGCATGTGTCCCAACCAAATAAAAATGTTTGATAATATAAGAATCTAAACCAAAATAGAAGCTTCACTTTCACCATTTTTCCTGTCAAATATGTACAGTATGTAATCAGGGTTTCACATAATTGCCAGGGACATTGTCATGATTGTGTTCATTATAATATGTACACGTGTACATCATGTTAATTCATTGTTATGTCTACCGATAGCAATGCAAATTAATATTGATCATGATTAAGATACTCACCCAGAATCCACCATGTCCAGGTAGATGCTGCTAAGCACCGGTTTGTTCAGTCTATGCCTTTCTCCATAGTTGATCGTTGGTCTATCAAGCCTAGTAATAAGCATTTTTCCTCATTTTTGGCCTAGTGGTACTGGTAGTCATGTACCTTGACTCCCCCACAATATTCATGACCGATGCAAAACAACAACACTGAGGACCCACACGAAATATAACTTCTTTGGCAAGCATCAAAACGCGAAACTAAATAGGTTTTTCTACAAATGTCTGTTCGTGCTAACAGTGTATGACTGTTAAGAATAATGTTATTTGTTCTACTTACAAAGATACTGTGACACAAAACCATGCAACAAAGACAGTTCAATGATGGGATTGCACCGACGCGTCGCGACATGATATCCGCTGCAGCGCGAAGTGACTGTGTATGATTTTCGGATACAGCGCGAAGTGACACATTGCAGTTTTCCCGGCTGCGAAATTGACACCAATTGAAAAATACTAATGCACAGTGGTAACACGAAGGATTAAAAAATGCGCGGTGCGTCAATTGGGAAAAGTGTAAGCTTTTTGTTAATTTTCGTTTCGTCGTCTGCTTTTTGTTTTAGTTCGAAAATGCCTCGAAAACATCATTCCGGTGATAGAAAAATGGCATCAAGTTGATTTGGTTTCGTCAGCTTGTTATGTTCTGTTCATGTATTAAGTTTGAAGGCTGTATATGCTTAGCAAGGATGCCTTTGTTACCGGACAATCGCCACTGAGAAGAAGTTAAAAAAATTAAGAAAAACAGTACAAAACAATAGGTGTTCAGCTGCGCGCTCGAACACCTAAAAATAGTTATACTGAAATTTGTGCTTCCACTTTTCAAATCTACATTTCCTTAGATTTACAGAAACATTTCCTTCGATTTCCTTAGATTTTTTCCCGATGTTCCTAGTTTTACTTAAATCATAAAAGTGTATTAGCCCCTGTATGCATACACAGTTTGCATATGTGAAAGTTGCAGTAGGCCATAAGAAGTGCATGCTGTTGAAAAAGGCGCAAAACCTTTCAAATGGAAAGTCAATTCATGGGAAAATAAGCATTTTTGCACTCCTTCCCCATCAGTTGGTGCCCTGCAGCCTAGTGTAACGTTAATTCTTTAAATGCGAGCCCGCGGTGGTCACTTACCAGACATACATACATGTGCGTAGGCCAGCCTAGGTAGCATGAAAATCTGACGTCATGCTTAGACTAGCCCATGGCTGTGCCTAACATGCGGCCGGCAACCAGGCTATTTGTGCCGTGCCTAGTCAAATCTGCGTCAATGCTATACAGCGCGCAAACTGACCGAGGGTATAATAAGTGTAAATTTTATGCAACATTATTTCGTAAAAAAATATCGAATATTTACGAACATTCCTTAGAATTTCCTTAGAATTTACGGCATTTCCTTAGATTTCCTTAGATTTCTTTATTTCCTCAGAAATTTCCTTAGAGCGTCAAAACATTTCAAAATTTCCTTAAAATAAGGAAATTTCCTTGAAAGTGGAAGCACTGACTGAAATTATAGACAAAATGGCTTCAAAAGAAACATTTGATGAATGATGTATTCCATAACATATATAAATGTGTTCCTGCCTATAGTTAATACAGTTAGTTGTGTAACAAATTTGATTATCTCAAAATGCAACTTGTGGGACATAATTATTTGGGACAGTGTTGTACATGTACACAATATTCCTTTAAATTAACAGTAGGCCTATATAATGGCTGATGATTGAAAACAAGTTTTTATAAAAATAAAATCATCTGTTTGTGTCCTTTTTGCTTTTAATTATCTGTCATCTAACCCCCCCACCCCCCATATAATTACATTATTGTGTGACCATGAATTTAGGGTATAATTCTGCTTTAAAATAGTTTGTTGTGAAAAGAGGCATCAGTATATAAAACATACAAATGTTGCTGACTGAAAATTTATTTTGGACCAACCAACTTGCTCTAGTACCTTTGATTTGCCGACTGAGAACAATTATTGGGGTGTCAACCCCATACCCCTGACCCCGCTCGCCCTGGGCGGTGGGGACGTGAACCCTGTAGGCCTGCGCAATATTTTTCCTGAACAATTTATATTATTTTATAAATACAATTTTACAAAGGTTCTTCTGTACTTAATTCACCGCCAAATTCGAGTGGCATGTTATGCTAGGTTCCCACTGTCGTGCGATCCGTTACGAACGCCACGATTGGCCATTCGTATATAGCTGATCGTGGAATTTTGTTTCTCCTTTCTGAAATTTCACGTTTGGATGCGAGTTGATGCGAGTCGATACGTTCTGGTACGATTTGGTGCGCTTGGATGCGATATAGGCACGATTGGTCAATTTCAGATGACACGATCTGTCACGATCTGGTCTCCCGTTCAGATACGATCAGATACGTTCCGATAGGATTGTCCCGATTGAGTCCACGATTGTGTCCCGATCTGACACGATCATCACGATCGGGGTCCCCGATTTTGGACGATCTGATACGTGCAGATACGTGCAGATACGTTCGGATACGTTCCGATACGATCATCACGAACCGATGCGTTCTTTTGAGATCGGATACGATTGTAGTGGCGATGTCTTTCACGATCGGGATGGAGAGTGATCACGATTTGAGCCACGATTGAACCCCGACGGGTACATATACAGCCCGACTTACCATGGACTTCATTGTTTCTTGAACTTCTACAGAGTGAAGACTACAACCCACAATCATTGACCAAACAAATGCTCTCTTCAAGTGTAGATCGATGAATGAAGCTCAATCAATCTTGTCCGGTATATATATGGTCGCGAGAACTCGTAACAGATCGTGAACAAGCGTTACTAATCGTATCTACTCGCATCTACTCGCATCTACTCGTATCAACTCGTATCAAATCGTGAGTCAATCATGTCCGGTCGTGAGCGATGCGGTACCCGACAGAGCGTAACAGATCGTGACAGATCGTGGGAGATCGCAGCGCATCTCAACAGAGCGTGGTGTTTGTCTTGTCTAAGGTTGATCCCGATCACCACGATTTCGAAGCACTATTACTATTAGATGCGATCTGTCGCGCTTTGTTACGATCCAATACGATCTCATGCGATGATCACGATTAAAAATTAATCGTGTTGATCGTAGAAAATTTTTGAACCGTCCAAACATGTTCTACGATCAACACGATTGCCACGACTGACCTCAAGATCTGATAAGATCTGATAGGATCACCACGATTACTCACGATTAAGACCACGATTTCAATCGTGGCGCGAATCGTGATCGTGGGAACGGGCAGTAGTCTTGTGGTTTAGAATGCTACTTTTCCATGTAGGTAGTTGGGATCGAGACTAGGTTTAGGTTGTAAATATTTGTAACAGGATTAGCAACATTTTTGTTAACTACAACACTAATTCAGAAACAAAACCTTTCTGTAAAACAATAATGTATGGGCTGTGGAGGACTTTTAAAGGAATATAAATCCCAAAATTCATGTTTAGTAGGCTACCGTATGCATGCTTGCTGCCAACCAGTCTGGTTGCCGCTTTTGTATAATTGGTTTTTCTAGTAAATATATGGATTTACATTTATTTTAGTCGTATATATTAATTAGTCGAAATTTAGTCACATACGGCTCTTCATACGAGAAAAACTGCGATGGTGAACACTTCTAGTGCGACGCGACAACACTTCTAGTGCGACGCAACTACACTTCTGGTGCGACGCGACTACACTTCTAGTGCGACGCGACACACTTCTAGTGCGACGCGTGAATCCTAATGCGACGCTTACACACTCTTCTTGCAATGTGCATGTGTCCTTTTTAGAACACCATACGACCAGGGCTTGACTACGCGGGATGTCTGGACGGGGCCAGAGTGTGTATCAGACCGCACTAGCTAGGCGTATTTGACGAAAGTAAAGTGAGTGACAACTCAGAAAGGAGGGCGTGTTCAATGGGACGGTGCTAAGCTATTGCATGAGTGGAGCAGCGGTTGCGCATGGGAGCACAGCACACGGACCAAGGCCTATGACGGAGCGGGTCAGTCACGGTGACTGTTTGGCCGTGCTACACCCACGAACCGTGTTCGGTGTGTAGGGTGGACTCCGGGAGGGTGTGGCACGCACACAAGGCTCTCGCTGGTGTTTCATTATGCATTGCGTTCGCGCTGGATATGCATGAGCAAAAGTAGCGGCCTCGTATAAGGGTTGCGTATTCATAGCGGACAATCGAGGGTCCGGGAAACAATCCCTGGGAATTAGAGGACTAGAAATTGCATCGTAAGCAAAATATTTAATAGTGAAAGGAGTGAAATAGAGGGCGCTAATATTGATCAAAATCAAAGGGTAGGATTCTATGAGGCGCCAAGTGTAAATTTATTATTTAACGCTATTATTTACAAATAATTCATTATTTAATATATAATTCATTATTTAACCATTATTTCAATTTTATTTACAAATAATAAATTTTGCACCACACAATTATATATAAACCCCTCAAAAAAAGTTCTGCAATTCAAGTTTGAGGGATGATATCTTTCTTGTTACTGATGTATGAAAAAAAAAAACTGGTGTCATTGAAAAGCTTGATTATTCCTCTTTACAATGATGTGTCATTTGTGATGCTTATGCAATCATGGAATGCGCAGTCCTTCTGAATATGCAGCAAGGTCAAAAATGAAATGTTGCAAAATTCGTTGTTTTCAATAGTTAATTCATCCAAACTTTAATGACAAAACAATGATGACACAGACAATTTTTTTTCTCTCACTCTCTCCTCTCCTTCTTTTATTGAGAAATGGTTACATGTCAGTAAGTCAGTAGCGGGTAGATGACCCGAACACAGCAACCACGGCCTGACACCTCCTCCTCATGCTGTTCACCAGCCTCGTCACACGAAGCTGTGGGATGGCGTTTCACTCTTCAACAAGGATCAGCCGGAGTTGTCCAATTGCTTGGGCCTTTAGGAGATTCGATAAGCGTGGCATCTTTAAACATTTTACAAACAACCACTCAGTAAACTGCAGCTCTACCTCACACAAACATTATTGAAGGCACCATTGACATTCATGCAAGACATGCACTGTCATCTGGGCACTATTCAAAACACATTGCATCTTCACAAGAAATGGAGACTTCGGTGTTGAAAACAATGCTTTTTGCAACATTTCACTTCAGACTTTGCCCTATATTCAGGAGTACTGCACATTCCATGATTACATAATCACGGCAGATTGCACATCATTGTAAAGAGGAATAATCAAGCTTTTCAATGACACCAGTTTCTTTTTTCATACATCAGTAACAAGAAAGATATCATCCCTCAAACTTGAATTGCAGAACTTTTTTTGAGGGGTTTATATAATTGTTGAAAAGCTTTCATTATATATATATATAATTGTACACACCATTTCATTATATGTAAATAATATCGACAGAAAGTTTTTATATGCAAATAATTAATTTTGCACCACGCAATTATATATATATAATTGTTGGAAAGCTTTCATTATATATATATAATGGTACACAACATTTCATTATATACAAATAATATCGAAGGACAAATTTTATATGTAAATAATGAATTGTGCACCACACAATTATATATAAATAATGCAATTTATTTTTTACCAAAAAGTGAACGAGGCTATGATATATAAATAATGACTGTGCGTCGCTTTCATTATTTATAAATAAAGTACTGTAGTATGTAAATTATCTTATGAGCCACGCCCATAGTCTAAATATTCATCATCAAACATCCGTCACCGTCTACACGCGTCGTTCCTCTCAGTCGAGTCTAGTCTGGTCCTTTCTGTGAGTCTGCACATGTCAAAACTTGTGCAATATGTATGTGTATGTTCAGTACGAACTAGCCAAACGCAGGTGACACCAGACCGCGGTCTTTTTGTAAAGTTAGTCACGAAATATCAACAATCGAGAGGATTCCTTTGTAGCATTTGTCTGTGAATTGTGTTTTATTGACACCGGCCATGGCTGATGGCGATAATGTACTAGTACGTACCAACGTACTAGTACGTTTTGTATTAGGTAAAACTTGTAGCTTTGCATGGTGAGGATGATAAGTAAGACTAATTGCGGTGACACCATGTGGAATCTCAATTGAGTAGTAATTAGTTCTGAAAAGAACTGGGGGTACAACTCGACGTTTCGATCAGTATGCTCTGATCGTCCTCAGGAATGCCGGACTCTGGAAAATGCTGCTGCTTAAGTAGACTGCTGGAGGATCATCCATGAATGGATGCTGGAGGATTAGTTCGTTTGAGGCGCGCAGGCGGGAAACTGTGAGACTATGAGACTAGGATCCTAGGGGTTGGGGGAGGAGTGTGTGCTCACTGAACTGAATCAGTTGTTAACAAGCACAGGGGAAAGGAGGGTGGTTGACTTAGGATATAGGGATCCCTCAGTCTGGGGTGGGTTATGGACTTTGGATATAGAAGATCCTTCAGTCTGTAGTATAGGTCGCCAAATGTCGCTGATGAAGAAACCGATGTCCTGTGGTACAGTGTCGTGTTTGACGATCTCGATGGCCTCTCTGATGCGTCTGGGGTGCCATGCTTCGATGGGTGTGATGAGTTGGGCTGCCTGCCAGTCGATTTGGTGGTCCTTGATGTGCGGAGCTTGACGATGGCGGACTTCTCGAAATCTCCTCTGCGGCCGTGTGCTCGGTGTTCCTTCAATCTGATGGGGAGGTTGCATTTTGTTTCGCCGATGTACACCTTACCGCACTCACAGGGGATCCGGTAGACTCCCGCTCTGTTGTTTGGGTCCGGTTTGTCCTTGTGGGTATGTAGAAGTCCTTGGAGTTTGCTGGGGCTGAGTGGAACACATCGATGCCTGCTTGTCGGAGGATGCGTTGTAGTTTGTGAGGCGTCGAACCTAGATAGGGGAGACAAGCAGAGAGGGTTAGATCACACTTACCTTGCTTTTGGAGTTTGGAACCGCTGTGCTGATCTTGTTGGGATTGTAACCGTTGCGTTTGAGGGTAGTTCGGATGTGCTGTTCCTTGGGAAGGCTGTCCTTGTCACAAATGTTGTAGGCGCGTTATGCAGGCGTCACGGTTGACCGATGACTTGATGCTTGGATGATGGAAGGAGCGCTGGTTCAGGTACCGATCTGTGTGCGTGGGCTTTCTGTAGGCGTTGTGGTGTAGGGAGCCGTCTGGGTTTCTGGAAATGCCAACATCAAGGCGATCTTGTCATCTTCTTCCGTTTCCATGGTGAACTTGATGCTCGGGTGTTGCTGGTTGAGATGTTGTAGAAAATCCTGAGTGTGTCTGCCGTGGTGGCCAAACCACAAAGGTGTCATCCACGTATCGGAGCCACAGCTTGGGTTGGAGGTCGGCGGTGTTGAGAGTTTTCAAACTATTCCATGAAAATATCAGCAAGGACCGGGGATAAAGGAGATCCCATGGAGGTCCCAGCTGTCTGCTCGTAGAACTTGCCCTGAAACTGAAAACAACTTAAAGAGACACATGTTAGTAGCAAATCATGAATTTGGTCCGGGTGAGTGATGTGCGATCATCAAGAGAAAGATCTTGTACGAGTCTGTCCTTCACCAGGAGGCATGTCTCTGTAGTTGGGACATTGGTGAATAGGGAGACAACATCAAAATTAACCAAGATGTCGCTGGGTTGAAGTGTGAGGGCCGGGTGATCTCAACGAACTGACTGGAGTTGGACACATGGTGTTGAGTGAGACCCACCAAGGGTCGGAGGATCTTAGCTAAATGACGGGCTGTGTTGTACGTGGGTGAACCTCTGGAGGCGCAAATAGGGGCGGAGAGGAACATCAGGTTTGTGAATCTTCGCTGGGCCAAAGAACCTAGGGCAGGATGAGCTGGATGGTCTGAGATGTCGGTAGAGTTGGATGGAGAGGCCACCGCACGGTGGAGGGCAAGGAGTTTGCTAGCGACTCTTTTCTCTATGGATGGGATGGGGTTCTTCTTGAGGGGCGTATGAATCGGATAATAAAATGTGACTTACCTTGTCGGTGTATTGTGCTCGGTCCATGATGACTGTAGCGTTTGTGTCTGCGGTGAGGATGTGGATGGAGCTGTCTCGTGGATGTCCCGTAAAGCAGAAAGTTCTCCCTTGGAGAGGTTGAGCTTAGCTGGCTTGGCTTTCTACATGAACATCGCTCATCTGTAGTCTGGCGTCATCAGCTGCTGTTTTGTTGAGTCGTCGCAGGGCTGGCTCAACTGACTGGATGATTTCTTCCGTTGGAATGGATTTGGGTGTGAGGGCGAAATTCATTCCCAGTGACAGTACTGATGTTTCGATAGGAGTGAGGGCGTTGGCTGAGGTTGACGACGGTGTGTGTTTCTGGAGCGTCCGCTTGGCGGAGGTGTGAGGGTTGCCTTAGGGATATAGCAGATCCCGTAGGTTTACTTGAAGCCGGTTGGGCGAGATGTAGAAGATCTCAAGCTGGGACAGCTGGGACCTCCATGGATCTCTCCTTTATCCCGGTCCTTGCTGATATTTTCATGGAAGAGTTTGAAAACTCTTCCCTCAACACCTCCAACCCAAGCTGTGGCTCCGATACGTGGATGACACCTTTGTGGTTTGGCCACACGGCAGAGACACACTCCAGGATTTTCTACAACATCTCAACCAGCAACACCCGAGCATCAAGTTCACCATGGAAGCGAAGAAGATGACAAGATCGCGTTCCTTGATGTTGGCATTTCCAGAAACCCAGACGGCTCCCTACACCACAACGTCTACAGAAAGCCCACGCACACAGATCGGTACCTGAACCAGCGCTCCTTCCATCATCCAAGCATCAAGTCATCGGTCAACCGTACGCTCAGACAACGCGCGCCTACAACATTTGTGACAAGGACAGCCTTCCCAAGGAACTACAGCACATCCGAACTACCCTCAAACGCAACGGTTACAATCCCAACAAGATCAGCACAGCGAAGCCGGTTCCAAACCCAAAAAGCAAGGTAAGTGATCTAACCCTCTGCTTGTCTCCCCTATCTAGGTTCGACGTCTCACAAACTACAACGCATCCTCCGACAAGCAGGCATCGATGTGTTCCACTCAGCCCCAGCAAACTCAAGGACTTCTACATACCCACAAGGACAAACCGCACCCAAACAACAGAGCGGGGGTCTACGGATCCCTGTGAGTGCGGTAAGGTGTACATCGCGAACAAAACGCAACCTCCCCATCAGATTGAAGGAACACCGAGCACCACGGCCGCAGAGGAGATTTCGAAAGTCCGCCATCGTCAAGCACTCGCACATCAAGGACCACCAAATCGACTGGCAGGCAGCCCAACTCATCACACCCATCACGCATGGCACCCAGACGCATCAGAGAGGCCATCGAGATCGTCAAACACGACACTGTGCCACAGGACATCGGTTTCTTCATCAGCGACATTTGACTACAGACTGAAGGATCCTCTATCCAAAGTCCATAACCCACCCCAGACTGAGGGATCCCCTATATCCTAAGTCAACCACCCTCCTTCCCCTGTGCTTGTTAACAACTGATTCAGTTCAGTGAGCACACACTCCTCTCCCCCAACCCCTAGGATCCTAGTCTCATAGTCTCACAGTTTCCCGCCTGCGCACCTCAACGAACTAATCCTCCAGCATCCATTCATGGATGATCCTCCAGCACTCAGCAGTCTACTTAAGCAGCAGCATTTTCCAGAGTCCGGCATTCTCCTGAGGACGATCAGAGCATACTGATCGAAACGTCGAGTTGTACCCCCAGTTCTTTTCAGAACTAATTACTACTCAATTGAGATTCCACATGGTGTCACCGCAATTAGTCTTACTTACGTTTTGTATTATCACCCAATTTGTACGGATGCCAGTCAACTCGCCCCCTGGCAAACTCGCCCCTTACAAGCTCGCCCCTTACAAACTCGCCCCCTTACAAACTCGCCCCCTGTCGATACAAACTCGCCCCTCACAAAGTCGCCCCCTGACAAAGTCGCCCCTCAGCAAACTCGCCCCCCGGCAAACTCGCCCCTCTACAAACTCGCCCCCAGTAAATTTTTAACGCAGTTCACGCTGTTGATTGAGACTGGTTTAACGTTCATAAGAGAGTAATTAAACATTATTATAATAAAGGCAGTTCTTTTCAGAACTAATTACTATCTCAATTGAGAATTAAATCACATGGTGTCACCGCAGTTTTACTTATCCGCTTCACCATGCAAAGCTACAAGTTTTACCTAACATCATTTCAGTTGACGTTTTATTTAACGAAAATAAATATTACAAGAAATAATTCATTTACAGTTACAATTAAATAGATTAAATAGGAAACTAGCTAAACAAAATACTGAGTAAAATAAATAAGTATAATAAAAATAAATAATTAATTACATACAAAATACAAAATACAGATAATTAAAATGTAATTAAATCAAACAAATAACTTTGTAAATTGTTCATAGTATATACATAATACTAGGTAAAACTTGTAGCTTTGCATGGTGAGGATGATAAGTAAGACTGATTGCGGTGACACCATGTGGAATCTCAATTGAGTAGTAATACATAATATACATAATACATAATATAGTATACATCGTATAAATCATAACTGTTTTGTTTAGCTAGTTTTATAATTATATGTATTCTAATTTAGTTGTAACTGTTGAATTATTTTTGTTAGGCCCTATGTTTGATTTTCTCTCTTACTAAATCAGTCTCAATAGTGCCTAATAATCCATTAAAATATTTATGTCCCCGTACATCCTGCCTTTATAATTAATAATATTAAACCAGTCTCAATATAGCGTGCGTGAGATGCGTCAAAAAATTACAGGGGGGGCGAGTGTGTTGGGGGGGCGAGTTTGTCGGGGGGCGAGTTTGTCAGGGGGTGAGCTTTCCGAGGGGCGGCTTTGTGAGGGGCGAGTTTGTACAAGCAGGGGGCGAGTTTGTCAGGGGGCGAGTTTGTAAGGGGCGAGATTGTAAGGGGCGAGTTTGCCAGGGGGCGAGTTGACTGGCATGCATTTGTACTGCCCCCCCTACGGTAATAATTAGAACTATATCCTTCTGGCAGATGGGTTTTAGCGTAGATGATGACCAAGGTCATTCTGTAAAACCGGCTGTGATTGGCTAGTTTGTGAATTCTTTACTCTATTCAGCGAATCACAATCTTGTAAACAAAACTGCGTAACGTGGATTTTAAAAATGGCGGCGCCCATGAAAAACAAGCGACATGAGCGAAATCGGATGACATTACGTGAAGTTTTGGACGAAATAGAGCATGATTCTGACTCTGATCTTGTTCATAGCGAATCGGAAAGTGAAGTGGACAGTGGGGATGAACTTGAGAGCGATTTTAGTGAGTATGATCCTGGTTTTCACGGCCAAAATGACAGTAAGGCCAAGAGAATGAAAGTCATAGATTTGCGTCCGGGAAATTTCGAAAACACATGAGGCTTTTTTTCATTATTCATTATTTCCATTGATCATTAATAACAGCGCAATCACAAGATGTTTCTTCTACTAATACTAGTATTACTAACTAACTCGGCTCAACAGCGAACGTGTTGTGCATGTGAAGGCGGTACAGTTGCAGGTGCGGATCGGACGGGGTTTACCATACAGTTTTAGCGCGATACGACCTTGTTTGTGAACGACGCTAGGCCTATGCGGGACTAAGACTGTAAGAGAACATGTGCTAATGATTTATAGCGCACATACTGGTGGAAACTTGGTAAAAACTTCGTTTTACTGATGTGGATGATTTGGAACTAAATTTGTTTGGTGGAAATACCTTTTTTGTGCAAATAATGATTTTTTTGGCAAATAATGAAAAATTTAGGCTGTAGCTTTCGGGACATGCGGGCGGTGGACGCAAATCTATGACTTTCATTCTTATGGCCTAATGATGGTGATGCCCTGGATACTGATGATAGCGATAGATCCAGGTCCCCTGTGAATAACCATGCTGCTCCTAACGTAGGCCTACTGCGGGGCCGTGGCCCTGGGCGTCCAGGTAGGGCTCGAGGGAGACCCAGGACTCGAGCCAGGGGCCGTGGGAGGGCTGCTGCTGCTGCTGCTGCTGCCTGGATAATCAACAATTCTGTAATATTGTGAATATCGTGTAATATTGTGAAATTTAGTGAAAAATGGCCGGCTAGAGGATACGGAATTATAATATAAAAGTGATGAAAATAATGCCAAATTATGAATAATATTCACCAAAGAGGAGAGGGGTAAACGCCAGTGATTGCAGAACTTAGGTTATTGAAACATAAACTGAAAGAAATGTTCAATTTTGTATTTTTAGGACAAGTGTCATGACAGGGCAACAGATAGCGAAACACGGAAAAACATGAATTCAGTTCAGGTCTGGATGATGGAAAATGACATTTTGTTCAGAAAAATGTCACTATCCTGTTGCTTTTGAGAATTATAAGGCCTAGAGACTATAAATAAACAAGAAAAAAGACATACTGTGAATATTTGGACATGTTTTATTGAATAAAATTAGCTTGATTTATACATGGTGTAATTTTGTGAAATTTTGTGAAAAATGGCCGGCTGGAGGACGCGGAATTATTTACAAGTGGCTGGCAGTCTAAGGGTTAAAGGATAAATATAAGAAAACAAAATGTAGAAACATTTCTTTTAAATTCATCATTATAGTTAATTTTATTTCTCTTGATACACCGTTTTTTTTAAATTGGTGGCAAATTTGGAGGATGATCAGAGCATACTGATCGAAACGTCGAGTTGTACCACCAGTTCTTTTCAGAACTAATTACTGCTCAATTGAGATTCCACATGGTGTCACCGCAATTAGTCTTACTTATCATCCTCACCATGCAAAGCTACAAGTTTTACCCATGTCTAAATTTGTCTAACCCTTTCATTCCCAAATTATTGTCTAACAACAGGTCATTTTATTACATTTTTTGTACTTCTTTGATTGTTTACCTGTTTTTTTTTTTTTTTTAAAGGGAGATTACATCATTTGCAGACAAAAAAAATGAGCTTCCAAGTTACTACAAAATAACTTACTTGACTGAAAGTGCATATTATTCCCAAGTATTCTGTGAAATCATTTCGCCAGGTGCTATTTCATTTTAAAGAAAAATGCAATTTTGTTTCATTTTGAAATTATGGTCGGCCGACCATAGTTTTGCTACATTTGAACGTGCACAACAAGGTCTGTCTGACAGTTGAAAATCGTCACCATTTGCTCTCGTTTTTCTCGGCAGTCACGGACGCACAAATGCATTCAGGTCGTTGGAACGATATTTCATTACATCCTACCTCACAAATTCACATTTTCTCGAAAAACACAATTACCAATGATGTAATTTCCCTTTAAGTATTAGCTTTACATTATTTTACTGTTGCATTGACTTGTTTTCTACTTATCCACCCAAGCTTGCCAATTAGCTCACGCCATTCCAATTATGTTTGTACTGGTTTATGTTTATTCCTTTAAACGTTCAATTTTAACAGTTTTGAAAAAGAAATAGTGGTATTTTATAAATGTTGAGAATATTAATTTTTCTGTTTTTCAAATAACCTTTGGGAAAACTTAAAGTGCTGTGCTTTAAGATAGGGCCTACATCACTTTTCTGCAAGAAAACATATGGAAAATATTCAAAGGTGTTCGTGCTTAAGGTCTTTTAATTGTTTTAAATTAATTTATTTGTACTTTCAAGTTACAGTTTTGGAAAAGTTGTATTTAATGAGTGTTGAGAATGTGCCTTTCTCTGTTTTTCAAATAAATGTCATTCTACATTTTATATGCCATTCTTGTGCCTTTGTTGCTTAAATGCAAGACGTATTAAGTTTAGTTTGATACCGGTAGTTAATCGATTACTCAATATCTATCTATGTATTTAACTATTAATATAACTATTGATATACTGTTTCTATCTATGCCTGTTTACATTTTCTTGGTTGGCATTTTTCTATTATGGGACTGTTTTAGTTGCATAAGTAAAGTATTCAAACTTGATACATGTACTTCCAATAAGTGGACACTTGCAAATCCCAACGAGTTGTGGTACCAAAATGTCAAGGTCACCAATTTAATTGTGGTTACTAAACAACTTTACATTTACAAGGCTACTTACTGCACAAGAATAGTCTCCAGCATGAATGTGCAAGCATGAAATACTTTCAAATCTGGCAAAACACAATATTGAGCAAATTTAGCTGGAAAAAGAAGACAGGATGAATTGAAAGAAAGCATCTCCAAAACAAAGTAAAAAAAACAACTAAAAGGTAATAAACAAATCTAGAATATCTGATTGAAAAAATAAAAAACAATTTTTCATAAACTCCTGACAACTTGTTGGGCTCTATCTAGCAATAGTACAGTCGAAAGAGGAATTAGCTATTCACTTAATTTGTCTGCCACAAAATCACCTACAGACTTATACATTTCTTTAGCATTTCCCCAAGTTCATTCAGCTCCTGAGCAGTTAATGGGCATCCAACACTGTCAACAGTTACCTGTCTTATGTTTTCATGGAGTAGTTCTTGCACGGATATGCCAGGGTGTGGATCTTGCGAATGTTCATGTAATTGCATTAAATGTTGATTATGAAAAAATAATTGAATAGGTGTGCGATTCCCCTCTGTAGATGCTGTGGTTGTTATGTGCTGCTCGAAATTCATCCAAACGTTTGTTGATTATAGGAAGAAAAACGTAGTGAAGACAAAACAGATCAGTCTGATTTTCACAGTCAAGAGCTTCTTCACGTTCGAGATCTGAGAATGTTTGTTTTAAGCAAGAAACAACTTGGTTGTTGATGTCATAGTTAAGCCTTTCAACACGCTCATTGTGCACCGACGAACCCACTATGACGACGAACCGACGAACCCACTTCTCCTCCATGATCCGATCTTACCCGTATGGGCAAACCATACTTTTGTACTGCAGAATCAAACAAGCGTAAAACTGTATCTGCACAATTGTTGTCACTGCAGTGTAAGTAAGTAATGAGTCTCGAGAAACCATCAATACCAGCATGAATTACAAGTTTCCAGCAAATTAATTTATGGGTCCCATCAATGTGCCATAAATAGTTTGGGCAGGGAACAGAATACACTCGCCGGGTGATGGTCTTGGTCTTCCTCTTCTGAACTCCTGATGGATCGACAGACTGAATTGCTTGTCTCAAACGAAATCTCTGTACCCGAATGCCTTTAGATCTCAAATGCCCCATAAGATACACCTTAATTAAATTGAAAGAAATAAAAATATAAGGATTTTAATTTTAAAAAATAAATGGGATAAATCAATCATACATTTTTTTTTGCTTACAAAAAGGTCTAAAACCACAATCCAAATTTTAGAAGTTATGTATAGAAATGATGGCATTTACATCTTTTGATAACCCCTGGTGTTATAGATTTCAAGGAGCTTCTGGAAACAGTATCCTCAGTTGATAGAGAAGTAAATCAAAGTGCGAGATTTCTTTATATCTGAAGAAAATGACAGCAAATTTTTACAATCAAATAAAATAAATAAAAGGTAGCCAGGAGGTTTGGGATGGTAATTTTTTTAACACCGCTTAAAATGGTGTCGCATAGTAAGTACTTTTGACAAAAAATTCTCACCGAGGAGTAATGTAAATGTATGAAGATCAGAAAAGTTTCTTAAAAAGATTTGTTTAATTACCTCTCCAGAATTTGGGTGAGATTCCTTGACCTCTTTGACCACATCCTGCAGAGCTACGTCGGTAATGGAAGTGAACTTGTGAGCATCATTTCCACTAGTGTTGAGATGCTTGTACACCGTAGGACGGCTTACACAAAAATGTCTGGCTACGTCTGCTACCGTAAAGTTTACTTGCAGCATCTGCTTGGCATGCTCTGTATCGAAGTTTATGTTTGGTCTCCCTGGTTTTATCTAAAATTGGAAATGGAAAAACACTAGTGTTTATTACAGGTTGTCATTGGTGTATAGAGCACCATTTGAAATCTGTATTTAAAAGGTCAGTTACAATTAGAAAATATTTCGGTCTGAAATACTATAATCCTCAAAATTACTGTATCTCAAGACCTCCATCCAAAATGAAACGGGTTTATTTTGACTGCCAAGTTTGAAACAAGTACAATTATTGTGTTTATGCCAAAAAATAAAACAATAATTATAATGCAGTCACTGTTTTCATAATTTTTTTTAGCACTGTCTGCGATCAAATTGGAGTAATTTAAGTAGTAATAGTAGGGTCTGAGTAACTATAGTATTAAGTACAGGGGGTTTTGTGGTACAGAGGTGGTATAAATCATTTACAGCTCAATTGGCTTGACAAACTATTGTCCCTGGAAAAGTAAGATGGAACGCCTGGGAATGCTAAGATCAATAATAATAAGAGAGGAAAATTAAATATCCTTGGACTTGGTAAACTACTGCTCAACCAACTCATGCTTGCAGTTTTGTACCAACTTGTACCCGCACCATTTATTATTGTTTTTTTCTGAGGGTTGACACCACAACTTAGTATATGTCTGGGGTCTTGGTTGGGATTTGTTTGTGATTTTTGTAAATTGTTCATCTAATTTTTAAATTTAATTGTCATACATTAAACAAATTCCAACGCAAAAGTTTCATTTACTAACAAATATCATGCTACAAAATGATATTGACCGTCTCCATAATACTTACCCTGGGAGTAGGAGTTGTTGTTGAGGTCGATAGTTGGACCACCCTAGTGCTAGTGCTATTGCTAGTGCTATTGCTAGTGCTAGTGCTGGAGCGAGTGGAGGTATTGACTTGTTGCAACTCCCACCAGCAGTCCCACCTCCCCTGGTCGGAGTTTCTTGTCGCAGCTGACTCGAAATTTGCCTTACAGCAGATTGAATTATGTGTTGGATGCTGCTGTCGACCTGGACATTATCGCCATTCAGCCATGGCCGGTGTCAATAAAACACAATTCACAGACAAATGCTACAGAGAAATCCTCTCGATTGTTGATATTTCGTGACTGTCTATAGTAATATAACTTACAAAAAGACCGCGGTCTGGTGTCACCTGCGTTTGGCTAGTTCGTACTGAACATACACATACATATTGCACAAGTTTTCACATGTGCCGATCACAGAAAGGACCAGACTAGACTCGACTGAGAGTAAGAGTACAAGTGTACGACGCGTGTGACGTCGTACCGTAGACGCCGCGGCGGTGACGGATGTTATGATGTGAATATTTAGACTATGGGCGTGGCTAATAAGATAATTTACATACTACAGTACTTTATTTATAAATAATGAAAGCGACGCACAGTCATTATTTATATATCATAGCCTCGTTCACTTATTTGTAAAAAATAAATTGCATTATTTATATATAATTGTGTGGTGCACAATTCATTATTTACATATAAAATTTGTCCTTCGATATTATTTGTATATAATGAAATGTTGTGTACCATTATATATATATAATGAAAGCTTTCCAACAATTATATATATATAATTGTGTGGTGCAAAATTAATTATTTACATATAAAATTTGTCCGTCGATATTATTTATATATAAGTATAATGGTCCGTACAATTATATATATATAATGAAAGCTTTCCAACAATTATATATATATAATTGTGTGGTGCAAAATTTATTATTTGTAAATAAAATTGAAATAATGGTTAAATAATGAATTATATATTAAATAATGAATTATTTGTAAATAATAGCGTTAAATAATAAATTTACACTTGGCGCCTCATAGGATTCGTAACAATATTATGGCATTGAGAGTAGGCCCAAAACCTCAAAAATGTAACATAACCATGGAATTTTCCATAATATAATATATCCGTTTCATACAGCAATATTATTATGGTTAATCGCCGTGCCGTTTGATTGACAGGGTAGATTAGTCTATATTAACCAGAGACCATCTACACACACTAGGAGTATATATTTTTTCAGTCAAGGGTGCACATGTTTCCCCATCCTCTCATGTCATGTCTCATTCGAATATATATTTGTAATACGGGATTCCACTTTTGATAAAAAAGCACTCCCCCATTTTCAAACTGGCCTACGGGCCGCGTATATTTTTTCCCAGGACGAACGTGGACAATTTTTGAAACAATGTCTTTTAAAAATCTTTTTGTTAAAAGACAACAAGTTTTAAAAAAATGGCAATTTCATAGAAATTGCCCACATTCGTCCTGGAACTTCGCCTATTATGGCTATGGCAGATGTAAAGGAAAAGCGCCCTCCCTCTTGACATGTTCATGTCAAGAGAGGGCGGCATTGTCAACCGCGGCACACATCAGAAACTTGTTTCTGACGTCATTATTCTTGACCAGAAACAAGACGGCATTGCTATGCTAAAACCATGGAGGAAAAAATAGTTTTCCTCCATGCTAAAACGCGAACGTAACCAGAAATTTCGTTTCTCAAGATATACGGTGTAATTCAATTTTTTGCAAAATAGAACTTACTCATCAGTGCTAGTAATAAACTTGACAATGTCCCCTGGCAATTATGTGAAATTGCCCTAACCCCTGATTAATACATATACATATTTGACAGGAAAAATGGTGAAAGGGAAGCATCAATTTTGGTTTAGATTATCATTTTCGCAAAATATTATCAAACATTTTGATTTGGTTGGGACACATAGGCCTAATGACCAAATTATTTTGTCTAAAGTGCTTTTATCTTAGAGAAAAAAAAAGAAAAAAAAAGAATTATGTAAAAAATACAAGAAGTCACCAGATATGACTTTGTCAAACACATATGACTTTGTCAAACCTATTTTTAATAAATTTTCACAGGTTAGTTTTTATGCTATTTTTCATGAGATCATAAATGTTAACTTGTTACAGGGTTGAAGTTAATGTTTATTATCAAATACCAATGATGAACATTTCATTTGGAAAGAATGTCGTATCCGGCCGCCACTTTTTAAGGGCTTTATTGGATTTTTTTTGCAACCACTAACCAGTTAAAAAATAGTTCTATCGATTTTTGGTGGTACAGAAAGCAAAAACTATCTTTAAAATCCACTTTTATGATGGTTTTCGGACTTGATTTCCCTTCTAAAAAAATCGTCCCCTTCAGAAAATAGAAGGATCCTATTATAGTTGCCACTACGCATGTGACTGTGTTGGTCACTAATTGTGGAGTTTACAAGATCAGACTGACATGACTGAGAAAGGTCATCGTATACCAAAAATGCCTGATTTTTCATAAAATAAATATCCTGGAATAATTTGAAGTATATGTCCATCATCATCCATATGTTCTCCACCTTACCAGGTAGGTAAGATTACATTATTGGTTATATTTAATGAAAAATAGTGGCGGCCAGATACGACATTCTACCCTTTCATTCAGTTTTAATGGTTGTTTATTACCAAACCAAAATAAGGTTTAGTATAATTTGTTTTTATTTTTTGCTCTAGCAGTTCTGGCATTTCAGTCCAAGAGAAGGGGTCTATCTGATAACCACCTTTCCAATCCATGTCAGTTAAACAATGTTTAACCTTATTTCACAGTGATTGTTGATAATGTTGAATTTATTTAAATCTAAGCCCTTACTCCTCTTTTCACTCTTAAATCTTTTTCAGAAAGAGGACAGAAACATCTTGCTACTTCAGCTATGCAGAATTGATGCTGGGTGTGATTCTCGACATAATGAAGCACCAGTCTTCGGTCAATGGAATTGGTAATTTGGAATCAAACATGTCTGGGCCCCTTACTTTATTACTGCCCCTCCCCCTCCCTAGTTCTTGGATTCTATAGTGCTGCAATGATAGTCCAAAGAATTTTAGAAAACAAATGTGTTAGTTTATCACCAGTGGCAGTACATGCCATCACCAAGAACTTGGTGGGGGGGAGGCATTTTATTCCAAAAATTACCGATTCCAATGACATCCCCTGAATGTCACCCATTCTGAACTGTCACTAAATCGTACATACAGAGCGTACATTTATTATGCAGATTGATTCTGTTTTCTTGTCAACAAAGGATCGTGGTTGGGTTCATGTGTAAGACCATGTACACTCATTGTTAGATTGTTTGCAACAGGTTAAACAGGTCAGCAAAATGGTTTCAATTGAGTGGGGGGGGGGGAGGGAGGAGGAACCACAAAAGACAAGTCATGAAACCAAATGGACAGTTAAAATAAATATGTATTTCATTGTTTTATTAGCAATTTACAAGCACCCATACAACTCTTGATTATTTCAATGTCTAAACATTTATGTACAAAATGGCATCTGATCTTTAGCTTGTAATTCTATAGATTGGATGCAGCTACAGACATTTTGCCAAATATGTGTACAACCTTGAAAATGTAAAAAACAATGTAGAATTTGTTTTCAAATTTTAAAAAGACAATTTATAAGCAATAAGGAGATGCTTGATTACAGTGTTCATTGTCAATTTATCATTATATTTTTTTTCATTATAAACTTGAGTTGAAAGTTAAGTATATTATAAATAAAGATCACTCTCGGTATCGGTATATAAACATGCAGTCCATCAGTTAAATTTATTTTTGTACAAGACTTAATACAAAGACATAAATACCAATGTTAGCTTCATCTAAATCTAGAATTTGAAGGTTTTCCATAAACAAAATGAAAAGGGCAAACAATTATCAGATTTGATCAAGTGGATGTAATTACATTTAATTTTGTTTGAATTGTCAATTGGCTAATTACAACTTGTGGCCTTTGGGGAATTATTTACTTTTTGACAACTGTTCTGCTGAGGGCAGGGGAAGAGGGAAAGCATGGTGCAAGCTTTCTTGCAACTTTATCATGTAGTAGTTATGACATAAGCTGTATTGTTTCTTCTCCACCCAACTACTATACGGCTGTGCTTTGAGTAGACTCTGTGATACCTGATACATGAACATAGATGAAATGCACAATTATTAGCCAACTTTCTATTATGTTCCATGTAGGGAAAATTATTTACAACCTGGAAATGGGAATATCAGGAATGTAAAGACTCTTCTCTCACAGGGTAACTTTTCCTTGGTAAAGTTAGAAAAACAAACTAGATATAAGTTTTTGTCACAACAAAAACAAGGTGTTCGGTTGAAGTTAAAATGGTTACGTCATTAATTCGAAGTGTTGGAGATTTATAAGTACATGGACCAAGAATAAAGTATATGAAATTTCAGAGAAGTTCTAATTTATGTGAATGAGGAAGATAATACGTCACAGTGAACATGCTGTAAAAAATAATAGGAAAGTTTTATAAGTACATGGACCAAGAATAAAGTATTTGAAATTTCAGAGGTTTTATAAGTACATGGACCAAAAATAAAGTATTTGAAATTTCAGAGAAGTTCTAATTCATGTGAATGAGGAAAATAATATGTCACAGTGAACATGCTGTAAAAATAATAGGAAGGTTTTATAAGTACATGGACCAAGAATAAAGTATTTGAAAATTATAGAGAAGTTCTAATTTATGTAAATAAAATGGGGAAAAAAGTGTATAATTTTGGAGTAGCTGGACCATTGAAATTGAAAAGGGCATTGGTTGTTTTCAAAATTGCACACAATTATTCTTGACAAAATCCTTCCTCCATGATGTGACTGTTTCATTATCTCAATAAAGGTGCTGATATTTGTTTCTGGGCTACTTTAGTGAGGAAATTAAGTGCCACTAGTATAAAGTAAACTGCAATGCAGCCATCAGGTATGTCTTATTGTATTGGTAGGTCCCTACACACCCTTCCAATATAATGCATACCATGCCTAACGACACGTTATTAAAATGAGGAAAATATTTTCAATAATTTTTAGTTTCTTAAATTTACACAAATAATTAATGTAATGATGAAAGTTGCATACCAATAGCATCATGGACGTCTTTGCAAGGGATTAGATTAATATTTGTTTTTTAAATTAATATTACTACACACAAGGTCAGTCACTAACACGTAACAGTCATAAGAATCTGACTTCCTTCCTCATAGTCATAATATTGAAGTACATCATTCACTATGTGTATGTGTGGTACTGCCTACTGGTAAGCCTACATTTGTACAAACTACGAAGTAAACTCACCAAAACCTAACTAGCCCCATATCAAATTCCTCCAAATCAACATGCCATTTTGTCAACAAACGCCGATTTGACAGTGTAGGTGTGAAGGGTACCATCGGAAGGGTATACCGTCGTGTACACATGTACGTAAGCTTATTTACAAAAATCATCAACTTTGACCAATTTTTAAAAGTAATTTCTCGCTGATTTCACCTTTTTACTTACACCATAGTAAGAAGCACCAATCAGGTGTCTGCAGATGACTTCGATGTGCTTGTGAAAACTTTGAATCAGTAGAAAAGTGGAATGAATTTCCGTTACCTTTTACAGCGATATGCTCCACAAACGCGTTATATAAATATATGTGATGAACAGCGCCACCAAGTGACCACTTTTGCACCGATTGTGTAAAGACCACTAAAGTGGTATAGCGCCCTCTATAGTTAGAATTTCTAACGCACAAAATGGCGAACACACACTGAATGTGGGTCATTACGTATGTGGACTTGACGTCATCATGACGTCACTGTTGCGGTTTCCTGATCATCATGACGTCACTAAGTTTCATCTACAAGTTAAGGTCTAACTATGTGTGAAGTTTGAAGGTTTTTTAAACTTGGCAAGTATGTTTTTGTTTGCGGACAAGATGGGGGAGAAGAAGAAGAAGTAAAACTAGATATAAGTTTTTGTCACAACAAAAACAAGGTGTTCGGTTGAAGTTAAAATGGTTACGTCATCAATTCGTTTTTTAATATTAAACTTTGACTTCCGGTTTGGACAGGAAGTAATGTCAAATTGGGGTCACCTTTGTGTAAATATTTTTCGACAATTAACAATCTGTATAATGGTACAAAAATTGTGAATTTACCTCTTGTGGTTGTTGAGATATGATTTTTTTAAAATATTAAACTGTGACTTCCGGTTTGGACAGGAAGTAAGGTCAAATTGAAGTCACCTTTTTGTAAATATTTTTTGACAATTAACAATCTGTATAATGGTACAAAATTGTGAATTTACCTCTTGTGGTTGTTGAGATATTTTTTTAAATATTAAACTTTGACTTCCGGTTTGGACAGGAAGTAAGGTCAAATTGGGGTCACCTTTGTGTAAATATTTTTCTACAATTAACAATCTGTATAATGGTACAAAAATTGTGAATTTACCTCTGTGGTTGTTGAGATATGATTTTTTGAAATGTTAAACTTTGACTTCCGGTTTGGACAGGAAGTAAGGTCAAATTGGGGTCATGTTTTTGTAAATATTTTTCGACAATTAACAATCTATACAATAGTGCAAAAAATGTCCATTTACCTGTTGTGGTTGTTGAGATATGATTTTTTTAAATATTAAACTTTGACTTCCGGTTTGGACAGGAAGTAAGGTCAAATCGGGGTCACTCACAACTGGAGTTTCATCTACTTGTTAAGTTCTAAGTACATGCCAAGTTTCATGTTCATGTGAAGTTTGCAAGTATGTTTTTGTTTGCGGACAAGATGGGGGAGAAGCAAGAAGAAGAAGAAGAAGAAGTAAAAAAAAAAATTTTTTTAAAAACGAACAAAAACAATAGGTGTTTCGGGTACCCGAACACCTAAAAAAAAAACGTACAAAAACAATAGGTGTTTCGGGCACATACCCGAACACCTAAAAAAAACCAATAGGTGTTTCGGGCACATACCCGAACACCTAATAAAGGGGAAAATGTTTATATGCTCCTCCATGCTCCTCCCCCCCCCCCCAATCAATTTAACCCTCACTTCCTGTCCTTTGAATTTGCAGCTAAGTTTAATCCAGTTACTATACATGTAGTCCCCTTCTACCATAAATCAACTTTGACTTTATTCCCCTAAATAATACTGAATAGGTTGATCTGGCTACCTACAACCCTGGCAAACTATTTATAGGAGTGTTTTTACATGTTGATTTATCATCTAGCATTGTTATTGAAAAGCATGTGTTGGGGCTAGTGTCAATATCATTATGCATATTTATCTAAGAATACATGTTTGTACAGGAGTAAGGTTTATCACCATGTAACTATCTCTACAGTTTAATAGTGTTGGCTCTTATTAGAAGAACCAGTGGTGAGATAACTTGAAGTTTCCATCGGTATACTCTGATCATCTTCATCCCCCTGAAGACAATCGGAGTACACTGATTGAAAAAGTAATGTCACTGCCAGTTCTTCTCAGAACCAATGCTATTTACTACTCTTGAAATATAATAACTCTTACTCCTACTGTTCTTCAACCATGTAAAGCTTCAAAATCTCAACATTTTCAAGGTAGTACAGAATACTAATATAGTGATTTGTTTGGGTGTGGGGGGGGGGGGTTGAGGGCTGTCAGTTGCCTTGAAACATTTTCATATTATAATTGCAATTGTTGGCAGAAAGAGGGTCTTGAAAGTACGACATGTCCTTTATACTTCCTAGAAACTTTTGATTGGATGGCACCCGTAACAAACCTGAAGTTGATATAGTAGGTAATCTTCTTGAGAAAACTCTTATTCAGTGGAATGTCTGCTAGTAAGTGGGGTGTTGTAGGCTTCCGTTTGACACCCATTCACATAGTACGTAGGTGATATGATGAACTGAGCATTCGTCTCTGTCTCCATCTCCCTTCATCTCATCTATGGACCAAACATGAACAAACATTATGTATACAATCTTACAAAAGAAAGATTACGTTGAACTGATAGTACTCTAGCAGTTGAGAAATGAGACTGACCACAAAAACATAAATAACACAATAGCCAGCCATGAATACACATGTAAAGCTACTTTGACTAATTATTAGTGCTACAGTACACTTATCATTCACACACACACACACACACACACACACTTCAAATTATAACCAATGTTGTACTTTCCCTTTGGTCACGATCAATAGGGCATGGAATCGGAGTGCCAGTTTTATATTATCTCGGTGACTGAAAATAATATCCCACATGATAAGGTCATATTATCATTGCTGCTGCATAAATAAGCTAGTAAGTTTCAGTCACTGTGTTCATCTTAAACTAGGACACCGATTCCATGCCCTGTTGAAAGTCTGCACTAATCGTGATATTGTCCCTTTAATATGGACAAGTTAACATTAAGCATTGCACAAGGGGGAAAAAACCTGAATGCACAACTTAATTTTTTCTAAATGAGAAATTGTTTCTGTAGATCTGATTTTGTTTGATATAAAAACAAATATTTACATAAACTAAGTTTTCTATAATACACACAAATTATGGGATAAAAAAAATAATCAATCCAAGATTTACTCTACCTTGGCAATGCTTTGGTAGAGGTGTCGTGGCCGAGCGGTCTAGCTTACCGGATTCAAGTTCTGGTGTTAGCAACAGAATGTGGGTTCGAATCACGGCCGTGACACTTGTGTCCTTGAGCAAGACACTTAATCATAATTGCTTCTCTCCACCCAGGGGTTAAATGGGTACCTGTGAAGGCAGAGTTGGTTTGCTCTATGCGCTAGAAATGGCAGCAATTGAGCTGTATACTCCCCAGGGAGCTGAGATGGTTTCAGGAATGATTTATGAGCCTTATGAGCCTTATGAGCAGGGATAATAATATAATGCGCCTTGAGCACCACTTAGTTGGTGGATACGTGCGCTATATAAATCCACACATTATTATTATTATTATTATTATTATTTGTAGCTGTGAATACTGGAAATGGAATCATGGTGTTGATGCAATTAAAAATACTGGCAGTGATGTTTTCTCATACCTATAAAACAAAACAATGATGGACATGGTGCATATTAAAACGAGTACGAGTGGGGAATAATGGTACCTGGTACCTGATGCTATTTCCTCCAGTCCATGTTTGAATTTTCACCATGACCCCTTTTGACCCATAAAATACCTGGGCATCGATGGTGGAAATTACAACTAATTCACTGGAAATTGTTCTGCTTTCTAAACTATATCTCATAATTATCACGTCTGTATTGTAAACATCATCACTATCTCATAATTACCATGTCTGCATTGTAAACATCATCACAATATCACTGTGCCTTGGCTATAGGAACTATCAAATATAATGTGATGGCTAACATAAATTCATCATAAGAGCTCAGCATACAGCCACACAAAAAGCCCTAGTACGAGTATTATATTATCATTTTTTTATCAAATAATATTTCTCTTTTATTACTCTTACTTGTCCAACAATAATCATACAAATGCAACATTATTCTTGGTATCATCATGGTCACCATCACATTCAACAGTCAAATCCCTGAGTGTTTGCCATCATTTGAGGTTGGTTGGCCCGTCAATGGTCACCAGGCATGCGTCGTTTTTTTGCCGTAGACGGTGAGACTTTCTTCGCCAAGCCCGCTCGGTCGAAATTCTGGCGTTGATTTTGACGGATGGCCTTCCAAACTGAACAGTTTTTGTCACTTTTTTATTGGTGTTGATATGATGAAGGGGCTGTGACGATGTTCCGAATGAATGCGTCATTGTTGTTTCCAAAACTAAACTCGCTGGCAGTATCATAATTCAAAATACCCGACACGAAAAGCACCACAGTGGTCGAGACCCTGCTTTACGCTTCCACGCGAAAAGTGTTGATATATTTATGGCCTAACCAGCAGGCTGGCGCCCATGGCTGTACTGGTACAGTCTTGGTTCGGTTCCCGGTGTCTCGGGAAAATGCCAAGACTTTCGCCTTTTTGTCGATTTTGACAATTTTCACCCATTGTTTCAAAATCATTTCACTTTTGTCATGTATCAATGAACTATAAAAAATAATTATTCTTGAATTTGGTTCAGTAATAAACTTTTTAAACGTCTGAAAGTGCGACTATCACTTTTGTCCTCGTGAGTTTTCTGGACAAATTTTGGTTAAAAAAAGTCACATGACATTGGTTTTTGTACAATAACAGAAAAACGACGCATTGTTCAGGGGTACTTGTGTGGACAATTATATTCTACTTTTGAAAGATCTTTCCAACTATGCATGTAAATCAATGAAATATTAAGGGGCGTTTTTTATCGCCCAATTTCGCGCGACAAAGGCGGTGTGTACCTTTAACCAATGAGCAAAGCCCAAACATGTTTCTGGTTACAGTCGCGAAAACGCGCGCCAGAAAACCACAAGATAGCTAGCTAGAGATACACACACACTGGAAACTTTCACGCTCCAACATGTACACAGTTTAAACATTGGTATGTGGAAACGTACGTTCACTTTATTATTATAAAAAATAACCTTTGGAAGGGGCTTACTTTCTTACGAAAGCGACGTGCAACTCAATGTTAAAAAAAAATGCTGGACAGCATATTTTTAAAGTTTGACATAACATGAACAACTTCAAAACTGTATCTTCCCTTTAACTCTTTAATTTTAATTTTGGAGAATTATTAATAATTGGTCTTCCCTTTTCACGCTGTTAAATACTGCCCTCTATTGGCAATGTGAAATTGTGTCACAAGTTGAATATCAGTTTCGTTTGTATATTTTATTCAGTATTAAAACATAAACATAATTGTAGCCATCAATAAAAGAACAAAAACAAATCTGAATCCAGCAGTTTACAATGCCATTTTAATTGGTTTTCCCAGAAACATTCACAGCAAAAGATGTTGAACTTTCACAAGTGTTTTATTTTATTTTATATATATACACCTATCAATGTTGCTCCTACTTGTATTACGTTAAGCCTTGTTTTTTTTAATCCTTAGGCCTAAAGGCTTAATAAAAATAGAAGCAACACAAAAACATTAAAGGGAAGGTACAGCATCGGTATCGAAAAAACTGCTTCTATGAGTATGCTTACTCTCTTTGAATCAAGATATACATTGAAGGGAAGGTACAACATTGGTAATGTTGGCAAAACTGCTGCTATGAGTATGCTTAATACTCTCTTTGAATCAAGACATACATTGAAGGGAAGGTACAACATTGGTAATGTTGGCCAAACTGCTTCTATGAGTATGCTTGCTCTCTTTGAATCAAGATATACACTGAAGGGAAGGCACAACATTGGTAATGTTGGCCAAACTGCTTCTATGAGTATGCTTGCTCTTTGAATCAAGATATACATTGAAGGGAAGGTACAACATTGGTAATGTTAACAAACTGTTTTATGATAAGGAGTATGTTGCTCTCTTTGAATCAAGACATACATTTAGTGGAAGGTACAACATTGGTAATGTTGGCCAAACCGTTTCTATGAGTATGCTTGTTCTCTTGAATCAAGATATACACTGAAGGGAAGGTACAACATTGGTAATGTTGGCCAAACCGCTTTCTATGAGTATGCTTGCTCTCTTGAATCAAGATATACATTGAAGGGAAGGTACAAATATTGGTAATGCTGGCCAAACTGCTTCTATGGATATGAGTATGCTTGCTCTCTTGAATCAAGACATACATTGAAGGGAAGGTACAACATTGGTAATGTTGGCCAAACTGCTTTATGATATGAGTATGCTTACTCTCTTTGAATCAAGATATACATTAAAAGGAAGGTACAACATTGGTACGTTCAGCACAAACTGCTTCTATGAGCATGCTTGCCTCTCTTGAATCAAGATATACATTGAAGGGAAGGTACAACATTGGTAATGTATTAAACTGTTTCTATGAGTATGCTTGCTCTCTTTGAATCAAGATATACATTGAAGGGAAGGTACAACATTGGTAATGTTGGCCAAACTGCTTCTATGATATGAGTATGCTTGCTCTCTTTGAATCAAGACATACATTGAAGGGAAGGTACAACATTGGTAATGTTGGCCAAACTGCTTCTATGAGTATGCTTGCTCTCTTTGAATCAAGACATACATTGAAGGGAAGGTACAACATTGGTAATGTTGGCCAAACTGCTTCTATGAGTATGCTTGCTCTCTTTGAATCAAGATATACATTGAAGGGAAGGTACAACATTGGTAATGTTGGCCAAACTGCTTCTATGATATGAGTATGCTTGCTCTCTTTGAATCAAGACATACATTGAAGGAAGGTACAACATTGGTAATGTTGGCGAAACTGCTTCTATGAGTATGCTTGCTCTCTTTGAATCAAGATATACATTGAAGGAAGGTACAACATTGGTAATGTTGGCCAAACTGCTTCTATGAGTACGCTTGCTCTCTTTGAATCAAGATGTACATTGAAAGGAAGGTACAACATTGGTAATGTTGGCCAAACTGCTTCTATGAGTATGCTTGCTCTCTTTGAATCAAGATATACATTGAAGGGAAGGTACAACATTGGTAATGTTGGCCAAACTGCTTCTATGAGTATGCTTGCTCTCTTTGAATCAAGACATACATTGAAGGGAAGGTACAACATTGGTAATGTTGGCCAAACTGCTTCTATGAGTATGCTTGCTCTCTTTGAATCAAGATATACATTGAAGGGAAGGTACAACATTGGTAATGTTGGCCAAACTGCTTCTATGAGTATGCTTGCTCTCTTTGAATCAAGATATACATTGAAGGGAAGGTACAACATTGGTAATGTTGGCCAAACTGCTTCTATGAGTATGCTTGCTCTCTTTGAATCAAGACATACATTGAAGGGAAGGTACAACATTGGTAATGTTGGCCAAACTGCTTCTATGAGTATGCTTGCTCTCTTTGAATCAAGACATACATTGAAGGGAAGGTACAACATTGGTAATGTTGGCCAAACTGCTTCTATGAGTATGCTTGCTCTCTTTGAATCAAGATATACACTGAAGTGAAGGTACAACATTGGTAATGTTGGCCAAACTGCTTCTATGAGTATGCTTACTCTCTTTGAATCAAGATATACATTGAAGGGAAGGTACAACATTGGTAATGTTGGCCAAACTGCTTCTATGAGTATGCTTGCTCTCTTTGAATCAAGACATACATTAAAGGGAAGGTACAACATTGGTAATGTTGGCCAAACTGCTTCTATGAGTATGCTTGCTCTCTTTGAATCAAGACATACATTAAAGGGAAGGTACAACATTGGTAATGTTGGCAAAACTGCTTCTATGAGTATGCTTACTCTCTTTGAATCAAGACATACATTAAAGGGAAGGTACAACATTGGTAATGTTGGCAAAACTGCTTCTATGAGTATGCTTGCTCTCTTTGAATCAAGATATACATTAAAGGGAAGGTACAACATTGGTAATGTTGGCCAAACTGCTTCTATGAGTATGCTTACTCTCTTTGAATCAAGATATACATTAAAGGGAAGGTACAACATTGGTAATGTTGGCAGAATTGCTTCTATGAGTATGCTTGCTCTCTTTGAATCAAGACATACATTAAAGGGAAGGTACAACATTGGTAATGTTGGCCAAACTGCTTCTATGAGTATGCTTACTCTCTTTGAATCAAGATATACATAAGGGAAGGTAAAGCATTGGTAATGTTGGCAGAATTGCTTCTATGAGTATGCTTGCTCTCTTTGAATCAAGATATACATTAAAGGGAAGGTACAACATTGGTAATGTTGGCCAAACTGCTTCTATGAGTATGCTTGCTCTCTTTGAATCAAGATATACATTAAAGGGACGGTACAACATTGGTAATGTTGGCCAAACTGCTTCTATGAGTATGCTTGCTCTCTTTGAATCAAGATATACATTAAAGGGAAGGTACAACATTTGCAATGTTGGCCAAACTGCTTCTATGAGTATGCTTGCTCTCTTTGAATCAAGATATACATTAAAGGGACGGTACAACATTGGTAATGTTGGCCAAACTGCTTCTATGAGTATGCTTGCTCTCTTTGAATCAAGATATACATTAAAGGGAAGGTACAACATTGGTAATGTTGGCCAAACTGCTTCTATGAGTATGCTTGCTCTCTTTGAATCAAGATATACATTGAAGGGAAGGTACAACATTGGTAATGTTGGCCAAACTGCTTCTATGAGTATGCTTGCTCTCTTTGAATCAAGATATACATTAAAGGGAAGGTACAACATTGGTAATGTTGGCCAAACTGCTTCTATGAGTATGCTTGCTCTCTTTGAATCAAGATATACATTAAAGGGAAGGTACAACATTGGTAATGTTGGCCAAACTGCTTCTATGAGTATGCTTGCTCTCTTTGAATCAAGATATACATTAAAGGGAAGGTACAACATTGGTAATGTTGGCCAAACTGCTTCTATGAGTATGCTTGCTCTCTTTGAATCAAGATATACATTAATAGGAAGGTACAACATTGGTAATGTTGGCCAAACTGCTTCTATGAGTATGCTTGCTCTCTTTGAATCAAGATATACATTAAAGGGAAGGTACAACATTGGTAATGTTGGCCAAACTGCTTCTATGAGTATGCTTGCTCTCTTTGAATCAAGATATACATTAAAGGGAAGGTACAACATTGGTAATGTTGGCCAAACGGCTTCTATGAGTATGCTTGCTCTCTTTGAATCAAGACATACATTAAAGGGAAGGTACAACATTGGTAATGTTGGCGAAACTACTTCTATGAGTATGCTAGCTTGCTCTCTTATCAAGATATACATTAAAGGGAAGGTACAACATTGGTAATGTTGGCCAAACTGCTTCTATGAGTATGCTTGCTCTCTTTGAATCAAGATATACATTAAAGGGAAGGTACAACATTGGTAATGTTGGCCAAACTGCTTCTATGAGTATGCTTACTCTCTTTGAATCAAGATATACATAAGGGAAGGTAAAGCATTGGTAATGTTGGCAGAATTGCTTCTATGAGTATGTTTGCTCTCTTTGAATCAAGACATACATTAAAGGGAAGGTACAACATTGGTAATGTTGGCGAAACTACTTCTATGAGTATGCTTGCTCTCTTTGAATCAAGATATACATTAAAGGGAAGGTACAACATTGGTAATGTTGGCCAAACTGCTTCTATGAGTATGCTTGCTCTCTTTGAATCTAGACATACATTAAAGGGAAGGTATAACATTGGTAATGTTGGCTAAACTGCTTCTATGAGTATGCTTGCTCTCTTTGAATCAAGATATACATTAAAGGGAAGGTACAACATTGGTAATGTTGGCAAAACTGCTTCTATGAGTATGCTTGCTCTCTTTGAATCAAGATATACATTAAAGGGAAGGTACAACATTGGTAATGTTGGCCAAACTGCTTCTATGAGTATGCTTACTCTCTTTGAATCAAGATATACATAAGGGAAGGTAAAGCATTGGTAATGTTGGCAGAATTGCTTCTATGAGTATGCTTGCTCTCTTTGAATCAAGATATACATTAAAGGGAAGGTGCAGCATCGGTAATGACTGCAGAACTACATTTATGAGTAAATCTAACCAGTTAAAATGTTTCAACACAATGTGTTGCACCTTTTTTTTTGAAAACAAAGGGGAAAACCCTTCTTTTTCCCTTTTGTGTTAATTTCGCACCCGACTAACTTCTGCTCACTCTTGCATTTATGTATGTATATGTATCTCATCCATTTTGCCTTTGAGAAAGAACCTACTAGGTTTGAAACGTAAGGCCATTTTGCATTCAAGAGACATACATTAGACAACGAACTGGTGAAGGTGAACTCTCTGTTTAATATAATCTTCTTAATGGATTTATCTAAACTTTAAATAAAGAAAATTCAAATGACTATTACAATTATTTTATTTTATTACTATTACTACCACACAGATATACAATTTATGTATTTGCTGTATACCTGATACACACTCAATACTATGTAAATTTGCTCAATGGAAAACTGTTATTTACACCCTGTGCTGGAACGGTTAACTGGTTAACTGACCAAAACTACACTAACCGTTTATAAATTTGGCAAAAACTGCTTCTACGAGTATGCTTGCTCTCTTTGAATCAAGATATACATTGAAGGGAAGGTACAACATTGGTAATGTTGGCAAAAACTGCTTCTATGAGTATGCTTACTCTCTTTGAATCAAGACATACATTAAAGGGACGGTACAACATTGGTAATGTTGGCAAAAACTGCTTCTATGAGTATGCTTACTCTCTTTGAATCAAGACATACATTAAAGGGAAGGTACAACATTGGCAGTGTTGGCAAAAACTGCTTCTATCTGCGAGTATGCTTACTCTCTTTGAATCATGATATACATTGAAGGGAAGGTACAACATTGGTAATGTTGGCTAAACTGCTTCTATGAGTATGCTTACTCTCTTTGAATCAAGATATACATTAAAGGGAAGGTACAACATTGGCAATGTTGGCAAAAACTGCTTCTATCTGCGAGTATGCTTACTCTCTTTGAATCAAGATATACATTAAAGGGAAGGTAAAGCATTGGTAATGTTGGCAGAATTGCTTCGATGAGTATGAGCTGCTCTCTTTGAATCAAGACATACATGTACATTGAAGGGAAGGTACAACATTGGTAATATTGGCAAAAACTGCTTCTATGAGTATGCTTACTCTCTTTGAATCAAGATATACATTGACGGGAAGGTACACCTTTATTAATGTTGGCTAAACTGCTTCTACAGTATGTGTATGCTTACTCTCTTTGAATCAAGATATACATTAAAGGGAAGGTGCAGCATCGGTAAATCTAACCAGTTAAAAAGTTTCAACACACAATGCATTGCACCTTTTTTTCTCAGAAAACAAAGGGAAAACCGTTCTTTTCCCCTTAATTTCGCACCCAACTAACTTCTGCTCACTCTTGCATTTATGTATACGTATGTATCTTGTCCATTCTGCCTTTGAGAAAACCTCCTACAATGTAGGTTCGAAACGTAAGGCGAATAACCATTATTTTGCATTCAAGAGACATACATTAGACAATAAACTGGTGAAGGTGAACCCTCTGTTTAATATAATCTTAATGGATTTATCTAAACTTTAAATAAAGAAAATTCAAAGGACACTATTACATCACACAGATAGCGATATACAATTTATGTATTTGCTCTATATTATCTGATATATATATGTACACTCAATACTATGTAAACTTGCTCAATGGAAAACTATGTTATTTACACCCTGTAAGAGATAAGGGGGAGGGGGATGGGTCAATGGCCCCCAATAAATATTTTTGTTTATACTAAGCACACCAATTATTACATTATTACATTATTGACAATCTCATGTTGGGATGGTTAACTGACCGAAACTGCATTAACCGTTTATAAATTTGCTAACCGGCTAACCGAAACCAATATTAAAAAATACGACCAAAATTGTTTTTGAAAAATTTGCTGTTCATTTTGTTGTTCTAGACTTCCATTTTTGCCGCATTGGTTATTAACCCTCCTACTGTTTGACCATTTGAAACCATTCAAAATTTCCACTTACCAAAATGCCCATTGGTTTTGTACACACATGGTGATACCATTTGAACAGTGTTGGTAGCAAGCTTTACTACCATTCAAATCCATTCAAATGCATAGAGGGTCCATTGATTCACCACTTAGAAGTATCCAAACAAGGTTTTGTATTAGCTGTACTACCATTTGGAAAGATCCAAACAAGGTTTTGTATTAGCTGACCTACATGTACCATTCAAAACCATTTGGGGGAATCAATACTGTACACAGTTATTTCACCATTCAAAACCACAAAAGCAAATGGTTTCAAATGGTGGATCAACTTGTATGAAAAAGGTACCAAAAGTAGGAGGGTTAAACAATCATTATTTGCTGACTATCTAGTTTGTGTGGCTGTCAGGTACCGACTTTCGGTTAACCGGTTAGCAGACCGTGAAAGATTTGGTTAGCTAACTAACCAGTAAATCCCAGCAAAATCACATACAAACACACAAAGACAGTGAAAACTAACTTATAATTATACAAAGTATAAAAAAAAACAGACACTCGGAAAGCATGGAGAATACAGTGCTTCATATGTATACATGGACATGTACATCCGTGTAGTGCAAAAATCAAATAAATTGTTGATCACACGATTTAAGAATTTCACCCATTAAAGGGTCAGTATCGTAACAATCAACAGGACATGGATTCGGAGCGCCTTTAAAAAAAAAATTTTTTTAAAGATTAACTCAGTGACTGAAAAAGATTCCCACCTGATAAGGTCATACTACCATCGCTGCTGCATAAATGAGCCAGTAATTTCAGTCACTGTGTTCATCTTAAACTAGGACCTAAATGTTCAAAAACTAAGCAATAATTTAAATATATATATAGAAATGGAGGATTATTCACATTAACCCTTGCAGTCTCCAAAATGCCACAAAAACTTGTGTCTGCTAATTACACAATGCTTTTTCTATGCATGCCTTAAAATATTGCATACTGTACACAAGAGTGGTACATGGATACCCCAAAAGGCCCCTGGGACAAAAACAAAGTGTTCTGACCTTCACACAAACCGAGTGTGCCCCAGTGTGCCACATGGTATTTTGTGGATAACTCCTGCTATATGTACATGTGTATACCCCAAGTTACTGCACTGGTTTATTTCAAGTTAACCTTGCAATGAAACAAAGCAGGTGGCTGCTTCAGTTTACCTCATCTCTGTGAAGTACCTTGGGGAATGCCATTAACCTTCAGATAAGAAAGTGTGTGCCTCAAAATGTCCCGGTTGTGACATTTTGAAGTATGGGTCGACTTTGTAAAGAACAACACTGATAGTAGGAGGGTTAACAGTAGCACATTTTAAACAAATTTACATATAAGTTTATACGAACATAAATCTTAGCAATAAGGCTGATATATACTACTCAAAACAATTTAGGGAACACCGGATTTTTAACATCAAATAGGTTTGAAATGTTCCATGAACCGGGATTTTCATTTGCAACCCCCTCTCTCTTTCAGTAGTCATGTCATGAAATGTGTAATCACTACATGCATCCTTTGTCATCTGTTTCATTGTGCAGTTGTTTCTCATCAATTCTGTGAAACATTGTGTTTTTATCTGAAATAAATGATCTTGCTTTAACTGAGATTATTCCGTTGTTCCCTAAATTGTTTTGAGTAGTACATAGGTTGGTGAAATTCTTGCGTCGGGAGATAAACAATTGATTTAATTTTTGCCCTACACACGTCGGTGTAGGGCAAAATTAAATCAATAGTATATATACACTCGAAAAGATGAAAAGTATTGAAACTTTTTGATAGTTAGATCAGTGACAACTCTTGATAAAGTTGTATTTAATGGTTAAAAATTGTTGTTAAGTTAGATTGAACTCTACTCCATGTTTTTACACTTTCTTTGAATTAAATAAAATGTTATATAAAGTGCTGTCACTTACTGAACTCTTACAATTTGATTCAACACTGAAGTTTTAAGAATGTTTGACCATAATGAAATTATTTCATAAGCACTTTTATATTTACAGAAAAAATATATTTAAATAAATACATCTAGTTTTAAATATTTAAACTATTATAAAAAATAAAATCCACCCCATGTACACGCAATGCATGCCCATGTAGTATGCACATGTACAGGTGCACAAGAGCATATACATAGTACATGTATACCCTGGCAAATTTTATACCCTTTAAGCAAATTTGATCATGAAATTAATTGGTTTGTTTTCTTATTCTTTTGTATAAAAAATACTGTGTTTAAAAAATACACACCTAGGGGGAATTTTTTTTTCCCAACTCTACTTTTTGTGAGTATTATTGGGTCTGTCGGATTATCAGTAACACAACATGTGAGATATTACGTCATAATTGTTTTTTGTTCATGCTATCGCATGACCATGCTCCACATGAAAAAATGTTTGTTTTGCGAATGAGAAGTGTAAATACAGCCATCACATAGTCACAATAGGTGCAAATTCCCCTGCTGATGATGAGCAGGCAGGGTGTAGAATTACACATTTTGATTGTAGCCGTGAGGAAATAAAAAAAAGACGCATGTGCTAAAATAAAATACTCATCAGTACCCAGAAAATACTTCAGAGAATTGAGAATTCTCAATATATTAACCCTAACCCCATTGGTATTCTGGCTAGGAACCTTACTGAATCTTCCAAAATCCATCGGTGCATGCCCTTATCTTGAAAAATGCACCAAGCATTTTCGTTGATATTTCATATTCAGCACTTATGGCCTGTACTTCTTGCCAGGTAGTAATTTTGTCCCATTTGATGAGGTGAAAGTACCAGTTTCCAACAGCGATGAATTTTTCAAAAAATAAAGAAGTGCCCCTTGGAGGATTTTGGAGGATATGGGGTGATTAGGGTTAAACACTGTAAGCTGACATGTGTATGTACACTGTACACAGGAAACACGTTATTAGGGCTGGAAAAAGTCTGCTCTGATCGTGAGGATATTGTCTGTTTAAACTTGGGAAGGTTTAACATGGGTAATTATACCCGATTACAAAATCATGATAACTTGTAAAAATACCAATCAACTTGAGAAATTATTCCGTCTCAAACTTACACAGATTGTGTGTTCAAAGCCCCGACCCCCCAAAAAAGTATACAGTTTCTGGTCAAAGGTCGGATTTAAAACCTGCGGTGATGCATTTTTACAATTTTTTGTTGCAATCTTTTCTTTAAGTGATACATGTTAACATGTACAGATGCAGTTAAGATATATTGGAACCATGTCCAAATTTCCCACACACAAAGTATGTTGGCTAAGAGAGGCCACACAAATCGGGCAAACGATTCCATACTGAAAAAATACTGAACTTGTGGGGAATTCCATTCTCTGAATTTAAATTTAATTAGCCAACACCTGTGCGTGACATTACTGCACCAGTATTTTAATTAATTAATTAATTTATTTTTTAGGTGGTGAAGTTGGCAATGAATGTTGTGTGAGGTGGTTAGTGAAACTAAGGCTGTGTCAGGTATCTGGATACCCGGATACCCGACCGAAAATATCATTACCCGATTCCATTTGTCGGTTCCAATTATGACTTTTTATAATTTCGACTGAACATTTCAAGCCACACAAAATAATGGAAGTCTCTGATTTTGAAGAAAACTTGGATAAGGGCTTTAGAAGAAACATTTGCCGACAACCTTTCACAGACTTTCCGGCTTTTGTTTGAAACTTTTGTTTTGCTGTTCGTATCGGTTAAGGGCCGGTCACACTGCAGCGATAACGAGTAAGGAGAACGAGAACGCTGCTAATGAACGCCATCGATTGGTTAAATAAGCGTGCGCGTATTCCGCGCAGTACAATTTAACCAATAGAATGTGTTCTTTTGCATCGTTTTCGTTACTTGTAATCGCTGCAGTGTGACCGGCCCTTTATGCTATAGTTACACCATGGTTATACATTCAGGAGTATTTATGTGTTTTTACAAAATTATTTACGTTTACCTGGGTAACCGAAAATTTTCAGGTTTTTTTTTTTTTAATCCATTTGTTTTCGAAAATTTTGCTAAAATTTCAGGTTTCTTTTGTTTTAAAATGTTAAATCAGTTGATTGGTGACTCATGCTTGAACTGATATATCACACAGACACCGTTTTCAAACCATTTTTTTGAATGATGTGCTCTTTGAGTAATTAATTTTTTTTTCTAAAGTATAAAAACAAAAAAGTCACATCACCCACCAATTTTGAAGCAATTCTCCAACCAGTAACCACATACTTATTTTGTCTGGCCTTTGCATATGGTGCCAACATTTTTTTTCAGATAGGGGAATTCTCAATATATTGTACACTGTAAGCCGACATGTATGTACACTGTACAATGTATATATACAGGAAGCAAAGGGCTGTTTACTTTTCTCTACTGGGAATGGGGGAGACACTGAACGTGGGGAATTCCATTCTCTTAATTTAAATTTGATTAGCCAACTTCCATTACCATGCATTACATTTACTGCACCTGACTTGAAAACCATTTGTTGCATTTGTACTCATTTACAATTAATACACTACACCTTTTGATATTTAATTTTAAAACAACCATGCCTTGTCCACAACACTGGATTTGTTTGTTACTTTCTGGCTACTGGTGTATTTCTTTTCTTTTTTCTTAAATTTTTTTAAAATTAAATCTGAAAAATTCCCCTAAATAGGGAAGTTAAAACAATTTCCTGATATCAGGAAAAATTTCTGAGAAATCGGGGGGGGGGGGGGGACTTTTAAACACATTGCAAAATTATTTGACAACCCAGGTAGTTTTGGGTGAAGACATGTCATGGAATATTTTAAGAAATGCTTGGAATGTTGATTTAAATGGAAATAATTTGGAATCTTCCAGTACTGCTGATTTGGAGCATGACTTTGTCTTATAAGCATTTTTTTCAACCCTTCCTATAGGAAATTTTTTTTTTGTGGTTTCTAGTCTCCACATGCGTCACCTCAGACATTTTCTGGTTTTTTTTTGCTATGAAACAATGTCCAATTGCAGCAATTATAATTCTGCTGTGCTGTGTTTAAAATGACGTTCACATAGTGGTATAAACGTTTGCCTGATTTGTGCGGCCTCTCTTAGCCACCATACTTTGTGTCTGGGAAATTTGGTCTGGTTCCAATAACAGACATTTATAACATATAATTCACTGGTTGGCAAAAAAAAAAAAAAAAAAAAAAAAAAGATTACCCACCCCCCAAAAAAACCCCATGTTACCACACTAAATTGAAGCCGACCTGTGACCATGAACTGAATATTTATTTGGGCCAATATGTACATGAACATAGTACATTGTGTACATGTACATGGTTACTGTATGCAAGCTTAGCAGACAGCACAGTCCAACTTTCATCAAGTTGGACTGAACAATTCTAACTTGGGGGCCGGGGAATTACAGATTGCGAAATCTTTTGACAACTGAATGTTTTTTTGAATCTTGATTTGAATGGAAATAATTTGGTATCTTCTAGTACTGCTAAACACTAACACAAAAGAACATTTTGGGTTTAGGTGGGTTTTACAGGGACAATATCGTCATGATATATAAACAGGGCATGACATCACAGAGTGGTACATGTAGTTTTAGATTAACTCAGTGACTGAAAATAATACCCCACATAATAAGGTCATGTTATCATTGCTGCTGCATAAATGAGCCAGTAATTTTCAGTCACTGTGTTCAACTTAAACTAGGACACCGATTTTCATGCCCTGTAGAAAGTCTGCTCTGATCGTGAGGATATTGTCCGTTTAAACTTGGGAAGGTTTAACATTGGTAATTATACCCGATTACAAAATCATGATAACTTGTAAAAATGTAAAAATACCTATCGACTTGAGAAATTATTCCGTCTCAAACTTACACAGATTGTGTGTTCAAGCCCCCCAAAAAAGTCCATAGTTTCTGGTCAAAGGTCGGATTTAAAACCTGCAGTGATGCATTTTTTTATTTTTTGTTATAATCTTTTCTTTAAGTGATACATGTTAACATGTACAGGTGCAGTTAACATGTATTGGAACCATGTCCAAATTTCCCATACACAAAGTATGGTGGCTAAGAGAGGCCTCAATAATCGGACAAACGTTCATACCCCAATGTGAAAAACTCATTTAAAACACAGTGCAGCAGAATTCCAATTGATCCAGCAATTTTGGCTGTAATTGGACATTGTTTTATAGCCAAAAAAAAGAACAAAATTAAAAATGAAGGTCTGAAGTGATCCGCACGGATACCAGAAACTGGAGACTTTTACATGTCATGTCCATGTCATGTCCATGTCATGTCCATGTTAGCGTGTATCTCATGTCATGTACATGTCATGTACATGTACAGTGACCATTTGTCGTCACACCTTGATCCTTCTGTACTTGCCAAAATTCAAGGAGGAGCTTACTTTATGCTCTCATTGGTTACTGGTTGGCCCATCAACAGCTCCCTCCAATGACATGTAACATTAATGTGTGTCTGCATACGTTGTGTGTGGGATCAAACACGACCAAGCTAGGCGGGGCATGTGACTGGCCATCATTTAAAGTAAACCGACCACACAACAATTCTTGTATGAGGAATTTCCATCAGGATTCTGATGGCAAAATAAAGAAACACATCAACTCTCGATTACAGAATAATGTTGTTTGAGTTCGAACACACGAGGTCGCAATGCACAACCGTATCCACAACTTAGTTATTGATCTCGCTGTATACGTACATACAAGTGTGGACCCTATCGGGAACGGTAAATTTCTTGGGCCAGAAATCGGTACGGGATGGGGGGTACCGTAATAAGTGCGCACTATGCGACAACAGCCTTGGTCAAGGCTAGGTTTAAAGGGGAATGTTATGTTGAACCATATTTGGCGAAGTTGGAATACTCATACTCGTACATTTTTCTGTACTTGTACTCATATAATCGTACTCTTGAAAAAGTACTCGAGAATTGGAGTACTCATACTTGTACTCAAGTATATTTTTCTGAATTTGTACTTAGGTCCCCCAAAAAGTCTCCGGTTTCTGGTCTCCGCGCGCGTCCGCCTCATTTTCTTTTCGTTTTTTTGCTATGAAACGATGTCCAATTACAGTCAAGACAGGCAGTTGACTGATTTTGTTCACTATAGCTACTTGCCACTAAAGTGCAGCTATAGTTAGGAGGGTTATTTTGTAGCGTCATTGCCGGATGAGAAAATACCGCAAATGCATTCAAATTTGTTTATATCAAATATGGAGCACGACTGTGATCCATATCAAGCTCCATCTTATTTATCTGAACTTGTTCACCGTTATTCTCCTACTCGGACTTTAAGGTCATCTCAACAGGCATTGCTTGCTTCATCTACACGGGCTTCTACCAAATTTTATGGAGAAAGGTCTTTCTCTTACGCTGCACCAATGTTATGGAACAATCTACCCGTGCATATTCGCCAATCTAGTTCTGTGAACCGTTTTAAATCTCTGTTAAAAACTCATTTGTTTGAATGTGCTTATTTGTAATCTTGTTCTCTCTCATTGTATTTTTCTATGCTTTTTTTCCCCCACGTATGCGCTTAGAGGCTTTGGCATTAGGCGCTTTACAAATGTCTATTATTATTATTATTATTATATCAAATTAGTAATGCCATCACCAACTACACATACCAAGAAAGGTTTTAGATTATATTCAGTAATTTTGTCATTGATTAACCCTAACTACCCCAAATACTCCAAAATCCACCACCTGGTTTTGCCTTATTTGGATGGATTCAGTACTCCACAGTATAGCCCAACGAATAGAGCATACAATGTATGTAACCATGTGTACCAATTCCATCAAACTCCACCGGCTGCTTTTGTTGGATTCAGGACTGTGTATAGCCAAGCCATGGATGCTTTGCATTTGCCACTGTACCAATTCCATCAAAGTCCAACAATTGATGTACCTTTTTTGTTTTACTGCATATTGAGTTTTTTTTACTGGATTTTGGAGGATTTCTAGTAAAAATGCCAAGGGGTTAGGGTTAATTATGTAATCAGTAAATGCATGTTGTACAATGTATGTACACTCCCTAATAACACAAAATAGTGTTAGTACATGTAGATATACCTTGATTGGTGCTGTCGTTTATGGTTGACGGCACTTCTGCACGAGCTCATCCCAATGTTCTTGTTTAATCTGACCCTCTTCACACTCGCGAACTGTCAATGTCGCTAGCTCTTCTGGTACGGTGCATTCCTTGAGCTTTATCGGCAAGATGAATCCGTTGCCTCTTGTGTGGGATTCGTTGATGGCCTGATTGATGGTAAATTGCATCCATTCGGGGGCGGGGCTTCCCGTGAGGACAATCACACACCTGTAACTGAGTTTTAAACCCTGGATGATGTTTCTCGTGATAAATTCTCCAACCTCAAAATCTCGTCGCTGGATGCAGCACCGGAGGCTGTGCTCTGACTCAAGCTTGTGCACGAATGCCACAGCCCATCGACTGTCCCGATCAGCATGCCATACAAATACATCATAGTGGTATTTCCTGTTTCTGCTGTTAGCAGGGGGTGACGTGCTTAACTCCGACATGCGTCTCTTAGAGCAGGCTATCCAGAAGTGATAGTCCAGAAGAATCCGGACAAAACCTGGCTTTTCTTTGGTGCTGTAGTGTTCAAAATCATGACTGAAGTATAAATCAGATTGGTCTTCTTCGAGAGGTGTTTCTAGGATCTGTCTGCGGACCTTGCTTGCCTTTTCTAACTGCACTTTGCTCCCTTCGAGCTGGTTGGCCCTTTCCAGGCACTGAGCCCATCGCTGGTGGGTTAACACAGGGTCACAAAAATCATCCTGCTCGCTACCTGTGGCTTGACGAAACATATTCAGGGCTTTACTAGTCTCACCGAGTTGCAAGTAAATATAACCCAGGTCAGATAAGTCAGCGTGGACTACCTTCAACTTTAGCGCTTTCTGGAAATCAGTTTCAGCTTCTCGGAGCCACTCCTTCGCTTGTTCATCTTTCACAGATGCATCTTTATACATGGCTAGAAACAAGTCAGCCCGATAGCAATACCCATATCGTGATGCATTTAATATCAAAGATCTGTCCAGCAAAACCTTGGCTTGATCGAAGAGCTTGAGTTTAACATACTCTGATCCCACCCTACGAAGTACAATGTCATGATCCGGGTGTATCGACAGGCCTTTTTCATAGCACTGCCCTGGCGTGAGGTGGTACTCAGACTGATCTGGAAATGCTTTAGCGAGACTTCTGTTTTTTGAATCGTGATTTACAAGAATTCCAAGAAACACCCAAGATAGTGCTTGGTAATCTTTAGAAGTACTGATTAGGGCTACTTCCAAGAAGTACCTACATGCATTTAGGAATCCCTTGGTGATACATTCATCTGAGTAGCACGTCTCGGAGTAATCCAAACAAGTCTGATCCTCATAGTGAAGTTTTCTCAGGTACAACATCTGGACGTCTCGCCTGTACAGCGCTAAGGCATAGTCAAAAATCCATTCTGCTCTCTGAGGGCCATCACATTTCCTGCCGATAGTTGCAGCTCGCTCTATATACCTCATGTATCGGAAGCACCGTTTGAACTGCTCAAAATAGCGTATAGCGTGAGCTTTATCTGCAAATGCCCTGGCTCTCTCCTGGTAACTTGGACTCTCTAGAACCTCTGCAAGTTTGACGACATACTGTTGGTGTTCATGATCCAGATAACCGAGTTCGTTGTTGATATGGGCAACATTTCCGAGGGCATTTATGTTATTTTTGTCTTTGCTCAAGACATCCTGGAAGAACTCTAATGCTTTGTCCGGATTTTGGAGATTGTAAGCAATAAACCCTTTTAGATTCTGTACAGCTGTGTAATATGTTGGCCGGTCATCAAAGTCCCAGGTCTCCTTTTCCAATATCGCCTTTTCACGACTGAGGGTGATTTTATCTTTGGAAATGAGTTTGAGCTCTAACCAGCTGAGGTGGCAACCGAAAGAGTCAATCATGGCAAGAATTCGGCCAGGATTAGACATAGCGTAATAGTTTGGCTGCTTCCACTTGTCGCAGTGCCCATCATTGTAATTTAGACTCCCCATGAAAATGTAGAGTTGGACCTTCTGGTCCCTTGCCAAAACCATGGAAGTGTTAGGCATATCACTTTGGCCAGTCTGCTTGTAGGAGGCTGTTCTCATATAAGTTAATTGTTGTAGGTTTGAACCCAGCATATGTCAGTGTTAATTTTATTTAATGGAAACTGCCTAGATCTCCAAGTTCAACACCTGCAATCCCTACATACAAGTTACAACAAGACCACAACACACACTTACGTGTACGGTTTTCACTCGCAATGAAACGTCTGTAGTGATCACTAGACATCGTATGGAATACTGGCCGAGTAACTGCTCGATACATGTATGTATCATGCAAGTCACCTTTATTAGTTGATGTACTTGTACAATATGAACTTAGCTCAGGGCACCAAAACGTAAACACAAGGTCATATTTTCACCTTCACAAAGCATTGCCCAACGTTCATGAACGTTGCGGTATATGACGCAACTCTACCGTACCTGAGGGCGGGCCTAACACTACAGGGCGCCACATCCACAGAAGGCGAGTTGTGAATGTGCCTTAATAATCAACAATAATACACGAGTATAAAACGTAATCCTGAAAAAAACAGGTTAGTCTCGGTTAACTTCCTCCATGGATTACACGGTTAAACAAACAATAAATTAACATGTGATTATGTCCGAATCGCCAAATTTACGTGCGTTGAAATGTTAACGGAAGGAATTGCTGAGACACACATCCTAACATGACTGAGGGCCGCTAAGTCACCGGAATTGCTCCTCCTCGTTGCTCCATGGTGGAATCATACAATGCGAAATATATACTGGTAGCACTAGTAGTAGTACTCTTTGATCTCCGTACAAGCCCACGAGTTCTTAGTTTTGAGTTTATTTTTAGTCGGTAGCTTGATGAGGAAACAGCAACTTGCACTAGCCATTTTGAATAAGAAATTAAGTCTAAGAACACGCTCAGATAAAACGAAACTATATGATCATGTGATCCACTGACCAGTATTTGCTATGATATATCAGCAATCGTATTCATACTCCAAACAGTAGCGAGAGGGCATAATAAATGACGCTGACGGATCGTACTGGGCATGGCACGGTTGTTGAATTAAAAGATTTTTCTAGGCATAAACATGATCTAATCACGTGCTGTCTGGCCCAGCCATAACATATGCGTGCATGCTGTGCGCGTCGCCCAAGGCTGGCATTCATTAGTAGTCTTGTGTCAAGAAGTCTGTGGCAGCCGTGCTCGAACCGCACACACAACGCTGAGGACTCGTGTGAAAGGCAAACACGCCTCGAAAAATTCACTATTGCAGTCGCGCACAGAGATCACATTACCACAGACGTCTTGTTCCAAGACTAAGACTGCAGACGCAAATAGATCAGGGAATTCCCCATCTTAAAGGAGCAGTTTCCCTGCATGGGCTTATCGATAACATTATGCTATACCGTAGTTGACAGCGGCGTACTCGGCAATATGGCGTCAATGTAATAACTGGCTATACTTCCGCTTTCAATGGCAGTCAGCATGGTAACAACAGAGTATAGCATACGGGGCGCGATATAATCCTGTGGCAGCCGTGCTCGAACCGCACACACAACGCTGAGGACTCGTGTGAAAGGCAAACACGCCTCGAAAAATTCACTATTGCAGTCGCGCACAGAGATCACATTACCACAGACGTCTTGTTCCAAGACTAAGACTGCAGACGCCCCTGCAGACGCCCCTGTAAGTGTCTGTATAAAACGAATACTTATTTTCACTGTCCGTGTACTGGCAAATTATTTTACAAGGGGCAAATTTCCTAGGGCTGATGATAAGCAGAGATTAAATTATGCTATGCATGTAATTATTTCTGCTACGCCTTATACAACGGACTACCAGTCAAGGTAAACAAAATTTGTTCCAGGATTTGGCTGGTAAAAAAAAAAAAAAACCAACCAAACAAACAAACAAACAAACAAACGCCCCAACACCCCCACCCCAACAAACAAACAAACAAAAACAAAAAACAAAAATTGCCCAGCATGCGCGGATCCTGGTTCTTGAAAAAGAAAATGGTGGGTTTGTACATCGGCAAAAAAAAGTGTGGGCCCACTGCTCAAAATGAAGGGGGAGAGAGAGAGAGAGAGAGAGAGAGAAACGTATTGTAAAGGTACATGCATGGCGAAAAAATAGCACTCTCTCCTCCCCTGGATCCTCCAATGCTGCTAAGCAACACTGTTTGTTCTGGTAAGTTACTTTTTGGCCTTGGTGTACTTTGTATATTTTGTAAAGACATCGTGGGGCCGGGGTCAAAGGCTTGAAAAAACGCTGAACCCGGAAACATTATTATATCACATCATTGTGCAGGCAAATAACACGGTCTGCTATATCCTGTGAAGTTCACACTGGCTACAAATTGTATGCGCATCACCAAAAATCCACTTGAACCGAATGCTAGAAAATATTAGCGAATTAGTTATCAAACTAATCGCTGTGAAACGGCCTGATCTACATTTTAAACACCCCGCTATAGATGGGCTGGCTTGCCCATAGTTATTGACGATACCTCGTTGAATTAGCACACATCAAGAAGTACATATTATTTATTGGACAGGCGGCGGGATTTTGAAAAAAACTAGTGAGTATACACATTTTATATTATACATTTTCTATACCAATTGAATGGAAGGCACATCATTGGTAATGTTGGCAAAACTGCTTCAATTGTGCTTTTTAATACTCGTTGAATAAAGATATACATGTACATTAAACAAACAACAGTTTGTTACGTACGGTGACGTTCACCTGAAAATTGTGAAAATGCATTTTGATAGTTTGTATTCATTCTAATTGGAAAGAGTACTCTCTCCTAAATTCCAACTGGATACATTTTCATTATATGTAATACGAAACTTGTTCACTTTCCTTAAAAATTACAGACCTCGGACAAAACGATTTGCAGGGAATATTAATTAACAATCATCAGCTTTACACCAAGTTTTACATTAATATTCGACCTTTTTGTTATCATTGATTTACCAATTCTGTACCTTGCCTTTAATCTTCAAGAATTGGATGGGGAAGGGTGGGTTCCTGGGTGGAGATCTTGAAATTCCTGTTGTGAATAAATGACGTCACCTGTTTACAAGAGCGCCCTCAGCAAAACTATGGCGGCTCTATACAGAAGCTATGTTATAGACTGGTTCCCTGTCTATATCCTATCAAAGATATAGACCGGCCCCAGGTGTACCACTCAAAGGATTTCATTTATTTATTTATTTATTTATTTATTTGAACATACACTTTTAAAACAGTGGCACACGCCTACCCGGCGGTGCGTTCAAAAATATATCAAAAAACAATACTGAAAACAATATATACCAACCATATTATAATATTAATAGTATTATTATGTGAAAGGGAAAAACATACGGTCCTACATGGTCCACCGACTCCTCCCACCCTGCAAACACGTTCCAATTCTAAACATTTGAAAAACACTAGAAATCATTGGATACGTTAACGCCTTGTGCTGAAGATCTGACGTCACGCTTCGAGGCTTGCGCGCGCTATAGCTACCAACCAAGGTCAAAGTTGAGCACTGGGGGAACAAATGGCGGCTGTACGGCGAGCCGGCCATGATCTGGCGTAATTCACGCGCCTCGTCAAGCTCAAAGCGTGACGTCAGATCTTCAGGCTAGCTATGTTGCTGCTAATATAAAGCCTTATCGGAATTGTGGGCGCAATGAATTATGGGAGTTAGGTTTTGGGAAAAAATGTAAACAAACGTACACGTTTGTGCACAGGGTCAATGGAGGAGAAAGGTGGTCGGTCAGAAAATTGACGTTTTTTACGTACCGGTATTATAGCAAAATTATGGAGAAAATGTTTCAGTTAATTTATAAACAAAACATTTTTATAATTAAGAAAAGAATTGATTCCCCTAAATAATCAAATAAATAAATACAAAATTGCTGCCACCCGAAAAACAAACCATTAAAAATAATTCAAATCAAACAAAGTTCTACAGTTGAGATAGGAACTATTATCTTATCAAGAAACTATTATCTTATTATATTATTTTGGGACCGTCTGATACTACCGTCACGTTCCCTGATCGTAGATTGGGGACACGGATTGCCGCTCATCATCAATCAATTCAATTTGGTTCCACATGAGCATATTCGTCTAATATAGTGGTTTAAAGCCAGTGACTTTAAAATTGTTTTCGCTTCATCATTTTTTCAATAACCTGGTTCTCATCTTTCAAGCTGTGCTTATTCTTTTGCTTATTTATTACCTGCCTGTAGGTATTTTCTGTGATGCCTGATTTTTTGTGATATCTGCTGTCTTTGTCGTAAGTGAGCTGTTTAATGAAACGAGCATCTTCTTGCCGACATACATGAGCGACCCAGTTGTATTGTTGACCTCTGATAAAGTCTTCAATGTCTGAGATCCCGCAGATTCTCTTAATATCTTCATTTTTGTATCTGTATTTACAAAACTCACCCTCAGAACCATCCGCCCTTTTGTAAGAATTCACCTTTTTCTCCCTCTGGTGGCCTCCTTTTACTAATGATCTCAATAACAATGTAAACGCAGACTCTAGCTTGTCAAAATGCCTTTTGAGTGGGGCACCATGACTGATCGGACCATTGCTTTGAAAAACTGAACTCGGGTTTTCAGTTTTATCTTGTAATTGGTGTAGAATTTGTTAATAATAATAATAATAATGTATAGATTTATATAGCGCACGTATCCACCAACTAAGTGGCGCTCAAGGCGCATTATATTATTATCCCTGCTCATAAGGCTCATAAGGCTCATAAATCATTCCTGAAACCATCTCAGCTCCCTGGGGAGTATACAGCTCAATTGCTGCCATTTCTAGCGCATAGAGAGCAAACCATCTCTGCCTTCACAGGTACCCATTTAACCCCTGGGTGGAGAGAAGCAATTATGGTTAAGTGTCTTGCTCAAGGACACAGGTGTCACGGCTGGGGCTCGAACCCACACTCTGCTGCTGGCAACACCAGAACTTGAGTTCAGTGCACTAGACCGCTCGGCCACGACAATCCACTTTACGTGCATTATACAACACACGGGACCTACGGCTTTACGTCCCATCCGAAGGACGAAGCAATTATGGTTAAGTACCTTGCTCAAGGATACAAGTGTCACGGCCGGGGCTCGAACCCACACCCTGCTGCTGGCAACACCAGAACTTGAGTTCGGTGCGCTAGACCGCTCGGCCACAGCTCATAGAACTTGTAGGTGCCTGTGGTTATTCGTTTCTCGATTTCAACATCGCCGGTGGCACAGTCATTGTACATAATTGTTGACCCTAGATATTTGAAGGTGGCCGAGTTTTTTATTTCTACGCCATTTAGTGATGTTATTGAAGATGGATACTGTTTGTCGCCTAGGGAGTCTTTTGTTCCAAGTAGTTCACAGTTTAAAATGAGGGTTTCGGTTTTTGTTTCATCATGATACTTGCCTGTTCTATGCCCCATGGGTAAAATATTGTATTAATTATAGTTTTTGTCAAACGCCAATAAATTGTTGTTCCTTCCGCTAATTAGATTGAATAAATATAATAAAAATTTAATATCAGGAACGTATAAAAAAGGCAAGTGGCACAAGTCAAGGCATTGTTTTCTCCTTTTTACCATCCTTTAATTTATATGCAATATATATTTTTTGGCGATGGGGAAAATATTTCTAAAAGAAAATGTTCCGAAAGCCGCCTTCTCGGCTGTTAGTAGTGATCGAGTTTGCCTAAAAGTACGACGAGCTATAATTAGAATATAACTGTCACTCCAGAAATCAGCTGATAAATCTTCCGTTTGCGTGGTTTTTGGGAATAAAAAATGATTTCTTTCTTAATTATAAAAATGTTCTCTTTTCCCCATAATTTTGCTATAATACGTAAACAACTTTTCTGACCGACCACCTTTCTCCTCCATTGACTTTGTGCACAAACATGTGCGTTTGTTTGCAACTTTTTTCCAAAAAAAAATCATTGCGCGCATAATTCCGATAAGGCTTATACCAGCCATAAAATTCTATAATTTGAATGAATTTACATCAACAGAATTATTTTTTTTTTGGTAATTTATAAGAAAGGCACATTTTTTCAAATAAAAAATTTAAAAAAATTAATTTTAGACTTTAAAAACAATCCTCCACAGCCGTGAATGACTATTATATAGAAAGGCTTTGCTTCTGAATTAATTTTGTCGTTAAAAACGTATAAAAAATGTATAAACAAAATTAGGAAAATGTTGCCAAACATAGTATAAACATCGTCTACTTGCAAGGCTAGCGTTCTAACCACTAGACTGGATGGTGAATTACTTATGAAAGCCATTGACGTATTGAAGTATTCCGCAGAAAATAAAATAGCCATCGGCTCTCCTAATGATAGGCATTTTATTGTCCCTTTTAGCTGCAGTAGCTGTGGTGAGAGAGCATCTCTTGAGCATTCAGAAAATGTAATCAATTTTGAAATAACCCAAGGGTTCTCAAGAAATAACAGTTTAAATGATGGACATTTGATGAAAGTTTTACCAAAAGGTCAAATGTTATCTTTGTTTTTCTTTATGAAGACGAATGCACCAGGAAAACCTTACAATCATACCATTTCTTTCATATTTCCGTTTGGTTTATTTGATTTCTTTCATATTTTGCACAGTAATAATGTTAACAATCATGTCTTGTTAGAAAAAAAATACAACCAAATGTGACTAATTTGTATGCATAATTTGTATGCATAATTTGCATAATTAATTAGTGAAATTATCAAAGTTTTTGTTTCATTAGAAGAGCAGTTTTAGTTAACTTTATGCTATATTGACAATGTACCATGAGTCTTAACCGAAGTATATGGCGATTCCTTACAAAATTAATATGAGATTTTGCTAATAAATTTGCATGATTAATTAAGTAACTGTTATTTTAGTTATTTCAAGGCAGGATGTTTCATTTCAATAGAATTAGGTGTATTTTGTATAAGTGACGGGCCTTCTGTAAAAAAAAATTAAATACGTGCAATTAAATAATCTTTTTAAACTGCATAATTCTATGTGAATGTTGAGTTTTCTTTAACTTACAGTAATTGAACATGAGTTATATGTGAACATATTTTAAAATAGGCCTATCATCAACGCATTTCTAGCTACCACAACTGTTTCTATGAAAATCTACCCTCTGCCAAGTTAATGTACCCGGTAGTTTATCTTCTGATAAACCTGAAATTAATTAAGGTTTTATATTAATCCCCCTTTGTAAAGAATACCTAAACCAATCTCGTGTGTTCATATATAGGTATTGCTTTGTCCCATGTGAGACAAGTATGTTACTGTTATGTTTACCTTTAACACTTGAGAAACAAAATATCTGTCAATTCCAATTAATTATATTTGAAAATAGTGTATATTATTAAAATTAATAATAATAATAATAATAATAATGTGTGGACTTATATAGCGCACGTATCCACCAACTAAGTGGTGCTCAAGGCGCATTATATTATTACCCCTGCTCATAAGGCTCATAAATCATTCCTGAAACCATCTCAGCTCCCTGGGGAGTACACAGCTCAATTGCTGCCATTACAGCGCATATAGGGCTAATCAACCAACTCTGCCCTCACAGGTACCCATTTAACCCCTGGGTGGAGAGAAGCAATTATGGTTAAGTGTCTTGCTCAAGGACACAAGTGTCACGGCCGGGATTAGAACCCACATTCTGCTGCTAACACCAGAACTTGAGTCCGGTAAGCTAGACCGCTCGGCCACGACACTCCACTTGGCAGTACATCGCAATCGCAATCCCAAGCGCTTAATAATACACATATCGAAGCCGAATGGGGACAGTCTATAGCCATGACCAAGTCGTCGTAGAAAAAAAAATGTATTTTTGTGATGTTATAGACAAATATAAGTTTACTACACTTCAAGGGAAAACTTCAGGTTCAAATATTCACGGAAGCGTTTTTTCTAAACCGTCAGGCCGATTTGTGGTGATGTTCTTTTTACAGGCAACACATATGGGAACGAATCCAAATTAAATTTCTACATTCTGAACATAGCAAATCTGAATGCGTGTTCAATGTTAACAGCACAAAAAAAAAAAAAAAAAAAAAAAAAAAACAAAGCACAATTTAGCTGAAACTATTCAAAGAGAGTAAGCACTATGCATACTCGTAAAATCGGTTTTCCCAACATTAACAAGTACCTTTCCCAACTTTACACCAAGAACATTTTTAGATTACAGTTCATGTTTGTAGTCGGTTATAATTGCCACTCTCTAGCCTATAAACACAACACTAGTGTTAGTACATGAACCTCAACTGGAGCTGTAGTTAGAAGAATTTACCAATGTCTATGGTTGACGACACTTCTGCACGAGCTCATCCCAATGTTCTTGTTTAATCTGCCCCTCTTCACACTCGCGAACTGTCAATGTCCCTAGCTCTTCTGGTACGGTGCATTCCTTGAGCTTTATCGGCAAGATGAATCCGTTGTCTCTACTGCAGGATTCTTTCAGGGCCTGGTTGACGGTAAATTGCATCCATTCAGCGGCGGGCCTTCCCGTGAGGACAATCACACACCTGGAACTGAGTTTTAAACCCTGGATGATGTTTCTCGTGATAAATTCGCCAACCTCAAAATCTCGTCGCTGGATGCAGCACCGGAGGTTGTGCTCTGACTCGAGTTTGTGCACGAATGCAACAGCCCATCGACTGTCCTGTTCAGCATGCCATACAAATATGTCGTATTCGTATTTCCTGTTTTTGCAGGTAGCAGAGGGTGGTGTGCTTAACTCCGACAAGCGTCTCTTAGAGCAGGCTGTCCAGAAGTGGTAGTCCAGAAGAATCTGGACAAAGCCTGGCTTTTCTTTGGTGCTGTAGTGTTCAAAATCATGACTGAAGTATAAATCAGATTGGTCTTCTTCGAGAGGTGTTTCTAGGATCTGTCTGCGGACCTCGCTTGCCTTTTCCAACTGCACTTTGCTCCCTTCAAGCTGGTTGGCCCTTTCCAGGCACTGAGCCCATCGCTGGTGGGTTAACACCGGGTCAAAATAATCATCCTGCTCGCTACATGTGGCTCGACGAAACATATTCAGGGCTTTACTAGTCTCACCGAGTTGAAAGTAAATATAACCCAGGTCAGATAAGTCAGCGTGGACTACCTTCATCTCTAGCGCTTTCTGGAAATCAGTTTCAGCTTCTCGGAGCCACTCCTTCGTTTGTTCATCTTTCACAGATGCATCTTCATACATGGCTAGAAACAAGTCAGCCCGATAGCGATACCCAAATCGTGATGGCATTAATTTCAAAGATCTGTCCAGCAAAACTTTGGCTTGATCGAAGAGCTTGAGTTTAACATACTCTGATCCCACCCTACGAAGTACAATACTATGATCCAGGTGTATCGACAGGCCTTTTTCATAGCACTGCCCTGGCGTGAGGTGGTACTCAGACTGATCTGGAAATGCTTTAGCGAGACTTCTGTTTTTTGAATCATGATTTACAATGATTCCAAGAAACACCCAAGATAGTGCTTGGTAATCTTTAGAAGTACTGATTACTGCTACTTCCAAGAAGTACCTACATGCATTTAGGAATCCCTTGGTGATACATTCATCTGAGTAGCACGTCTCGGAGTTATCCAAACAAGTCTGACCCTCATAGTGAAGTTTTCTCAGGTACAACATCTGGACGTCTCGCCTGTACAGCGCTAAGGCATAGTCAAAAAACCATTCTGCTCTCTGAGGGCCATCACATTTCGTGCCGATAGTTGCAGCTCGCTCTATATACCTCATGTATCGGAAGCACCGTTTGAACTGCTCAAAATAGCGTATAGCGTGAGCTTTATCTGCAAATGCCCTGGCTCTCTCCTCATAACTTAGTCTCTCTAGAACCTCTGCAAGTCTGTCGACATACTGTTTGTGTTCATCCATATAACAGAGTTCTTTGTAGATATGGGCAACATTTCCGAGGGCATTTATGTTATTTTTGTCTTTGCTCAAGACATCCTGGAAGAACTCTAATGCTTTGTCCGGATTTTGGAGATTGTACGCAATAAACCCTTTTAGATTCTGTACAGCTGTGTAATATGTTGGCCGGTCATCAAAGTCCCAGTCCTCCTTTTCCAATATCGCCTTTTCACGACTGAGGGTGATTTTATCTTTGGAAATGAGTGTGAGCTCTAACCAGCTGAGGTGGCAACCGAAAGAATCAATCATGGCAAGAATTCGGCCAGGATTGGACATAGCATAATAGTTTGGCTGCTTCCACTTGTCGCAGCGCCCATCATTGTAAGTTAAACTCCCCATGAAAATGTAACGTTGGACCTCCTGGTCCGTTGCCAAAACCATGGTTGTGTTGGACATCTCTTTGGCCAGCCTGCTTGTAGGAGGCTGTTTTCATATACGGTAGGCCTAAGTTAATTTTGGATCAGGTGGCTAGTCAAGAGGTTGTAGGTTCGAACCCAGCATAAGTCAGTGTCAATTTTATTTCATAAAACTGTCAAGATCTCGAAGTTAAACACTTGCTGAACACAACCAAATCAACAACACCATATGTGTATACACTGCACGGTATTCAATATAGCAATAAAACGTTTTTATAATCACTACGGTATAGACTGATGTACAGTGTACATTTACAATATGGACTTGCTCATGTGGAACCGACATGGTAGAGGTCATCCCCCATACTGTGTTCCTTCATTATGTTGCACAACAAATACACATACAAAAACACCACTGGAATTAGGTACACAACATTGTAATGTTGGTACTTCATATTCCATGAACATCCTCCAATGCTATGGTCCACGTCTTTGGAATTGCATTGATCAAACCTTTAAAACCAAACTCCAGTCACCGTGGGCCCGTTTAACAATAGGCCCTTCCAATAAAATATGCTAATTAAATTCACGCATGCGCTCAAGCTCCACTGGTTGGCAAACTCAAAAGCGGGATCGTCACGCAACGCCTAGCGCTTTATAGCTTGCACTTAGCCATTGGTCTCCATTATATTGACTGAATTTCGTGTGCGCTATAAAGCACAGCACGGAAGAATTCCAATCGATCCAGCAATTTTGGCTGCAATTGGATATCGTTTAATAGCTAAAAAAGACAAATAAAAATGCCGATGAGCGGACGGTCTGTGGCAACGTGCGCAGAGACCAGAGCGACGCGCACGGAGACCAGAGCGACGCGCACGGAGACCAGAGCGATGCGCGCGGAGACTAGAAACCGCGCCTTGGGCACTTGCACGCATTATTTTGTTTCTGGTGCAGATTTCCCCACTTTATTTTAAACACATAAATTACACAATACTTTTTATAAATAATTGCAGTTAAATTAATTGAGGTCATGTGCAAACTTGTTGTCAACATGGCACAAGGTTTTTCTTTCTGGAGCCATTATTCTGGAGGCAATATTCTGTAGATAAATCCTCATTTAATGGTGTTCCTCTCGAGTCCAGTTCAAGTATTTCAGTTCGAAAGCTTTTCAGTGCATGGCTATTACACGGGGAAGTATACGTGTCATTGGTTTTGGCTTGCAGCACGTAGGTAATCCACTTTGATGATTTTAGAACTTTTCTTGGCAACTCATGTAGATGAGTCTGCATCTGTGAATAAAGAGATGAAACAAAATCAAACAATTACACATCGTAGGGATTGCTCATCAATATGGATGCCCCATTATTAAAAAAACAAACAAGTAAACAGTCCAGTCCCCTCACCTTACAAGCTTTACCCACCTCCATTACAAACGCTTCTGACCCATTCATGCAAAGCGAAGATCAACCGCAAAGCCAGACGGACCTTCATTTGGTCTTAATTTTTACTGATTTTTAGACATTTGTTACTCCCATTTCTATACCAAATATACCACTGAAATACAATATTTATATATGCTTGTAATGTGCAGGATATCATCTTTACAATCATCTAAATATTGGAAAGTTTTTTGGTCAAGGAAATGAACGCTTACAAAGCACTGCATTGGAACGTGGGGTTGATGAGTAGCTTCCGTCTTGTGTGTACAAACTTGGCGGGTTGTAGACAATTTAATAGCCTCTTTGAAACAGCTTCTCTGATTTGGTGTCTAATTTGACAGTTCAGAAGTTTGTCCAATCAAATTCATTTTGAGAACATTATTAAAGAGAACAAAATCAGCTTCAATAAAGTGGAGGGAACTTTTAATAGACCGTGTAGTTCGCGAGTTACAATAAACAACACTCCAATCAAGAGGCAAAAATGTTGACAAAAACAGGCCCGAATTTAATTTTTCAACTGGATTTTGACAGGTCCATTTTAACACCAAAAACTAAAACAATGTATGATAATATAGCTAATAGTTTGAAATTACATATTCCGAAGGGAACTTTTTAAAACAACATACCGTTTTCAAGTTACAGCTTAAAACGTGCCGAAAACACTGTTTTTTCCCCCATTTACCAGGGTTTTTGGCTGTGTTTTGGCAAATACGCTTAACTTGACACAACAAATCCACGGCGGCGGATGATAATATGATATTGATAGTGTATGCCAGGTACTATAAAATCCAAAATTTTGATATTTCATCAGAAATCATATTTTATTTCAGAAATTTTTATGAAAGGCGCATAAACATCTCAAATCTTATTCATCGGTACAGAATGGGAAAACTGCACATATAAACATATGCAGTGTTGTCTGCCATAAAATCCATAGCACTGACAAAGAAAGCTCCAAATATAATGAAGTGTAACATGGTCTAAATGTAAAGACATGGTGTAGAATTGGTAATAAACAAACTCGTCCCTAATTTGCCATAGTGACCAATCCGACTTTTTTCAATTTTAAGTTTTCCCGCCCATTAGGAAGAGACCTACCATTGACTCTAATTCACATGCATGTATTCCTTATAGTTTTGGAGATAGAGCATGCATTCAAATGACGAATGCTCTAACTGGCTATTTTGGTACTTTGGCAAAGTGACCAATATGGCAACTTAATTCGGGATTGGTCACTATGGCAAATTAGGGACGAATTGTCAAATTTTAATGCGAAACCAACCTGGTGCTGATAGTTTCAATCTTTCAAAAGTTGTGCCTGAGGTGCTGTCTCTTTTATGAAAAGTTACATGGACCGATCTCTACGGCATTGATAAAAACACCTTGACACAGGAGATGGAACTTCTTGAGGCTAGACATGTCGATTTCCAGGTGAAGCCCCCTCTTTGGCTCTCGCTGAACAACGTACCTCCTGGATTTCGTTTACTTCTCCCTGTGGTCGATCCAAGAAGCCGAGGAGAAATTCGCCGATGTCATTGTAAAAGAAGGGAACATCTTTCAGTATGAGACTGTATCAACATCGAGTTTGGAGAGAGCCGTTTTGTTCTTTCGTCATTACCAGTCTGGTAACGTTAAAATGAATTTGAAGTTGACTGCAAGTACGGATTAGTCTTGAGCGCGAGCCCAGACGAGTCTATCATGCTTGTGTTCATATCATGCTGTACCCGCACACTGTTGTGTGTGCATTGCGGAAACATTACTCATAAATGTTTTTGTGAAACTGACTTGGCGTGTCCGACTCTTTCACTGAGGTGGGTGGGGATTATTGCTAAACCGGTATTGGTGTACCTTATAATGCAGCCATATAAGGAAAGGGGGGGGGCACCTGACAATTCCTTTAGACCACATGGTGCCCTTCGCCCCCGCTGACAAAACTCTAGATCCGCCACTAAACTGTGGTACTTTCCCAATGATCGACAGACAACCTCAAAAGTTTATTGCATCGAATAGATCGAAAGAGAGAGTGAGTCTGCTGTTATCTATTTTATGAAATATAATCATCTTGGTTTCCAAACCATGATATCGAAAAATTTTGAACTTAAACATTTAACAATATTGTAGCTGTATTTTCACGTATCGTGATGCCAAGACTTACTCGGTATATGCATTCTGCCGTACCCCGGTTCCATGTCCACGGTAATAATAATAATAATGTGTGGACTTATATAGCGCACGTATCCACCAACTAAGTGGTGCTCAAGGCGCATTCTTTTACGTGCATTACACAACACACGGGACCTACGGCTTTACGTCCCATCCGAAGGACGAAGCAATTGTGGTTAAGTACCTTGCTCAAGGACACAAGTGTCACGACCGGGGCTCGAACCCACACCCTGCTGCTGGCAACACCAGAACTTGAGTTCGGTGCGCTAGACCGCTCGGCCACGACAATTAACACTGACTAGAGATTGTGTTCGGCGAATTTGTGTATATTTATCTACAACGTTAAGTATGACAGTTACTGGTACATATTCCAAGCGAATCCTTATTTTACCGTCACTTTTGGTATAAATCCGTGTATTTATCATATAGTCGATGATGGTATCAAACATCCCTTAAAAATATTTATGTCTGATTGCCGGTAAAATAATGACACGTAATCAGCGACTATTTATCAATTATTTGGAATATTATGTAATATCTCATTCGAAATTTGCCTATTTCCCTTTTACAAAAAAAGCATAAGTGTACCAATTGAAAACAAGATTGCCGGGTGAAGTAGTGAAACAAACGCAACTATTTAACTTGATTACTTTGATGTGGTGCTTCTATCTTTCAGGGCACTCGGCTAAAACAACATGATCATTCACAGTCATCTAGAAACCATTCATTCCTCACCGACTCTCATCTCATTACGGGTGCACATTGTGTGAATCTTCGCAATGCATGTTGAACACACCGTTGTCAAAATTCATCAGCTTTGTAAAATAGGGGATATCCGCATTGCGGCTGTGTGGCTATACACGATGTTGATGTCACTGCACTGGGATACGATGGCAGAACGTCCCGAGTTTTGTCTGGAATTGGCATGACACGCCATAATATTTCACCGGTCCCATGACTTATATAAAGCCTCTGCAGGTATCCACTTGGAAACAAACTGTGTATTGTTATAAAGATGTATCCCTCAGATGGTAGAGGATGGTCATTTGAGGACGATGAAGAGGTCTTGGGAGCAACTGGATGCCATTTTACATGGTCTGATCTCCACGGCATTGATAAAAGCACACTGACACGGGAGAAGCAAATTCTTGAGGCTAGGCATATCGATTTCCAGGCGAGGCCTTCTCTTTGGCTCTCGGTAAACAACCTCTTAGGTTTCGTCTACTTCTCCCTGTGGTCGATCCAAGAAGCCGAGGAGAAATTCGCCGAGGTCATTGCCAAAGACAGGAACAACATGATTGCCATGGGCAACCTAACTGTAATCTACAGGAGTCAATCTCGAATGAAACAGTACAGGGACACTTTGAATACACTCCGGGTATTGGTGGCGAAGAGGGACTCGTTAAACATTGCTCGAGCTTTCGCCGATCGAGCCTTTGCCCTACGGTTCTTTCAGGAGCACCGTAGGTGCTTCACGTACTTGCCGTTCATCAGCAAAGCAGTGGAGAGTGGCAAAGAACTGAGTATTCCCGAGGAAGCTGAATGGCTGTATGATTACGGATTGGCGCTACACCGGCGTTACATGCAGATGCTCACCAGCAGGATTGGGGATGTCCAAGAGCAAGCCATGGAAGGTTTCCGAGAAGTTGTCGAGTGTTTTTTCCAAGTGACTAAGATTACAGGTGCTAGTCAGGACTTTCAGGCCTTACCCTGGGTATTCATTGGCATTCTTCTGTCCTTCCATCCTGGCAAAACATTGGCAGATGTGTTGCATGATGACACTAGTAACATGTCAGCCTTTGACTGCTTCGACAAAGCTCTCAATCTTCAACCAGAAGATTGGGAGGTCCTGGCAAGAATTGGAGCTCAGTTCACGGAATTGAAAATGTACGATCGTGCTACTGAGCTTCTCAACAAAAGTCTTGTCAATACGGTGTCTTGGTTTGCACTCAGACACAGAGCTCTTCTGTCCATCAAAATGTATGAAGATCAAGATGTGCAGACCCAAATGTCGGAAGACAAGTTGGATGGATTGTTACAGAGGGCCCTGTCTGACCTCAAACAGGCCTTGGAGATGAGGGAAACTCATGCTGAATTCTCGGACCTGGGATATGTTCACTTTCTCATCCAGCAGCCGAAAAAGGCTCTCCAATATTTTTGCAAGGCGGTCAAGAGCGACCATCAGGAGGACCACTTTGACACCTCAGTGACCCATGAACGCTGGGCCAAATGCTTGACCACTCTAGGCGAGGATGAGGGTGCCATTATCCAGCTTAACATGCAGCGAAAAGCCCGCATGAAGATCCAGGAGCAGGCTACGATGCTCGAGGAAGCCTGGCGACACCGACACGGACTGAACTGCCAGGGTTTCGAATGTGATCTCGCCCGGTTTGACTTCTGCACTGAAGATCGCCAAGGCTATGTGAACATCCTAGGAGTGACTCCGGTCCCTGATGTGGTTCGCTACGTTAGCCGCAATCAAGGATCCTTCAAGTATGATTTTTTCGTCAGTTTCTCTCACATTGACAACAAGTGGTCAGTGGCGCTCGTGAAACGACTGGAGGCAGAGTTCGGCATCCGGGGGAACATCAGGTACAGGGATTACGAGTTGGGGGCAGCGATATCGGACAACATTGCCGATTCGGTGGCCAATTCCTATCGAACGCTCATCATTATGTCACCCGATTCACTAAGAGACCAGTGGTGTCGATTCGAAGTAAGTATTCCTTCATAATAATAACATTGGAGTCTTATATAGTGTGACATTCCGTCCCTAATTTGCCATAGTGACCAATCCCGAATTAAGTTGGCATAGTGACCAATGCGGTATTTGTCACTTTGCCAAATTACAAAAATAGCCAGTTAGATCATTCGTCATTTGAATGCTTGCTGTATCTCCAAAACTATAAGGAATACATGCATGTGGATCAGATACAATGGTAGGTCTCTTCATGAATGTACTAATGGGCGGGAAAACTTAAAATTGAAAAAAGTTGGATTGGTCACTATGGCAAATTAGGGACGATTCATCAAGTGTGATACTCTATTTTTTATTTTTATTTATTTAAAACCATCTTTAACGAGGGTAACCCATCCAGCACAGCTGATCATTTGGGGCCCTCATATTATATAAAAATATATCCCCATTCAATATTATACAAAAACTATTACAGGAGGTACATATGAATTAATAATAATGATAAAACAGTCGGATAATTACATACGAAATAAAACGTAAAGGACTAAATTGCACAAATAGACCCCCCTCCCAGTCTACCATACTGATTAAAGATAGGACTAAAAGGGAAGATTAAAAATGAAGCAATAAACTAAAAAACAATAACAAAATGAACACAACAAAATTTATAAATACGAGCCCCCCCCCCCCAATAAAAACCATCAAAGCAAATTAATTATCAATTGTATACCAACATCTCGGGCAAAACACAAAGTAATCTATGACATAATAATAATATTACTTCAAACCTTGCCTTCCTTCAACAAACGCCGGAATGAAGAATAAGAGTTTGAACGAGTGGTGAAAGGGACACCATTTAAAAAAGAAGGAGCTCTGTAACTAAAACTGTTTTTAAAGATTTCACATTTAGGTTTGGGAATAATAAAGTTACCATGTGTAATTGCCCGAGTTGTTGGTCGATCGCCAGGCTGGATTGGGTTAAGTCTCTGGCAGAGACAGTCCAGAGCAACACCAATGGAGGCCTTAAAAGCCTGGCAGGCAAGTTGGAAGTGGATGCGCTGGGCAACTGTCATTGTATTGAGATTACTAAAAAGTAAGTTAGTGGGTGAAATGGGTGGAAGCTAAAGAACAATGCGAAGTGCTCTATTTTGGAGTTTTTGAATTTTGGAGACAAGAGTGGGTTTGGCACCCCACACCATACAGCAGTAGTCCATGTGGGGTAGAACCAAGGCATTGTATAATGAAAAAGCTGTTGGCTGGTCAACAAATTTTCTTGTTCTGGCGAGCAAAGAAATTGAAGAACTTAATTTATTGCAGACTTTTTTCACATGTTCAGAGAAATTTAGTTTGTTGTCCATTAGTACCCCTAGGTGTTTATGAGAATCAACTTGTTGTATTTTTTGGCCAGAAATAAAAATTTCGAGGGGATTGCTCTTTTTAAGTTTTTGAGCAGTACCAACTAGCATAACTTCTGTTTTTGAGGATTTAAAAGCAGTTTAAATTATTACTTAAACTTTCTCAGCTCCCTGGGGCTCTGCCCCCAGGTTCCCCTGCTCAGTATTCCTAAAAACAAAGGGGATCGAAAAAAAACTAGGCTGCAAGTTCCCCCTGAATATCCTGGTGCCCCCTCACCCAAGTGCCCAATCCCCTACTGAACCAAGCAACTGATATCAAAGTTTTGTGTGTACAATTTTAGGTTCAGCGAGCCCACATGACCAACTTGCAGAGACGCTGCGTGGTGCCCATCATGCTGCGCACATGCCATGTACCAACAGAGCTGGAGCATCTCACGTTCATCCGATGCCACAAGGGTCAATTCAAGAAGGAGGACTGGCACAGGCTGGGACTATCACTCTGCCAGTACGGACAAGCAGTGCAGCCCAATTGGACATGATCGGATAATTTCTGAGGATGGCTGGACAGACTCAATAAGCAGAGGAGAATCCAGGGTCTTGAAAATCTGCCAATGTCAAAAAGCATCAGACCCATGTGTCGGCATTTTTAATTTAAAAAAAAGGTTACAAAAAAAAGAAAAAAAAAGGTGCGTCACTTGTGCACCAATTTTGAAGCTGACCTATGACCAGAAATCAAACTTTTTTTCAGAACTAATTACTACTCAATAGCGAATTTCACATGGTGTCACCGCAATTAGTCTTACTTTATGTAAAACATGAGTGCCATACATGCATAGCACCATTCAGTAACAATCAGCCATTAAAATGTAATGATATCAGCCCCATTCTAGGGCAATGGTGATTTTTCAACTTTTGATCTGCTAATACTACAATCTAAAATTTTAGGTAAGCTTGCCAAAGCAGACACTTTTGGCATAAAGTTTGCTATTGTTAAATCGGTAATTTTGGTGAACTTTTTTTTTATTTCAAAAATTTGACAAAAATTTCATGAAAGTGAGCTATCCCAGAATAATGGATTTTATGCCAAAAGTGTGTGCTTGGGCAACGTTACCAAATCACAAAGTTGTAGGTTGTAATAATTAGCAGATCAAAAGTTGGAAAAATGAAAAATTACTCCTTTTTATACATGTACTGTAGTGTAGGGCTAGGGCCAATGATACGGAGGGAGTCCAGTTAGGCACTAAAATGGGGCTATCGGCATTTTCTGTCGCTTAAATTCTTAAATCAAGCAATTAAATGATAACCAGAAATGCTTCTGGCTGCAAACAGTCTCTCTCACTCACCTCCTTCCCATTATCATGCCATTCCTGATATTTAGCTGTCCGCTCAAACCAGAAAATATTTCAACCTGAAAAAAAGATAAGTTTTTGACCGCCATTTTGTTGAAAAGCGTATCGAATTGCAACCTTCTGCCCGGATAGATCATATCAGTTGTCTATACCAATTTGGGATCGAGTGTGTTGGTGAAAGACGTTTATCCATTCGCTCGTGCCCACCGTTACAATCCTTTGGATAAAAGCGGTGGGGACCAGCGAATTTATCCAATAATTCAAACTAATACGATCGATCGTCCCTTTGAATCTATTTACTATCTTATAGTACACACGTTGTTGTACGGGAACGAGCGCTCCTCCTACCATCTTGCAATCTTTTGGCGTGAAGGTGCAACGGCAAAACCACTTTTCTCTACTGGCAGTATAATATAATAGAAATCAGCGGGTAAAACTGGTGAATGACACGTGGTGTGTTCAACCAATCAAATATCAAAGATCTGCGTGTGCTTAATTTGTAATACTGAACATGATCTTCAGTTGACATTTTGTTTTTAGCATTGTAGCCTCCAGTCGCTGTCCTGAACTACCACTGTTAGGCAAAACGCATCCTTATGTAATGATGCAATTAAAGGGACAATATTGTCATGATCAACAGTGCATGGAATTGGAGTGCAAAATTAATCGAGTGACTGAAGGTGAAAATAACACCAATTCCATGCCCTGTTGAATTAAAGTCTGCTCTGATTGTGACGATATTGTCCCTTTAATGACCGAAAGCCTTTTACACCCTCATAATTCCACTGGTACACAATAAATAAATGAACTTAATTCAATTTTCATTGCATACAAAATATGCATTGTGGAAATTAAGGATATTGTTGAAACTCGAAGAGAATATAACAATATTATCGGCACATATGGCCTCATCACTTTATACAAACAAAATGATGTACGATATCTTACAGTGGTGAGATTTGATAAAAGTAAAACAAAAATCCTGCAAAAATGGGTAACGGGCCTGGGTCTCCCTTTGGTCTAGACTTTGAGGACAAAGCCCCCTGAACCTCCTGGATGTTTATTTTTGGAGGATTTACAGACTCTCCACATCCCCACAAACAAGAAACTAGAGGTTTGGACACAATACAGGCTACTTCTTTCCTTGGTGGCTACTTCTATTCATTCAAGAAAATGTTAAGGCAAAAGGATATTTGTAAAAAGAAATCCTCAGTGAAATCAGGAAAAATCATGAGCAATCACAGGCCTAATGTCCAACACAAAAGTTTCGGTCCCGCCTCGGACCTGTGGGTCTCGGACCTTCAGGTCTTGGCGTTGATCACGGTGCTCTCATTCCCGCTTGCAACACGCATGAAGCGATTTTACCTCAAACGATTGATTACCTGTCCGTGAAGTTGGAATGCTTTGAATCTTGTTCATACCAGGTCCTTGCTTTTTTTCTTTGCTGATTCAGATTGGAACATAAAAGTTATGAAACAAAAACTATACTGATTTACACTATTTTTTTTCTTCAAATTTATTGCCTCACCAATAAAATTCGTCATGTGAAATACAATCTAAATGTTTTATAACTTAGAAGAAAAACATCAAGGGATATTAAAATATATATTAGAATTAAATTAATCTCGTCACCAAATGTTATCAAGCTGTGTATAATAATCTAATCATATAATACTGAATTGAGTTGTCTAGTTAATGTCATATTTAAATAAAATACCAACAGTACCAACAGACTTCGTTCACACTGCAGCCACCTTGATAAGATTTCCTGTATACCCAATGACAATGATCATGATAAATCTCATTAGGAAAAAAGGACCAGACTATTTTCCGTTCCAGCCTCTCCGTTTTTTGGTTACATTGATTTGAAGAAAAAACAAGATGGATGCACTGTGTGAAAGGTCAAATTGTTCCAAGCTATTATGGAATTACATGTATGACATACAGGTATCTTCATACTGCATGGATAGTTGTAAATATATCATTTCACCAAAAGTGTGATCAAGTGTGATCAAGTGTGATCAAGTGTGATCAAGTGTGATCAAGTGTGATCAAGTGTGATCAAGTGTGATCAAGTGTGATCAAGTGTGATCAAGTGTGATCACCTCAATGTCGAAACAGACATGAAGTAAATAGTTTACATGGGGCAACAAATGGCATTTTTGAAAAATGCTATTGAAAAGCTGCTCCCACCGATATAACTAATGACATTAGTCTTTGGTCATTGTTTTTGGTGATAATGTTTACATTTTTATAAATGTATATATTAATTTTTTTCCTGTAAATTTGTTTTATTTGTGCCATGAAATAAAGATATTCAGTGTATCAATGCAACACTTCTGTAAAGAAAAGTTACACCACCACTTAACCAACACACATTTTGTTCACACATGGAACCCATTTTCTGTACTAGTATTGAAGTAATGAATCACTAGAACAAACGAGCAAGACATGTTTTACGAACGGCATGGAACTGTACCCACAACTGGGTCAACTATATGGATAAAGGAAAGGTACAACATTGGTAATTCTGAGATTATCAAAATTATTATCCAAGGCCATTAAAAATGTATCCGGTTTCTGGTCTCCGTGCGCTTTGTCTCAGACCCGTGTGCTAGTATTTTTATTTATTTTTTATTTTTTGGCTATGAAATTATATCCAATTGCAGCGAAATTTGCATACTTTTTCACATCAGGGCATAAACATTTGCCTGATTTGTGCGGCCTCTCTTAGCCACCATGTGTATGAAAAAATTGGTCTGGTTCCTATAAAGGTTAGTTAACCCTAACCTTCCCAAATCCTCTTTGCTAAAGTGAAGGATTTTGAAGGATTGAGGTATATGCTACATGCTCTTTGCTAAAGTGAAGGATTCTGAAGTATTGAGGTTATTAGGCATACTTGCCTTTCCATGGTACATGTACATCCATGTTTGTTGTATTGATTGCAAGGTCAATACTTGGGTCAGTGGACACTGTTTATTGCTCCATGCATGCAGGGAGGGTCCCTGGCCATGTATCACAGATTAGAAACATGTGTGCATACAAGTCATGTGCTTGCTTTACTACTGAAGGATTTGGGAGGATTCAGGTTATGTGTAAGCAAATGGGCCTAGGGAGTTAGGAAGGATTCAGGCTATGTGTAAGCAAATGGGCGTAGGGAGTTAGGAAGGATTCAGGTTATGTGTAAGCAAATGGGCCTAGGGAGTTAGGAAGGATTCAGGTTATGTGTAAGCAAATGGGCCTAGGGAGTTAGGAAGGATTCAGATTATGTGTAAGCAAATGGGCCTAGGGAGTTAGGAAGGATTCAGGTTATGTGTAAGCAAATGGGCCTAGGGAGTTAGGGTTAATAGAATTGACAACTCAAATTCTTTTCCAAATGGTAAAATTGTAACATGAAACTTACTTGGTGTAAATCTGTTGATGGTATTCAAGATGGTATTCAAGGTGTTAGCCAAGATTTAGAAATAGGGTGCCCAAATTTGCTGGAAATTACAAAACAGGGTGTCCAAATTGTTAACTTACACTACGTTAACATGCCAATAACAGATGAAACAGGGTGTCCAAAAGACACCCAGACACCCCTCTGGCTAATACTATGAGAGTATACCATAATCTTCCCTAGAAATCATTTTAGTCGGAGGGAATAATAATAATGTGTGGACTTATATAGCGCACGTATCCACCAACTGAGTGGTGCTTAAGGCGCATATTATTACCCCTGCTCATAAGGCTCATAAATCATTCCTGAAACCATCTCAGCTCCCTGGGGAGTATACAGCTCAATTGCTGCCATTACAGCGCATATAGGGCTAATCAACCAACTCTGCCCTCACAGGTACCCATTTAACCCCTGGGTGGAGAGAAGCAATTATGGTTAAGTGTCTTGCTCAAGGACACAAGTGTCACGGCCGGGATTCGAACCCACATTCTGCTGCTAACACCAGAACTTGAGTCCGGTAAGCTAGACCGCTCGGCCATGACACTCCACAGGAGGTGCTTTCACTTTCAACAAAAGTGAAACAAGTTTAGGAAACTTTAGCAAAGCGTTCCCTTGCTAAAATTCCATGTTAGAATGAATAAAACGAAACTAAAAACCGGAATGTATTTTCATTATATTTTTGTATGTAAACATTTTGGAGTGTCATGGCCGAGCGGTTTAGCTTACCGGACTCAAGTTCCGGTGTTAGCAGCAGAATGTGGGTTCGAATCCCGGCCGTGACACTTGTGTCCTTGAGCAAGACACTTAACCATAATTGCTTCTCTCCACCCAGGGGTTAAATGGGTACCTGTGAGGGCAGAGTTGGTTGATTAGCCCTATATGCGCTTTAATGGCAGCAATTGAGCTGTCTACTCCCCAGGGAGCTGAGATGGTTTCAGGAATGATTTATGAGCCTTATGAGCAGGGGTAATAATATAATGCGCCTTGAGCACCACTCAGTTGGTGGATACGTGCGCTATATAAGTCCACACATTATTATTACATTATTTATTATTATGAAGATGTATATATCATGACTCAAAATAGAGTAGAGGCAGTTCTTCAAACATAACCAATGAACACTGTACCTTTCCTTTTAAACCCTCCTACACATGGAGGCCACTCCGATCCACAAAATTCTGCTCTTGAGCAACCTTCAGTACATACATGTACAAGCCTGCTGTCCTTTCCAAGTAATCTTACAAAATCAACCGTGTGCCACCCAAGGCCACTGTAAATGTTTGAACATATTAGTATGGCCTGCAATGTATCAATGGGAGATCACCTTACCCTGCAATCTCAGTGGTGTGACAGTGCACAGAAGGGTAACTATAGGAGGCCACTGGCAACAGCTAATGGCTTGGAGTGGCCTGAATGGGTTGTTTCAAAAATTGCACCGATTGTAGAAGGATTAATACAGAGAACCTATTATTGTATTTGAGAACATTAATAAAATATATTCTTTAAATCTACCATTATTGTATTTTATGGCCACATAAATTACATTGTACAATTTACTTTTAAGCAACATTAACTGTTTGGGACAAGCAGTGGTATAAATTGAAATACAACAAAGAAAAAAATGTATACCATACAACCGTCTGCCCAGGGCCGGATTTAGGACTGGGCAAGCTGGGCAGTTGCCAAGGGGCCTCCACAACCAGGGGCCTCCACATATTTCATGAAAAAAAAATTGTAAGGAAAAATGTAGGCTGGCCTGAACGACAGGCACGTATCAATTCTCAGAGAGATTGACTTCCGACAAATTGATCCAAGACTTTGCAAGTGTCAAGTCTCGTAAAGTGCCTGGTCTGTAAATATATGTACTGTACTATATTCTTGTTATGATTGATCATGATTGACCTGCTTGCTTGCTTATTCAGATTCTTTCTACTTGAAAAAATTTACTTTATGGATGACTGTATTAACTATGTCTTGTGACTCTTGTCACCTTTTAGTTTTTAGTATTCTAAGGTAGGGTGGGCCTCCACTACTGAAGGCTGCCCAGAGGCCTCCACATGTCTAAATTCGGCCCTGCGTATGCCTTTAATTAAAAAAAAAAATACTTCTCAACTTCCTTCTATTTGTGTCTGCCTATTTTTCACTTATAAAATATCTACTTCCCGTTCCCCAAATGACCTCAAATGTGACCGTTTGAGGCCTTGACTCAGATCCAAAACAAGTCTATGAACATATCTGCACACAAGTTTGTTTGTTTTTTAAAAAAAAATTTTAACATCGAGTTGTACATATTAGTTCATCCAATTTATTTGAAACCTACTTGATCAATGACTCAAAATATTAGGTCTACTTGAATTTGTTTACATTTTACTTGTGGTTTTGCTACTTTTTAAAAAATTTGGAGGGCTTCACTAGAATACTGGAATGTAATCATGAAAGATAATCTATTATCCAATATGCTTCAACCATCTGCAACACTACGGCGTATTAAAAAAAATTTTAAACCAATTATATTTATACATGTATACCATTTTGTTTAACCCTAACTACCCCAAGTCCATCAGTATTCCACAGTACAACCCAGCCAACAGAGCATGTAGCCATGTGTACCAAATCCATCAAACTCAACTGACTGCTTTTGTTGGATTCAGTACTCCACAGTATAACCCAGCCAACAGAGCATGTAGCCATGTGTACCAAATCCATCAAACTCAACCGGCTGCTTTTGTTGGATTCAGTACTCCACAGTATAACCCAGCCAACAGAGCATGTAGCCATGTGTACCAAATCCATCAAACTCAACTGACTGCTTTTGTTGTATTCATCAGGACTGCGTATAGCCAAGCCATCGATGCTTTGCATTTGCTACTGTGTACCAGTTTCATCAGTCATTTACATGTAAATTGGGGGTACCTTTTTACTGCATGTTGACGGATTTTGTAGGATTTGGGATGGCTTCTAGCAAAATGCTTGGGGGGGGGAGGGGGGGGGGGGGTAGGATTCATGTTGATACCATGCATTTTCTAGTATTAAACATGAATTTAAGAGTCAATATATGACATAAAACACAATATTAAAAGGGGGCCACTTTCCTACCGTCACGTTAGCAGTTTTTCTTATGGTTGTAATTTTTTTTTAAATATCTGAAACCACCCAAAAAGAATTTCAACATTTGAATAGACATGCATGCTTATCCTAAAGATAATTTGAGTTGATTATTACTATTTTTTTTTAATTACCCTAAAATTTCCATCAACAAATGGACGGAAAAGTGAGGTAACTTTTTCCGTCCAATTTTTATGGAAATTTGAATCAACTCAAATTAGTTCTAGTATAAGCCTGCATGTCCATTCACATGTTGAAACACTTTTTGGTCGGTTTCAGGTACTTAAAAATAAATAACAACCATTGCAAAAACTGCTAACGTGACGGATGCAAAGTGGCCCCCTTTATTGTGTTTTATGTCATATGCAATATAAACCATCTACAATTACTTTACTGGCAGTCTCGAAAAACATAAATAATCACTGAATTACATGAAACTTACTTGGTGTAAAGTTGATATCAAACATCCCTTGAAATTGTTTCTATCAGAGGTGTAACCATTTTAGTACAACTCTAACCACCCCAAATCCTGCAAAATCCTCCAGGGAGAACTTTCGGGGGAAAATTCAGCACTGTTGGAAACATGTACTTTCACCTCTTTAAATGGAGCAAAATTACTACCTGGCAAGAAGTACAGGCCATAAGTGCTGAATATGAAAGATCAACGATAATGCATGGTGCATTTTGAAGATAAAGGGCATGTTTCCAAAAGTGCACTGGTGGATTCAGGAAGGTTCCTAGTCAGAATGCCTAGGGTGTTAGGGTGAAACAAATCATTCTGCAAAATGAATGTTTGTCTTCTAGAGACGTTCATTCCACTTCTAAGATGGAAAAAAGACCAAGAATCTGAATACATTTTCACTATTTTCTTGTAAACGACACAATGTGGAGTGCCATGGTCGAGCGGTTTAGTGCATCGGATTTGTGTTCTGATGGCCAAGTCGTCAGAATGTGGGTTCAAATCCCGACCGCAACCATGGTGCTTGTGTCCTTGAGCAAGACACTTTACCATAATTGCTTCTCTCCACCCAGGGGTAAATGAGTGAAGGCAGAGTTGGTTATTGTGTTTGATTAGCCCTATGCGCTGTAATGGCAGCAATTGAACTGTATACTCCCCAGGGAGCAGAGATGGTTTCAGGAATGATTTATGAGCCTGATGAGGAGTAATAATATAATGTGCCTTGAGCACCAGTTTGGTGGATACGTGTGCTATATAAGTCCACATTATTATTATTATTATTAATGAAATAAGCTGATATTCACACATTGGGTTTCATACATGATGTATGTCTTGATTCTAGTGCTGGGATTTACCGGTTAATTCACTAACCGTTTAACCAAAACTTTCACGGCCGGTTAACCGAAACTTTGCACCCAACGGCCACACAAACCAGATATAGTTGACAAATGGAACAATGTGTATACATTTTCAATCAAAAAGCATCAATAAACATCCCGCAATGATTATTTAATAACCAATGCGGCAAAAAAAACATAACAACAAAATCGTCTCAAAGTTCTTCCAAAATTGTTACTTAAAAAAAAATAAAAAAATAAAATAAAAATAAAAAAAATCGGTTTAGGTTAGCCGGTTAGCAAATTTCTAAACGGTTAGTGCAGTTTCAGTTGGTTAACCATCCCAGCACTACTCGATTCTTACAAAATAAACATGCATTACATTTTCCAAAAGTGCATACTGGAGGTAACACATTTTCCCCTCTCTGAATGGTTACTTCCATATCCGATTTTTCATAAAAACAATCTTTTCTTTAAGCATAGGAAAATGAAGTACATATACATTTGTATATAAATAATTACTTTGGTATAATTAATTCTAACCTACGCTGCTTTCTCCCCCCCCCCCCCCCCCGACAAGAAATGGTCCTTTCCCATCAGGATGGATGGAATACACACATTTGTCAGACTATTGCATTTCTGGTAGGATGTAGGAAATATCATCCCAAGGGTGTCTGTAGAGACCTTGTTTAAGACGTTTCTGGTCCAAATAGTGCCCTAAAAACGAAAGAAAAAGACATGTTAATAATAATTTAATAATTTTGTTTTTATAAGTAAATTGTTGAAATCACAATTGAAAGACAAAAAAAAACATGGGGCAGTGATGCGCTTTAAAAAAACCAAAAAATTGGTAATCTTTTTTGGCCAAGCAGTGAAATGTGAGATACATATACGCGGTTATTGGAACCAGATCAGATATCCCAAAGTACGGTGGCTAAGAGGCCTCACAAATCGAGCAAATGTTCATACCCCTATGTGAAAAAGGCATTTAAAAACACAGCACGTCAGAATTCCAATCAATCCAGCAATTTTTTTGGGCTGGAATTGGTCATCGTTTCATAGCCAAAAAACAAAACTAACAATGCTGATGAGGCACGGGTCTGAAGCGACGTGCCCGGAGACCAGAAACCAGAGACTTTTTTTAAAACAAAAGGTGGAAACAAAAACCAACTCGCCCTATTTGTGTAAAAATAAATATAAGGGATATAATTATAAGGTATTTAGTTTTGAAATAATCAAACTCAAAGACCACCTGCACTCTACTACAATATTTCAAAATAAATAATCCCAGAACACGATCTTATAAAGGCAATATAAAAAAAACCTAAAATATATAAACATTGAATGAAACTATGACGGACAAAAGCATTATTATGAGAATAGGAAACAAAACTACTTCACATGAGCTTGTAATAACATAGTATGTAATTTGTGTATGTACGTCATATGTTTCAATGCTACGTTCCACAATTGTGAATATGACCGAGTTGTAATAATTCACATACAGGGGTGTAATTTGACAAAAGTAAAAAAAATCTTGGTCTCCCTTTGGTCTAGAGGACAAAGCCCCCTGAAACTCCTGGATGTTTAGTTTTGGAGGATACACAGATTCTCCACATCCCCACAAACAGGAAACTAGAGGTTTGGAACACAATACAGGCTACTTCTTCCTTGGTGGCTACTTCTCTTCTTTCAAGAAAATTTTGAGGCAAATGGAGATTTGTAAAAAAATCCGGAAATCAGGAAGAATCATGAGAAATCACATGCCTGATAATGATGGGAATTTATAAAGCCACAGATCCCAACTTGAAAGAGTTAATTCACTAGTCATTTAAAATATTCATTCATTATTAGGCCAAATTAAAAAAAATGTTGAGTTGCCCTCCAGTGAAAATATTTGAAGGGGTCGGCCGGTCGGGATTTTTTATTTTATTTTTTTCTCCTTGACTGTCATTTTAAGATTGAAATGCATTGGAACTGAAACCACATACATGTTGTACCATGTTTTTCATTTGTATACCTATCAGCAAGGAATTTTGCTTCAGAATAAAAGTATCCCAAGCAGTTTTGTTGTACTTTTCGCTGTGATTGACACAGCAAATTCATCCATATTGCGTGCAATGCTCAACATGCAACATGTGAGTGGCCATTCGATTTGAAAACGTGTAGATTGAGTCGCAATCGTTGACATACAAAACAGTGCGCGAAGCCAGTGGAAAACATGTGAGGGGACCATTCGATTGGAAAACGTGTAGATTTGAGTCGCAATCGTTGGCACAGTGTGTGCGAAGGCAGTGCACCATGTGAGGGCCGGGGCCATTCGATTTGAAAACATGTAGATTGAGTCTTGGGTACCGGTAAATTTACCGGTAAAAAAAGTGGAAAATTTCACAAATCAAACGTATTATGTTTTATACACAGAAAATTGGTAAGTTTCATTAATAAATAGGCCTATGAATGACGGGGAAAAAAAAAAGAAAAAAAAACCCGACCCGAGATTTCAGCACTTTTGGGTCGGTCGGTGGAGGGCAACTCAACTTTTTTTTTTTTTTTGGCCTTATGTAGGCCTACATAATGTACACAGTGCACATGCACATGAGTGTACAGTCGATACGAAACAATCAGGTACGCATGCCGTATGTAGTAGCAAAAACGGACCACGCTATGTCCGTCAGCGATACGAAGCCAATCTGCTCTGCTCTGTTCACATTTGTGTTTATTATGTGGTTGTATTTGAATTGTTATTTGTACTTATTTTGTTGACACAAATTCAACGACTCGCGGGTCAATTGGGAGGTATGATAAAGCACTCAAGATGCTAATACAAAGCAACAATAGATTTAAGAAACCAACTCGTACACAATTGTCTGTACTGGTGAAAAAGTACTGGACTACAATTACAGAGTACTCATACTCTAGTACATTTTTCTGTACTCAACTACAAGACTGTTATCTGAACCTGTACAATGCTTTAAGTGCAAGGACCGAGTTCTTGCCAAAAAAATAAATAAATAAATAAAAAGGAACAAAGAGAATATGGCACATGACAAGTACATTTTTCTCGTGAAAAAGTACTCACCTACAAGGACAAAAACAAACATTTGCACACAGTTATTTTTAAAAACAAATTAAACAAAAAAGTTTAAACCAATTCATGAATCTGTCATTTAAAACACAGTGCGGCAGATTTCCAATCGATGCACAATTTTGGATGCAATTGGACATCGTTTTATACATTGTGTAGCAAGATAATTTAAAGTGTTGATGCACGGGTCTGAGGCAACGCACATGCAGACCAGAAACCAATGAAGTTTTTAGGGGGTCTAAAAGAAAGAACACTTTGTACAATAGTTTGATAAAACATCACTAGAGAATGGTATTGTCTATACCAAGCTGAAGTTTACCAATCAACACAGGTGTACATGTTGCAAGACAGTCTCCCTGGGCGGGAACTATAGGGGAAGTCCCACTTGAGGGGGGGATGGCATTGCAACATGGAAATGTACATTGTACCACTCCACTTCCAGTGATGGGGAATTTGTTTCCGCCGTTTTGAAGGAAACAAACGTTTCAGAAGTCATGACATTACACCGGATGAAATGGCTTGTATTGGGGCTCGGGGATTGGGCCAAGGTTTTTTATATTACTTTTTAAATTTAGTAGTTGATTTTTAGTTTCTTGTTGTGTTTTTTTTTTGTTTTTTTTGGGGGGGTAGGAAATCGGCAGAAATTTTGTCATGAGTTATCAAATGAAATTACTTATTTTGGGCTCGTTTTTTTAAATTAATTTAAAAATTAATTTTGAGTTTTCTTTTTTTTAAATTTTTTTTCTGCTGGGGGGAGGGGGGGGGAAACGGAAGAGAAGTTTAACCGTTTCTCATCATTTCACAGAACTACTATAAGATTTTAAATTTTAATTTCCCAGACTAAACACACTACTTTTTTGTCACATGATTCAGGGCAAGCTCTTGCACAGTGTTTAACTCTAGCTCGGGTAATAATAATAATAATGTTCCATTCTTATATAGCGCATTTCACATAATGTCCCAATGCGCTTTACATTATTACCCCTGGTCACTGGGCCAATATCATTCCTATAATCTTTCTCAGCTCCCTGGGGAGTATACAGCCAATGTGCAACCTTTTGGCGCTACAGGGCTAATCAAACACAATAACCATCTCTACCCTCACAGGTACCCATTTATACACCTGGGTGAAGAGAAGCAATTACAGTAAAGTGTCTTGCTCAAGGACACAAGTACCACGGTCACCACCAGGTTTCGAACCCACATTCTGATGACACAGCCATCAGAACTTGAGTCCAATGCACTTAACCGCTCGGCCATGGCACCCCGATGTACCCCGGGTAAGTCTGGCACATATGTCTGGCAAAAATATTTGCTTAGCAAAATTCTCTGTAAAGCAGCTCTATGTAATTGGCCCATGTACACTATGAACAACTTCACCCTGAAAATACCCTGAAAATCTGTTTTGCCTTGAAATAACGGTTTTCCGTAATTTCACGGCAATTTCATAGTGTCTCTTCCTCTCAGATATTGGCAATAATGTTCACAGCGAATTCACAGCAAATTCACAGCACTCTCGAGAATTACCGAGCTGCCCCAAAACTGCCACGAGAAGTTTATGGCATGTTCACAGCATTTTCACGGTGGAGGAATCCCAAGAGTATTTCATGCTGTTTTCACGGTGTTGTGTCGACATCGTGAAATTGCTGTGAACTATTTATTTCATGGTAAAACAGATATTCAGGGCATTTTCAGGGTCAATTTATTCATAGTGGTATTAACATAAAAAGCAGCCAATATACACACATGTAATAGCCGTAAACATGTCTATGCCTACAACTCAAAATTATACACAAATACTTTCATACATGGAATATTTCCTTTGTACCAATAGCACCAGACACGCTGGCAGTGCACTCCCAAACGAAAGCAAAACTCTCAGAAAGGGCTGCATTGGGAAAGTCCCATTGTTACTCAGAAATGAACAGAGTCAGAGGTTGCAATACAAAAAAATAAATAAAAAACTCCACACAACCATTAAAGAAAAACTGGTTCATGATCTCATGTCAAGCACAGTCAAGTTCGAAAGACGAACGCTTACAACCATGGCTGGCCGCAATGTTTTTTCTAACACATACTTCCCCAATGGCTTAAAAATCTAATTTAAAAAGGGTTCTTCGATTCTTCACGTGGCATGGCAGTCTAGTGGTTAGAATGCTCGCCTTCTATGTATGTTGTACCGAGATCGAGACTAAGTTTTGTGAACATTTTTATAAATTTTCGTATGTATTTTTTAAATTAATTTTACTACAAAATTAATTCAGAAGCAACTTTCTGTATAATAGTAATTCACGGCTGTGGAGGATTTTTTTTTAAAGGAAAATAAAGTCAAAAATTCATATTTAGTATACAAATGCATACAGGTGAATGCACAGCGGACGAAGTATACTGCAAAAAAAACCACATTTTAACATTTTAACACTTTAACACTTTACTCAAAGGTTAAGATCACAGTATCACCCCAGGTTTTTGTTAATAATAATAATAATGTAAAAATTTATATTGCGCTCTTTACATAGAAATGATCAAAAGCGTATAACAATGACTTGAAACAGAGTTAAAAACAGACATGAAAGAAACACAAGATTTGTGAAAAAGTTTGAGATAAAGTCAGGTCACCGGGCCAGAGCCCAAACCGCAGCATGGGGATACTCTGTCCCGCCGACAGGGGATTAATAATAATTACTTAAGCCCACCCCTGCCGACATCGATAATGTCTCGACCTTTTCAGGAGACAGACGCCTCTAACCCTACCTAGGTAATTTATACATGTGATCTAACTACCTGACACGGCGACCCTAGAAGTAGAAATATACAGAGAAGGCAATAAAACCAACATTACATTTTAATCTTACATTTTCCAACATTTTTTTTTAAGGTGAGGTACAATATTGCAACCGTTTACAAAATTAAAAATGGTTACTATGAAAGTTCTGGTGAAATAGAAAAAAATGGGCACTAATTCTGTCCATGAATTCATTTTATTTAACTTGTTTAAAAATATTCAAATGTAGAAATTCTGGAAATAAAAAAAAAATATTAGATTCCTGAAAAATGTTGAAATAACAATTAGTTTATTTTGTTGATTATTTGAGAAAACTGGTTGGCTGGCCAAAATATCAGGGGTATAATTTCTGCTCTTCCATTGATATGTCACCATCATATTTATCAGAATTACTTCAACCATATCACTCAAATCGTGATTTCATGAGATCACATCATAAACTTCCGAGTAAGAAATTGACAAAGATCCTAGGGAAAACGTTCTTTTGCTGCTGCTGCTGCTGCTGCTGCTCCTTTGTGGAATGATTTACCTGAGCATGTCAAACAATCTCCATCTCTTGCTTCATTTAAAACTGCTCTCAAAACTCATTTGATGAAAATTGATGTATAATTTACTTATGTTTAACTATTGACTTTTATGATGATGTATTTATACCTTTTGTTTTTGTTTAATATGTCAAGAGTATCGCTACGGTGTTTACATTTTTTGCAAATCAACCTTATTTGCATATGCAGGGTTTTTCCTTGTTGTCAGAATATCGTCTTTGCCTAGCATATTCTGACCAGGGCCAGTCAGCCTTTTTTACAATTGTTCCTTGTAATTTTATATTGCATTGTTCTTAACCATGTATTTTGTTTTCTTGTTTACACTGATGTCACTGCACCATGAGCGTCTCTTTTGACGGATACAGGCGCATTACAAATGCTCATTATTATTATTATTACAAACCGGATAGTCAATATTATCTGGTTACACTGTATATCTATGTGGTTTGGAACCACTATCTCACTACAGCAAAATGAGATAGTTGTTCTGACAACCGTATAGGGCTTCTCTCATTTCGGCTCGTGTGCTGTAGTCATGTCTGGAGAGACCGATACTGTCAACATTATCTGCTCCAGTTGACAATAACACACAGCTATTTGTTTAGTTTGTGTTAGAGGTCATACATGTACAACAACAACAAAAAAATATATAAAGTGCTGGATTTGTAATGTGAAACTTCACCCTTCTGTGACTGCCAGGGTCACAATCAGCCAAAATGTTGATATACTTGCCAAGGTATATCGAGTGCACTTAAAAATCGAACACTGTCAAATCTTGGATTTGTAATGCGCAGCGGCGGCGCAAAACCCCACTTACTTTCTTTTCCCCCCAATTTCCCCCCCCCCCCAATTTTTTCCCTGATGTTAAATCAATGCTTTTTCAGCAGTACAAAATTACATTGCCACCCTTAAATTTAAGCTTGCCCCCCCGCCCCGCCCCGCCCCCCCCCCTCTTGCCACCCCAGTTTAACAGGTCTGGCGCCGCCGCTGGTAATGCGAAACTTCACCCTTCTGTGACTGCGTGCCAGGGTCACAATCAGTCAAGGTATATCGAGTGCACTTAAAAATCTAACACTGTCAAACCTTGGATTTGTAATGTGAAACTTCACCCTTCTGTGACTGCCAGGGTCACAATCAGCCAAAATGTTGATACACTTGCCAAGGTATATGGAGTGCACTTAAAAATCTAACTGTCAAACCTTATGAGCAGTACAGGGGTGTGACTGGGCAGTTTTGAAAAATCCACGTCAATTTTGCTAGGGGTATTGGGGCCGCTGTTGTGAACAGCGCTGGGGTGAAATCTATAGTTCTGAGCGTTTGCTTTGCTTTCCTTTATTGCTAATTAACCCTTTCCTTACCATAGGCGACTTTTGTCGACCAAGCTTCCACACAAAAATGCACTCTAGCCCGAGCATAAAGGCCATTTGTTATAAAGCTGTAGTTTTGTCCATGTTCACCCTCCATACCCAAGCTTACAATGGTTGGAAAGAGAAAAATCGGATCTTTCCATTGATGGTGAAATAAAATAAGGTTGCTATTATGCAATCCCTTCAAATTGGAGTTGAAAGATCCGAAATGGCAAACACCTACAGAGTGCCATTTGTTTGTGTACAAAAAAGTGTTTGAGTTTACAGATCACACTGAGGAAACAAAGATTGAGAACTTGGACATTTATTGACCGATCTTAATGATTTTGGGATTATATGAAAGGGAATTAAATAAGTAAGATAACTATTATTACTTATTTTTCTGTAAAACGATATCTTCAAGGTGATAATAGAGTTTGTAAAATTGGCCTTTGAACACAAGCTTTCTGTTGTGTAAGAATGTGTGCTTCACGCTTGAGTGGTCAAACAATGCGGTCACCAGCAGTTGTTTATGTCAAAATAATTCGGTACTGAGAGGGTTAAAGCATTAACCAGTTCGCGTCGGAGGCCGTGTACACAAGCAATTTTGTTTTGGACAGCGGATCGACGTGGCAATGAGCCATAAGCATACGGTGGAAGACGCGGTCTCCCCGGTCACGCTCTGGTGAGCACCATTGGTCGTGTTTGTGCGGTAAAAATAAACCCGCCACGGGGTTCGGAAAAACTTTTTTATTCCCGGTGCGAACTGGTTAAAATCCAGACAAATCACACCCATGGCAGTAAGTACATTTACAGGTCAAAATGAGTCGACCATTTTTGACTGGTAAAAGCATTGTCTGGTATCGTTGAGGGTGGTCAAAATGACAGTCAAAACCAGTCAACAATGCCCCTGTGTGCACATTTGGGTCAACAGTCAAAAACAGGCAGTTGACTGGTTTTGACCTCTATAGCTACTTTGCCACTAAATAAAGTAGTAGGGTTAATAAGAGTAACACTCATGGCGACATCAATCTTGATCAATAATTCTGTGCAAGGGTACTGTCAAATTTTAAGAAATACTGTCTTCCTTTAATGCATGCACTAGCGATATCCGTGCCAGATTCCGCACCTGGGAACCACTGTCCATATCAGTATCAGAAGTGGATCTTAACGAGCCGGATGCCAGTATCATCATGGAGGAAGGATGTATTTCCTTCCTCCATGGTATCATCAAGGATTGTTTTTTGGGGGTGGCTGGATTTTTATTTTATTTTAAATGCAGAGATCTGTGGAAAGTTCCATGCCCGACTACAATGTAGTTAATGTTAACCCATATCCGTCTAACCATGTAAACACACAAAAGACTATGTGCCTAAAGCCCCCCCCCCGCACAGAGATACATTGTTTTTGCACACAATCAGAAAGATTCCTTATTTAGAGAATATTACAATCACTGACAGACACAATATATACTGATGGAAAGAGGAGAAAATGCACTTTATTATGATGTCAGACTTGTCTAATTTCATATCTATAATCATGAAATACAGTCATTGGAAAAACGTAGTAAATTGGAATTGGACAAAAACACGGTACGGAAAATCACGTAGGTCGGCGTTTGTAGCGTTTTACATATCTACGGGTTATCACGCAGATCAGCGGATATGGGTTAAGGTTGGAGGTCGCACAATGTAACAATCTCTCAGGTACACATAATATACTGATGGAAAGAGGAGAACATGCACTTTATTATGATGTCAGACTTGTCTAATTTCATATCTATAATCATGAAATACAGTCATCGGAAAAACGTAGTGAATTGGAATTGGACAAAAACACGGTACGGAAAATCACGTAGGTCAGCGTTTGTAGCGTTTTACATATCTACGGGTTATCACGTAGATCAGCGGATATGGGTTAAACATGAAAATAAATGTTCCCTCTATCTATCAATAAATCACCTGTAAAACATACCAGTGTAAAAATAACATCCAACATTCCCCTAGATTTCCTTCTTTTTGTTTTACTTTCTGTCACGCACATGTGATCAAACTAGTGAATAAAAATGACAGAACTAAACCATAAAAAACGTAGTAAAACTCCAAAGGAAAAAAAAAAATACTTCAAAAATAAACTGACCACCCACCCACTGACCTTTGCAAGCTCAAAAGTTTCGGTTTCAAAATTTTTTGTTTTGGTTGGATTTTAAAAGGCAGTTATTACAACATTGGTAATGTCTTCAAATACGCTTCTGTGGGTATGCTGTACGCCTGTGCATTTTTGGTTATTTCAGGAACCGGATCCCCAAAATTGGAAATTCTTCGGATACCTGGGAACCTGTAAACAATTTTGCAAAAACACGTAAATACTCCCTAATGTATAGAATAACCAATACGAATACAAATTTCTCTTGTTTTATTAGAGTCATAATATACTACTCAAAACAATTTAGGGAACACCGGATTTTTAACATCAAATAGGTTTGAAATGTTCCATGAACCGGGATTTTCATTTGCAACCCCCTCTCTCTTTCAGTAGTCATGTCATGAAATGTGTAATCACTACATGCATCCTTTATCATCTGTTTCATTGTGCAGTTGTTTTCTCATCAATTCTGTGAAACATTGTGTTTATCTGAAATAAATGATCTTGCTTTAACTGAGATTATTCCGGTGTTCCCTAAATTGTTTTGAGTAGTATAAATGTGTGCTTACTGTAATTATAACTTCCCACCTCTATTACAAATGACTCATAGTATCCCATTCCGCACTCACCCATACAAAAATAATTCATGTGTCCTACACTTGCACTAATCCAGTAACAGTGAACAATAGTTACAAATACCAACTCGTGATACTGGCAGGACGGCAGTCAACTCAATACAAACTAGATACATCATAGAAAGTCTGTGAAAGGCCGTCGGCAAAATGTTACTTCTGAAGCTTTTATCTGAGTGTTCAATCGGAATTTTAAAAAGTCGTTTACGGGTAATTGGAACCGAAAATGGAACTGGGTAATGACAGTTTCGGTCAGGTATCCGGGTACCCGACACTGCATGAGTTTGCTGTACTACCTTTAAATCAAGATATACATAACCCTAACCCCCTATAGGTATTCTGGCTGGTACCCTTCCTGAACCCTAACCCCCTAGGTATTCTGGCTACATGTAGGAACCTTCCTGAATCCTCCAAAATCCATCAGTGCACTTTCGGAAACATGCCCTTATCTTCAAAATGTACCAATGCATTTTCATTGATCTTTCATATTCAGCACTTATGGCCTGTACTTCTTGCCAGGTAGTAATTTTGTCCCGTTTGAAGAGGTGAAAGTACCAGTTTCCAACAGTGCAGATTTTTTCCGCAAAAAGTGGAGGATTTTGCAGGATATGGGATAGTTAGGGTTAAGCAACAAAACTGAAATATTCAGCTCAATGAGGAGACTAAAGGCCGGTTCATACTTCGCATGAAAGCGAATGTGAAGCGAAATTCGTGACGTCGACAATGGTTCACGGAAAATATCCGCGGCAAACGTTCGCAAATGTTTAACACATTTCAACTTGCGCGAATCATTCTCCGTGAATTTGATGACGTAAAATTCGCTTCGCATTTGCGTCAAGTATGAAAAAAAAAAAGCATCTACAATTTGTACAAAGAACACTGAGCAAAAAGTTCAAATGTCTAAACTTTTTGAAAAGTTTGATATTTTTCATAAAATGAAAGCACTTCAGAAGGAATATTATCCCTTTAAGATAAACGTACGCCTACAGATTAGAAATGAAGGCACAAGTGATTAACACAATGCCCGGTTTTGATGTTGATACTTGTGAAAAGGACAAGTTTCAATACTAGAAAATTCGTAGAAAACTTACCAGGGACGTACATGCATGAACTTTGGACTAAGTGAAAAGGTACTCCGGGACGGATGCAGGATGGTTGAAAAGGGATGCAGATGGGGCGGGGGCAAACACGGCAAAAAAGGGGAGCATACTGCAACAAAAGCGCGGCTCACATATACAAAAGTTTATCCAGGGTTGTGATTTGACAAAAGTGAAAAATCCTGAAAAATGGGTAGCGGGCCTGGGTCTCCCTTTGGTCTAGAGGACAACACCCCTGAACCTCCTGTGGGTAGTGGGCCTGGGTCTCCCTTTGGTCTAGAGGACAGAGCCCCCAGAACCTCCTGTGGGTAGCGGGCCTGGGTCTCCCTTTGGTCTAGAGGACAGAGCCCCCAGAACCTCCTGTGGGTAGCGGACCTGGGTCTCCCTTTGGTCTAGAGGACAGAGCCCCCAGAACCTCCTGTGGGTAGCGGGCCTGGGTCTCCCTTTGGTCTAGAGGACAAAGCCCCCTGAATGTCCTGTGGGTAGCGGGCCTGGGTCTCCCTTTGGTCTAGAGGACAAAGCCCCCTGAACCTCCTGTGGGTAGCGGGCCTGGGTCTCCCTTTAGTCTAGAGGACAAAGCCTCCTGAACCTCCTGTGGGTAGCGGGCCTGGGTCTCCCTTTGGTCTAGAGGACAAAGCCCCCTGAACCTCCTGTGGGTAGTGGGCCTGGGTCTCCCTTTGGTCTAGAGGACAAAGCCCCCCCTGAACCTCCTGTGGGTAGTGGGCCTGGGTCTCCATTTGGTGTAGAGGACAAAGCCCCCTAAACCTCCTGGATGTTTAATTGTGGAGGATTTACAGACTCTCCACATCCCCCACAAACAAGAAACTAGAGGTTTGGACACAATACAGGCTACTTCTTTCTTTCCTTGGTGGCTACTTCTATTCTTTCAAGAAAGTTTTGAGGCAAAGGGAGATTTGTAAAAAAAAAAAAAAAAATCATGAAATCGGGAAAAAAATCAAAGGCCTGGTTGTGGTAATACACATGGGTATAAGAAAAAGAAATGCCGACCTTGGCTCCCCCCCCCCCCCCCAGATCCACAAATAAAAGGTACTCACCAATGAATCCCATGCTTCTGCCTAGCACAAACAGACCATTGAGGGCGCCAATCTCAATGAATTCCGCAGCTTCTTCACTACAGGGGGGAAAAAAAATTTAAAATGTGTCAAACAGACAATAAACCCCAGAAGAAAATAATCTACCAAATTAATTTTTTTTCTTTCAAATTAGAACACTTTGTAAGGCTACTTGAAAGTCACTAGATAAGATTCTGGTATAAAGTTGATGAAAGTATAAAACATCCCTTGAAATAAGTCTCGGGTGCTATTATATTAGTAATACTAAAATGATCATTTCTAAAACTCCGTCTTCCGAAGACTGGTTGGGTTAAAGGGGGCAGTATCGTCACAATCAGAGCAGACATTCAACAGGGCATGGAATCTGTGCCCTAGTTTAAGATGAACACGGTGACTAAAAATTACTGGTTCATTTATGCAGCACCGAGTTAATCCAAAATAGCACTCATGACGATGTTGTCCCTTGAAGTATGCATTTTACAGAGATGCGAAATAGGAAAGCTAACAGGAAAGCTGATAATGGTTTGCAAAAAAACAACATCGGCAACCTATATGTAAAACCTGCATGTTGTGGCCACCTAATGCGCAGGGTTTCACACTATGAATAACTTTACCCTGAAAATGGCCTGAAAATCTGTTTTACCATGAAAATAAATAGTTCACAGCAATTTCATGATGACGCAACACTGTGAAAATGCCATAAAATACACTTGGAATTTCTTCACAGTGAAAATGCCGTGAAAACGACATGAACTTCTTGTGGCAGTTTTGGGGCAGCTCATTAATTCTCAAGATCGCTGTGAATTTGCCCTGAAATCACTGTGAACATTATTGCCAATATTTCAGAGGAAGAGACACCATGAAATTGCCGTGAAGTCATGGTGAACTATTATTTCACGGCAAAACGGATTTTCAGGGTAAAGTTATTCATAGTGTCATAAAGAATTTGAGAACCGTCTGTCCAAAATGAACTAGTTTTTGAAACTGCCTGCCTAAATTGAACTAGCTGGTGACAAATTGTGAGTGCGAAGCACTAATTGCGAGCGTGCAAGCCATTACACAGTGTGGGGATAATTAGTGTCCTGCTTTAGGACCCTGGAAATATATGGATTAGATTCTCTCTGGTGCAATCTCGGGCTTTTTCTAGCTTCAAAATTGTTAAGAAGGACTCACAACAAATATGTTTGGCTTCAATTGGACTCTACAAACAGGCTTACATATAGAACAGACTTGGTAATGGACACAGGACTGTACTGGACAGGTAGGCTTACATGAACATGTTAATAGGACAGACTAGATAATGGACACTGGACTGTCCTGGACAAGTAGGCTTACATGAACATGTTAATAGGACAGACTAGATAATGGACACTGGACTGTCCTGGACAGGTAGGCTTACATGAACATGTTAATAGGACAGACTAGATAATGGACACTGGACTGGACTGGACTGGACAAGTAGGCTTACATGAACATGTTAATAGGACAGACTAGATAATGGACACTGGACTGTACTGGACAAGTAGGCTTACATGAACATGTTAATAGGACAGACTAGATAATGGACACTGGACTGGACTGGACTGGACAAGTAGGCTTACATGAACATGTTAATAGGACAGACTAGATAATGGACACTGGACTGTACTGGACAAGTAGGCTTACATGAACATGTTAATAGGACAGACTAGATAATGGACACTGGACTGTACTGGACAGGTAGGCTTACATGAACATGTTAATAGGACAGACTAGATAATGGACACTGGACTGTACTGGACAGGTAGGCTTACATGAACATGTTAATAGGACAGACTAGATAATGGATACTGGACTGTACTATGGACAGGTAGGCTTACATGAACATGTTAATAGGACAGACTAGATAATGGACACTGGAATGTACTGGACAGGTAGGCTTACATGAACATGTTAATAGGACAGACTAGATAATGGACACTGTAGACTGTCCTGGACAAGTAGGCTTACATGAACATGTTAATAGGACAGACTAGATAATGGACACTGGACTGTACTGGACAGGTAGGCTTACATGAACATGTTAATAGGACAGACTAGATAATGGACACTGGACTGTACTGGACAGGTAGGCTTACATGAACATGTTAATAGGACAGACTAGATAATGGATACTGGACTGTACTATGGACAGGTAGGCTTACATGAACATGTTAATAGGACAGACTAGATAACGGACACTGGACTGTACTGGACAGGTAGGCTTACATGAACATGTTAATAGCACAGACTAGATAATGGACACTGGACTGTACTGGACAGGTAGGCTTATATGAACATGTTAATAGGACAGACTAGATAATGGACACTGGACTGTAACATGTAGGCTCTAAATATCCCAACCTGTCCAAACCGATTTTTACCCAACTTGGAGACAGGTGGCTAGATGAGAACCCTGCTAATGTGGCCAACTGTTGATAGCGATAATAAATGCCGTGCATACTGTGGCCACATATACACGTACAATGTGGCTAAGCTGTTGATGGTTGTGATACAACTGCAAATGAATAACCTGCATATTGTGACCACCTGCCTAATGTGGCCAGTTTCAATCGGGCCCCTGTTCAAGCCACTTACTGTGTAAACGCTCCGCAGGTTCTCAGTAGATCTACCATGGCAACACCAATCAGGCCGTCTACATTAAGAATCAGGTTGGGTTTCTGTGGGGAACCAACCAATTAAAAAATTAAAAATTTGATAAATTCTGACCAAATATAGACAACTTTCAACATTTACTGCCCTACCATGGAAATTGTCCATGTTAAGGGTCAGGATGTCATTCATGGGCGAGTCCTGTGATGAGACTTAACAGTAACATTGGTTTGTTATGGAGAAACTCTAAGGACATCTTGTACCGGTTTCCCGATAAATCAAGTCATGAGGTTTGTACCGGACACAATCAAAATTACCTCAAGTGAAACTGACTAGGTGCATAACAATGTACATACGATGTACATACATGTACATCGTTTGGAGTGAATATTGAAAACTGACCAGAGTGGGGATTTCTCTTAACAATTTCATTATCCATAGTCCGTTTCCCTTGTGGTTTATTTCCATGAAATAAAAAGTTGTATCCTGTTCCAGTGACCCCCCCCAGACTGCCACTCCACAGGTAACATGAGGCATGATCCATGGCTAATCCGGTTTCGTAAGCGTTACGTAATTCCAACATAAACCACAACCGCTTCACACATGCTAGCACCAACGATCATCAGAAGCCCGCCCGTTGGAAATGCATTAACCACCCTTTTCTTTTTATAAAGGATTTACGCAAGAAATTAGAAGGCTTGGGACTTGCATTTAACCTTTGGGTTAAGACTCTAAATCTTGATAGTAACAAAGCCAATTTCTGAATGTTAAAAGCAAGGAATTGAGGTGAAATTACACACTATGGTATGGCAGCATTGGAACAAGAAGTAGCGAAAAGAATGCGCGTACTACCAATGCGCGTACTACCAATGCGCGTACTACCAATGCGTTCACTTACTATACATAACAGCAAAAGAAACGTCACCCCCTAAATTTTGATAAGTCTGAGAACGTGTTTAGCTAAATGTGTCCTCAGACGTCATGCATGACGAATTTTGAGGTCAACCAAATTTGCCACATTGTGTTCGTGTTACACTCCATACTCATAATATTCTTCATTAAACAAATTATATTAATTATAAAATGAAAATAATAAATATTTTTAGGGGTGACGTTTCGTTTGCTGTTATGTATATAATCCATGCTTCGGTTCAATGACTTCTGATTAGGGAAAAAAATTCCCAGTTCAAATTTAGGAAAGTAAATTCCACATTAAAAAAAAATGTTTTTGTTTGTTTGGACAAAGTCCTTGAACGTTTAATTTTGGAGGATTTACAGACTATCCACATCTGCACAAGAAAGTAGAGGTTTGGACACAATACAGGCCACTTCTTTCTTTCCTTGGTGGCTACTGTTCTTTCAAGAAAATATTGAGGCCAAGAGAGATTTATAAACAATCCTGAAATCAGGAAAAATCCTGAGAAATCACCGGCCTGATTAGAAACAAGTGGCCAGGCCAAAAGCCTGTGTCAGAGTGGTAATCTCACCTTGGCTGTGGTTATTTTCTCCACCTTGAGGGCATAGTTGAGAAGTGGCGTCTCCGGGAAGTTTTCCGTAGCGAACTGTTGCAGAATCACTACTCTCATATCCGGATTGTTTATCTAAAATAAAATCAAAATTAAACCATTATATTTTATTTATTTCTATATTTATTATGTATTTTGTTTATATGTAATTTTATTATTTTTTCCCCCCAGATTCCTTTGATGTTTCAGCTACTTACCGATTTGACCCTGTGTCCGATGCCCATGATGAGCTTATGTTCAGCTCTCATCTTGTTGACGAAGTCGTGGGGAATGAGACCCGAGTCATAAGCACTGCTAAACTGCTTGGCCGCAGCATCCAACGCACCGCCAAATCTATCACCCTAGAAAATATTTAAGAAAAAAAACAAGATCATGTGTAAGGCTGTGCGTTTTCGGTTATTTCAGATAATTGAAATTGGAAATCTTCGGATACCCGGTTACCTGTAAACAATTTTGTATAAAATAACCAATATGAATATAAATAGCTTGGTGAAATTCTTGCGTCGGGAGATAAACAATTGATTTAATTTTGCCCTACACCGACGTGTGTATAGCACTGTATACTCGGTGCTTTCCAAGTGTCTGTGAAAAAACTACACAGGCGACTCGGGCGGGATTCGAACCCACGACCTCCTGCTTACTAGTGCAGACGTCTTAACCTCTCGACACCGAGCATGCCCGATGACAATTGGCCGGCTAGAATCCCATATAGCAGCGGGTTCCGCGATATATATAGGTTGGTGAAATTCTTGAATATGAGTTTCTCTTTTTTTTATTAAAGTCACAATAAATGTGGACTTACTGTAATAATTTCCTGCCTCTACATTACCAGGGGTGTGATTGGGGCAGTTTTGGAAAATCCACATAAATTTTGCTAGGATTATTGGGGCCGCTGTTGTGAACACCGCTGGGGTGAAATCTGGTTCTGAGCGTTTGGCTTTCCTTTATTGCTTAAACCTTTTAAAACCCAGAGGATCACAACCTTGTGATTTGTAAAAATCCGATTCCATGCCCTGTTGATCATGACGATATTGTTCAATAGCTCTTCATGCCTTGGCTATTTCTTTTGTGAGTGAAAAACTTGTGACTAATTTAGATTCCATTAGGAAAAATACAATGTCCAGATTTTAGATTTTTTTTTAAAGAAAAAATGGATACGAGACCTGCTCAAAAAAAACAAAAACAAAAACGGGACAAAGTCGCCATAAATACTTGATGGTTTTTGAGCGGTTTTTTTTTTCTGAGTGTTTGAAAGGTTATCACCTAGTCCCATCCCCAGTGGGTGGGTTACAGTTGGGTATCACCCAGTCCCATCCCCAGTGGGTGGGTACAGTTGGGTAATCACCCAGTCCAATCCCCAGTGGGTGGGTACAGTTGGGTATCACCTAGTCCCATCCCCAGTGGGTGGTACAGTTGAGTATCACCCACTGGGGATGGAGACTCTTAGAACACCCTGAAAATGTATAAAAACCATGAAGTATTTCTGGCGACTTTGTCCTGGTTTTGTGGGAACAGGTCTTGTATCGTCCTGTCAGTGCAACAACGTCGTATCTCTGAGTTACGACGTTTGACTGATAGGAGGTTAAAAAGGAGGGAAAAGATGACAGATAATTACTTACAATGGTAAGTAGTCCAGAGCAAAGTGATGATATCAGGTCTTTACCGGCTCTTGCTGTTACTATGGTATTATGAGCCCCGGATACGGCCGGTCCGTGATCGGCGGTTACCATCAAGCACATCTCGATGAATTTGGTTGCGTACACTGGTAGTCTGTTATGGATTAAAGAGAAATCTTATAGTGTGGTGTAACTCGGAATTCCTTCGTACAGCCAGTCGAGACTGACTGACAACTAATCTTGGAAAGAACTGCTGTGAAACCGGAACAAGAATAAATTTTTCTTGATATTTTGCAAGCCTCAAAATTAATTTTTTTTTGTCACTTACCCAGCACTTAAGTAAGTAAGTAAAGTCTGTCTCGAGCCATACTGGCTTATCAGGCCGGTGTTTATCTCCGGTTTCGTTGGCATGAAACGACTGAGAATATTTCCATTCCCCCTGGATAGGATGCCAGTCTATCGCAGGTTACTTCCCTAGCTATTGCCAGGTACCCATTTATACTCCTGGGTGAAGAGAAGCAATTACGGTAAAGTGCCTTGCTCAAGGACACAAGCACCACGGTCGCGGTGAGGATTCGAACCCACATTCTGGCGACTCAGCCATCAGAACCCAAGTCCAATGCACTAGACCGCTCGGCCATGGCACCCTGCACTTACCCACCCTTGTATTTTCACTTACCCATTTCCAAAAGTCACTTACCCTATTTCAGTGTCTGGCCATGCTGTTATGGGACATGACATAAAAACATGGATAGATCCACTTACCCACTTGTTAAAAATCACTTACCGCCTGAAAAATCCACTTACCTCCGGTAAGTGGGAATTTCGAGGCTTGGTATTGTGTATGTACAGAATGCATAGTCTGTATTCACTATAATTACCTCAATTTAAATAAGCAAAAAAAAAACTCTGGATAAACAGTTGGGACTTGACTGTACAAGGAGACAAGAGTGCACGCTAACCAGCGATATGCTATTAAATGCCCCAGCACAGCTGCTGCTTGCACAAAGAGCGCCCTCAGCTGGCCATGCAGGGAACGGAATAATACACAAGATGTATATTACCTTCTTTGGAACCAGAGGAGGGAGAGTACACCTCCAAGCCCCATCTCTTCCTTGAAGACCTCGGTGATAGGCATACCAGCATAGATCAGCTCCTGGCCTCGCTCGTCGCAGATAGTCGTCATGAATGACGCTGGCTTGCGGATCAATCCCAGCTCCTATAAAAATTTGTTTAAAAATGCACAATAGTAACAGGGGTGTGTTTTGACTAAAGTCAAAATTGCTGAAAAATGGGTAGTGCGCCTCGGTCTCCCTTTGGTGTAGAGGACAAAGCCCCCTGAAGTAACCTCCTGGATGTTTAATTCTGGATGATTTACAGATGCTCCACATAGCACAAACAAGAAACTGGCGGTTTGGACACAATACAGGCTGCTTCTTTCTTTCCTTGGTGGCTACTTCTCTTCTTTCAAGAACATTTTGAGACAAAGGGAGATTTGTAAAAAAAAAAAAATCCTGAAATTAGGAAAAATCCCGAGAAGTCACAGGCCTGTGGTAAGTAGGCATTCATCAGGTACGTTTATCTATTAGGTCAAAACAGTCTCTGGTTTCTTGTCATAGGTCGGCTTCAAAAATCGGTGCGGTGACACATTTTTCCTTTTTGGTAATCCATGTATATGCAGCTACCAGACAAAATTTCCCATACACAAAATACGGTGGCTAAGAGAGGCCACACAAACCGGGCCAACATTCATACCCCTGTGTGAAAGTCGTTTAAAACACAGCACGGCAGAATTCCAATCGATCCAGCAATTTTGACTGCAACTGGACATCATTTCAAAAGCAACAAAAAAAAAAAAAAATTTCTGTGTGTGGGTCTAACGTATGCAGTTACCAGAAACAGGAGACTTTTGTTGGTCCGATTACTGGTACCAATTTACTCTTGGGTGTGGATATGCAATTTATGGTTACGACTTTAAGTGTCATGATCAAGGACACAACTAGCTTGGAACGGGAAACTTTCAGTCGTCTCGGCAGCCAAGAAAAACCAGTCAGATGCACTAGACGGCACAGCCGAGGCATTCCATCAATCAAGAATTACTTTAAAAGAATAACAAATGTGATACGGATAGATTGGTATGGAATTTTAAAAGCCCAGCACTTTTGCAAAACATTTCTGATATCATAGCCGAGGTCGTACTTACCCTGGCCCACGAGTAGTCCATAGGAACGGTGGGTGGGGGGATCTCTGGCCTGGGTGTTATCACTCCTGCCGTCACCAATCTCTGGTACACTTCCCTTAATAAAAATAATAAAAATGAGTCACATATTGATTAGAGTAGGATCATGCAGTGTGACAGAAAGAAATATTTAAAATGGGGGGGGGGGGGGGAAACAGAATAAAAGAGGATTTATTTTTTTTGGAAAAAGTACAATTCTGAAACTACTTTAGATAGTTCCTGATAGATGCCTTATTTACGGGCAACTTGGATTTGTCTACAATCTGTGTCAACCATTCTAGTTTTTCTATGCAATGGTGTGCGTAACGACCAATGGTGTGCGTAACGACCAATGGTGTGCGTAACGACCAATGGTGTGCGTAACGACCAATGGTGTGCGTAACGACCAATGGTGTGCGTAACGACCAATGGTGTGCGTAACGACCAATGATGTATGGAATTTGTTGACATGCCCAGAGTGCTGAACTCAGTGCTTATGCATAACACATGGGTTCAAAAAATGGTTCGTCATTGGCTGTCAACAGGGCCGATTTTGAATGGTGTTATGTCAAGTGAAAACCATCTATTGTGGTGCTGGTCAACTAGAATATTAGGTCACAAGCTCATATTGTTTCCAGATTTTGATGGCCTGGATGAAACAAAATTTCCTTAGGGATGAGGGCCTAAGTCATGGTACAGCCAAGCCTTTGAGAAGCCCAGCCAGGCCCTGGCTTTGCCCGGGCCTATATAATCCCCTAGCTGAGCACAAAATGAATGGATCTCAAATAGCTCTTATTGTTAACACAGACTTGACCGACACCTCAGCTGTCTTTTGTTCCCAACTGCAGCCATTATAACGAGCTGTGCTAGGCCCTCCAGAAGTCCAGGTTATGTTGATTGGCAGGTAATGTATTGTTACAGGATTAGGAGGCCAGGTAGCCTGGGCCTGGCCAGGCTTCTCAAAGGCTTGGCTGTACCATGACTTTGGCCCTCCTCCCATAGGTAAAATTTGGACATTGAGACCACCTGTCCCTTGTGGTCACTTATCTTGTTCCTTGACCCTTCAGTGACCAATTTGAAACTGGACATAGATCCTTTCTGCACTCAACCATATTTGTCTGGTTGGTTCCCTGACCACCAGTCAAAAATTGCAATACAAAAAAAAAAAAAAAAGAAAAGAAAATCACATGTTGAGAAGCATCAGTCTATTTTGGACACCAGCTTCGCTCTGATTCACGTACACTTGTGTAAACCCAAGATGGCCCACTGCATGACGAAAAATCTATTGCATGACCCCATGGAAACAAAACTTACTTTATCTTCTCGCCGAGGTCGTCAAAGCTTTTTGGGACGTACGCCCCGGCTACTCTCAATGCCTGGTTCTTGGCCGTGGCCGTCTCGGTTTCGGTGTTGGCGCAGGCCCCGGCGTGCCCAAACTGCACCTCCGACGTGAACATGGTGGCGCACGTTCCGATGCACCACGCCACGACCGGTTTGTTCACGCGGCCGGTCTCAATGGACTTGCAGATTTCATACTCTTCCACTCCACCGACCTTTTAGAAAATACCCAAGTACAGTTTTGGTAATTATGTGCTTCTTATTTCTTGAGAATTAAAGATGGGAATACTAAACAAAATATGTAAATGTTTCTGTACTTTCAACACCCAGTTTAGGTATCGTTGCACATGTAGGATGAGTGTGTTAAATACAATAGACATGTACATTTATCAGTATGTCACATTAGTCAACAGAGGGCGGCATTCTCTCCCACAGTGTACTACGGTACTTCAACAAACTGTTCTCGGTTTAATATTCAAATTTACATTCGAATTCCTTTTTCAATATTCAACAACTTAACATCCAGGATGCTAAATCTTATTACCTCTCCAAGTATGACCAGCATTTTGACATTTGGATCGTCATGGTAACGGAGCATATGATCAATGAAAGTCGTGCCTGGGTACCTGCAAAGAGATCAAATCAATATCACAAAACAGAAAACAGAAAACAGAAATAACCATGCCAATTAACCCTCCTACTACTACAAGGGTCAAAACCAGTCAAAATGCTGATATACTTGCCAAGGAATATCTAAAGTCAAACACTGTCAAACCTTACATTTACAGGTCAAAATGAGTCGACCGTTTTTGACTGGTAAAACCATTGTCTGGTATTGTTCAGGGTGGTCAAAATGACAGTCAAAACCAGTCAAAAATGTCCCTGTGTGCACATTTTGATCAACAGTCAAAACAGTCAGTTGACCGATTTTGACCACAACAGCTACTTGCCACTAAAGTGTAGCTATAGCAGCAGGGTTAATGAAACATTGATTTCTGGTAGCCACGGGAACAATGTTGTCTGCTTTTAAAGGCAAGGTATAGCATTGGTAACACAAACATGACCGCATGGTCAAATGTATGACTTTCTCCGTTTTCTCAAGCTCATGGTTTTTAATCAATCTTCCCTGAAAATAGTTTTGTCTTAGGTGCCGTCACTTTTTAAGAAAAGTAATAGGGGCAGAGGCAGTTTAACAACTGCCTTGTTCTGGACTAGTTACCCCTCCCAGTCCTATTCGCACCGTGAAGAGGCTGGTTATTAACTTGTCTTGTTTCGGTGCGAGGGGCTGGTTTCTTCAGTGTGGAGCCGTTGTAATTACTTAATGACTGAGTAGCCCCCACCTTGGAGTGGCCATTGGCCTTGTGTGGGGCGAATTGCATAAAAAAAATAAAATAAAAAATATATAATTTCCAGTTTGAATTTATGAAAGAGTACTCAATCATAAATTCCACATGAGAGGGAATAGAAACAGCACTGGAGTATCACGGCTGAGTGGTCTAGTGCATCGGATTCAATTTCTGGTTTTGTCAGAATGTGGGTTCGAATCCCGGCATGGCCGGTCGCGGAGCTTGTGTCCTTGAGCAAGACGCTTTATAACCATAATCGCTTCGTCCTTCAGATGGGATGTTAAACCGTGTACAACCGGGTCCTGTGTACGTCAAAAAACCCATAATGACACTTATCGGTTTACCCCGGAGTCTCTGGTAGCTAATTGATGGCCCATTGAAAATCATCTTTAGGTTGACATGGTTACCATCAGTAAATAAAGCTTTATTATTATAATACACTTTTTTGTGAATACAGGTTTTTTAACATTAAAAAAGCAAGCATGTTCACAAAAGTCAGTTTTTTCTCCCCAACGTTACCAATACTGTACTTTCCCTTATAGTACAAACTAAACATATTAACCCTAACCCTTCTAAATCCTTCAAAATCAACCGGAGGATTTGAATGATTTTGTAGAATTGAGGTGGGATTTGAAGTGATTGTATATAGGTTGATTTTAAAGGATTGGAAATAGTACGGATCCTGCATAAAATCATATGGGTTGATTTTGAAGGATTGAGGTAGCAGAGATCCTGCATAAAACGCATATAGGTTGATTTTGAAGGAATGAGGTAGCAGGGATCCTCCATAAAACTCATGGGTTGATTTTGAAGGATTGAGGCCGTTACCAGCGATGAGTATCAAGAGGGTTAGGGTTAAGCAATTCTTCAACTAACTGAATTGGAAAGACCATCCCACAAAGCAAAAGATATATGGGAGCACACTTTGTAGGACACTATCTTCGGGCAAATGATAAAAATTATATCAGATCTAATACTCAAGGAGGGGTAGACGTCCCATGACACTCCCAGATGTTGCCAGAGACACAGGACTGCTGTATGAAGAACTAGGCAGCGTCATGAAAGACAGACCCACCTGGCATAATGTTAAAAACGTCTCGGCTGCGGTCGAAGGATGATGATGATGAATACAAGCAAATGTCATTTGTACTGTTGCCCCAACAAGAATTTAGAATATTCCCACCCAATATATTAAAAAAAAAAAAAAAAAACCACTGTAATACCTGTCCCCACCAATGGCCACTCCTTCATAAACTCCGTCCGCATTGCGAGAGATGATGTTGTTGAGTTCGTTGGACATTCCGCCAGATCGAGAGACGTAGGCAACACTCCCCGCCCGGTAGAGCTTGGAGGACAGGATGTTGTCCAGCATGCCTCCCGTGTTGCCGATTTTGAAGCAGCCTGGTTTGATGCCGCCGACCTAGGGTCAGAGGTCAACAATGAACAGATTTCTCTAATTGTACAGACAAGGGTAGATTCAATGGCGACTTAATTACAATACCATTCGATGGCCAATTGCAAATCAAGGCCAATTGCAAATCAAGGCCAATTGCACATCAAGGCCAATTGCACATCAAGGCCAATTGCACATCAAGGCCAATTGCACATCAAGGCCAATTGCACATCAAGGCCAATTGCACATCAAGGCCAATCTAAGGGTAATTTGATTTCCCGGTCAAACAAAAAGTTGTCTCACAAATCGAAGATATGTGTAAATAAGACTAATTGCGGTGGCACCATGTGAAATACTCTATTGAGTAGTAATTAGTTCTGAAAAGAACTGGAGGTATGTGTGCTTTCATGCACATGCTGAAACGTCCTACGTGTTGTGCGAGTACGAGTTGTCTTAGGGACTAGTTGGCGAGGAGCTTTTTTCCTCTCTTTAACCTCTCACATCGTAGGAATGTAGCCAGCCTTTCACTGTTCTACCATTATTACTACGGGGATTGACGGATTGTTCTGCTGAGCTACATGAGCTAGTACCTAAGCACAGGGATTTCTCATGTTATTCGCTTTGCTAAACAAGCAGGTGAACACCCGATCTTCGAACACGATCTTCGACTCCCCAAAATCAAGAGTAAGTTCCATTTGGATAGCTTCTTCCCTAGAACAGCATTACAATGGAACGCCCTTCCAGCCGATTGCTTTCCACCAACTTACGATCAATTTAAGTTTAACATCAACAAATGTAATCTTGCTTAACCAGTTCGCGTCGGAGGCCGTGTATACACGCAATTTTTTTTTGCACCACGGATTGGAGAGCGTCTAAACACGCCATAGGAAACTCCGGAATATTTGTATGCATGCTCGGTTGAGCCACGCGTGTACGGTGACATGCTCGGAAGACGTGGCCACGCGCTGTGGAAGCTTCCATTAAAGTGTGTGTGGGAAAAAGAAACCCGCCACAGGAGCCCAGAAAAACTGTTTTATTCCCGACGTGAACTGGTTAAATGGTGGATGACATATCGCGTATGTAATCCCTTACACTTTAATGGCTATTGGCCTTGTTTAGGGTGACTGACAGTAAATAAAAATAAAAAAATGAAAAATGGCTAAGTAGCAAGTGTGGCTACAGTAGTGAGCAAAACTGTTAGTACATCTTGAAACAAGTTAACATAACTTACTGAGAAGTCTCACCAAGAAATCCACCCTCTCTCCGTCCAATATCGAGTGCTTTGAATTTGGCTGGGATATTGCGCTGCCAAATGTTTCCATAAGAAAACCTAGTTTTACCTCGACATTGAATGGGGGGGGGGGGGGGGAGTCGTCAACAAGTTCTGCTTTGCACACCATTGTAGGCCGAGTGGACCTTTTGACCTTTAACCTACCGTGGCTGGCCCAATGATGGTTACTCCTTTCTCCTTGGCAAGATGGATCAGCATGCGTGTCTTGTTCTCCGGGATACCCTCGGCTATGATGGCGATGGTGCGGATCTGTGCGTGTTATTTCAAAAATAAGAAAAATATACATAACAGCAAAAGAAACGTCACCCCTAAAAATAGTTATTATTTTCATTTTATAATTAATATAATTTGTTTAATGAAGAATATTATGAGTATGGAGTGTAACACGAACACAATGTTGCAAATTTGGTTGACCTCAAAATTCGTCATGCATGACTTCTGAGGACACATAAGCTAAACATGTTCTAATACTTATCAAAATTTAGGGGGTGACGTTTCTTTTGCTGTTATGTATATATTCGCAAAAATTGTAGCTGGCGGTGTTACATTTCGACCTGAATTCATCCGAATTAGTTCACAATTTTATGAGATAAATAGAGAATTAGCTGTTGCCAAACTGCAACCTGAAGGACCTGTAGTATCAATGCAAAATAATGGTTTTTGGCCTTACGTTCTCAAAGGCAAATTGGACAGAATACAAACATACATTAACGCAAGAGTGAGCACTCGTGTTTATGTATGTATGTTTGTATTAACGTCTCATTTTGCCTTTGAGAAAGAACCTGCTAGGTTCGAAACGTAAGGCCAATGACCATTATTTTGAATTTTATGAGATAATAAAATGTGGCCGAGGTTATCGTAAAGCCTTACTCCTATCGTTAGTTTCAAATCCTACTTCATATTCAGCATATTACCAAAAGTTTACGCTTTTAACCCCTTGCGTACGGTATTATTTTTACCAAGAGTGAAGGTGGTTGCTGCCAACCACGGAACGTCTGTGGGGCCGTGGAGCGCCGGGTCAAACCCGGCCGTGGACATGTGCACAACTCCGCTGTTCAGCCAAGCGTATAGACCAAACAATAAGCGGGCAAGCTAAGCCGGGGATACCCTATTCATCGCACGTGAAGTCGCCACATAGCATAATTGAACGGCCGGTGTTCAGAAATCTCATGAAAAGGCTGTATTCAGAATGCTCTCGAAAGCCCAATCTATTATGTAACACTACATTTCCAGAACAATATGGTTCACCAATCTATCAGCCTTCTTGAAGATTTCTATTCAAGGCGAATTCTCGGCAAATGCAGCTGGAAAATCAATTAATTTACCGGCCGCGGCTATAGCCGTCAACCGTACGCAAGGGGTTAAGATTGGGGGGGAAAAAATTCGCCCATCTCACCTGAGGAAACTGCATCGTTTCTACAGTGCTGTCATACGCCGATCGTAGCGAGGCAAAGTTGATGACTATGTCTGCGTCACGGTGGGTCTTCATGGCCTTGTCCATGCTCTTGTAGACTGGGATGAGTATCTCACGGTGACCCCAGTAGAACTTCTGCTTGTGGTCCCCACTGGAGAATTCATTAACAAGACTTTAACGTCCACATTATAACCCCAACAACCCCAAGCCCATCAAACTCCAACGGCTGGTTGTGTTGGATTTTGATGGACTCAGTACTGTACAGCCCAGACAGGGATACTTTACATAGGCGCCGGGTGTCCCAATTCCAGCTAAGTCCAACAGTTGGGTGGTAGTGTTACTGCATGGTGTTGTATTTTGATGGACTCAGTACTGTATAGCCCATACAGGGATACTTTACATGGGGCCGGGTGTCCCAATTCCAGCTAAGTCCAACAGTTGGGTGGTAGTGTTACTGCATGGTGTTGGATTTTGGTGGATTCAGGAAGGTTCTTAGCCAAAATAGCTAGGGGTTAGGGTTAGGGTTATATTACAGGGCAGGTACATGATTGGTTATGTTGCCAAAAATGCTTATACGAGTAGGCTTACTTTTTGAATCATTAATCCTAACTGCTCCAAAATCCTCCTGGTTTTGCCCGATTTTGATGGATTTAGTACTCCACAGTACAGCCCAGCGAATAGAGCATATTGCCATGTGTACCAAACTCCATCAAACTCCACCGGCTGCTTTTGTTGGATTCAGGACCAAGCCATGGATGCTTTGCATTTGCTACTGTAACCAATTCCATCAAAATCCAACAACTGTGGTACCTTTTTACTGCATATTGGAGGATTTTGTATGTTTCCTTGCCAAAATGCCTGGGGGAGGGAGGTTAGGGTTAGAGAATAATCTAAAACCGACCTGAATGGGTAGATCATGCCGACCACAGAGGGCTCTTCACGTCGACAGGAATGATCAAAATCCAGCATGCCCTGTACGGCTCGTGGCTGCATGCCGTACAGCAAGGACTGACAGTTGAAAAAAACAAAAATACAAGAAATGTTGGTTCATTTGATTTTATTTAAAAAAAAAAAAAAAAAATGATACAGACCCTCCTTATAACCCTTTTCAACGCAAGAGTGATTGTTGAACGTACTAGTATGACCTGATGCAATGTATCAATGGGAGACCACCTTACCCTGCAATCTTATGTGGCGTTACACTACTGCACAGTAGTGTAGACATACGAGGTCAGTGACATCAACTGCAATAGTGTAGAGCGGCCTCCGACGATTGTTTTAAAAATGGAACTGATAGAAGAGTTAAAACACAGTCCACTGGTGTCTTGTCAAATAGAGCGCACAGCATAGGTCTGCGTAGCACTGGACTGCACAGCAACTAAACACTTGACCATGGGGTGTGATTTGAAATCCTGGTAGCAGGCCTGGGTCTCTCTTTGGTCTAGAGGTCAAAGCCCCCCGAACCTCCTGGATGGTTAATTTTGGAGGATTTACACACCCTCCACATCCCCACAAACAAGAAACGAGAGGTTTGGACACAATACAGGCTAGTTCTCTTCTTTCAAGAATATTTTGAAGGGTTAGGAAGATTTGTAAGAAATCCTGAAATCAGGAAAAAAAAAAAAAGAAAGCACAGGCATGGCTTGACACGGAATATTGGTACCATCAGTTTATTGGCGGCGCTCAGTTTAAGGTTCTGCAGAGTAATGCCATATACATGTACCTTTGACTGATTGGTGAACAATGGCTTCTTAGCGCCGGCATCCCCACCGGCCTCGGCTACTCCGCCGGCCGCATCACTCAGACCTCCATCATCACTAGAGGGCGCACTCTCTTTACTGTCTGATGATGGCTTGGTAACAGGCTTATCCTGTAAGAGAGAGAGAGGATCAATACAAGAAATACTATCAACTGATCAAAAAGTACATCAGAATATGTATCAAGAATTGAAACTTAACAGATGTAACGCCCTAATTTGTTTGGTTATTTTAACGAAAGCCTCCTGAACCTTTAAATATGGAGGATTTACAGACTCTCCACATTCCCACAAACAAGAAACTAGAGGTTTGGATACAAATGCAGGATATTTCTTTCTTTCCTTGGTGGCTACTTTTCTTCTTTCAAGAAGATTTTCAGGCAAAGGGAGATTGTAAAAAAAAATCCGATAAATCACAGGCCTGTGTAATATTGGAAAAGAAATAATTTAATCTCAGAAATAAAAACATTGAAAGCATAATAGTGACCTGCTTCATTGAAATGAGGAATGTCCCCCAAATTTCACATTTTGAGATACGGATATCAACTTAAAGAGAATTTAATTGGCTTTCTGATGATACCAAACATTCATTTTGTAGTTCACTTCATTCCTGTGTTAGGATGTGATAAATTGATAATGCAATAATGCAGTCATGCACGCTTTGTGAACTTTGGAAGTCCATTACACGGAAACATGTGTTGGGGGAACATTCCTCATTTCGATGGAGCAGGTCACAATAATAGATGTGCACAAAACAACAACACCACACTATCAAACTATCGCAGTAGTAATAATCAAACCATTTGTGTACAAATTCACAAAATAGAAATAGGTTAGGAGCTGTAACACCGTTTAGTTTAGAACAAGGTAGCACACAAAATTACGAGATGTAAAAAGTCAATACACAAATTTCTAAATTCTTTTTCATATACATGTATTTCATATTGGGCAAAGCAAAAAAAAAGTCCAGTTTCAGGTCTCCGCGTGCGTCGCCTCAGACCCACATGACATTTTGAATTTTTATTATTTTTTTAAACTATGAAACGATGTCCAATGGCAGCCAAAATTGCTGGATTAATTGGAATTCTGCCATGTTATGCTTTAAACGACTTTCTCACATAGGGGTATGATCGTTTGCCCGATTTGTGAGGATTCTCGTAGCCATCATACTTTGTATATGAGAAATTTGGTCCCCACATATACAATGTATCATGTATTTCCCTGTTGGCCAAAAAAAAAAGATGGCTGAAAAAAAAAAAAGCGCGTCACCGGACCGATTGTGGTGCCGACCGATGACCAGAACAGGCCTCGACAAATTGCCTGTCCGATTGCCCGGGACACGGTGACATTTTGTCGGGCAACCTGGACGTCTGAATGGTCTGCCCGATCGGGCAAGTGCTCTTATTGAAACACTAATGAGTTATATTACTTATTAAATAAACATTTTATCGTTTAATTCCACTGGTGATTTCCTACAAAGTGTTCAAATCATTTAATAAAATCTAAGCTTATAAAAATCCACTCAAATTGTCGTGCATGTCGTGGTTGCGCCATCTTTAAAACCAGTTCGCGTCCGAGGTCGGTACGGTAATGCGTGTATACACGCAATTCTTTTGCACCGCAGATCGGAGAGCTTTGTATGCATGCTCGGTTGACGTGATAACGAGCCACGTGCGAAGTGCCACGCCGGAAGAGCGTGGCCACACGCTGTGGAAGCTTCCATTGTCCTTTCGGTGACGTGAACACGCCATTTTGGCAGTGCTCGTGTTCGTTGACGTGTTATTGCGCAACAATTGTTCGGCACGATAGCGGGGCGGAGTGCGCTATAAGCCAGGCACCGTGTCTGACGTCACTGTGTTGGATCTGGTATTGCACGGCGCCCAGTTGAGAACCCATTTGCAAACATATAAACAATATGCACACGCGTGCGTGCTTATATCGAGTCACAGTGTTTGCAGTATTTCACTCATAATTGTAAACAGGTAGGTATAAAATCAGTTTGCAACAAAAATGCCTGTTTATTGTTTGAATTTTATTAACCTCTCCGTAAGATTCTGCTGTAGAAATGGGTTCTCAACTGGCGCCGCGCAATACCAGATCAAACACAGTGACGCCAGACACGAAGTGCCTGGCTTATAGCCGCACTCGTAAACACGCCGCATTGGTGGTTGGGGGTTTGGGCACTCGTAAACCTGTTCCACACCTTTTTCTTTGTTCTCCATTGAAATCTGTAAAGCTGGCGAATCAAGATTTCTATAGACCAATTCCGTGCACCATTGTCCCATTGTTACTCAGTACAATGCCGCTCAGATAATGGAGGAAGGAATCCTTCCTCCATGCTCGGATGACGTAAATACGATGAAGAATTCTTTAGAGGGCTCGGTGGACTAAAGACGCAACACTAACACGCCTCCTGGCTATAATTCCCAAGGGAAACTCGCCAATTTATATGCTTGTAAGCTAAATGTGGGTGTCCCGTCTTAGTATCATTGACATAACCCCAAAAAATTCACGCAAACAAAAACGTGTTTGTGTGGGGAAAAGAAACCCGCACAGGGGCCCAGAAAAACTTTTTTATTCCCGACGCGAACTGGTTAGCTGACACTGATTTCCTTATTACATGCATTTGTCTGCACAATCGAGGGGAGCCAAGGAAACAATCTTGTACTCATGGTTCGCTTGGCCCCACCGTATTGGTAAGGCGGTGGACTGAGTGAAGTACTTGGTAACGTTGCAGTCGGCTGTTGCACTCGGCATAGCAACACAGTTTTATGTGAACCCATTGTGGAAAAATACATCGCCGGTACTCGAGTACGGCTATAAGCCAGGCACACTTCGTGTCTGACGCCACTGTGTTTGATCTGGTATTGCGCGGCGCCCAGTTGAGAACCCATTTGCCAAGCCAAAAATATAGTTTCTTTTGTGTTTCCTCTCTTGAAAACAGCTGGGGATCCACTCCATTTTAATTGTGTTTAATTTTGGCGCGACAATTAGCGCGTCAGCTAATTGAATTGTAGCTGTGACAACTCGTGTAAATATTACAAAATGATGTCATTTTTTTACGAATTGAGAATTCGTAAATGGGCCTCATACACGAAGTGCCTGGCTTATAGCCGCTACTCGGCATCACGCGTTCAACGCACAGTGCAAGCATAAAGATGTCCATGTCATCAGCGCGCCGGTTCCGTGCGAGTGCGTGCGACGTGCATGACGGAGTTTACATGTAGGAAAGTTCAAATTTGACATACTTATTTATTCTACGATAGTAAGCCTATGTTGTCAATTAAAAAATAAAAATACATAAGTCCAGGTTTGACAATGTTGGCACTTAATTTGCTGATATAAATTCCTCAAAATGCATGTCTCAATTGGGTATCTTTTTGCCGGGCAAGTTCGGGCAATTACCTCCATGGTTCGGGCAAGCAATCTGCGACCAAAGCTTGCCCGATCGGGCAATTAAGAAAAAAATTGTCGAGGCCTGACCAGAAACTGGAGACTTTTGGCTTCAGAGTGAAAGTTTGACAAACTTAACTAAGTGAAGGTGTCCACTTGTAACAAATAATTTGTACAAGATGAATAACATCTGAAAAAGTGTGTATTTTCTATGGCTTATCGTTTAGTATACGAACCAGGCTTAACTCTACCCGCCTACAGGTACCCTGCTGAATGCAACATAATACAACAACAGAAAAGTATACAGGCTGCTCAGTGCAACAAGATCCACCAGCTAGAACAATGGTTTCTTTTGCTCTCTGCTGAATGCAACACAATGCAACAACAACAGAGAAGTGTGCAGGGCTGCTCAATGCAACAAGATCCACCAGCTAGAACAATGGTTTCTTTTGTTGTCTGCTGAATGCAACACAATGCAACAACAACAGAGAAGTGTGCAGGGCTGCTCAATGCAACAAGATCCACCAGCTAGAACAATGGTTTCTTTTGTTGTCTGCTGAATGCAACACAATGCAACAACAACAGAGAAGTGTGCAGGGCTGCTCAGTGCAACAAGATCCACCAGCTAGAACAATGGTTTCTTTTGTTGTCTGCTGAATGCAACACAATGCAACAACAACAGAGAAGTATACAGGCTGCTCAGTGCAACAAGATCCACCAGCTAGAACAATGGTTTCTTTTGTTGTCTGCTGAATGCAACACAATGCAACAACAACAGAGAAGTGTGCAGGGCTGCTCAATGCAACAAGATCCACCAGCTAGAACAATGGTTTCTTTTGTTGTCTGCTGAATGCAACACAATGCAACAACAACAGAGAAGTGTGCAGGGCTGCTCAATGCAACAAGATCCACCAGCTAGAACAATGGTTTCTTTTGCTCTCTGCTGAGGGCAACAAGATGCAACAACTTCTTACATTTGTTGCATCGAGCTTGGTTAGGGTTAAAACAGCAAGACTTGATTAGTTCATGCATACTGAATGAGTTATTAACCAGTTCGCGTCGGAGGCCGTGTATACACGCAATTTTCTTTTGCACCACGGATCGGAGAGCGTCTAAACACGCCATAGGAAACTCCGGAATATTTGTATGCATGCTCGGAACACGTGGCCACGCGCTGTGGAAGCTTCCATTAACGTGTGTGTGGAAAAAAGAAACCCGCACAGGGGCCCAGAAAAACTTTTATTCCCGACGCGAACTGGTTAAGATTCGGTGAAGGATAAAATAAACAAGTACGTGAAACATGTAAACAATAAATAATAATAAATTGTCTTCTGCGGACATAAAAATCGGGGGTGTGATTGGGGCAGTTTTGAAAAATCCACGTAAATTTTGCTAGGGGTATTGGGGCCACTATTGTGAACAGCGCTGGGGTGAAATCTATAGTTCTAAGCGTTTGCTTTGCTTTCCTTTATTTGCTTAAATCTTTCAAATCCGGAGGATCGCAACATTGCGATTTGTAAAAATCCAGACAAATCACACCTCTGTTAAGAAAAATACAACAAGACTGCAAACATTTCACATAAGGCTGTGCCGGGTATCCAGATACCCGGATACCCTATTGTTCACAGATACCCGGATACCCTATTGTTCACAGATACCCGGATACCCTATTGTTCACAGATACCCGGATACCCTATTGTTCACAGATATTGGATTAGTACGAGTGTTTCACACATGAATTATTACACTCCACATTTATTGTGACTCTTAACAAAACAAGAGAAACTTGTGTTCATATTGGTTCTTTTATACATGCGGGAGTATTTACACGTTTTTACAAAATTGTTTATGGGTACCCGAGTATCCGAAGATTTCCAATTTCCAAGCCTTAATTTCAGTATGATTTCATAAACGACCCAATGAAATAATCTAAAAGTTTCACAGCTTGGTTTTAACCCTCCTATGTACAGTGCAGTTGCCATAGAATTGTCAGACCTTTCAAAACCTTTCAAGTTTGCTGTACTGAAGGGTTTTGAAAGGTGAGAAAACTGTCTGACAAAAGGGACCTATGAAAGGTTTCGAAAGGTGTAACAACTCTCTGAACAAACTGGTGTTGAAACGTTTCAATACCTTTCAAAGGGTATTGAAAGGTGTGGTTGTTCAGCAGCAACAAATTCTGGAGGGTTTTAAAGGGTTCATAATAATTGATAGCCATTTTGGCCCGTAAGCAGATTTTGAAAGGTTTTGAAAGGTCAAACCATAGGAGGGTTAAACATATCTTTATTCTATGGATGCATTTACAGACAATTAACACTGGCTACTGATTTGCTATATTTTAAAGGTATCAGGGTAGTCCACTTGTCAGAGTTCAAAATAAAAATCTCACATGATGACTACCAGAAGTCTATTACCTACGTAAAATGTGCCACTCGTGTACTAACCTAGTCCATGGCATTGTACTCCAAGAACGATGGATTTGGCCCATTTGTGACATTTCGTTCCACAAACCGACGCGCAAGGTCTCAAAAAGAAGCAGTGCAGTCTGGGAGACTTACCCGCAGTGTGAGAGAACTGTATCTCGCGCGCACACCTTAGCATTTAGTGCATTCTCCCCCAAAAGCTGATGGTTTGCCTGCATCTAGATTAAGACTGCAACTAATTCTCTAGGAAGTATCTTCGCATGGAAACGCCCGTCCCATGATGCCCCACGGCAGGCCGGGCAAGGGGAGCAAAACCCGTAACCAAGCTCGTCGTGCGTGCACGCATTTGGAGTACAATGCCGCGATGTGGGTTACAGCAGGCTGGCACACTTCATGTAGGTAACAGACTTCTGTGACTACTTCTACACACAGACAATGATGAATAAAAGGCAAGGTACAACACTGGTAATTACCAAACTATCAAATGAGCTACTTATTATCCGATAACTTTATTTGGTGTACAGTTGGTACACATATCAATCATACTGAAATTTGTTTTGTTTTAACCCTCCTACAAAATTTCCACTTACCAAAATGCCCATTGGTTTTGTACACACATGGTGATACCATTTGAACAGTGTTCGTAGCAAGCTTTACTACCATTCAAATCCATTCAAATGCATAGAGGGTCCATTGATTCACCACTTAGAAGTATCCAAACAAGGTTTTGTATTAGCTGTACTACCATTTGGAAAGATCCAAACCAGGTTTTGTATTAGCTGACCTACCATTCAAAACCATTTGGGGGAATCAATACTGTACACAGTTATTTCACCATTCAAAACCACAAAAGCGAATGGTTTCAAATGGTGCATCAACTTGTATGAAAAAGGTACCAGAAGTAGGAGGGTTAAAGGACAACATCGTCATGATAACAGCAGACTTTCAACAGGGCATGGAATCGGTATCAGGCCTCCCAGTGCCTAATCTACCAAGTATGTTTTTTTAAATTAAATTTTTAAAGCAAAATACAGGTTATTATAGGTTTACCAAATGCCAAAATATAGGCTTTTATAGGTTATTTCCAGTGATTATGCAGTGTTAACCAGTTCGCGTCGGAGGCCGTGTACACACGCAATTTTTTTTTGCACCACGGATCGGAGAGCATCTAAACACGCCATAGGAAACTCCGGAATATTTGTATGCATGCTCGGTTGATGTGGCAACGAGCCGAGCGTACAGTGACATGCTCGGTAGACGTGGCCACGCGCTGTGGAAGCTTCCATTGACGTGTTTGTGTGGGAAAAAGAAACCCGCACAGGGGCCCAGAAAAACTTTTTTATTCCCGACGCGAACTGGTTAAGTAACAAGTTTTTGGTAAATTGCCTACCTTCCAAGTACTTTTTGCAACAAAGTTCATTATCCCATACCCTGTCCGGCAGATAGACATGTTACAGTTTGGCTTCATCTCTTTATACTTAGGAAGTAGTTTTTCTTCAAAGCCATGAGGATTTTACAAGTAAGTTGAAAATGTGTTGCAGGAGATTAAAAATATAGGTTTTTATAGGTTAATATCTAGGTTTTTGGGGGGGAAAGAAAGTTTCCCATTTTGAAATATGTGACCCGCTCCAGGAAAAGGTTACATAAGTCGCGCTATGCATTAACGTGTAATGGCCCGCTCAACGATGAGAGGGTGGAAAAATCCATCAAAATTTTATTTTTGTTTTTTTGTAATTATGATATCTTTAATATCTAAAGTTTCCAATTTTATTCACAGAAATGTTGATTTTGATGAATAAAGTGAAAAAAACACATCGATTTTGAGTGCATTGTTGTCTTGTATTGTCTTCGTTTTGCTACTTCAACGCCTGTTTTCTCTGTTATGTAAATCAAACTCTGCGGAAATTATTAATATGCAAATTTGTCATATCTCCAGAACGGAAGAGGCTATGGAGCTCTATTATATACCAAATGAAAGCTTATGTTGTGGGCATTTCAACCATATGTAAAACTCATTTTTTGTTTTTTGCGACATAATATACCTTTTTCCAGAGCGGGTCACATATAGGTTTTTATAGGTTTCGCTGGGAGGCCTGCGGTGTTCTAATTTAAGATGAAAACAGTGACTGAAAATTACTGCAGCAGCAACAGTAATACGACCATATCACGTGGGGTATTATTTTCAGTCACTGAGTTAATCTAAAACAAGCACTCCGATTCCATGCCCTGTTGATTGTGACAATACTGTCCCTTTAAGAGAAAGCATGATGTGTTATGTTGAATCTACAAAAACGTGCAGTGCGATAAAAGGTCGTTACATTCAGAACAAAATGACACTCAAAACTTACTGTCTCTGGGCTTTCCACAGTCTTTTTCGACTGTGGGCGGTGTTTGTTGGAAGTGAAGGAAACAAAAGCGTGGGTGAGTGACATGCAATTAATATAACACTCTCTCTCTGACATCCATGATTCATGCTACAATAAATCTTGGTTATTTATTTTTTTTATTACAGATTATATCATATTAACATGTGCAGGTGATTTTGATTTAAAAAAAACCCAAATATTAATTTCTGTCATACGTCAACAGGGATTCCATGTTGGAATAAATATGAGCAATCTCAATGCATTTTCAATATTTTCCCTACGGGCTTCTACCAAATTTTATGGAGAAAGGTCTTTCTCTTACGCTGCACCAATGTTATGGAACAATCTACCCGTGTATATTCGCCAATCTAGTTCTGTGAACCGTTTTAAATCTCTGTTAAAAACTCATTTGTTTGAATGTGCTTATTTGTAATCTTGTTCTCTCTCATTGTATTTTCTATGCTTTTTTTTCCCCCCCACGTATGCGCTTAGAGGCTTTGGCATTAGGCGCTTTACAAATGTCTATTATTATTATTAAACCCATGAAAATCCTCCAAGGGGAACTTTTTTGGAAAAATTCGGCACTGTTGGAAACTTATTTTCACCCCTTCAAATGAGGGAAAAATTACTACCTGGCAAGAAGCACAGGCCATAAGTGCCGAATATGAAAGATCAACGGAAAATGCATGGTGCATTTTGAAGATAGGGGCATGTTTCCAAAAGTGCACTGATGGATTCTGGAGGATTCAGGAAGGTTCCTAGCCAGAATACTTACTACACAAAAGGTTTGACAGTGTTCGACTTTCTAAGTGCACTAGATATACCTTGACTGATTTTGACCTTTGCAGTCATAGTAGAAGGGTTTTAAGGTATGGATGCATTTACAGACACCAGTAAGTGTATATTGGCATTATTAACCCCAACCTTCCCAAATACTCCAAAATCCTCTTTGCTCAAGTAAAGGATTTTGAAGGATTGAGGTTACATGCTACATGCTCTTTGCTAAAGTGAAGGATTTTGAAGGATTGAGGTTACATACTACATGCTCTTTGCTCAAGTAAAGGATTTTGAAGGATTGAGGTTACATGCTACATGCTCTTTGCTAAAGTGAAGGATTTTGAAGGATTGAGGTTACATACTACATGCTCTTTGCTTAAAGTGAAGGATTTTGAAGGATTGAGGTTACATACTACACGATCTTTGCTAAAGTGAAGGATTTTGGAGGATTGAGGTTATTAGGCATACTTGCCTTTCCATGGTACATGTACATCCATGTTTGTTGTAGTGATTGCAAGGTCAGTGCTTGGGCCAGTGGACACTGTTTATTGCTCCATGCATGCAGGGAGGGTCCCTGGCCATGTACATGTATCACAGATTAGAAAAACACGTGTGCATACATGTGATGTGCTTGCTTTACTACTGAAGGATTTTGGAGGATTCAGGTTATGTGTAAGCAAATGGGCCTAGGGAGTTACGGTTAAAGAACAATACAGTGTCTATGGAGTGGAGTGCAACGTAGAGCATTTTTGAGTTTTTTATTTTCATGAGAAAAGTTACTTACAGCACTTCCCGCCAGCAGGAAGCTGGCTGTCGTCTGGTCCCCTGCGGCTGGCATAGTAGGGATCTCACGTTTGCCCATCGCCATGCCGACGATCGCCGTCATGTGGGTCTCCGTGCCGAAGACGTGCATCGGAACACCCAGTGAGCTACCTGGAATATCGTGGAGAAATTGTCAATACATTTGCTATTGAACATTGTTTCATAGCACACAAAAAAATGCCTATGCGCAGGTCCGAGGTGACTTTTTTTTTTTTTTTGCCTAATACACAGAGGACAGCTCATACAGTTATGCCCCTGTCCCACTTAGGCGATTTTTTAGGCGACTACAGGCGACCAGGCTGTCGCCACATGGTCGCCGGGGTGTCGCCTGTATGGTCGGGAGTAGTCTCCTCAGTCGCCCAAAGAGTCGTAGCCTCTTTCTGGCCGCTGCGGGATTTTCAAAATGTTCAAACATTTTCGGCGACAGTGGGTTTTGACGCCAATGAGCATAGCTTGACTTCTACTGACGTAGGTGCTGTCGTAGGTTGTCGGCAGTGCTGACCTCGGTTAATTCCATTGGCGACTACTACGCCAACCGGCGACAGGTACTGGCGTCAAGAGAAGTCAAGTGAATTCTCTTCATTTGTCTTCAGTTGTCGCCGACAGGGTCGTAGCTTGTCGTAGCTTGTCACGGGTGGACGTAGGTTGACTTCGGTTGTCACCTGTGTGGTCATAGGTTGTCGTATGTGTGGTCGTAGTTGTGGTCGTAGGTGGTCGTCCGTAGTCGCGACGATTGGGTCGCCGGTAGCTTGCCGTAGCTTGACGTCGACTAGGTGGTAGGTTGTCGTAGACATTGTCGTAGGGGGGTCCAGTCACCGGTTTTTCGGCGACCTGCTACGACTATGACGGTCACAGGCAGTCGCCTAAAAAGTCGCCCAAGTGGGACAGGCCCTTTAAAGAATTGAGGACAGAGTGGGACAGTGTATGGGGGGGTTTTAACAGTTGTCTTACCTAACTGTCTCATGACTCGCAGTCCCTCCTGGTAGTTAGGGCCACCCCTCCTCACATAAATGGACACTCCGTACTCAATCAGCTGGGTCTTATATTCCTTGAGAGCTTTTACAATACCCTGATAAAAATGGGGCGAAATTTAAAGCAAAAATTAATTTTCTATTTTTTTTCAATCGTTCATCATAACAAAAACAATACAAATTTGAAGGGAGGGATTGGAGATTGTAATTTTTGTGGAGTGCCATGGTCGAGTGGTTTAGTGCATCGGATTTGTATTCTGATGGCCGAGTCGTCAGAATGTGGGTTCGAATCCCAACCGTGACCGGGGTACTTGTGTCCTTTAGCAAGACACTTTACCATAATTGCTTCTCTCCACCCAGGGGTAAATGGGTACCTGTGAGGGCAGAGTTGGTTGTTGTGTTTGAAGCCCTATATGCGCCGAAATGGCAGAAATTGAGCTGTATACTCCCCAGGGAGCTGAGATGGTTTCAGGAATGATTTATGAGCCTGATGAGCAGGGGTAATAATGTAATGCGTCTTGAGCATCAGTTTGGTGGATACGTGCGCTATGTAAGTCGTCGTCGTCATCATCATCATCGCCATTAATTATTATTATTCAAGTAGCATAATAAATGTATAATCATGGAGAGATGGATATTGTCAGACAGCACTCATGCGTATGTTTTGTCATAAATAAACACTACTCTGCTTTCCGTACCCTCTCCTTTTGTGTTCATTTCACACCTGACCAACTTCTGATGCCTCTGTGTCTGTGTGCATGTTTGTATATTGCCCATTTTGCCCATGAGAAAGAACCTAGATTCGAAGATCAATAACTAATAACAGTGGTGTGATTTGACAAAAGTAAAAAAATCCTGAAAAATGGGTAGCGGGCCCGAGTCTCCCTTTGGTCTAGAGGACAAAGCCCCTGTACCTCCTGGATGTTTAATTTTGGAGGATTTACAGACTCTCCACATCCCCCACAAACAAGAGGTTTGGACACAATACTGGCTACTTCTTTCCTTGGTGACGACTTCTCTTTTGGGAAATTTGTAAAAAATCCTGAAATCAGGAAAAATCCTTAGAAATCACAGGCCTGTAATATTTTGCATTTATACTACAGGTCCTTTAAGTTAATAGGCAGTTTGCAACAGTTAATTCTCTATTTACATTTCATAAATGTTTGGTTTATTTTTTATTCTTCTGGAAGGGGGAAAAAGCGAGATCACTGTACCACAGACTCTACCCAGACAATGTGGGGCTGGTTTCTGATAAACATACTGCAGTGATATGGAGTTATAACATAAATTAATCAGATAATTATTGTTATTAAAATGATTTCCTTGCTTTACGCGCGAGCTGCATGCGTGCATAAGCGTATGCGTGAGTTGATCTTTCTAAGAAAATAATATTTTGTTCGAGAATGAAAATAATAACAAGTAAGGAGGTTAAATATGTTTGCTGATGGAATAAGAAGTCAGTCGGAGATTGATCGGGATAAAGAGAGGAACTGATGAGTTTGCATCAGTGACTAATAAAATAAGTGATCGTCAACTAGTAACCCTGTCTCATTGTTGTGTGTTTATTCAATCTTTGGCTCAATTGATGCACTTCGCACGAAGTCATTTACAATCACTCGTACGAGGGAACTCTACAATACCTTGAAAGTTGCGGCCACGTTGGTGAAGTTTGCGATCCCCCCGCCGATGATGAGTACCTTCCCCTGCTGGTGTTTCTCACGAGTCATCAGACTCAGTATCGTCTTGGCGTACTCGTACGTCTGCTGCTCGCTCGGCGCTCCCGAGTACTCACCGTAGTTGGCCAACTCCTTTGCGCCGCCCATGTCACAGATTGTATCGCTGGTGTTTGAATGGAAGAAAAGTGTATGGGGGGGGGGAGGGGAAATTACAAAGAAATACAGGTACGTAAAAATTTGTGAAAATAAAATGAAGACGTTTTCAATAGGAAACCCTATTATCTTTTGCCCCGTTTTACATGCAAGTCAGAATATGTTTTATTAGCCAAACATGTCAAGTGTCATAAATTTCTGCAGCATACTGTATGATGGCCATCCTCCAAGGGATTTTGGGGAATGAATATCACAGGGAATGGTGAATATCACAGGGAATGGTGAAGACACAGGGGGCTTCCCCCATGTGTTCCCAACTCAGAATTTGGAAAATGCCCAAGAAAAACGATGCCTATAAAATGATATGCCTCAAATGTTCCCCCTCTCCAGCCACAGAAAATATTGGTTCCCTCCCAAGTGTCTCCCTCAGTGAAGTAACCCTCAAAATACAGAGCTGCATGCGCCTACCATGTGCCTATCCACAACAAAATATTCAGTATTTATTACGCACCTTCAGCGATACATTCGAGTAGCATTCAGCAGTAGGTCATCAGGACAATGGAATCACGCCTGAAACCATCACAACTCCCCAGGGAACATGCAGTCAGCCAGCCAGTTAGGTGTCATGTAGCTAAGGAAATACAACAACAACCTCAACCCTCACAGGTACCTCCTGGGTGGAGAGAAGGCATTCATGGCCAAGTGTCTTGCTTAAGGACACAATCACCATGACCGGCCTGGCCAGGATTCAAACCCATATTCTGCCTAACAAAACAAACGTCCAATGGCTCGGACATGGCTTTCTACAATCCCAACACACACACAATGCTCGTGATTTTTTAAACAAACCCAAGTACCTGTAGATGACCGAGGCACCGCCTCCTGCCAGCATGGTCCAGATCCGCCCACTGGCATTGAGGATAGACAGCTTGAGAGAGGCCCCACTCTTGGCATCTAAGTCGGCGATATAGGCTTCCTGTAGTGGGTCAGAGAAGTGCAAGGGGGTCAATTCCCATAGAACTCGGCAGAAAATTTTGCTAAGCAAATATTTTTTGCTAAGGCCATTCCAATTTTATTAGTTGGTTTACGGATTATTTAGGTGCTGAAAAAGGTTGTCAGACAGAAAAAAAAAAGAAAAAAAAAAAAAAAAATCAAAAATTCGGACCAATGTTTGAATATTCGTTGCTGGGCAAAAAAGAAAAAAAAAAAAAAAAAAAAAAACGGATTTCCAATTTTTATTTTTTTCGATTTTTCAACAAAATAAGTCGCCGCATCCATAAACCAACTAATAAAATTGGAACGGCCTTAGCAATATAAAACAGACGACCAGCCCAAAGTACACTTGTTTTGTGTAAAAGTTTGGATAGTAACCAACAAAATCTGCTTAGCAAATATTTGCCAGTAAGCAATTTTTTCTGCTTAGCTGCTCTATGAAATTGGCCCCAGAGCCCTGAAAAGTTATGCTTAGCAAAAATGTGATGCGATCTGGGAAAACCCGTCGGATGTCGGCGAACTTGTTTTGAAGATAATGGCAAAATAGTCCCCCAATTTTTTTTGGACAATGAGTTTTTGGTACCATTTTAATTTTTAATATCTAAATGATCATTCTTGAAAAAATTAAATAAAAATTCCATCGTTTTATATGTAAAAACATAGTTTTATGATGACAGATAATTAAAAAGCCATCTTTGTTTTTCCGTTTCCGCCATCGTTTTTTCAGGACAGTGGCAGCTATAACTTCCCGAGAGCATAACTCAAGTTATAGACAACCTAGAATCATGAATAAAACAATTTTGAAAACAGCACAGTGTCCTCGTTAATTTGATGTATGTAACACAAAAATGACAAATTTCACCATGTGAAGGGTTTTCCCAGATCACATCACAAATGGTTACTAGCCAAATTGTCAAGTAATGTATACTACCCAAAACAATTTAGGGAACACCGGATTTTTAACATCAAATAGGTTTGAAATGTTCCATGAACCGGGATTATCATTTGCAACCCCCTCTCTCTTTCAGTAGTCATGTCATGAAATGTGTAATCACTACATGCATCCTTTATCATCCGTTTCATTGTGCAGTTGTTTCTCATCAATTCTGTGAAACATTGTGTTTATCTGAAAATAAATGATCTTGCTTTAACTGAGATTATTCCGGTGTTCCCCAAATTGTTTTGAGTAGTATATATTGCTTCTGGCTGGTTCTCCGGTAAATTTTGCTTATCAATAAAAATTTGCATAGCAGCTCTATGAAATTGGACCCAGGTGATGAAGAAGCTTAGAAGGGAAATGTTATGCGCATAGCTAACTATTACAGTAAATAAATATTCAATTCTTAGGCCAAAACAAAAAGCCTGGTCATCAGTCGGCTTCAAAAATCGGTACGGTGATGGGCTTTTTTTCCCTTTTTTTTTTGGCCAACAGGGAAATACGTGATACATTGTATACGTGGGGACCAAATTTCCCATATACAAAGTATGGTGGCTAAGAGAGGCCTTACAAATCATACCCCTATGTGAAAAAGTTGTTTAATGCACAGCACGGCAGAATTCAAATCGATCCAACAATTTTGGCTGCAATTGGACATCGTTTCATAGCACAAAAAAACAAGAAAATTAAAAATGCCGACAAGCGGGTCTGTGGCAAAGCTCGCGGAGACCAGAAATCTTTTTTTGGCCTTATAAAGTGTATTTTACATAATTTCCTTGTGTGGTTTACATATCAAAAATCTATTACCTCCATGAAGTATGCCAGCCTGCTATAATCCATACCGCGGCATTGCATTCCAAACGCACGCGCGTGCGCACGCACAACGATCATGGTTAACAATTTTGCTACCCTGCCCGGCCTACCGTAAGGCATCATGGCAATAGGCGCATGCATGACGTGCGGAAGCTCGTTCCTAGAACTAGACACGATAGAACTATATGCAATCTAAATCTAAATGAGGGCAAATCATCTGTGGGGCAAACAATAAGTGAATGTGATAAACGCTGAGGTGGGTGCGCAAGATACAGTTGTCTCACACGCCAGGTAAGCCTCTGTATAGTAACCCGAGGATTCAGTATTTCATTATAGCGCCCTCAATTGTTTGCGTCTTGTCAGGCATGTGTTCTAAAGATGGCGCCCATCCAGTCAGTTATGTCAGAATAAATCCATTATATTCCCAAATAAGCTGTGTTCCCAGTTATTTCTGTAGTTAGAACAGTCTCCCAGACTGAGACCTTGCGCGTCAGTCTGTGGAACAATAACCTCATGAATGTCCCAAATCCACTGTTCTTGGAGTACTTTACCGTGGACTATGTTAGTGCACGAGTGGCACACTTCATGTAGGCAATAGACTTCTGGTGCTATGCCGTGGACTAGGTTAGTACACGAGTGGCACACTTCATGTAGGTAATAGACTTCTGGTGCTGTGCAGTGGACTAGGTTAGTACACGAGTGGCACACTTCATGTAGGTAATAGACTTCTGGTGCTATGCCGTGGACTAGGTTAGTACACGAGTGGCACACTTCATGTAGGTAATAGACTTCTGGTACTGTGCCGTGGACTAGGTTAGTACACGAGTGGCACACTTCATGTAGGTAATAGACTTCTGGTACTGTGCCGTGGACTAGGTTAGTACACGAGTGGCACACTTCATGAAGGTAATAGACTTCTGGTGCTATGCCGTGGACTAGGTTGGTACACGAGTGGCACACTTCCTGTAGGTAATAGACTTCTGGTACTGTGCCGTGGACTAGGTTAGTACACGAGTGGCACACTTCATGTAGGTAATAGACTTCTGGTGCTATGCCATGGACTAGGTTAGTACACGAGTGGCACACTTCATGAAGGTAATAGACTTCTGGTGCTATGCCGTGGACTAGGTTGGTACACGAGTGCCACACTTCCTGTAGGTAATAGACTTCTGGTACTGTGCCGTGGACTAGGTTAGTACATGAGTGGCACACTTCATGTAGGCAATAGACTTCTGGTGCTATGCCGTGGACTAGGTTAGTACACGAGTGGCACACTTCATGTAGGTAATAGACTTCTGGTGCTATGCCGTGGACTAGGTTAGTACACGAGTGGCACACTTCATGTAGGTAATAGACTTCTGGTGCTATGCCGTGGACTAGGTTAGTACACGAGTGGCACACTTCATGTAGGTAATAGACTTCTGGTACTGTGCCGTGGACTAGGTTAGTACACGAGTGGCACACTTCATGTAGGCAATAGACTTCTGGTACTGTGCCGTGGACTGTAGGTTAGTAGATGAGTGGCACACTTCATGTAGGTAACAGACTTCTGGTGCTGTGCCGTGGACTAGGTTAGTACACGAGTGGCACACTTCATGTAGGTAACAGACTTCTGGTGCTGTGCCGTGGACTAGGTTAGTACACGAGTGGCACACTTCATGTAGGTAATACTGATATTATCCCTGGTCAATGGGCCAATATTACTCCTGTCAATCTTTTCTAGTCCCCCCCCAGTAGTCTACAGCCTCGAGGCTAATTCAAACACAATGGCCTGAGTGGTTAATTATTCACTAATAAACGAATATTCCATGAATTACCTCAGGGAAGGCCTCTCTGCCGAATGGGGGCGGGTAATCGATATCTCCCCACTGGGCCTTGCACATGTACTCGGCCGTAGCGTCGATCTTGGCTGCTAGGTCAAGGATGTACACCTTGTCGGTTACAACTGGAAGTTTGGGGGAAAAGAGAAATTTGAGATTAATGTAACGACATATAAATGACAAAATAATTCGTGACAGAACGGAACGGTAATTTAAACCAGATTATCAATTTAACTAAATTATTACATAAAAAACGTAATTGGTGTAAAGTTGGCAAATGTATCAATCATCCTGAGAAATTATATCATATCGTCCCGTCAGAACAACAAGGTCATATCTAAAAAAAAATGCAACAAGGTCGTATGCGCAATAGTGCATAAATTTGCACACATTCAAACAATTGAGTGCAACAACGTAGTATCTTCTTCCATAGGTTTTTTCGTGTTCATCCTGGAACTCTGTACAAAGATAAGACCTTGTGGCACTGATGCGACGCTATGAAGCGTTTTCATCTTAGAGAACACGGGAATTTTTATGTTGAATTTACAGAAAGTTGCCAGACGCCATTTTTTTGTAAAACATAATAAGAAATTTTTAAAATGTTTTTCCCTCCCAAAAAACAAAATTAGCAACCTATTGTGACAAGTCTTTTCACGGGTTTGTTTTATGACGTATTTCTTGAAAAACTAGAGGGTCGACATAAATCTTGCATCTTCCCTTAAACATTTTGACACATTTGTTTATTGTTTGCCGAATATATTAAGAAAATTACATTAAAACCCTCCTACACATGGAGGCCACTCCGATCCACTAGATTCTGTTCTTTAGCAACCTTCAGTACATACATGTACAAGCCTGCTGTCCTTTCCAAGTAATCTGACAAAATCAACTGTGTGCCACCCAAGGCCACTGTAAATGTTTGAACGTATTTAGTATGGCCTACAATGTATCGATGGGAGACCGCCTCACCCTGCAATCTCAGTGGTGTGACAGTGCACAGAAGGGTAACCATAGGAGGCCACTGGCAACAGCTAATGGCTTGGAGTGGCCTGAATGGGTTGTTTCAAAAATTGCACTGATTGTAGGAGGGTTAAAAACTAAAAGTTTTCAATTGGAGAAAAAGTATTTCTGGAATAATGGGGAGGGGAAGTGCATGTACATACCGAGTGGGTTTATCTCCAAGTAGGTAAAGAATAAGTCTCTGTATTGCTTATATAGAGCCTCTACAAACTTTGCAATCATACTGCCAAAATAAATAACAAAAACATGTGTTTTCAGCAAATAATGTCAATTGTACAGTGCCATGGTCGAGCGGTTTAGTGCATCGGATTTGTGTTTTGATGGCCGAGTCGTCACTCCGTACTCAATCAGCTGGGTCTTATATTCCTTGAGAGCTTTTACAATACCCTGATAAAAATGGGGTGAAATTTAAAGCAAAAATAATTTTTTTTTTCAATCGTTCATCATAACAAAAACAATACAAATTTGAAGGGAGAGATTGGAGATTGTAATTTTTGTGGAGTGCCATGGTCGAGCGGTTTAGTACATCGGATTTGTGTTCTGATGGCCGAGTCGTCAGAATGTGGGTTCGAATCCCAACCGCGACCGGGGTACGTGTGTCCTTGAGCAAGACACTTTACCATAATTGCTTCTCTCCACCCAGGGGTAAATGGGTACCTGTGAGGGTAGAGTTGGTTCTTGTGTTTGAGGACTAGCCCATATGCGCTGAAATGGCAGCAATTGAGCTGTATACTCTCCCCAGGGAGCTGAGATGGTTTCAGGAATGATTTATGAGCCTGATGAGCAGGGGTAATAATGTCATGCGCCTTGAGCACCAGTTTGGTGGATACGTGCGCTATATAAATCTACATTATAATTATAATTATAATTATTATTATTATAATAATTATTATAATAATTATTATAATAATTATTATAATAATTATAATTATAATTATAATTATTATTATTATTATTATTATTATTACAGTGTAGGAAAATAAAGGGTTGCTGAAATGCCTGTGCCAAACTAAAAATTTACTGGGACAACCTGGGGTCAATATCAAGTTATGGTGAGCGAAACTAGGTTACCAGCCAAAATAAATGTATATTGCTTCTGGTCGGTTCTCAGCTAAATTATGCTCAGCAGATATATTTGCCAAGGAAGAACACTGCAGATCTATAGAGTGTAAAGGGGGAAAAGCCTTGAAATAAAGGGCTCTTCAGGGGGAAAAAACAACAAATGAAAACCACTACGATTTGTGTTCTGATGGCCGAGGCGTCAGAATTTGGGTTCGAATCCCGACCGTGGTGCTTGTGTCCTTTAGCAAGACACTTTACCATAACTGCTTCTCTCCACCCAGGGAGCCGAGATGGTTTCAGTAATGATTTATGCGCCTGATGATCAGGGGTAATAATGTACAGCGCTGTGATACCTTGTGTAAGAGCGCTTTAAAAAAGGCCTCAATTATTATTATTAAATAAAACGGCACAGGGTTCGGTGTCTCCCCATACCTAAAGCTTTGTAGATTCCACAATTACCAGCAGCGTAAATTAGTTTGTTATGAGAGTGCACCCCAGGTAAGTTTCTCTTGGAATCGGACGTTGGATGAGTTAACGACAAAGACTGGATACTCACTCTTGTTTTTCCTTTGGGACTTTAGTCAGTAGTTTCTCCTTCACCGTGCTCGCCGTTACATCTTCATTTAGTCCGACTTCATACTTCAAAGCCTTTCAAAAAGGAAAACAAAACCAAAAAACTTTGGGGTATTTTGGGGTTCTCCAAATAGAAAACTCCCCTGAAATTTGTGAGAATGTGTCAGTGGTGAGATTTGACATGAGAAAAAAATCCTGAAAAATGGGTAGTGGACCTGGGCCTCCCTTTGGTCTAGAGGACAAAGCCCCCTGAACCTCCTGGATGTTTAATTTCGGAAGATTTACACACTCTACATCCCCACAAACAAGAAACTAGAGGTTTGGACACAATAAAGGCTACTTCTTTCCTTGGTGGGTGCTTCTATTCTTTCCAGAAATTCTTTTCTTTCAAGAACATTTTGAGGCAAAGGGAGATTTGTAAAAAAAATGCTGAAATCAGGAAAAATCCCGAGAAATAACAGGCCTGATGTGTTACACGTTTGGATCTGGCTATACCATTGTTCCAATTGTTACCTCGGCGTCCACATCTTCACTCAGTCCAACTTCAAAGTCTTTCGAAAGGAAAACAAACGCAGAAGCTTTTTGTGGTATGTGGGGGTTCTCCAAACAAACAAAAACTCTCCTGAAATTGGTGAGAATATATCAATCAACTTTGGGTTGGACTATACCGTTGTCCCGATTGTTACCTTGGCGTCCACGTCGCCGATGTCGACCCCTCCCTCGTGATGGAACAGGATGATGTCACACGACCTCTGGCAGTAGATGCAGATATAGACCTCGTCGGCGGGCTCATGGGCGACAAATGGCTCAATGATGAAGTTTGTCAGCTTTCCCTTGGCCTCGCCAATCTATAAAAAAAATTATAACAAAAGACATAATCTCAAAAACAACTACAGAAAATAAGTTTTGGCTTACGTGTATATGTTGTTCAGCGGTGTGATTGGGCAGTTTTGAATAATCCACGTAAATTTTGCTTGGGGTACTGTAGCCCTGATAGGACCCCATCTACAGTGCAAAGTGAGTGTACTTTGCACTGTAGATAGGGTCCTATCAGGACTAGGGGGGTATTGGGGGCCACTGTTGTGAACAGGGCTGGGGTGATATCTATAGTTCTGAGCGTTTGCTTTGCTTTCCTTTATTGCTTAAATCTTTAAAATCCGGAGGATCACAAAATGACACCCCTGATACATGTATGTTGTATTCTTCACTGTGGTTTTTATTTCATACATTTGACAGGAACATTTCCAATAGTGTATTGCTGCATTTCTGTTTTGGAGGATCATTTTTAAATTATTGTCAAAATTTAAAGATTTAAATATATTTTTTTGCATTTTTGAGACTGACAATTTATTTTGTACTGCAAACTTACAGGTATTTTTTTTTATATGCAATCAAGTTACTAGTGAATATGATGTTCCTGGGGAAAAGGAGGGGAAAAAAAGGAAACTGAACAAAAACCAAAACCCACAAACCCACAAACAAGCTTACCGCAAAATCTTTTCCGAGTCTTGTGGCCAGCCATTCCTTGACGCCTTGCAGGTCAACGCCGACTTTAATCAGTCCTAGCTTGCCTCGTCTCTTGATCAGCTGATCCGGTTTCACCACCAGCCGCTGGGAATGAGAACGAGAGGGAAATGCACTGGATGGGTAAACTTTGGTTCTTAAAAGCGTGGACTTAAAATATGATGTCACAAAGCCTTACAAACTCGAGGGCAAAAGACGGTCACTCATCGGTCCATGTACATACACATATGACATCACAATTTAGAATCTGAAGGGCACCCTCGTTCAGAGAGCCACCAAGGAAGGTTACTCATTGATTCATGTACAAGTACGTGTACCCGTGGTGTCACAAACCCTTAGAATCTGAAAGGCACCCTCATTCAGAGAGCCGCCAAGGAAGGTTAATCATTAATTCATGTATACACATGTCACAAACCCATACAAACTGATGAAGGGTGCCCTCGCTCATAGAGCCAAGGAAGGTTCACTTATACATGTATGCGCATATGATGCCACAAACTCTTAGACACTGAAGGGTGCTCTATCTCAGAGAGCCAAGGAAGGTTACTCATTGGTACATGTACACGTATATATGCGCCTGTGACATCACAAACCTTTAGAATCTAAAGGGCACCCTCGTTCAGAGAAGCGAGGAAAGTTACTCATTGATTCATGAACGCACATGTCACAAACCCTTACAAACTGAGGGTGCCCTCACTCAGAGCCAAGGAAGGTTCATTTATATGCGCATATGTCACAAACCCTTATAAACTGAAGGGCGCACTCCCTCAGTTGGCAAAGGAAGGTCACTCATTGGTTCATGTACATGTACACACATGTATGCGCACTATGTGCATTGCTTCTACAGTAGTAAGTTCTCATTGATTGCTCTCCAACATGGACTTGTGATGCGGTCAATGTGTTATGGGTCCAATTTCATAGCTAGCTGCTAAGCACACAAAGATGCAGAGCCGAGAAAAGTTATGCTTAGTAAATATTGGTTACCAGCCAAATCGCCGCATAATGTATGACATAAAACACAATAAAGGGGGCCACTTTCCTACCGTCACGTTAGCAGTTTTTCTAATGGTTGTAATTTTTTTTTAAATATCTGAAACCACCAAAAAAGAATTTCAACATTTGAATAGACATGCATGCTTATCCTGAAGATAATGAGTTGATTATTACTATTATTTTTTTAATTACCCTAAAATTTCCATCAACAAATGGACGGAAAAGTGAGGTAACTTTTTCCGTCCAATTTTTATGGAAATTTGAGGGTAAAAAAATAAAATAAATAAAAAAATAAAATAAATCAACTCAAATTAGTTCTAGTATACAATGTAAGCCTGCATGTCCATTCACATGTTGAAACACTTTTTGGTCGGTTTCAGGTACTTAAAAATAAATAACAACCATTGGAAAAACTGCTAACGTGACGGATGCAAAGTGGCCCCCTTTATTGTGTTTTATGTCATATTGCTTCTGGCTGGTTCTCGGCTAAATTTTGCTAAGCAATATTTTCTGCCAAGCAGCTCTATGAGATTAGCCTCGGTTTTTTTTTTAGGTTTCTGGGAATGATTTCCCTTGTATCACAAAGCAAACTTCTATAAAAAAAATAATTAAAAAAAATATAAATCACAATTTGATAAATATTCAAGATTTCCTTTTCAAAATTATTACTGCATGTACACACAAAAATATATCATGCAATTTTTTTTTGACGACATAGTTCCCTGGCTTTGGGCGTCTCTCCTTGGCCCCCGCAAACTTGATGAATTTATAGGACAAGTTCGAGTTATAGTTATTAGAAAATTATCTACCCTACTGGGCACTCATGGGCAGATAATCTTACATGTAGGACTTTATTGCACTCTGTGTCAATATGTACATACTGTACATGTATTTTAGCAACAACCTAATTCTGTCAGACACTGCTCTAGACTCTTTGGATATTGACAAAAGATGGACTATGCATAAAAGGTTTTGTTAGTAACAACTAATTTTAAACATGATTGCAATTGCTGGTGACAGGTCACCGAATGTAAGCATTTACCTGAAAGTTTCTAAATTTGTAAAGTACACTTTTAGACCAGTTATTATCCGAGTATAAACAACATTTATTTGAAGTCCGTCCAGAAATAGTTGATCATCCGATATGAGAAATCAGCTCATGGCATGTTTATTTATGAATATAATCAATTTAAAAGGCTTCCCCCTTGCAAAAAAAAAGTGTGCATGGGTGTTTGAACTTGGTTGTTCCTTTTCAAGAATTTTTTTTTTTTACAAATCTTTTTACTAATTGTCCTGCTGTGAATACCTCAAAGGTACTCGCGAGTTCTAAGTACATTCACAAGTACCATGGAGTGCCATGGTCGAGCGGTTTAGTGCATCGGATTTGTGTTTTGATGGCTGAGTCGTCAGAATGTGGGTTCGAATCCCAGCCGCGACTATGGTGCTTGTGTCCTTGAGCAAGACACTTTACCATAATTGCTTCTCTCCACCCTGGAGTAAATGGGTACCTGATGAGCAGGGGTAATAATGTAATGCGCCTTGAGCACTAGTTTGGTGGATACGTGCGCCATATAAGTCCACATTATTATTATTAATGACCGATTCTTTTTTCTTTTTTATTAAAACCCTGTCTCCCTAGGCCCATTTGCTTACACATAACCTGAATCCTCCAAAATCTTTCAGTAAAGCAAGCACATGACATGTACATGTATGATGTATGCACACATGTGTATCTAATCTATGATACATGTACATGGCCAGGGACCCTCCCTGCATGCATGGAGCAGTAAACAGTGTCCACTGACCCAAGCACTGACCTTGCAATCACTACAACAAACATGGATGTACATGATGTATCATGGAAAGGCAAGTATGCCTAATAACCTCAATTCTCTAAAATCCTTCGATTTAGCAAAGAGGATTTGGGAAGGTTTAGGCTTAAGCATAAAAAAAAAATCAGAAATGATATCGGAACGTTTTCAAAATAATTGTCAAAAAAATATGTTTGACATACATACGTACATGTATACTTTTGAAATACTTGAATAACCAATGACCTACATGTAGGCTATGAGTAGTATGAGTAACGCATACAATTTAACCCTCCTATGACTACATGGGTCAAAAATCAGTCAAAATGTTGATATAATTGCCAAGGTATATCTAGTGAACTTAAAGGTCGAACACTGTCAAACGTTATGTGTAGCAAATACATTTACAGGTAAAAATCAGTCGACTGTTTTTGACTGGTAAAAGCATCGTCTGGTATTGTTCAGGGTGGTCAAAATGACAGTAAAAACCAGTCAAAAATGCCTCCTGTGTGCACTTCTGGTTCAACAGTCAAAACAGGCAGTTGACTGATTTTGACTACTATAGCTACAACATGTACATGTACACATGTGCCACTAAAGTGCAGCTATAGTAGGAGGGTTCAAGGGTTAAAAGCATTTAAGTAATGTTAAAATACTCGCGGTTATTCAAATACTCGCGAGTAACTGCTGTGCGGTTACTCGAGTAGTGAATCTCACTAATCGCCCAGCCAATACCAACAATCCCCTTTAAATTTCTAAACTTGCAGTCAGCCACCTGATATCTGCCCAGCCTCCCCTCAGCCAGCCAGACAGACAGGCAGAGAGCGGGAAAAGCAAACAAAATCCATAAATTTTAGCCGCCGGCAATTTACTAAATTCGATCAGCAGCTCAACCAAGCAAACACAGAATATATACTGCACTCATAGGGCCTGTGTGCTACCTAAATACATTTGATATGACACGCGGATGATACACAGCTGTACACACCAGCACCTGGCTAGCAGTATTACTGCACATCGAAAGTACACATTATACTTCAAAGGGTGCTAATTAGCATAATTATGCGGTACACAAGTGCTTGGGCTACTGCCATCCATGCAGTCTTTGGGGGAATAATCAATTCTAATTTGTTAGGGAACTGTGATGATAATTTCGTCTTGGTACGAGTGTCAACGGATCTCAGCAAATTTGTTCTTTACATGTATGAAATCACAACTGTTCTCAATTCTGATGAAGAGCTATTTTCATTAAAATTCAAAATTTATAAAACCCCTATTTGTGGTTTTTTTGTGTTTTTTTTAAATTAAATGTTCCCAGATTAACCTGGGCATACTTGGTTTGGTGTTTAAAAGGGGCAGTATCATCACGATCAGAGCAGACTTTCAACAGGGCATGGAATCGATGTCCTCGATTAAGATGAACACAGTGACTGAAAATGACTGGCTCATTTATGCAGCAGCAATGATAATATGACCTTATCATGAGGGGTATTATTTTCAGTCACTGAGTTAATCTAAGACTAGCACTCTGATTCCATGCCCTGTTAATCGTGATGATATTGCTCCTTTAATATAGCACAAGTTTCTGTCTATTTAACCGTAACCTTCCAAATCCTCCAAAATCCTCTTTGCTAAAGTGAAAGATTTTGAAGGATTGAGGTTATTAGGCATACTTGCCTTTCCATGATACATCATGTACATCCATGTTTGTTGTAGTGATAGCAAGGTCAGTGCTTGGGTCAGTGGACACTGTTTATTGCTCCATGCATGCAGGGAGGGTCCCTGGCTATGCACATGTATCACAGATTAGAAACACATGTGTGCATACATGTCATGTCATGTGGAGTGTCGTGGCCGAGCGGTCTAGCGCACCGAACTCAAGTTCTGGTGTTGCCAGCAGCAGGGTGTGGGTTCGATCCCCGGTCGTGACACTTGTATCCTTGAGCAAGGTACTTAACCATAATTGCTTCGTCCTTCGGATGGGACGTAAAGCCGTAGGTCCCGTGTGTTGTATAATGCACGTAAAGTGGATTGTCGTAGGCGAGCGGTCTAGTGCACTGAACTCAAGTTCTGGTGTTGCCAGCAGCAGAGTGTGGGTTCGAGCCCCAGCCGTGACACCTGTGTCCTTGAGCAAGACACTTAACCATAATTGCTTCTCTCCACCCAGGGGTTAAATGGGTACCTGTGAAGGCAGAGATGGTTTGCTCTCTATGCGCTAGAAATGGCAGCAATTGAGCTGTATACTCCCCAGGGAGCTGAGATGGTTTCAGGAATGATTTATGAGCCTTATGAGCCTTATGAGCAGGGATAATAATATAATGCGCCTTGAGCGCCACTTAGTTGGTGGATACGTGCGCTATATAAATCTATACATTATTATTATTATTATGTGCTTGCTTTACTACTGAAGGATTTTGGAGGATTCAGCTTAAATGTGTTTAACCAGTTCGCATCGGAGGCCGTGTATACACGCAATTTCTTTTTGCACCACGGATCGGAGAGCGTCTATACACACCAGAGGAAACTCCGGAATATTTGTCTGCATGCTCGGTTGATGTGGTAACGAGCCAAGTGTATACAGTGACATGCTCGGTAGACGTGGCCACGCGCTGTGGACGCTTCCATTAACGTGTTTGTATGGGGAAAAGAAACCCGCACAGGGGCCCAGAAAAACTTTTTTATTCCCGACGCGAACTGGTTAAAGCAAATGGGCCTACGGAGTTAGGGTTAATACTCAAGGTACAATCTGCACACTCTGAGTGTAGAATTCCAAAAACACAGCATCATAAAACTAAGCCCCGATGGCCTATTTGATACAGCTGCTAAGCAGAAAAAAAATTGCTTAGCAAATTTTGTTGGTTACCAGCTAAAGTGGCACACAAAATGTTCATAATTTGGCTGGTAGTCTGTATTATAATGCTTAGCGAAAATATTTGGAAAGCAAAATTATCTACTTAGCAGCTCTATGAAACCGAGCGCTAGTGGCAAGCGCAATCCAGATGTTTGATGTTTGTTTACCACTTTGGATTCTGTTTGGTTTAGAATCTAGAGGTTTAACAACACGGTTACATGTAATGCCGAGATCTCTTAATAAACATCAAAGGGCAATGCAGTATAGAATAACTCATCAATCATTTCTTTGATGAAATGTACATGTAGTTTGGAATAAAATTAGTGATCTTCACCATGGTCAGTAAGCGATTTCGCTTGTATAAATCAAATTCACAATTTTGTAAACCAAATTCATGATTTGCTTGAATAAAAACTCACAATTTGCATTTATACATATCAATCTAAATTAGTATATACACAAATATTTCTGCCCTAAATTTGTTGCCTTGCAACAAAATCGCTCCCTGCATTCTGTAGAATGAGTGCAAGAAAAATATTGAAATAACGTAAATTCAGATAATTATAATATATTCAAAAATGAAATGGATCATTATAAGCTAGTAATGATGTGAGCCATTTCAGATTTAGAGTTTTTTTATTGACGTTCTTGCGAAAATGACAACATGTCAGACGGAATGGGTATGATTTGACAAAAGTAACAAATCTGGAAAAATGGGCAGTGGGCCTGGGTCTCCCTTTGGTCTAGAGGACAAAGCCACCTGAACCTCCTGGATGCTTAATAATTTTGGAGGATTTACAGACTCCACATCCACAGAAACAAGAAACTAGATAGGTAAAACTTAAGTAAACTTAAGTTAAACTTAAGGATAAGTAAGACTAATTGCGGTGACACCATGTGAAATTCTCAATTGAGTAGTAATTAGTTCTGAAAAGAACTGGAGGTACAACTCGACGTTTCGATCAGTATGCTCTGATCGTCCTCAGGAGAAACTAGATGTTGAGACACAAAACTGGCTACTTCTTTCTTTCGTAAGTGGTTACTTCTCTTTCATGAAAATTTTGAGGCAAATGGAGATTTGTACAAATTCTGAAATCAGGAAAAAATCCTGAGAAACCACTGGCCTGGGAATAACTTCTCAGGATGTTTGGTATCATTACCATCTTAAAAATCAAGAAAGCTTTTAGAAGAATAATTCTCTCAGCTTCTTGGATATTAACCAGTGATGTACACATCCCCTTTAAGTCATCTCCATAAGAAGAGTCCGAGACAAAATCCTTCATGATGTATCAGTATCTACCCCTGAGCAGTCATCCTGTAAATCTAATTGTACCATTTGCCGGGATTGATTTCAGGGGGAATATGTTGATGATGGATGAGTTGGCTGCCCACATAAAAAAATTAATGTACACATCCGAGACAATATTGCTAATGAACAGGAAAAGAAACCTACTTTGAAGATAGTTATCAGTTGTGTGATTGGGCAGCTTTGAAGAATCCACGTAAATTTTGCTAGGGGTATTGGGGCAGCCTTTTGTGAATAGCGCTGGAGTGAAATCTATAGTTCTGAGCGTTTGCTTTCCTTTATTAATAATAATAATAATAAAGATTTATTGCTTATATCTTTAAAATCCGGAGGATCACAACATTGCGATTTGTAAAAATCAGGAAAAATCCGGACAAATCACACCCCCCCGAGTTATAATTTCTGTTATTATGAAGTGAACCAGAGTGACGAATGAGTAGACTGAAAAAAAAAAGACAAGAAAAGCCAATTAATTTGACCGTAAAATTTCTAAATTGATCATCTGTCCCCTGTAGCAGACTGAAGGAGAGATTATACTTCTAATATTATTGAAGGTATTTAACTGTAAACGGACTAAAAGGTCATGTGTGGTGTGAAGTGTCAAAACCAATTTTCTGAACGAATCAAGCACCACTGGAATCAACAGCATAATCAAATAGCTAACTCTTCGATGATACTCTTTGGGGAATCATAGCATTTAAAACATTTATCCGTTTACTGTGAAAAATAATTTAACGCCCACCTATGTGACCAACATTGTAAATCAATTTACTCTTAAGAACGTCTGCGCTTCTATGTTGAATGTTACATTTATAGATCTGTTAAACCCACTTACTCTCGGAACAATTTTCCAGCGAGTTGACTGACCATTCACATAATGTCTGTTGACTGACCATTCAACTGTCTGAGAGTACCAGGGTGATTTCCTGACAGGTAAAAGTGTGTGCATGAATTTGTATGCAGAGTTTGTACTTCTCCACATACATGTAACATCAAGATTTGTTTTAATTTTCAGTTGAGTAAGATTTGAGATGTAATGTTAGTGCCTTATTAAAAAATAAATCAAAGTAAGAATTATTTTTTTTGCAGACATCTCAAAGTATGATTTTATACTTTGTCATAGGACATAAAACACAATAAAGGGGGCCACTTTCCTACCATCACGTTAGCAGTTTTTCTAATGGTTGTAATTTTTTTTAATATCTGAAACCACCCAAAAAGAATTTCAACATTTGAATAGACATGCATGCTTATCCTAAAGATAATTTGAGTTGATTATTACTATTTTTTTTAAATTACCCTAAAATTTCCATCAACAAATGGACGGAAAAGTGAGGTAACTTTTTCCGTCCAATTTATGGAAATTTGAGGGTAAAAAAATAAATAAAAAAATTTAAAAATAAAATAAATCAACTCAAATTAGTTCTAGTATAAGCCTGCATGTCCATTCACATGTTGAAACACTTTTTGGTCGGTTTCAGGTACTTAAAAATATATAACAACCATTGGAAAAACTGCTAACGTGACGGATGCAAAGTGGCCCCCTTTATTGTGTTTTATGTCATAGACCAGTGTACATTTTGTGCCCGATGGCAGTTTGACCTTTAGTGCTCTTCTGTAAACATGTGATGTCATTGGTCACAATGTCTATTGGTTATATTATCATTCTGCAGTGGCCGAGTTGCTGCTCATCCAATCCAATGCGACATAAAATAGTGAAAATGCATTCAGATATAGGTCGTAGGTTGATGAAACTCTTGCGTCGGGTGATAAACAATTGATTAAATTTTTGCCATACACCGACGTGTGCATACCACTGCATACTCGGTGCGTTCCGAGTGTCTGTGAAAAAAAAAAAAATCACAAGCGACGCGGGCGGGATTTGAACCCACGATTCTTATTGCATATCCTTTCATTCATCATACAGTATGAATGAGAAATCAGAACACTGATTAAGTACCTTGTTAAAAGTTCACCCTTTTTTCATGGTGCCAGCATAAAAAATAAAATAAAAATTTAAATAAAATAAAAAATTGGTCACTCCGTTAATTTCATTGTACAACTACAACTTGCATTGTGAATTTGTGTTCTTTATAAGAAATATTATATCATGGTACACACTATGTGTGCAAGATAAACAAATGAAAATATGCTGGTATTGAAATAAACAGATGAATAACTACATGCACCTGTTAACCCTCCTACTTTAGCTGAACTTTAGTGGCAACTAGCTATAGTAGTCAAAACCAGTCAACTGCCTGTTTTGACTGTTGACCCCCCCAAAAAAAATTAAAAAATAAAAATAAAAACAGGAAAAATACTGAGAAATCATAGGCCTGATATGTAATAAAGGAGAAGGGAAATGATAATTTTAAGTGAAAAAATTTAAATAAGACTTTAAATATAAAAAAAATTAAAAATTATTAGAGTTACATTAAAAAATGTCACTAACCGCTGATATTTAAAAAAAAATACAATAAAAAAAATTTATAACAAAATTGAAAGATATATTTAAAAAAATGAATATGAATGTATTTTCTGTATTTTTATTTTAAACAACATGACGTACATGTAATAAGCTTAAACTTTCACACAAGATGACTGATTAACCGTCATCAGGACAAAGGAATCATTCCTGAAAGCACAACTCCCCAGGGAACATGCAGTCAGCGAGCCAGTTTGTATGTAGGTGTCATGTAGCTAAGGCAATACAACAACCTCAACCCTCACAGGTACCCATTTACTCCTGGGTGGAGAGAAGGAACTCATGGCTAACTGTCTTGCTGAACCCTTACCTTCCCAAATCCTCCAAAATCCCCTTTGTGAAGGATTTTGAAGGATTGAGGTTACATGCTACATGCTCTTTGCTAAAGTGAAGGATTTTGGAGGATTGAGGTTATTAGGCATACATGCATGCAGGGAGGGTCCCTGGCCATGTACATGTATCACAGATTAGAAACACATGTGTGCATAAATGTACATGTCATGTGCTTGCTTTACTACTGAAAGATCATGGAGGATTCGGGTTATGTGTAAGCAAATGGGCCTAGGGAGTTAGGAAGGATTCAGGTTATGTGTATGCAAATGGGCCTAGGGAGTTATAGGGCCAATGATTTTCCATTTCAGAAAAGTGCAAATTCCGTTTTCAAAAATCTTAAATTCCGTTTCAGGCTGAAAAATTCCGTTTCACATTTTTTCAATACATAAAAGTGCATTTAAACATACACCCTGTATACAGACAGTACATAAAATTGTAAATGTGAAAGGATAATGCATTGTTTAATAATTAACTAGCAAAGGGTCACAGTTTTATGCTAGAAATGTGTCTGTTTATCAACGGCCGATCTATTTACAGACGTAGTATTTAACTTCCTAAACACTGCACCGCCACCACACACACACAAGAAACATACAACAGCCGTATAAGCCACGACGTCACACACATCACATGTTGTAGCCGAAGCGAAATTTATGTCCGCCATTTTTTTCACGTTAACTAGTGTCAAAATAGGATAGTTTACGGTAGGGTTTTGGACCTGTATAAGTGAATAAGCACAACATACATTTCACTAGAGCCAAAGTTAGATATAAAAGAATGGTTGATGATTGAACGGAGAAAAATAAACCTGCCGATGTTGCAAAAGACACCTGCGAGAGCGTACCGTAAGTGTGATGATTTTCACCACACAATTATATATATATATATATATATATATATATATATATAATTGTTGGAAAGCTTTTATATATATATATATATATATATATATATATATATATATATATATATATATATATATATATATATATAAAAATTGTACACACCATTTCATTATATGTAAATAATAGACAGAAATTTTTTATATGTAAATAATTAATTTTGCACCATGCAATTATATATATATATATATATATATATATATATATATATATAATTGTTGGAAAGCTTTCATTATATATATATATATATATATATATATATATATATATATATATATATATATATATATATATATATATATATATAAAATGGTACACAACATTTCATTATATATAAATAATATCGAAGGACAAATTTTATATGTAAATAATGAATTGTGCACCACACAATTATATATATATAATGCAATTTATTTTTTACAAATAAGTGAACGAGGCTATGATATATAAATAATGACTGTGCGTCGCTTTCATTATTTATAAATAAAGTACTGTAGTATGTAAATTATCTTATTAGCCACGCCCATAGTCTAAATATTCACATCATAACATCCGTCACTCTCAGTCGAGTCTAGTCTGGGCCTTTCTGTGATCGGCACATGTCAAAACTTGTGCAATGTGTATGTTCAGTACGAACTAGCCAAACGCAGGTGACACCAGACCGCAGTCTTTTTTGTAAGTTATAAAAATTATTATTATTAGTCACGAAATATCAACAATCGAGAGGATTTCTCTGTAGCATTTGTCTGTGAATTGTGTTTTATAGACACCGGCCATGGCTGATGGCGATAATGTCCAGGTCGACAGCAGCATCCAACACATAATTCAATCTGCTGTAAGGCAAATTTCGAGTCAGCTGCGACAAGAAACTCTGACCAGGGGAGGTGGGAGTACTTTGCAACAAGTCAATACCTCCACTCGCTCCAGCACTCGCTCCAGCACTAGCACTAGCATAGCACTAGCACTAGCATGGTCCAACCATCGACCTCAACAACAACTCCTACTCCCAGGGTAAGTATTATGGAGACGGTCAATATCATTTTGTAGCATGATATTTGTTAGTAAATTAAACTTTTGCGTTGGAATTTGTTTAATGTATGACATAAAAATGTAAAAATTTAGATGAACAATTTACAAAAATCACAAACAAATCCCAACCAAGACCCCAGACATATACTAAGTTGTGGTGTCAACCCTCAGAAAAAAACAATAATAAATGGTGCGGGTACAAGTTGGTACAAAACTGCAAGCATGAGTCGGTTGAGCAGTAGTTTACCAAGTCCAAGGATATTTAATTTTCCTCTCTTATTATTATTGATCTTAGCATTCCCAGGCGTTCCATCTTACTTTTCCAGGGACAATAGTTTGTCAAGCCAATTGAGCTGTAAATGATTTATACCACCTCTGTACCACAAAACCCCCTGTACTTAATACTGTAGTTACTCAGACCCTACTATTACTACTTAAATTACTTCAATTTGATCCCAGACAGTGCTAAATATTTTATGAAAACAGTGACTGCATTATAATTATTAATGTTTTTTTGGCATAAACACAATAATTGTACTTGTTTCAAACTTGGCAGTCAAAATAAACCTGTTTCATTTTGGATGGAGGTCTTGAGATACAGTAATTTTGAGGATTATAGTATTTCAGACCGAAATATTTTCTAATTGTAACTGACCTTTTAAATACAGATTTCAAATGGTGCTCTATACACCAATGACAACCTGTAATAAACACTAGTGTTTTTCCATTTCCAATTTTAGATAAAACCAGGGAGACCAAAAATAAACTTCGATACAGAGCATGCCAAGCAGATGCTACAAGTAAACTTTATGGTAGCAGACGTAGCCAGACATTTTTCTGTAAGCCGTCCTACGGTGTACAAGCATCTGAACACTAGTGGAAATGATGCTCACAAGTTCACTTCCATTACCGACGTACATGTACATGTAGCTCTGCAGGATGTGGTCAAAGAGGTCAAGGAATCTCACCCAAATTCTGGAGAGGTAATTAAACAAATCTTTTTAGGAAACTTTTCTGATCTTCATACATTTACATTAATTCTTTGTCAAAAGTACTTACTATGCGACACCATTTTAAGCGGTGTTAAAAAAATTACCATCCCAAACCTCCTGGCTACCTTTTATTTATTTTATTCGATTGTAAAAATTTGCTGTCATTTTCTTCAGATATAAAGAAATCTCGCACTTTGATTTACTTCTCTATCAACTGAGGATACTGTTTCCAGAAGCTCCTTGAAATCTATAACACCAGGGGTTATCAAAAGATGTAAATGCCATCATTTCTATACATAACTTCTAAAATTTGGATTGTGGTTTTAGACCTTTTTGTAAGCAAAAGAAAATTGTATAATGGATTTATCCCATTTATTTTTTAAAATTAAAATCCTTATATTTTTATTTCTTTCAATTTAATTAAGGTGTATCTTATGGGGCATTTGAGATCTAAAGGCATTCGGGTACAGAGATTTTGTTTGAGACAAGCAATTCAGTCTGTCGATCCATCAGGAGTTCAGAAGAGGAAGACCAAGACCATCACCCGGCGAGTGTATTCTGTTCCCTGCCCAAACTATTTATGACACATTGATGGGACCCATAAATTAATTCGCTGGAAACTTGTAATTCATGCTGGTATTGATGGTTTCTCGAGACTCATTACTTACTTACACTGCAGTGACAACAATTGTGCAGATACAGTTTTACGCTTGTTTGATTCTGCAGTACAAAAGTATGGTTTGCCCATACGGGTAAGATCGGATCATGGAGGAGAAAACCAAGATGAGGTGAGACAAATAACCCTGTCATAGTGGGTTCGTCAGTGCACAACGAGCGTGTTGAAAGGCTGAACTACGACATCAACAACCAAGTTGTTTCTTGCTTCAAGCAAACATTCTCAGAGCTCGAACGTGAAGAAGCTCTTGACTGTGAAAATGACTGATCTGTTTCGTCTTCACTACGTTTTTCTTCCTATAATCAACAAACGTTTGGATGAATTTCGAGCAGCACATAACAACCACAGCATATCTACAGAGGGGAATCGCACACCTATTCAATTATTTTTTCATAATCAACATTTAATGCAATTACATGAACATTCGCAAGATCCACACCCTGGCATATCCGTGCAAGAACTACTCCATGAAAACATAACACAGGTAACTGTTGACAGTGTTGGATGCCCATTAACTGCTCAGGAGCTGAATGAACTTGGGGAAATGCTTGACAGTAACTTAAATGCTAAAGAAATGTACAAGTCTGTAGGTGATTTTGTGGCAGACAAATTAAGTGAATAGCTACCGTATTTATGCTATTATTCCTCTTTCGACTGTACTATTGCTAGATAGAGCCCAACAAGTTGTAAGGAGTTTATGAAAAATTGTTTTTTCTTTTTTCAATCAGATATTCTGGATTTGTTTATTACCTTTTAGTTGTTTTTTTACTTTGTTTTGGAGATGCTTTCTTTCAATTCATCCTGTCTTCTTTTTCCAGTTAAATTTGCTCAATATTGTGTTTTGCCAGATTTGAAAGTATTTCATGCTTGCACATACATTGTATTCATGCTGGAGACTATTCTTGTGCAGTAGCCTTGTAAATGTCAAGTTGTTTAGTAACCACAATGGAATTGGTGACCTTGACATTTTGGTACCACAACTCATTGGGATTTGCAAGTGTCCACTTATTGGAAGTACATGTATCAAGTTTGAATACTTTACTTATGCAACTAAAACAGTCCCATAATAGAAAAATGCCAACCAAGAAAATGTAAACAGGCATAGATAGAAACAGTATATCAATAGTTATATTAATAGTTAAATACATAGATACAGTAGATATTGAGTAATCGATTAACTATCAAACTAAACTTAATACGTCTTGCATTTTTAAAAGCAATGTTCAAAGGCACAAGAATGGCATATAAAATGTAGAATGACATTTATTTGAAAAACAGAAAGGCACATTCTCAACACTCATTAAATACAACTTTTCCAAAACTGTAACTTGAAAGTACAAATAAATTAATATAAAACAGTTAAAAGACCTTAAGCACGAACACCTTTGAATATTTTCCATACGTTTTCTTGCAGAAAAGTGATGTAGGCCCTATCTTAAAGCACAGCACTTTAAGTTTTCCCAAATGTTATTTGAAAAACAGAAAAATGAATATTCTCAACATTTATAAAATACCACTATTTTTTTTCAAAACTGTTGAAATTGAATGTTTAAAGGAATAAACATAAACCAGTACAAATATAATTGGAATGGCGTGAGCTAATTGGCAAGCTTGGGTGGATAAGTAGAAAACAAGTCATGCACCAGTAAAATAATGTGAAGCTAATACTTAAAGGGAAATTACATCATTGGTAATTGTGTTTTTTGAGAAAATGTGAATTTGTGAGGTAGGATGTAATATGAAATATCGTTCCAACGACCTGAATGCATTTGTGCGTCTGTGACTGCCGAGAAAAACGAGAGCAAATGGTGACGATTTTCAACTGTCAGACAGACCTTGTTGTGCACGTTCAAATGTAGCAAAACTATGGTTAGCCGACCATAATTTCAAAATGAAACAAAATTGCATTTTTCTTTAAAATGAAATAGCACCTGGCGAAACGATTTCACAGAATACTTGGGAATAATATGCACTTTCAGTCAAGTAAGTTATTTTGTAGTAACTTGGAAGCTCATTTTTTTTGTCTGCAAATGATGTAATCTCCCTTTAAACACTGATCTTTAAAAAAATATATATATAAAAAACGGGTATAAAACAATCAAATAAGTACAAAAAGTGTAATAAAATGACCTGTTGTTAGACAATAATTTGGGAATGAAAGGGTTAGACAAATTTAGACATGCCACCAATTAAAAAAAAAACGGTGTATCAAGAGAAATAAAATTAACTATAATGATGAATTTAAAAGAAATGTTTCTAATTTTTTTGCCTTATATTTATCCTTTAACATTATCGCCATCAGCCATGGCCGGTGTCAATAAAACACAATTCACAGACAAATGCTACAGAGGAATCCTCTCGATTGTTGATATTTCGTGACTTAACTTACTTAAAAGACTGCGGTCTGGTGTCACCTGCGTTTGGCTAGTTCGTCCTGAACATACACATACATATTGCACAAGTTTTGACATGTGCAGATCACAGAAAGGACCAGACTAGACTCGACTGAGCTAGCTAGCTAGAGAGAGTAGTACAAGTGTACGACGCGTGATATGTACGGTGACGGATGTTGTGATGTGAATATTTAGACTATGGGCGTGGCTAATAAGATAATTTACATACTACAGTACTTTATTTATAAATAATGAAAGCGACGCACAGTCATTATTTATATATCATAGCCTCGTTCACTTATTTGTAAAAAATAAATTGCATTATTTATATATAATTGTGTGGTGCACAATTCATTATTTACATATAAAATTTGTCCTTCGATATTATTTGTATATAATGAAATGTGTACCATTATAATGAAAGCTTTCCAACAATTATACATATATAATTGTGTGGTGCAAAATTAATTATTTACATGTACAATTTGTCCGTCGATATTATTTATATATAAGTATAATGGTCCGTACAATTATATATATATATATATATATATAATGAAATCTTTCCAACAATTATATATATATATATAATTGCATGGTGCAAAATTAATTATTTACATATAAAAATTTTCTGTCGATATTATTTACATATAATGAAATGGTGTGTACAATTATATATACATGTATATAATTTAATTTTTTTATAATGAAAGCTTTCCAACAATTATATATATATAATTGTGTGGTGCAAAATTTATTATTTGTAAATAAAATTGAAATAATGGTTAAATAATGAATTATATATTAAATAATGAATTATTTGTAAATAATAGCGTTAAATAATAAATTTACACTTGGCGCCTCATACAGCACGCTGCAGGTCTAAATAGCAACGTTGATTTTGCTGGTATGTGGTTCATGTTGTTTAAATAATGAGAAACACAAACTGATTGTGTCATTTTGGGACGTTAATTAAAATGCCAACTAAAGTTGCATGACAGATTATTGATTGCAATGGAAAACCTCCACTTTGTAGAAGAAACAGCATTAAAAAGCATGAACATCAAGTAATATTTGTTACTAACATTGAAAAACGGCACACACAAAAAATTACCCGTTTAATACAAACCCAGGGAAGATTGCTCAATGTGACAAAAATTCCCTCGTTGATGCATAAAAATGTCCCAATAATTGATCATTAAAATCAAATCAAATATCGTCCATTTCGCCTTTGAGAAACATTAGGCCAATAACTACTATTTTGCAAAATAGAATTGGTGCGGTTGTCATAATTGAATATTTGGGTTTTCTTGTAAAGGAATTAAATTTCACTTGTAAAGGACTCGTGTCTCAGACTCCATTTTGTCCTTCATGACTTCAGACTTAGATTTCGACATTAAGAACTTACATAGTTCACGACTCAAATACACAAGTCTGGCAGATAAGGCTTGCAAATTTTACCGAGTGGGTGTAATGGTCAAGATAGAAAATTAAAAATGTACGACAGACTCGTGTAAGTTTACTCAAAGAGTTGTGGTTTGAGGACTCCAATAGAAGTCCGGCAGATACGGCTTGCAAGGTTTAACGTGTGGGTGAAATGGTCTAGATAGAAAATGAAAAATGCATAACAGACTTGTGCAAGTTTACACAAAGAGAGAAAAAATGTTTCCAGCATTGACTGATGAGATTAAGGCAAATACTGATTAATAAGCTCTGGAATCAAATCGGCACAGGAGTCCTTCATATTCCCTGGGTATAAGATATCCAATTATTTGAAATGCCAGCGCTGTAAATGCCCGCACCATTTAGAGTTTATACATCTCCGAGACTTGATTAGATTAAGGGGTGATGGAAGTGTGCTGGAGGAAGGAATATCACGTGTTATTTATGTTTGTCATTTCAATGCAGAGGAATGCTCTGTGCACAAAAATTTGGGACATCAGTGGATGCTTTTGCATATGTACAGTACTATAGCAGAATGCTACACAAAATCACCATATATATGCTATAATCAAAATTGATGATTTTTTGCTATTCAAAAAAAGCATTGACTGCCTAGAATAATATTGAGCCTTTTAAAGAATGAAATATGATCCCTTAGACATTTAACCCTAACCCCCAGGTAGGGCTGTGCCGGGAATCCGGATACCCGACCGAAACTGTCATTACCCGGTTCCGTTTTTCGGTTCCGAGTACCCGTAAACGACTTTTTAAAATTGGGACTTACCATTTCAGCGGTGTGAACAGAAATTTTTGACTATTGAACAATGTACTGTTTACACTTTTAGGAGCAATTTTATTCAAGATAGACATTTTCCATACATTGTATCCAATCATTAAGACTCAAATAGCCTGGCTGTGACATGCTACAAACAAGTATCAAATTAGCTCCTCAGGATGGAATGTTTGCCTATTGTTCACAGTAATTGGATTAGTGGGACAATAACTGCTGGTTTGTGTCTGCACTGGAGTGTGCACCATGATGTGTTAGAGGAGAATTTATTATCGGGGACGTCCACATTAATTGTTGTCGTAGTAAAAAAGTAGTGTTGAAATTGGTTTTGTTGTGTAATTATTTTGATGTGCCACTGACCATCCCTCAGCATATCACCAACATTTACATTTATTTACCCGCCGATACTGAGCTCTCTTGTGTATTACATTTGCCGACAAGGTGACAGTTTGTTTCAAAAGAAACACATAAAAAAGGAGGTGTTAAGTCGGTCATTGTCTTTGAAACCAACAGTAGGATCCATAATCAGTCGGATTTGAAAGGTATTATTGGTTGCGGATTTGATCCTTTCAATTCGGCAGCATATTTTTACAATCACCTAATCTCCTATCAGTTGAAAAGACGTTTATGAGGGACAAAATGCGGTTGCTTATGATGAGCTGCGAATTATGGATCGTCAACATTGATGGAGGGGACAAATTGGCTGAATACTAATTAAAAAGTAGACAAAACTTACACCGATACGTTTTGTTAAGTTATTTTTTGATGAGTGCGCATCCTAAATTTTAGACTCATTTCTTGACTGACCGATCAACACGATGCCACGTTCAACAGGGAATAGTCAAGTTTGGTCCCATTTTGAGAAAAAGGGGCCCAAATTGGTAAAAATTCATTCTTTCAAGAAACAATGTTTATTGACAGGTTTATTGACATTTAACTAAAGTTCATTGTGATAGAAACATATTAATATTCAAGTTCTGATTTTAGATTCGTTAAGTTTTTGCAGTTATCAAATATTAAAAATTTTAGTACGCAAAATCATGTCCTTATCTAAAGCCAACATGGCGCACGGGATATCCTTATTCAGAAGGCAGGGGCGCGGCAAGGCGCAAGCACATGAATGTTTTCTCACAACGGGTTAGTTCCGCCCACATCGCCTTTGACCAATGACATTATTCAACACGTGTTTTGTGACATGAACATTAAAGTCAACTTGCTATACGCATGCGCTCTGATCCAAAGCCAACATGGCGTACGGGATATCCTTATTTAGAAGGCAGGGCGCGGCAAGGCGCAATTGCACATGAATCGTTTTCCCACAACGGGTTAGTTCCGCCCACATCGCCTTTGACCAATGACATTATTCAACACGTGTTTTGTGACATGAACATTAAAGGTCCTAGGAAATAGAAATTTTTAACAGTGAAAACAATAAAGTATACCTATTGGAACATATATTTGTCATTTGTCTATGTTATCCCCGCCCCTTTGCACCATTAAAAAAATAAATTCTGAAATTAGGGGGGCGCCACGCTCCTCCCTACCTCCTCATTATCATATTATAATCCGCAAATCCGTGACGTAGACCTAGGAAGGTCCAGCACTGCCTGCGATGAAGTTTCAGTCAAGTCGTACTCAAAACCACTGAAGTTGATGTGTCATATTAGATCTTCTTTTCAGCTAAATTTAGTACATATCCCACATTTTTGGGAAATGCCTTGTAGGTGTGTTGTTGCTGGGTGTAGCAACACCACAAAGGAAGGTGTCAGCCTTCACGGCGATTTCCACCAGACCCTAAATACAGGCGAATTTGGACGGCGAGTGTGAAGCTGAAATGGTCAGGACCAACGGAGCACTCTATGATATGTAGCGCTCACTTTGAGCCAACATATTTTGACCGGGGGCTCCAGAGCCAGTTTGGCATGAGATTTAAAGCCATGCTGCGCCCTGATGCAGTACCAACAATATTTCCCTTAAGTCAGAAGGCCAAGAAACGTCCAGAAAAGAAAAGAGTAGCTTTCTTGAAGCGAGAAAGTCTCAGGGTAAGTTGCTTTGTTTTCCGTGTAACTTACATGTGTATGTGCACCCACAAGCAATAGGCTTATTACTAACGTTAGAGGTCGATTGTTACACCGCACACCACATTAACGCTAAAAATGTCGTTTCATTGTGAAGTCACTGAAGATGTCATTGTACAATTCTTTGACAATGTTAATTATGTGTGTGATTTTTGGATCTTGTTTCAAAATCATCGAGTGCAGAATTATGTTTTGAAACGGGTCATAACGACGGCTTACACAATTCACCAATGACTCCTGGCCATGTGTATCCATGCCATTGATTCGACGGGCCTTGCGCTTCGTTTTACGGTAGAGCCTACAGTACAGATTTATCGGTGCTATACGGTCATGTTTACTATGCAACTTGCAAGTCGTGTGCACATACACTGTACATGTGTACGCTATGCGCACAGTTTATGACCCTTTTTATAATCCCACGGTTTAACCATGGAGCAACTAAACACAATGGCAACATTGGTGCCTAACATTGAGCTTAGTTTATTCATGGTTTATTGCTCCTAGGTTCACGTCACGAACAGCGCCACCGCGTTGGGCAGCATTTGAAATTAGATGAGGCAATTTTTGTAAAAATCAAATTAAAAATAATTAGCCCAATCCAGACATAAATTAAACGTAAAATCGTTTTTTATTCATATCAATTGATAAAATAACAAAAGAAAATAAATAAGCACAATTTGACTCTTCCTAGGACCTTTAAAGTCAACTTGCTATACGCATGCGCTCTGATCACGCACGCACCAGTGATTATTGTCTTCTGATGATAGTCACTCCCTGACAGTCACGTGCGAGGCCGCTGTAGCTGCGTGATGCACCGGCCATGCGTGCGCGCGTGTGATCAATTTTTACGGTTTTATTTCAGAAATAACTTTCCGTAAATTAATACAATATTTTGTCACCAAGATGTTATACTTTAATAAAGATCTAATTAAATATGGTATCCTCTGTATTATAAAGGTCAATTTTGTTAACGTTTACATGTATTTGTACACCAAAGGAGGCATGTTTTCAACAAGAATGAAAACGGTATCCGGGTATCCGAACTTTCCTGATTTCGGGTATCCGGTTCCAAAAATATCCGAAAACGCACAGCCCTACCCCCAGGTATTCTGGCTAGGAACCTTCCTGAACCCTAAACCCCCTATAGGTATTCTGGCTAGGAACCTTCTTTAACCCTAACCCCCGAGGTATTCTGGCTAGGAACCTTCCCGAATCCTCCAAAATCCATCAGTGCACTTTTGGAAACATGCCCTTATCTTCAAAAATGCACCATGCATTTTCATTGATCTTTCATATTCAGCACTTATGGCCTGTACTTCTTGCCAGATGTAGTAATTTTGCCCCATTTGATGAGGTGAACGTACAAGTTTCCAACATTGCTGAAATTTTTCCAATAAAGTGCCCCTTGGAGGATTTTGCAGGATTTGGGGTGGTTAGGGTTAAAATACACCTATCTGGCCTTTCAATCAAACAGCACAGACTTACCAATAGGCTCATGCCTTTCCATGACAATTGTTACTTTGTCATTCAAATGCTCTACTTTTGCACAGGTGTGTGACTGAGAATTTCCAGGTGGGCAGGGACTATGGTTAAATCTGGATTGGTGTATATAATTTGCTAATTGGGATCTGGCCACAGACCCTCTTCACCACAACACATACCTCGGTGAGAAGCCAGGGGTTCTCTTTGGTCAGCTCATCCCAGTTGACATCTTGGGTGACTGTAGCCCACCTGTTGAGTGCGGTGACGTCACATTGGAGATGCCTCTGCAGGAGGTCCTTCCCTGCCGCTTCTCGAATGGCCTTAGCGGACATCTCGGATTATATATTTTTCCTTTTTCAATTGCACAATTTCTGCAAACAAATCAAGAAAAACGGTCAATTGCTTTTAATTTATGGAAAATTGTGCTTTTTGGTAAAAAAAAATATTAAACAAATATTTTAAAAAAGGAGGCAAAAGGTATTCTTGACAGTGACAAGATATTTTGGGTGAAAAAATAAAAGTAAAAAATCATTAATTGACAAACAGTGCCCCATACTATTTTCCACCGTATTTTTTTCAAAAACCAAAATTCTGATTTTGATTCTGATTTATACTATCATCAACTTTACCCTAAGTAGGGTTTTCAGTTTGTACATGCTTGACCGAAGCCTGCCACATGTACAGCGCATTGCAGAATGTGGGTTCAAATCCCGGCCGTGACACATAATTGCTTATAGGGGGCAGAGGCAGTTTAACAACTGCCTTGTTCTGGACTAGTTACCCCTCCCAGTCCTGTTCGCACCGTGAAGAGGCTGGCTATTAACTTATCTTGTTTCAGTGCGAGAGGCTGGTTTCTTCAGTGTGGAGTCGTTGTAACAACTCAATGACTTAGTAGCCCCCACCTTGGAGTGGCCATTGGCCTTGTGTGGGGCGAATTTGCATTTAAAAAAAATAAAATAAAATAAAAAAAATCGCCCGCAACAAAAAACATCAAAATTTTCAATCAAAACATTTTACTACTTTTTACCTGTCAAAATCTTACATGTAATAGCTCATTGGAAAGCTTAGTTTCAGCTATCTAATAATGTACATAAAATAGCAATCGGAAGTACATTTGTGTACGTGCGAAAGCCTAGGTTTTATGAATGAACCACTCTCGTCCCGCCCAGCCTTTCGCGAAGTGTTCCGAGATCGGGCACATTCGGCGCGTAAAATACACTCTCCGCTCAAAACTAAACAAAATTACGGCTCAAAACTTTCACATATGATAGAAAAGAGGTGTAAAATTCATTCAGACACCGCTCTTACCTTTCAACTTGAAGATTTCACCTCGAAAAAAACGGTGTTTACTTTTTATCTCTTCGTAACTTCGGTTGTAGAGTAGTTATGGAGATCGAGCAAGCATGGGTATGTAAAGGAGCCCTTTGACTCAATAGGGAAACACGTTTTCATGTCAATCACAATGTACTCGGGCGCGGAGACAGCTCCGAAGTGGATGCCCTCAGCAGAGCGCGGCAAATTTTACGCGCCGAATGCGCCCGATCTCAGAACACTTCGCGAAAGGCTGGGCGGGACGAGAGTGGTTCATTCATAAAAACCTAGGCTTTCGCACGTACTTCTGATTGCTATTTTATGTACATTGTTGGATAGCTGAAACTATAAGCTTTCCAATGAGCTATTACATGTAAGATTTTGACAGGTAAAAGTAGTAAAATGTTTTGATTTAAAATTTTGATGTTTTTTGTTGCGGGCGATGCGCTGTTCGTGTGGCGGGCTTCGGTCAAGCATGTACATGTACAAACTGAAAACCCTATTATGAGGGAAACGAGCACGAACGCTGTGCGTGTGTATCACGGTGTATGTAGGCCGATTCAACGGTTTTGGTGTCATTAGGGATGTACACAGTGTATGGACAGTCGTGCTTCATCAAATGCTGTATATTTGATTAAATAAAACAGGATTCCTCAAAAACTACTCGTCCGATTTTCTTGATTTAAAAACCATTGTATTTCTTTCATCAATACCTTTAATTTGATATAAATATTGAGCATATTGGTTTAGGAATAATTTTTCACCTGAAAACCCTACCCTAAGTAAGTCTTGATAATTAGGAAAGAATGTAGAAAAATCTACCACTTTTTCTATCCAAATATGGCAAATGTCACAGATTTTCCTTTATAAGATAGAGGACACACTTAAGGAGAGGAAAATATAGTCAAGTGAGGATTGTACTTTTACTACACTGGTCTATGAGAATTGAGTAGTATTTTGTAGTACAGTGTACTGAACCGGTAAAATAATTCAGTTTTTAAGTTTTTGCTTCTAGTAGTTCCTGAATTCTGTGAATAAAACCACAGCATTAACAGTGCCATACCACTTTTACCAGGAAATCCCAGAGAAAATGACGTCACAAACACCCGGACACAACACAACACATGCGGTGCAACCACTGTTCAAAATCGACCGTTTTCTCAAACAAAATTGGTCTCTTGTGCCAACCCAAGAGCAAATACATTCTTCATAGAAGAAAAATTATGTACAGAAAGAGGTTATCTGTGAATAAAAGCAACTGTATAGCCAAAATATGTTAATTCTGTGTGATGGATTCACCAAAAATTTCACCGTGATTTCTCGTTGACGCCTGCCGTAAAAGCCCCGACAAAATTCGAAGGAATTACGGTGGCGACACTACAGCAGAATAGAAATGCTCGGTCCTCAAATGTACAGAAGCCTAGCTTAAGTTACAACGAAATTAAGTCGGATAAATACTAGGTACTATCAGCTTTCTTACCTCGTTTGTCTCTTTTTTTGAAACAATGAAATTGAAGTCTATTTTCAAACTATAAAGTCGAGGGTTTTGCAGTTTCTGGTCAGATATTGTGCAGTCTAATCACGCGACACGTCATACGATGTTCGTTATATTTCACAAGGTGGTCGCTACCTCCCCTACGCTACGTCTGTGTGCAATTTCAGGCGACGCGATATATACGGATGATATTATGTGTACGTGTACATCATGTACAGTGCTAGTGCATGCAGTGCATATTTTGTATGGTGTCATGTCATGTCACACCACGCACACGTGTACGTGTTTTACCATTATACAAAATATCTGGCAGTGTGTGACATAAGGTCAAAATTACCATATACACACTGTGATTGGATAGTTTTATTTTAAAGCTCCTCCTACTTTTGTGCTTAAAGGAGTTATCGCTTGTCACTTTAATTCTACAGTTGGGGGATCCGGGAAAGCATCCGGTTTCAGGTCATCGGCTTCAAAATCAGTACGGTGCCGGACGCGGTTTTTTCCTGACCATCTGTTTTATGCCAACAGAGAAATACGTTAAACCATGGTGAAACATTGTATACACGTGGATCAAATTTCCCATATACAAAGTATGGTGGCTAAGTGAGGCCTTACAAATCGGGCAAACGTTCATACCCTTTGTGAAAAAACTCGTTTAAAGCACAGCACGGCAGAATTCCAATCGATCCAGCAATTTTGGTTGAAATTGGACATCGTTTCATAGCAAAAAAATAAGAAAAAGGGGGGGGGGGAGAAAAGAAAATTAAATATGCCGACGCGCGGGTCTGAGGCGACGCGCGCAGAGACCAGAAACCGGAGACTTTTTGGGGGCCTTATATCCCAATCATTCTGAGAAATTAAATGCTATAAAATGTTATAATCTTAGAGAAAACAGTTATTAATTATTATTATGTCGAATATAAAAAAGTTGCCTGCAGAAAGTTGCCGCCTGTCTAAGTACTTTTAGTCTTAAAAACCTATAAAAAAACAACCCATGTATATATCATTTTTCTCAGAAACCTGAGCACACACCCATGTTGTGATGAAAATTTCACAGGTCAGTTAGGGTTTATTAAAAACTCAGATGGTCGAAATGACCTTATGGAGGAGGGCCAAAGTCATGGTACAGCCAAGCCTTTGAGAAGACCAGCCAGTCCCAGGCTTTGCCCCTGCCTACTTACTGGCCTATATAATCTCCTTACTGAGCTCAAAGGACCCTTTACAAATAAATGGATCTTCAAATAGCTCTTATTGTTAACACAGACTGTCTTTTGTATGACTCACAAAAGACAGATTAAGAGGCAGCAGCGTAGCCACGGAGGGGGGCCTGGGGGCATCCCCCCCCCACAATTTCCAGTGCCCCCCCCAGGTGCCCCCACGAAAAATCCCGATAGTGCCCCAAAAAAAGAAAAGAAAAAGGGAAACTAGATATAAGTTTTTGTCACAACAAAAACAAGGTGTTCGGTTGAAGTTAAAATGGTTACGTCATTAATTCGAAGTGTTGGAGATTTATAAGTACATGGACCAAGAATAAAGTATATGAAATTTCAGAGAAGTTCTAATTTATGTGAATGAGGAAGATAATACGTCACAGTGAACATGCTGTAAAAAATAATAGGAAAGTTTTATAAGTACATGGACCAAGAATAAAGTATTTGAAATTTCAGAGGTTTTATAAGTACATGGACCAAAAATAAAGTATTTGAAATTTCAGAGTTCTAATTCATGTGAATGAGGAAAATAATATGTCACAGTGAACATGCTGTAAAAATAATAGGAAGGTTTTATAAGTACATGGACCAAGAATAAAGTATTTGAAAATTATAGAGAAGTTCTAATTTATGTAAATAAAATGGGGAAAAAAGTGTATAATTTTGGAGTAGCTGGACCATTGAAATTGAAAAGGGCATTGGTTGTTTTCAAAATTGTACACAATTATTCTTGACAAAATCCTTCCTCCATGATGTGACTGTTTCATTATCTCAATAAAGGTGCTGATATTTGTTTCTGGGCTACTTTAGTGAGAAAATTAAGTGCCACTATAAAGTAAACTGCAATGCAGCCATCAGGTATGTCTTATTGTATTGGTAGGTCCCTACACACCCTTCCAATATAATGCATACCATGCCTAACGACTAACGTTAATGAGGAAAATATTTTCAATAATTTTTAGTTTCTTAAATTTACACAAATAATTAATGTAATGATGAAAGTTGCATACCAATAGCATCATGGACGTCTTTGCAAGGGATTAGATTAATATTTGTTTTTTAAATTAATATTACTACACACAAGGTCAGTCACTAACAGTCATAAGAATCTGACTTCCTTCCTCAATTATTAATAATAATATTGAAGTACATCATTCACTATGCGTATGTGTGGTACTGCCTACTGGTAAGCCTACATTTGTACAAACTACGAAGTAAACTCACCAAAACCTAACTAGCCCCATATCAAATTCCTCCAAATCAACATGCCATTTTGTCAACAAACGCCGATTTGACAGTGTAAGTGTGAAGGGTACCATCGGAAGGGTATACCGTCGTGTACACATGTACGTAAGCTTGTTTACAAAAATCATCAACTTTGACCAATTTCTTAAAGTAATTTCTCGCTGTTTTCACCTTTTTACTTACACCATACTAGTAAGAAGCACCAATCAGGTGTCTGCAGATGACTTCGATGTGCTTGTAAAACTTTGAATCAGTAGAAAAGTGGAATGAATTTTCGTTACCTTTTACAGCGATATGCTCCACAAACGCGTTATAAGTTTATAAATATATGTGATGATCAGCGCCACCAAGTGACCACTAAAAGTTTTGAAATTCAACAAACTCAAATAAAATAATTATTAAAAGGCACACAAATCAGTAAAGCAGGTGCCCAGGTGGACATCTCTCGGTGAAACCCCCTCTTACATTTCATGTCCACTATTAAGCAATCCGATTAGCGTAACGGGAAACTTCACGCTAAACTTGGCATTGATAGTATAAGACGAATTAATTTCTTTTGCACCGATTGTGTAAAGACCACTAAAGTTGTATAGCGCCCTCTATAGTTAGAATTTCTAACGCACAATCGTGGACACTGAATTAATTTCTTCTGCACTGATGATTGTAAAGACCACTAAAGTTGTATAGCGCCCTCTATAGTTAGAATTTCTAACGCACAGTGAACATACACTGAATGTGGGTCATTACGTATGTGGGCTTGACGTCATCATGACGTCACTGTTGCGGTTTCCTGATCATCATGACGTCACTAAGTTTCATCTACAAGTTAAGGTCTAACTATGTGTGAAGTTTGAAGGTTTTTAAAACTTGGCAAGTATGTTTTTATTTGCGGACAAGATGGGGGAGAAGAAGAAGAAGAAGTTAAAAAAAATAATAATAAATAAAAAACCGAACAAAAACAATAGGTGTTTCGGGTACATACCCGAACACCTAAAAAAACATACCCCTGGGTCCCCCCACTGAAAAGCAGTTCTCCATACATGGTCGGACAGATACGGTAAAAAGTGTCATTAAGTATTGTGCACAGTTTGCCTACCATTGGCATATGTACTGAAAGAAGCAGTGAAGCAATAACAGATTAACCAATCAGGCTACACTCCACCACCAACACCAACATAATTATGAATATGGATGAAGTGAACTGTATGAGCCAGCAAGCCCCCTGTTGTTTAAGCCTATTAGTAAACCAAGATATAAACAAAGGTGATAATTGGCTCTACCAAACTGATACTGGGATCAAGAAGTTTGACCTTGGCGGGAGTACAGTGTTGTACCATGGTACAATGACTTAGGAAATCCAGCAATTAGGATAGGCCCAATGGTGAACCTTATGTCATGACGGAAAAAACCCTAATAGTGTACCATATAATGTCGTTGTTTGATTTGGGGATATGCCATAAAATACAAGACAAGACCACGAACGGTCAGATGGAAATACAAAAACAGCAAAACACTAATCATGAATAAAAAGCAAATTTTACGAGTCATGGTACTATGATAACAATTAACAAAGATAATACACATAAGTAGTTTACATAGAACAATTTTATAGGTACATTTTAATTTTATATTTAAATGCATTAAGTGTAGACGAGTTTCTAATAATCACTGGGAAGCTTGTTTTAGTTGATTGCACCAGTATATCGAATTGTGTGTTGAAATATTTGTGTCCTGTGTTTTGGAAGATGAATATGTTTTGGTTGAAGTTCTGGTGTTGTAGTTATGAATGTTGTAACTAAATTTGAAGAGCTCTTGCCAATTGAATTGAGAATTTATTTTTTGACCCAAAAGTAGTCAAATCTATTATTCATGAGATAATAATAAACTATCGGACAATATTGGAGAATACTATAATGTTTATTAATATGTGGATATATTGGGGTGTCGTGGCCGAGCGGTCTAGCTTACCGGATTCAAGTTCTGGTGTTAGCAACATAATGTGGGTTGGTTCGAATCACGGCCGTGACACTTGTGTCCTTGAGCAAGACACTTAATCATAATTGCTTCTCTCCACCCAGGGGTTAAATGGGTACCTGTGAAGGCAGAGTTGGTTTGCTCTATATGCGCTAGAAATGGCAGCAATTGAGTTGTATACTCCCCAGGGAGCTGAGATAGTTTCAGGAATGATTTATGAGCATGAGCCTTATGAGCAGGGATAATAATATAATGCGCCTTGAGCACCACTTAGTTGGTGGATACGTGCGCTATATAAATCCACACATTATTATTATTATTATTATATAATTATATATTCACAAATGAATATTATTCAATAATAATATTCTATTCTGGACTTGGACTATTAGGCCAAAACAAGTCTCTGGTTTCTGGTCTCCGCGCGCGTCGCCTCAGACCCAGGTGTCGGCATTTTTCTTTCTTTCTTTATTTATTTTTGCTATGAAACGATGTCCAAAATTGCAGCCAAAATTGTTGGATCGATTGGAATTCTGCTGTGCTGTGCTTTAAACGACTTTTTCACACAGGAGTATGAACGTTTTCCCAATTTGTGAGGCTTCTCTTAGCCACCATACATTGTATATGTGAAATTTGTTCCCCGCGTACACAATGTAAATTTTTAATTTTTTTTTTATTGTTAAGAAATAATAGAAGCGGAACCGTTAATCGATAAAACCGCCACGCGAGTCGCTAATATGAGGTGCCGTATATGACTAAATGAGCATTTACAAATATATAAGACTAAACTAAATATAGAAGAGCAAATCCATATATTTAAGAGCAAATCCATATATTTAAGAGCAAACCCATATATTTAAGAGCAAACTCATATATTTAAGAGCAAACTCATATATTTAAGAGCAAAACCATATATTTAAGAGCAAACTCATATATTTAAGAGCAAAACCATATATAAAGGACAAATACAAATATATAAAGGATCACAGTCAAATATAAAAAGGATCAAAAATATATATATAAAGTGTCAAAAACAAATATATAAAATAAGACCAACACAAATATAAAAGTTTTGAACAGCGCCCTCTGTATAATGGACGTAACTTCAAATATTGAAGACATGGACATTTCATATAAATATTGAAGACATGGACATTTTCATATTATTGAAGACATAAGTTTCATATAAAGGACGTCAACAGTTGTCAACGAAGATCGAGCCGATTTTCGTCCTGGCCGAAAATTGAGCTTTAGTCTGGTACCTTGTGTAAAAGCTGATTTTTCGTTCGAGACGGTCGGTCAGATACGTACACACACGTACACATCAAACGTCTCGCCTGTTATTGATGTGCGATGGGTGAAGCTACGCTGAGTATTGACAACTTTTTCAGCAATTGTGTGAGTCATATACAGGACGCTGAAAGGCATATATGCACACCGAAAATGTAAATATTATTGAAATAATTAAAACAAAAGACGCCTCGAAGATTGTCTTGTTGTATTGGGAGTTTTGTATTCTCACTCGGAGGCAGTAGCTTACTACGAGGAAGTGCATTCTACTTCTACTTCTAGTATAAGTTAACGTACATTTTGCGACCGGCGTGAAGTTGGTTACTTATTCGACGTTTGACATTCAATATCAAACAAGTAACGGTTACTGGTTTGTAAAACTTGTAGCTTTGCATGGTGAGGATGATAAGTAAGACTAATTGCGGTGACACCATGTGGAATCTCAATTGAGTAGTAATTAGTTCTGAAAAGAACTGGGGGTACAACTCTGTACCCCCAGTTCTTTTCAGAACTAATTACTACTCAATTGGTTACTGGTTTGACATTCGATTTAATGCATGTCCTAGTAAGTATATGGGACAATTGCATTCGGTCAGTTGCTAGTGGTCAGACCCTTTTGGCCGGGCACTGTTAGGTATCAATGTATAGAGGATGACCCAAGGATGACCTCAAAGGTCACCTTGATCCGGCCATTGGGGTCCTTATATTTTTTATTAATTTTTAAATATTTTTATTGTCATATATACAGTGTACATGCTGTTAAAAACGCCCCAAATGTAATGGTCAGTTTCTAGTGGTCAGACCATTTTGGCCGGGCACTGTTAGGTATCAATGTAAAGAGGATGGCCCAAGGATGACCTCAATAGTCACCTTGACCTGGCCAATGGGGTCCTTATATTTTTTATTAATTTTTAAATATTTACTATATACAGGGTACATACTGTTAAAAACGCCCCAAATGTAATGGTCAGTTTCTAGTGGTCAGACCCTTTTGGCCGGGCACTGTTAGGTATCAATGTACATGTATAGAGGATGATCCAAGGATGACCTCAAAGGTCACCTTGACCCGGCCATTGGGGTCCTTATATTTTGTATAAATTTTTTAATATTTTTATTGTCATATATACCGTGTACATGCTGTTAAAAACACCCCAAATGTAATGGTCAGTTTCTAGTGGTCAGACCCTTTTGGCCGGGCACTGTTTGGTATCAATGTAAAGAGGATGACCCGAGGATGACCTCAATGGTCACCTTGACCCGGCCATTAGGGTCCTTATATTTGTTATTAATTTTTAAATATTTACTATATTTTATTGTCATATATACATGTACAGTGTACATATGCTGTTAAAAACGCCCCAAATGTAATGGTCAGTTTCTAGTGGTCAGACCCTTTTGGCCGGGCACTGTTAGGTATCAATGTATAGAGGATGACCCAAGGATGACCCGGCCATTGGGGTCCTTATATTTTTTATTAATGTTTTAATATTTTTATTGTCATATATACAGTGTACATGCTGTTAAAAAAGCCCCAAATGTAATGGTCAGTTTCTAGTGGTCAGACCATTTTGGCCGGGTACTGTTAGGTATCAATGTAAAGAGGATGACCCAAGGATGACCTCAATAGTCACCTTGACCCGGCCAATGGGGTCCTTATATTTTTTATTAATCTTTAAATATTTACTATATTCAGGGTACATACTGTTAAAAACGCCCCAAATGTAATGGTCAGTTTCTAGTAGTCAGACCCTTTTGGCCGGGCACTGTTAGGTATCAATGTATAGAGGATGACCCAAGGATGACCTCAAAGGTCACCTTGACCCGGCCATTGGGGTCCTTATATTTTTTATTAATTTTTTAATATTTTTATTGTCATATATACAGTGTACATGCTGTTAAAAACGCCCCAAATCTAATGGTCAGTTTCTAGTGGTCAGACCCTTTTGGCCGGGCACTGTTTGGTATCAATGTAAAGAGGATGACCCAAGGATGACCTCAATGGTCACCTTGATCCGGCCATTGGGGTCCTTATAATTTGTATTAATTTTTAAATATTTACTATATTTTATTGTCATATACACATGTACAGTGTACATATGCTGTTAATAACGCCCCAAATGTAATGGTCAGTTTGTAGTGGTCAGTCCCTTTTGGCCGGGCACTGTTAGGTATCAATGTAAAGAGGATGACCCAAGGATGACCTCAATAGTCACCTTGACCCGGCCAATGGGGTCCTTATATTTTTTATTAATTTTTAAATATTTACTATATACAGGGTACATACTGTTAAAAACGCCCCAAATGTAATGGTCAGTTTCTAGTGGTCAGACCCTTTTGGCCGGGCACTGTTAGGTATCAATGTATAGAGGATGACCCAAGGATGACCACAAAGGTCACCTTGATCCGGCCATTGGGGTCCTTATATTTTTTATTAATTTTTGTAATATTTTTATTGTCATATATACAGTGTACATGCTGTTAAAAACGCCCCAAATGTAATGGTCAGTTTGTAGTGGTCAGACCATTTTGGCCGGGCACTGTTAGGTATGAATGTAAAGAGGATGACCCAAAGATTACCTCAATGGTCACCTTGATCCGGCCAATGAGGTCCTTATATTTTTTATTAATTTTTAAATATTTACTATATACAGGGTACATACTGTTAAAAACGCCCCAAATGTAATGGTCAGTTTCTAGTGGTCAGACCCTTTTGGCCGGGCACTGTTAGGTATCAGTGTATAGAGGATGACCCAAGGATGACCTCAAAGGTCACCTTGACCCGGCCATTGGGGTCCTTATATTTTTTATTAATTTTTAAATATTTTTATTGTCATATATACAGTGTACATGCTGTTAAAAACGCCCCAAATGTAATGGTCAGTTTCTAGTGGTCAGACCCTTTTGGCCGGGCACTGTTAGGTATCAATGTAAAGAGGATGACCCAAAGATGACCTCAATGGTCACCTTGACCCGGCCAATGGGGTCCTTATATTTTTTATTAATTTTTAAATATTTACTATATACAGGGTACATACTGTTACAAACGCCCCAAATGTAATGGTCAGTTTCTAGTGGTCAGACCCTTTTGGCCGGGCACTGTTAGGTATCAGTGTATAGAGGATGACCCAAGGATAACCTCAAAGGTCACCTTGACCCGGCCATTGGGGTCCTTATATTTTTTATTAATTTTTTAATATTTTTATAGTCATATATACAGTGTACATGCTGTTAAAAACGCCCCAAATGTAATGGTCAGTTTGTAGTGGTCAGACCATTTTGGCCGGGCACTGTTAGGTATGAATGTAAAGAGGATGACCCAAAGATTACCTCAATGGTCACCTTGATCCGGCCAATGGGGTCCTTATATTTTTTATTAATTTTTAAATATTTACTATATACAGGGTACATACTGTTAAAAACGCCCCAAATGTAATGGTCAGTTTCTAGTGGTCAGACCCTTTTGGCCGGGCACTGTTAGGTATCAGTGTATAGAGGATGACCCAAGGATGACCTCAAAGGTCACCTTGATCCGGCCATTGGGGTCCTTATATTTTTTATTAATTTTTAAATATTTTTATAGTCATATATACAGTGTACATGCTGTTAAAAACGCCCCAAATGTAATGGTCAGTTTGTAGTGGTCAGACCCTTTTGGCCGGTCACTGTTAGGTATCAGTGTAGAGGATGACCCAAGTATAACCTCAAACGTCACCTTGACCCGGCCATTTGTGTCCGTATATTTTTTATTAATTTTTTAATATTTTTATAGTCATATATACAGTGTACATTCTGTTAAAAACGCCCCAAATCTAATGGTCAGTTTCTAGTGGTCAGACCCTTTTGGCCGGGCACTGTTTGGTATCAATGTAAAGAGGATGACCCAAGGATGACCTCAATGGTCACCTTGATCCGGCCATTGGGGTCCTTATAATTGTTATTAATTTTTAAATATTTACTATATTTTATTGTCATATATACATGTACAGTGTACAGTGTACATATGCTGTTAATAACGCCCCAAATGTAATGGTCAGTTTGTAGTGGTCAGACCATTTTGGCCGGGCACTGTTAGGTATCAATGTAAAGAGGATGACCCAAAGATGACCTCAATGGTCACCTTGACCCGGCCAATGGTGTCCTTATATTTTTTATTAATTTTTTAATATTTTTATTGTCATATATACAGTGTACATACTGTTAAAAAAGCCCCAAATGTAATGGTCAGTTTCTAGTGGTCAGACCATTTTGGCCGGGCACTGTTAGGTATCAATGTAAAGAGGATGACCCAAGGATGACCTCAATAGTCACCTTGACCCGGCCAATGGGGTCCTTATATTTTGTATTAATTTTTAAATATTTACTATATACAGGGTACATACTGTTAAAAACGCCCCAAATGTAATGGTCAGTTTCTAGTGGTCAGACCCTTTTGGCCGGGCACTGTTAGGTATCAGTGTATAGCGGATGACCCAAGGATGACCTCAAAGGTCACCTTGACCCGGCCATTGGGGTCCTTATATTTTTTATTAATTTTTTAATATTTTTATAGTCATATATACAGCGTACATGCTGTTAAAAACGCCCCAAATGTAATGGTCAGTTTCTAGTGGTCAGACCCTTTTGGCCGGGCACTGTTTGGTATCAATGTAAAGGGGATGACCCGAGGATTACCTCAATGGTCACCTTGATTCAGCCATTGGGGTCCTTATATTTTTTATTAATTTTTAAATATTTACTATATACAGGGTACATACTGTTAAAAACGCCCCAAATGTAATGGTCAGTTTCTAGTGGTCAGACCCTTTTGGCCGGGCACTGTTTGGTATCAATCTAAAGAGGATGACCCAAGGATGACCTCAAACGTCACCTTGACCCGGCCATTGGGGTCCTTATATTTGTTATAAATTTTTTAATATTATTATTGTCATATATACAGTGTACATGCTGTTAAAAACGCCCCAAATGTAATGGTCAGTTTCTAGTGGTCAGACCCTTTTGGCCGGGCACTGTTAGGTATCAATGTATAGAGGATGACCCAAGGATGACCTCAATGGTCACCTTGATCCGGCCATTGGGGTCCTTATAATTTTTATTAATTTTTAAATATTTACTATATTTTATTGTCATATATACATGTACAGTGTACATATGCTGTTAATAACGCCCCAAATGTAATGGTCAGTTTGTAGTGGTCAGTCCCTTTTGGCCGGGCACTGTTAGGTATCAATGTAAAGAGGATGACCCAAGGATGACCTCAATAGTCACCTTGACCCGGCCAATGGGGTCCTTATATTTTTTATTAATTTTTAAATATTTACTATATACAGGGTACATACTGTTAAAAACGCCCCAAATGTAATGGTCAGTTTCTAGTGGTCATACCCTTTTGGCCGGGCACTGTTAGGTATCAGTGTATAGAGGATGACCCAAGGATGACCTCAAAGGTCACCTTGACCCGGCCATTGGGGTCCTTATATTTTTTATTAATTTTTTAATATTTTTATTGTCATATATACAGTGTACATGCTGTTGAAAACGCCCCAAATGTAATGGTCAGTTTGTAGTGGTCAGACCATTTTGGCCGGGTACTGTTAGGTATCAATGTAAAGAGGATGACCCAAAGATGACCTCAATGGTCACCTTGACCCGGCCAATGGGGTCCTTATATTTTTTATTAATTTTTAAATATTTACTATATACAGGGTACATACTGTTAAAAACGCCCCAAATGTAATGGTCAGTTTCTAGTGGTCATACCCTTTTGGCCGGACACTGTTAGGTATCAGTGTATAGAGGATGACCCAAGGATGACCTCAAAGGTCACCTTGACCCGGCCATTGGGGTCCTTATATTTTTTATTAATTTTTAAATATTTTTATTGTCATATATACAGTGTACATGCTGTTAAAAACGCCCCAAATGTAATGGTCAGTTTCTAGTGGTCAGACCATTTTGGCCGGGCACTGTTAGATATCAATGTAAAGAGGATGACCTAAAGATGACCTCAATGGTCACCTTGATCCGGCCAATGGGGTCCTTATATTTTTTATTAATTTTTAAATATTTACTATATACAGGGTACATACTGTTAAAAACGCCCCAAATGTAATGGTCAGTTTCTAGTGGTCAGACCCTTTTGGCCGGGCACTGTTAGGTATCAGTGTATAGAGGATGACCCAAGGATAACCTCAAAGGTCACCTTGACCCGGCCATTGGGGTCCTTATATTTTTTATTAATTTTTAAATATTTTTATAGTCATATATACAGTGTACATGCTGTTAAAAACGCCCCAAATGTAATGGTCAGTTTGTAGTGGTCAGACCCTTTTGGCCGGGCACTGTTAGGTATCAGTGTATAGAGGATGACCCAAGGATAACCTCAAACGTCACCTTGACCCGGCCATTGGGGTCCTTATATTTTTTATTAATTTTTTAATATTTTTATTGTCATATATACAGTGTACATGCTGTTAAAAACGCCCCAAATCTAATGGTCAGTTTCTAGTGGTCAGACCCTTTTGGCCGGGCACTGTTTGGTATCAATGTAAAGAGGATGACCCAAGGATGACCTCAATGGTCACCTTGATCCGGCCATTGGGGTCCTTATAATTGTTATTAATTTTTAAATATTTACTATATTTTATTGTCATATATACATGTACAGTGTACAGTGTACATATGCTGTTAATAACGCCCCAAATGTAATGGTCAGTTTGTAGTGGTCAGACCATTTTGGCCGGGCACTGTTAGGTATCAATGTAAAGAGGATGACCCAAAGATGACCTCAATGGTCACCTTGACCCGGCCAATGGTGTCCTTATATTTTTTATTAATTTTTTAATATTTTTATTGTCATATATACAGTGTACATACTGTTAAAAAAGCCCCAAATGTAATGGTCAGTTTCTAGTGGTCAGACCATTTTGGCCGGGCACTGTTAGGTATCAATGTAAAGAGGATGACCCAAGGATGACCTCAATAGTCACCTTGACCCGGCCAATGGGGTCCTTATATTTTGTATTAATTTTTAAATATTTACTATATACAGGGTACATACTGTTAAAAACGCCCCAAATGTAATGGTCAGTTTCTAGTGGTCAGACCCTTTTGGCCGGGCACTGTTAGGTATCAGTGTATAGAGGATGACCCAAGGATGACCTCAAAGGTCACCTTGATCCGGCCATTGGGGTCCTTATATTTTTTATTAATTTTTTAATATTTTTATAGTCATATATACAGCGTACATGCTGTTAAAAACGCCCCAAATGTAATGGTCAGTTTCTAGTGGTCAGACCCTTTTGGCCGGGCACTGTTTGGTATCAATGTAAAGGGGATGACCCGAGGATTACCTCAATGGTCACCTTGATTCAGCCATTGGGGTCCTTATATTTTTTATTAATTTTTAAATATTTACTATATACAGGGTACATACTGTTAAAAACGCCCCAAATGTAATGGTCAGTTTCTAGTGGTCAGACCCTTTTGGCCGGGCACTGTTTGGTATCAATGTAAAGAAGATGATCCAAGGATGACCTCAAAGGTCACCTTGACCCGGCCATTGGGGTCCTTATATTTGTTATAAATTTTTTAATATTATTATTGTCATATATACAGTGTACATGCTGTTAAAAACGCCCCAAATGTAATGGTCAGTTTCTAGTGGTCAGACCCTTTTGGCCGGGCACTGTTAGGTATCAATGTATAGAGGATGACCCAAGGATGACCTCAATGGTCACCTTGATCCGGCCATTGGGGTCCTTATAATTTGTATTAATTTTTAAATATTTACTATATTTTATTGTCATATACACATGTACAGTGTACATATGCTGTTAATAACGCCCCAAATGTAATGGTCAGTTTGTAGTGGTCAGTCCCTTTTGGCCGGGCACTGTTAGGTATCAATGTAAAGAGGATGACCCAAGGATGACCTCAATAGTCACCTTGACCCGGCCAATGGGGTCCTTATATTTTTTATTAATTTTTAAATATTTACTATATACAGGGTACATACTGTTAAAAACGCCCCAAATGTAATGGTCAGTTTCTAGTGGTCAGACCCTTTTGGCCGGGCACTGTTAGGTATCAATGTATAGAGGATGACCCAAGGATGACCTCAAAGGTCACCTTGACCCGGCCATTGGTGTCCTTATATTTGTTATTAATTTTTTAATATTTTTATTGTCATATATACAGTGTACATGCTGTTGAAAACGCCCCAAATGTAATGGTCAGTTTGTAGTGGTCAGACCATTTTGGCCGGGTACTGTTAGGTATCAATGTAAAGAGGATGACCCAAAGATGACCTCAATGGTCACCTTGACCCGGCCAATGGGGTCCTTATATTTTTATTAATTTTAAATATTTACTATATACAGGGTACATACTGTTAAAAACGCCCCAAATGTAATGGTCAGTTTCTAGTGGTCATACCCTTTTGGCCGGACACTGTTAGGTATCAGTGTATAGAGGATGACCCAAGGATGACCTCAAAGGTCACCTTGACCCGGCCATTGGGGTCCTTATATTTTTTATTAATTTTTAAATATTTTTATTGTCATATATACAGTGTACATGCTGTTAAAACGCCCCAAATGTAATGGTCAGTTTCTAGTGGTCAGACCATTTTGGCCGGGCACTGTTGAGATATCAATGTAAGAGGATGATCCAAAGATGACCGCAATGGTCACCTTGATCCGGCCAATGGGGTCCTTATATTTTTTATTAATTTTTAAATATTTACTATATACAGGGTACATACTGTTAAAAACGCCCCAAATGTAATGGTCAGTTTCTAGTGGTCAGACCCTTTTGGCCGGGCACTGTTAGGTATCAGTGTATAGAGGATGACCCAAGGATGACCTCAAAGGTCACCTTGACCCGGCCATTGGGGTCCTTATATTTTTTATTAATTTTTTAATATTTTTATAGTCATATATACAGTGTACATGCTGTTAAAAACGCCCCAAATGTAATGGTCAGTTTGTAGTGGTCAGACCCTTTTGGCCGGGCACTGTTAGGTATCAGTGTATAGAGGATGACCCAAGGATGACCTCAAACGTCACCTTGACCCGGCCATTGGGGTCCTTATATTTTTTATTAATTTTTTAATATTTTTATTGTCATATATACAGTGTACATGCTGTTAAAAACGTCCTAAATGTAATGGTCAGTTTGTAGTGGTCAGACCCTTTTGGCCGGTCACTGTTTGGTATCAATGTAAAGAGGATGACCCAAGGATGACCTCAATGGTCACCTTGATCCGGCCATTGGGGTCCTTATAATTTTTATTAATTTTTAAATATTTACTATATTTTATTGTCATATATACATGTACAGTGTACAGTGTACATATGCTGTTAATAACGCCCCAAATGTAATGGTCAGTTTGTAGTGGTCAGACCATTTTGGCCGGGCACTGTTAGGTATCAATGTAAAGAGGATGACCCAAAGATGACCTCAATGGTCACCTTGACCCGGCCAATGGTGTCCTTATATTTTTTATTAATTTTTTAATATTTTTATTGTCATATATACAGTGTACATACTGTTAAAAAAGCCCCAAATGTAATGGTCAGTTTCTAGTGGTCAGACCATTTTGGCCGGGCACTGTTAGGTATCAATGTAAAGAGGATGACCCAAGGATGACCTCAATAGTCACCTTGACCCGGCCAATGGGGTCCTTATATTTTTTATTAATTTTTAAATATTTACTATATACAGGGTACATACTGTTAAAAACGCCCCAAATGTAATGGTCAGTTTCTAGTGGTCAGACCCTTTTGGCCGGGCACTGTTAGGTATCAGTGTATAGAGGATGACCCAAGGATGACCTCAAAGGTCACCTTGATCCGGCCATTGGGGTCCTTATATTTTTTATTAATTTTTTAATATTTTTATTGTCATATATACAGCGTACATGCTGTTAAAAACGCCCCAAATGTAATGGTCAGTTTCTAGTGGTCAGACCCTTTTGGCCGGGCACTGTTTGGTATCAATGTAAAGAGGATGACCCGAGGATTACCTCAATGGTCACCTTGACCCAGCCATTGGGGTCCTTATATTTTTTATTAATTTTTAAATATTTACTATATACAGGGTACATACTGTTAAAAACGCCCCAAATGTAATGGTCAGTTTGTAGTGGTCAGACCATTTTGGCCGGGCACTGTTTGGTATCAATGTAAAGAGGATGACCCAAGGATGACCTCAAAGGTCACCTTGACCCGGCCATTGGGGTCCTTATATTTGTTATAAATTTTTTAATATTATTTTTGTCATATATACAGTGTACATGCTGTTAAAAACGCCCCAAATGTAATGGTCAGTTTCTAGTGGTCAGACCCTTTTGGCCGGGCACTGTTAGGTATCAATGTATAGAGGATGACCCAAGGATGACCTCAATGGTCACCTTGATCCGGCCATTGGGGTCCTTATAATTTTTATTAATTTTTAAATATTTACTATATTTTATTGTCATATATACATGTACAGTGTACATATGCTGTTAATAACGCCCCAAATGTAATGGTCAGTTTGTAGTGGTCAGTCCCTTTTGGCCGGGCACTGTTAGGTATCAATGTAAAGAGGATGACCCAAGGATGACCTCAATAGTCACCTTGACCCGGCCAATGGGGTCCTTATATTTTTTATTAATTTTTAAATATTTACTATATACAGGGTACATACTGTTAAAAACGCCCCAAATGTAATGGTCAGTTTCTAGTGGTCATACCCTTTTGGCCGGGCACTGTTAGGTATCAGTGTATAGAGGATGACCCAAGGATGACCTCAAAGGTCACCTTGACCCGGCCATTGGGGTCCTTATATTTTTTATTAATTTTTTAATATTTTTATTGTCATATATACAGTGTACATGCTGTTGAAAACGCCCCAAATGTAATGGTCAGTTTGTAGTGGTCAGACCATTTTGGCCGGGTACTGTTAGGTATCAATGTAAAGAGGATGACCCAAAGATGACCTCAATGGTCACCTTGACCCGGCCAATGGGGTCCTTATATTTTTTATTAATTTTTAAATATTTACTATATACAGGGTACATACTGTTAAAAACGCCCCAAATGTAATGGTCAGTTTCTAGTGGTCATACCCTTTTGGCCGGACACTGTTAGGTATCAGTGTATAGAGGATGACCCAAGGATGACCTCAAAGGTCACCTTGACCCGGCCATTGGGGTCCTTATATTTTTTATTAATTTTTAAATATTTTTATTGTCATATATACAGTGTACATGCTGTTAAAAACGCCCCAAATGTAATGGTCAGTTTGTAGTGGTCAGACCATTTTGGCCGGGCACTGTTAGGTATGAATGTAAAGAGGATGACCCAAAGATTACCTCAATGGTCACCTTGATCCGGCCAATGGGGTCCTTATATTTTTTATTAATTTTTAAATATTTACTATATACAGGGTACATACTGTTAAAAACGCCCCAAATGTAATGGTCAGTTTCTAGTGGTCAGACCCTTTTGGCCGGGCACTGTTAGGTATCAGTGTATAGAGGATGACCCAAGGATAACCTCAAAGGTCACCTTGACCCGGCCATTGGGGTCCTTATATTTTTTATTAATTTTTTAATATTTTTATAGTCATATATACAGTGTACATGCTGTTAAAAACGCCCCAAATGTAATGGTCAGTTTGTAGTGGTCAGACCATTTTGGCCGGGCACTGTTAGATATCAATGTAAAGAGGATGACCTAAAGATGACCTCAATGGTCACCTTGATCCGGCCAATGGGGTCCTTATATTTTTTATTAATTTTTAAATATTTACTATATACAGGGTACATACTGTTAAAAACGCCCCAAATGTAATGGTCAGTTTCTAGTGGTCAGACCCTTTTGGCCGGGCACTGTTAGGTATCAGTGTATAGAGGATGACCCAAGGATAACCTCAAAGGTCACCTTGACCCGGCCATTGGGGTCCTTATATTTTTTATTAATTTTTTAATATTTTTATAGTCATATATACAGTGTACATGCTGTTAAAAACGCCCCAAATGTAATGGTCAGTTTGTAGTGGTCAGACCCTTTTGGCCGGGCACTGTTAGGTATCAGTGTATAGAGGATGACGCAAGGATAACCTCAAACGTCACCTTGACCCGGCCATTGGGGTCCTTATATTTTTTATTAATTTTTTAATATTTTTATTGTCATATATACAGTGTACATGCTGTTAAAAACGCCCCAAATGTAATGGTCAGTTTCTAGTGGTCAGACCCTTTTGGCCGGGCACTGTTTGGTATCAATGTAAAGAGGATGACCCAAGGATGACCTCAATGGTCACCTTGATCCGGCCATTGGGGTCCTTATAATTTTTATTAATTTTTAAATATTTACTATATTTTATTGTCATATATACATGTACAGTGTACAGTGTACATATGCTGTTAATAACGCCCCAAATGTAATGGTCAGTTTGTAGTGGTCAGACCATTTTGGCCGGGCACTGTTAGGTATCAATGTAAAGAGGATGACCCAAAGATGACCTCAATGGTCACCTTGACCCGGCCAATGGTGTCCTTATATTTTTTATTAATTTTTTAATATTTTTATTGTCATATATACAGTGTACATACTGTTAAAAAAGCCCCAAATGTAATGGTCAGTTTCTAGTGGTCAGACCATTTTGGCCGGGCACTGTTAGGTATCAATGTAAAGAGGATGACCCAAGGATGACCTCAATAGTCACCTTGACCCGGCCAATGGGGTCCTTATATTTTGTATTAATTTTTAAATATTTACTATATACAGGGTACATACTGTTAAAAACGCCCCAAATGTAATGGTCAGTTTCTAGTGGTCAGACCCTTTTGGCCGGGCACTGTTAGGTATCAGTGTATAGCGGATGACCCAAGGATGACCTCAAAGGTCACCTTGACCCGGCCATTGGGGTCCTTATATTTTTTATTAATTTTTTAATATTTTTATAGTCATATATACAGCGTACATGCTGTTAAAAACGCCCCAAATGTAATGGTCAGTTTCTAGTGGTCAGACCCTTTTGGCCGGGCACTGTTTGGTATCAATGTAAAGGGGATGACCCGAGGATTACCTCAATGGTCACCTTGACCCAGCCATTGGGGTCCTTATATTTTTTATTAATTTTTAAATATTTACTATATACAGGGTACATACTGTTAAAAACGCCCCAAATGTAATGGTCAGTTTCTAGTGGTCAGACCCTTTTGGCCGGGCACTGTTTGGTATCAATGTAAAGAAGATGATCCAAGGATGACCTCAAAGGTCACCTTGACCCGGCCATTGGGGTCCTTATATTTGTTATAAATTTTTTAATATTATTATTGTCATATATACAGTGTACATGCTGTTAAAAACGCCCCAAATGTAATGGTCAGTTTCTAGTGGTCAGACCCTTTTGGCCGGGCACTGTTAGGTATCAATGTAAAGAGGATGACCCAAGTATGACCTCACAACTTTTCCAAGTTCAACAGCCAATATCTGAAGAACTAAATGACCTATTAGAAAACAAAAAACACAATTGAATTCCTTACATTAATAGCTTGTAATTCTTGTGAAATGAGTTACCATAAATGCTTTGATGGTCAAATTAGTGGCACACTACGATTTTAAAAGGTTATATCTCATAGCTTCAATTTGATGTATAATTTGACAAATCTGGGGGAAAAAATTAAAATAGGGTGTTAAAGCTATATAATGTAATCTTGCCTGCTCAGTAAGGTGGAGAACAAATGGATGATGATGGACATAAATTATGTATACTTCAAAATTTTCCAAGATATTTATTTCATGAAAAATCAGGCCTCGTGTTGAGATTTGGAGGCAATGTGAATGGGAATTTTGATATGGTTCCTGTGCATGAAATGTTCTTTGAAATATACTGAAACGCAAAAGAAACTTACCACCTTTTAAACCTTTAAATATCAACAATAACACTGCGTGTAGTAAATGTGTGAACTTATTTGTGGACAATAGTGTCCTCACTGTCAGACAAAACGGTCACGCATGGTCAGTAGTATGTCTGCCAGATTACGACCAACATTGTGGTGGAGGAGGAGGAGGAGGAGGAGGAGCAATGAGGAGCAATGAGGAGGAGCAGAGTCCTCCTCATTGCTCCTCCTCAAACTCTGCTTCTCCTCATTGCTCCTCCTCCTCCTCCACCACAATGTTGGTCGTAATCTGGCAGACATGCACACAAAATACTGCACACCACACAAAATACTTACTCCCTGCACACAAAATACTGCACACAAAATACCGGAACACTCTCACTGCACCTGGGCGCGCGCGTGAGACACGTCTGGGCGCGCGCGTGGAGGTGTGCTCCTCCTCCTCAATGTTGGTCGTAATGCGGAACACTCTCACTGCACTGCTCCTCCTCATTGTGATGGAGCAGTGGTAACACAATTTTTTTACTTGGCCAAAATGACGTCATAAAAAATTAAAAAAATAAAATCACCGTTTCTCACATCACCTCTCTTCATTCACATACACACGCGTGGTACCAGTATGTGAGAGAGAATCGGGAAATTAAGAGTATTGATCGCGCGCACAGTATCGATTCTACTGTTAAAACGGAAGACAGACAAAAGAACGACTGTACATGAAGCTATTCAAGTATGATTTGTTAAATTTAATTTTAACACCAACAGCAATCTTTGACATCAATATATTTACAGATGGTTTTTATATTGGTTTTAAATTGGAAAACATTTGATAAACTGAAAACATTAAGTATTATTATTATTATTATTATTATTATTATTATTATTATTATTATTATTATTATTATTATTATTATTATTATTATTATTATTATTATTATTATTATTATTATTATTATTATTATTATTATTATTATTATTATTATTATTATTATTATTATTATTGTTATTATTATTATTATTATTATTGTTATTTTAAATTCTAACAAATTCGCGGCCTTTCGCGCGTGAGACACGTCTGGGCGCGCGCGTGGAGGTGTGCTCCTCCTCAATGTTGGTCGTAATGTGGAACACTCTCACTGCACTGCTCCTCCTCATTACAAACTGCACACAAAATACTTACTCCCTCCACACAAACTGCACACAAAATACTGCGCAAGCGCAGCATGCATATTGATGATTTCGGGTGGAGGTGTGCAGTTTGTGTGGTGGAGGGAGTAGTGCGCAAGCGCCGCATGCATATTGATGATTTCGGGCAAGTTTGAGACAGTCGTTTCTCACATCACCTGCCTAGGTCGTTCTTTTGTCTGTCTTCGTACATTGAGTCTTTACTCATTCAGTCTTTACTCATTCAGTCTTTACTCATTCAGTCTTTACTCATTGAATCTTTACTCATTGAGTCTTTACTCATTGAATCTTTACTCATTGAGTCTTTACTCATTGAGTCTTTACTCATTGAATCTTTACTCATTCAGTCTTTACTCATTCAGTCTTTACTCATTGAGTCTCTTTACTCATTGAATCTTTACTCATTGAATCTTTACTCATCGAGTCTTTACTCATTGAATCTTTACTCATCGAGTCTTTACTCATTGAATCTTTACTCATCGAGTCTTTACTCATCGAGTCTTTACTCATTGAGTCTTTACTCATTCAGTCTTTACTCATTGAGTCTTTACTCATTGAGTCTTTACTCATTGAATCTTTACTCATTGAGTCTTTACTCATTGAGTCTCTTTACTCATTGAATCTTTACTCATTGAATCTTTACTCATTGAATCTTTACTCATTGAATCTTTACTCATTGAGTCTTTACTCATTGAATCTTTACTCATTGAGTCTTTACTCATTCAGTCTTTACTCATTGAATCTTTACTCATTCAGTCTTTACTCATTCCGAAATGAGTAGTTATAGGCCTATATATAAACTATTTCTTCCGTTTCTTGTCAATCGGAGATTAAGCATCAGAGATTCAACATGAATGTTATTTCTGCTGTCAAACCCCATGCTTGTCACCAGTGCGGCAAAAGCTTTGGACGGAGATATAACCTACGGAGGCATGCAGAACATGTACTGTACATAATGGAGAGAAATCTAAAATGGATGAAGTTGACGATGATTCTGAAATTAAAGCTATCCAATCTGACAATTCTGACATCGATAATTCTGAACCCGATGTTAAAAAGCGTAGATTTGAAGATTCGGAAATAGAAACTTGTGAAACTGAATCTACGCAGGATGAAGACGAAGATTTCGAGGAAGATGATTCAGAATCCGATACGGAGGTGGAATATGACGAATCATCGGAAGAGGATGAGTCTAGTTCTGAACTGGAAGACAAAGGCACTTTTCGAGACTGGTTGGAAGAGGCTAAAGTGGCTACTGAAGAGATGTGGTGTGAAAAATATAAAAAGTACGTCAACGGGGGTATGCGTGAAGATCAAGCCAAGGAAAAAGGCAATAGGAAAACCCTTTGGGCAGTCAAGCGTGGAGGTGTGCAGTACATGGCCTGAACTGAAAGTATCCCGAGACTCAGAACAGTTCGGGTAGTCAGATGTAAATTGATACCACTCGGTCAAGGATTGGGTGATCAGCGCCAAAGTGCATCCCCACTCCCCACTTGAAATTTATTAATTTATTTAGTCATGTTTTTATTTTTGGGGGAGTGTGATGGTTAGGACGTGTTTTGGAATGCACAAAACTATTGATAGATATTGCAACAACTTGATGTTTTTGATTGTGTGGATTTGACCATTTTATTTTTGTTCCATAAGTTGCCGTTTTTGTAGAATCAAAGAAATTTTTGTGGAAAAAAAACAAATGTAAGATTAGCATGATATTAACCAAACAATAGCGGTGTAGAATGTCGTATCTGGCCGCCACTATTTTTCATTAAATATAACCAATAATGTAAGGTGGAGAACATATGGATGATGATGGACATATACTTCAAATTATTCCAGGATATTTATTTCATGAAAAATCGGGCATTTTTGGTATACGATGACTTCCTCAGTCATGTCAGTCTGATCTTGTAAACTCCACAATTAGTGACCAACACAGTCATTGTACATGCGTAGTGGCAACTATAATAGGATCTGTAACGCATTCTGCTGCCCTGTTTGTAATTAACCCATTCACTCTCATGTCATTGACACTTTCCACGAAGAGATGTAAACTTGTGGAATATAACTAGGTTTAATCTGAAATTAACCACAGATCAAATAATATATGTAAATACATTGTTATCATGATTAAATAAACATTATATGAAATAATCAACATGAGAAGTATAATCGCCAGTTATTTGTGGTCAAACAGAAATCGTGGCAAACAGTTAGGACCTACTGTACATAAAGCAAATTACACTGCATGAATTTATACGTGTACCCCCAAATATGTCTGCCCTACAAATAATTAACTTCAAAAGAGCCCAAACGTTATTGTAAATGTTTGCACACATAAACGTTCATGAAACTAAAGAAACTCACGAGTTTGCTGAGCATAGGCCAAAAGACGACAAACTAAGCAGAAATTACGTCAGGTCAACTGCCTAAATAACGCTTTCTGTTGGTACTTAAACAAAGGAAAGTTTCAGGCTTATTTCTACCCCAAAACGTTGACAGATGGGATTTTACAGCACATGTACGACCGCCCAAATGCACACATAACGATGCCTATTTATATGCACCAAAACTAAAACCACGTGGGTGAGGCAAAGAATATTGACCCCCACACACGATTTTCTGGTGTAACATGGTAAAATGCACAGCCAAATAAACTTAAGGAAAAGCCTGCGTTACATTCCGGCCCCTTAAATGTAAGAGTAATCAACGCACATTTACAATCATTACAAGTAACCAGGCTTAAACAGTGAATCTATTAAACAATTAAACTTTAAGCTGGAACTTAAACGTGTTGTCTCAACAACTCTAAACTGGGTCCAAATTGGTTGAATGAGATGCGTCTAGCCTTTAACACCTTCTAAAAGGCACAATTTTGTGATTGGCCTGACATAACTTCCGGCAGCTGTTCGCACTTCCACACTCCTTACTAGACCGTCTCCTCCAGGGAAGGTCTTCAAGATCCTCGCCAGAGGCCACTGACACCTGGGTGAGTTGTCATCCATGACCAACACTAGGTCACCAGCCTTGAAATTGGGTTGAGGTTGGATCCAACGTTGTCGACGTTGAAGTGTGGGGAGATATTCTGCAGTCCAACGTCTCCAGAACTGTTCTACCAGGAACTGTACGTGTTTCCATCGTTTTCCATACTGGTCAGTTGCCTTCAAGTCACGGAGTGGAACCGGATGGCCATGTCCAAGCTTCAACAGATGATTGGGTGTGAGCGGTTCGAGGTCTGTCGGGTCATCGGAGACTAGTGATAGGTCTGTCATTGACGATAGACTCCACTTCACAAAGCAAGGTGTCTAGTCTCTCATCATCAAGCACCTGATCACGCCCCAGTGCGCAAGCCGCTGGCGGGCCGCCAGCGGCTGGAGAGTGGCTGCGCGGCATCGGCACGCCGCCCGCAACCGACAGTGGTCCGCCGATGGTAGCTGCCAGATAACCGAGCAGTAATTCATCAGCGGTTTGCCGCTTGTGGACCGCTCACGGACCAGCGTATGGTCGTCCAGCCGAAGTCGGCCCGACGGAGGACCGAGCACGACAATTAATATTATTATCAAGATCAGTTTAAGCTTTGTTGTAATTTACTTTTAAGGGGAAATATGCCAACGGGAGTTGAGATTCAGTTTGAGAGTAAACGTTACTTGATCGTTGGTGTTTTTTTTTCCTTTTGTAGCTTTTTTAAGCCGCCGCTGGTCCGAACATGGTCCGACCTCGGGCCGCCTGCAGTATTGATTTTTTATAAATCCCTCCTGTAATAATAAAAAATAAAAAATAAACTACTAAAATGTGTTTAAATATATTAATCGTGTGATGGAACATGGATGGAACGACCACAGTGTGTTTTCTTTCGTCCGTGGTCTTATAATTTTTTTTCTCTGGATCGGTGGAGCTGGGCGATCCGGTCATTGCGTAACGTTACACATAAATTGCTCAGATCGTACCCAAAGCTTATAGTAAAAAAATACCAGGCTGTTCGCTCGGTCCCACCACCGAACCAAAGGTTGGATGAGACCGGTGGGGCTGGGCGGTACACTTCCGGGCAGAGGGTCGGGAACGATCTAGTGAACACTAACTGCTGCAGCAAGCATGCAATAAACAAGCAATGTGTGCATGTGATATCTGTGTGACGTATCCACCTGAACGCGTGATCGACTGCATCCTCATTGGCTGCATGTGGCTGTGTTGACGCACATTTTTCACACATCTTAGATGCAGCCACGATTGCCAAAATTTATCGATAACGTCAGCGTGTGATTTAAGTTCATTTTCTTCATTTTTGAAAGCAAATATTCTTCAAAAAATCTCACCACTTTGACGGTTGGAGGACTACGTTAATTTCAGGTGAGTTTTTAGATGGAAACCAGTCATAACTTTGCAGATATGACCATGGGCGGCATGGCTACTCCAGGCCGCCTCTCCCGAACCGCGCATGGAGTGACATGAGTGTGTAAATTCAAGGGATCGTATATGTTTGGTATTTGGAACCGTACGTTTGTTTCAATTCTATATAACTGTAGAAAGTAGGCAGCCTAGAAAGTATACCATTAAAACTAGCGAAAGTAATTGTTCTTTAAAAATTACGATTTTCAAGTTTCCCGCCCAACGGAAAAGAAAAACCTTGATAAATTCCCATTTGGGAGCATTCGTGTAAAATCACATAGGCCCCATAACAATCGTAACAATTAAAATCGATACCCGGCCATACCGAATATTTTCGTATGTACAGTATGCTGTGATAAATAAGTTCTGAATTACCGAAAAGTATTACGGGTTCAATTAGCGTAAGAATCGATGTCTATCAGTGGTATCATACCGCAATACATATGGACATGACGTGTTTCACATCGGGAACCAGTACAGTACAGAACCAGTGTTTTCAAGATGGCTTATTCTCTACCGTCTGTAACGTTAGGCCTAGTCTAGTGCTAGTTCTAACACACGAGAGTTTTTACATTTGCGGTGATTTCATCGTTCAGAAAGTGAAATAGAGAGGACTCTTTTTTCTTGATCTAATCTGCTAATGCAGTAAGGATGTTTTTTACAAGGTATAGTTGAGTTTTTTTGCACAACACTCTACCGTAGTCTACGGGCACGCAAATGAATTGCTGATATTACTACTAAGTACTCATAGGCCTACTAGTGATACTAACGTTAGTTACTACACTGTTTCAGTAACGTTATGTTTTCATGTTTATGTTGTCAAAGTCTATTTCACTAAAATTCTATCAACGAAGAATCACAAACGGCAATAGAAACATATTGGATTAGAATATAATTCATTTAGGATATATTCGTCTACGATCAGCCAATGAGGTAAAAAAAAATGTTTAACTACGTCTAACGTTAGGGCATGCATGTTCATTGGGCCTATTAATACTATAATAGTATTATTCAAAAGCTTAGTCTAGAGTTAGACAAACATGGATTAATCGCATAATTCAAATGGTTGTTTTCTGACAAACAAGGTTGTTGACATTGTAATATTAAAATTTATTTCCATGTCTTTGGCATTAAGCTCTATATTATTATTACAACTTTAGTATTTAACATTGAAGGTACATGTATGATCATTGGCAGGATTGATTAATGCATTCATTCCAATCATCTAGATTTCAAAATACACATAAAACTAACCTGTGAAAATTTCATCAAAATCGGTGTTCACGTTTTCGAGAGCACAGCGAATGACGGTTTCTATTTTATCAGTATTTTTGGTGATATTCATATTGTGTTCATTTCGAGTGTTGCAGGGGGATTGGTACAAGTTTCACCTTTGTAAACATTCAGCTTTCAGATTGAAACTTATCCAGATTTTTTGTTTACCAAAGCTATATCATACATGTACCTTTAATGTACAATTTACTACAAGTCTCGAAGCTTTGGCAAATGATCATTTTTATGGAAAGTGTTCAGACAAGTCAAATAAGTATGGCAGAGTTCCATCTTCCACATTATTTATTGATTTTAATTTGGTGATCTTTTATTTTTTTCTTAGTTATTGTGCAGTGCGGAGTGATTTGGTATCAAGTTGCAATGGAAAGTGCAGCCTGCAACTAGAAACACCAACCGAGCTTTTGTTTATAACACATACTGATATAAATGTAAGTGTCTCAATTGATTCACCCAAATGAATCTATGTTGCAATATCAAGCCACGGCAATTGCTGTGAGTGCCATGGGTCATTTGGGCCTGGGTGTGCTTTTCCATGTTTCTAAAATATAAATATAAAGATCGCCCCTTCTTGAGGCCGCATCCTTTTTAAATTTGTTTTTCAACTAGTGTTTATCCTTCCATTAATAAACTTTGAACAGCTCTTGGAAAAGAAATGGCATCGAACCAGATAACTTCACGGACAAAAGAGAAAGATCCAAGCTGAAGTCGACCAGCATATAGATTGGATTGTCAGGGAGTCTGCATTGTCGCTGGCTGAAGAGGAGACTGGTGAGAGTGCTTGTCTATAGCGAAGATAACTACTACCGAAGACGAATATGAGCTTCCAGATGGTTTGGTGTTTCCTCTGAAGTCTTTGGAGGATGTCGACCTCCTGGAGAACCATCTGGAAGCCGACAAGCACTTGCAGAAACACTTGGTATGGTTTTAGCAATTTCGTTTTGAACTATGCTCAAATAATTCCTATGGTTGGCTGAATGTGCATTTATAATACTGAAATTAGTGTTGTGTAGGGAGGTTCAGAATTTTTTTTTATCATAATTGTTTTGTACTGAAAAACCATCAAGAAAACAGCTAAAGTTTTTTTTTTTTTAAATATCAGTGATGTTGAGCACATTCTTGTAATTAAACCTAGCTGCAGCAATTTTGGAGTTCTTTAAGATACAATTTTTTGAAGAAGACAACATTTCAGATGGAAATATTTCTCTGGAGGATTGGTACCAGTACCAACTGAATAAATAGCAAGCTTTCAGATTTTCACAGGTTTGTTTTTTGAAATGACACCAAGTAAGAACACTGCACTGTCAGCTTTACCAATCCTATATTTTACCTAAACGTCTTTAACGAAGATGTGTCATTCCTGTAGGCTAGATTTTGGGTGTACATCTGTGAACTGCCTATTGCATTTGAAATTAAATTTCATGTAACCACTTTGTTTCAGATTGCTTTGTGGTCCACATGTGGAGGCTACAGTGTGTCGACGCTGTGCGGAGAATTTTGAGGGAGTGGTGGACAATGGACTGGGCCGACTGATCAACTGGACAGGACAGGGAGGAAAAGAGCATTTAAAACTCTCCGCTTAAGGACCATTTTAGAAAGTGAGTACGAAGTTATTAATTTGGTTTTACCTACACCAATATGTGATAAGCACTGTATACTCAGTGCTTTCTGAGTCCTAGGAAAAAATCACAGGCTAACTAAATCTGCTCTAGTATGCGGGAGGTCAGGTTCGTATCCCACCCGAGTAGTTAGCCTGTTGATTTTTTTCCGCAGGACTCGGAAAGCACTGAGTATACAGTGCTTATCACATATCGGTGTAGGGTAAAACCAAATTAATATTCTTTATCCCCGATGCAATTATTACATTGTTTTAAAGAGTACGAGTTAGTTAAAATATTTGTGTCAATGGTTGAAGGGAATGAAAAACATCTGAAACGGTTTGAACACTGAAGGGACTTCCCAAATACTTTACAGTAGCAAGCATTTCTAAAAGCATTAATTTCAAAAGTGCATGTATTTAAGAGAGAAAATTTTCAAGGGTTATATCCCAGTAATTTCAAAATGAGAATTGGAATAGAGAATTCATGTGTTTGGGGGAAGTGATTCATCTTACTTGCAATTTTCCCTGATGTTTTGTTTGTTTGTTATATTTCTAGTTATAGGGGCCTATTTTGTAAACAAAAATGTCATTGTTAGTTTATTGCTTTGTAGTTATCTTCCTTCAAACAATATAAATAATTCATGGTCAACTCCAAAAATGCTATGTCATCTTTCTGTACAGTTGTATTTAAAAAGTGATTCATGACCAAAGTTTGAATATTATTCAATAACATCATGCAATATTCAAATTTTTACTTGAATGTAGTGACGGTCTTTGGCGTCAAATTTTGTTCATGACTGTCGGCGGATTGATGAATGCTGGTTGGCGCTGACAGCTGCCGACCAGCTAAGCTACAACACTGATTCAGGCCTAATTTATAATTACGGAACAAATACACTTGGCCAAATTTTCTGCTTAACAATTTACTGACATTGGGCTAAAGTTTATTTCTTCTAACTTTTGTCTTTCATACAGAAGCGATCCGTAAGAACAAGGCAACTTGCAAAGCAACGACGTAGAAATCAAAGGGAAGTTGCCCACTTTCTGAAGGGTGCATCTGACAGGTGTGGCGGAAGGAAGGAGAGACTGGCGCGGCTGCAGGTGTAAAAGGTTACACTGCAGTAAAAGCCATTGTTTTTATTCTTGTTTGTTTTATTTTGTTGTGACATTGTTTTACACATGACAGAAACGAATGTAATGGCTCAAAAAGTATTTTTAATGTTTTTGTACAATATCTTCAATATCTGTTTTTGTTGCATATCTTTTGCACCGACATCAATTAATAAAACTACATAATTGTGACATTCATCAATTGCAAAAGGACGTATAAGTGATAGTGCGAAATTTTCACCAGTTAATTGTATGCTGTGTATTTTCAAAAAGTAATGATGTAGCATACCTTTAAGTTTTCTTTGTTCATTAAACTTCTTTAAACATTTTAAAACCAAACATTTTTGCCAGTTTAAGTACTTAAATACGAATACGTCATTTGAATTTCTTTTGCGCTTTTAAATTTTTACATTTACCTGCTGACAAATACCTTTGCAGAGTACTTGATAATTTGTATGTAGAGTTTTTATGCTTTGATCAAGGGGCTTCATATATATAAATTCCAGTGTACGTGTATTATTGTTAAGATTATTGTCTTTTTGTAGTACTTGCTTTAGATCTAGTGTCATTATTTATGCCAAGTTTAGTACTTGTATCATATTATGTAACGTGTGCTATTTTGTTATATTGTACTATAAGCCAACAAACAGGAGAGGACCAAAGAGGAAATTTATATATTTGTTAACTATTTATTTACTTTATTTTTACAGAACAAAGCAATACTTTTGGAAAAACAAATCATTATTTTAGTGCCATCAGTACCAGGTTAAACACATGTGTGCTATTGTCTTAAAAGTTTGTATTATTATATACACTGTTACAGGGTATAACAAATCAACTGACTTTTTTACTACCAAAGAGGGAACCAACTTGATTTTTATACTTAACATTCAGGTTAAGCTTTTGACAAATTACGAGTCATCGTTTTAATGCCATCATTTATGCCAAGTTAAATACTTTCATAACATTTCCTAAGTTTCTATAAGACAAAAGACGAAAACTAAAGAGGGAATACGAATTATTTATGTTTTTATTTATATGATAAAGAGCAATTTGTGTTAGAATACTAGTGTTACTTTTAATGCCAATATTTTTGTTGCCAACTTACATTTTTGTTATGGAGGAAATAAAGTGTACTTTTAATGTACATTGGTCTTCACTTGAAACTACAGCTTCTCTTTTCTGTGTAGGACTATTGGTGTGGGGGGGGGGGGGGCGGTATTTGAGCGGCTGAAGGGCGGCAACCGATTGGTTATACAATTGTAATCTGGCGGACCGCCAAAGGTCTCCCAGCGGACGGCCAGTGGCAGCCGCCCGTTTGCCTATTTGGAGGCGGACCGATGTCGGTCCAGCGGAGGCTACCGCTCAGCAGCCACTGGGTAAAAAATGACTGTAACGGTCCGCCATCGGCCCTCCGACGGTAGCCACCTAGTTGCCGCTGGTGGACCGACGGACTGCCGGCGGACATTTTGTTGGCGGTCCGCTGTCGGCAGCCACCCGCGGCCCGACGGTGGTGCCACCGGTGGACCGCTGTTGGACCAACCATCCATTGCTAACTGGGGCAGAAGTGAACCCATGACTTTCCGGCAGGTACGAATTTGGCGCTCCCAAACGCCTCCCATGTGGGAAGCCGCCGGGGGGTTGAACTGCCATTCGATCCTTCTGAGGAAGAAACCCTCTGTCTGTTTGCTTTCCTCTAGACGCTTGATAGCTGCCCTGAGTTCCTTTTCTCCTCCAACGAAGTTAGTCCCATTATCAGAGAGAACTTTCTCGGGGGTTCCTCGCCTTGCCGCAAACCTGAGGAAGGCATTGAGGAATGAATCAGTTTCTAGAGAGTGTAGCTTCTCCAGGTGGACTGCTCTAATAGACATGCAGGTGAAAATGCAGCCATATCGCTTTTCTCTGCTCCTGCCTCGTTTGACGTGAAATGGCCCGAAGCGGTCGACCCCCACATCGGTAAACGGTGGTTTACCTGGAGTAACTCTGTAGGCAGGCAGATCAGCCATGCGCTGCAACACCAGACAATCCTCGCAGTCTTCTACAGAGCACACATTCCCTAAGAATGCGGTTGATCAAAGGTCGTACTTTGGGAATCCAGTACTGTCTTCTTATCAAGGAGAGCACATACTCCTTGCCCGAGTGGCCAGACAGCAATTCATGTGCACGACGAACTATCAAAGTGGCCAGATGACTATCACGAGGTAGTATCACTGGATACTTGCGAGTGGGTTCGACTGGAGCGAGTCGAAGTCTACCTCCAAGCCTCATTACCCCATTGTCATCTACGTATGGTTCGAGACTATACACAGGACTCCGTCTCTTCACAGAGGCCTTGCCCGCAAACAAATCATGGAACTCCTCCTTGTAGTGTCTTCTCTGAACAACCAGCTCAGCATCTTGCAGTTCACCCACAGTCAGCTTCTGGTGTCCCTTATCTCCATCAACCAGGTTCCTAGGTCTATGCTGTTGCAGCCATTTCATGAAGCGGAGGATCCATGCGACCGCTTTACTGAGACGATACAAAGACGAATATCTGCTGATCAACCTATCAACTGGGTCATCCTGATCAACAACATCTATGGCTCGGGACAATGCTTCCTTTCTCACTTCTTTGTCCTTATCCTGTAGACTAGGGACCTTCGGAGTCACAGGCCAACTATCCTCAGACTGCCACAAGAAGTCTGGACCCTTTCTCCATCTTTTCTTGTCAAGCATACTCTGGGCATCAAGTCCTCTGGACGCATCGTCAGCAGGATTCTGCTCTGAGTTGACGTATCTCCATTGACTGGCGGTGGATCCATTGTGGATTGTAGCCACTCTGTTCGCAACAAAGGTTTGGAAACGCTTTGATTGGTTACTGACATACTGGAGCACCAGCATACTGTCCGTCCAGAATGTTGATCCTTGCACCTGTAGCCTAAGTTCTCTCCTGAGCATCTGGTCCATCCTATAACTGCTACAACTGCAGCAGACAGCTCGAGTCTAGGGATTGTCATGGTCTTCATTGGTGCAGTAAACATCTCCATCAGTGTTGACAAAACGGGCATAAGAAACGGTGCCATAGGCATCCTGTGAAGCGTCGGAGAAGTGATGCAAACGACATTCACTAATAATTCCAAAATCACCTGGAACCAGACACCTGTCAACAGCAAACTGATCCAACCTGGGAAGATCATCTAACCACCTGGCCCACCGATCTTGCGTGCTGACTTGCAAGGGTTCATCCCAGCCCTTTCCAACTATTCTACACTCATTCTGGAACAGGATCTTGGCTCTCAGAACAAATGAACACACAAATCCAAGAGGATCATACACAGAGCTCAGGATACTTAAGAGACCTCTCTTAGTGTGACATCCACGCCTTGTCTTTATCTTGACCCCAATCTGATCACCTTCGGTGTCCCAACGCACTCCTGGTCAAGGTCCAGGTCTGTGACTGTCTTGGCTCTCTCAGCCGTTGGTATGGAATCCATAACCTTTCTGCTGCTGTAGATCCACTTAGTCAAGTGGAAGCCACTAAGCTTTAGCTAGAAGGTGTGTCAGCTGCTTCACCACGAGTGCTGCATCATCCTCTGACTTAAAGGACTTGAGAAGATCATCAACATAGAAATTCTCTTTCACTGCCAGGACTGCATCACTGCTGAACATAGTCTCATTGTCATCTGCCGTTCGCCGAAGAGCAAACGCAGCACAACTCGGACTCCATACCCCTCCAAAGAGATGGACCGTCATACGGAACACTTCGGGAGGTCTAGTAACATCTGCTTCAGGCCACCATAGAAATCGTAACACATCACTGTGCTTCTTGGAGACTCCAACCTGATGAAACATTTGCTCAATGTCTCCCATCAATCCAACTTTGTGCTCTCGGAAACGGGTAAGTACACCAACCAGCTTATTCATCATGTCCGGCCCCTGTAGTACTCTGTCATTTAGCGAAGTATCACAACACCTGGCAGCACAGTCAAACACAACTCTAAGTTTTTCTGGTTTGTTGGGATTCAGAACGCAGTGATGAGGTCTGGGCTTAATTTCATAGAGCTGCTAAGTCAGAATAAAAATAAAAATCACTGGGCTTGAAATTGGGACCTTAGAATGACATCAGTCAGAATAAAAATAAAATCACTGGGATTAAACTCAGGACCTCCTACTTATAAGCCAAGAGTGTTATCCACTAAACCACTTTCTGTCCTATGGACATTTGTGTTTGAGTTTATTTATAAACCTTCGACATAAACATTAGAATGACATCAGTCAGAATAAAAATTTAAAAAACACTAGACTCGAACCTAGGACATCCTGGGCTCGAACTTATGACCTCCTACTTACAAGTCAAGAGTCTTATCCACTAGACCACTAACTGCGCTTAAGATAATGGCGTTTGAGTTTAATTAATTAGAATGACATCAGTCCGAGTAAAAAAAAAGTAGACTTACAGTGGGTTTGAACTTAGGACCTCCTGCTTACAAGTCAACATTAGTATCCACTAGACCACTTGCTGTAGTTGGGACATATGCGTTTGAGTTTAAGTTTAATTATACACCTTAGATATAAACCTTAGAATGACATCAGTCAGAGTAAAATAAAAAAAACACTGGGACCTCATACTTATAAGTCAAGAATCTTATCCACTACACCACTAACTGCGCTTAAGATAATGGCGTTTGAGTTTAATTAATTAGAATGACATCAGTCCGAGTTTAAAAAAAGTAGACTTACACTGGGTTTGAACTTAGGACCTCCTGCTTACAAGTCAACATTAGTATCCACTAGACCACTTGCTGTAGTTGGGACATATGCGTTTGAGTTTAATTATACACCTTAGATATAAACCTTAGAATGACATCAGTCAGAATAAAACTAAAAAAACACTAGACTCGAACCTAGGACATCCTGGGCTCGAACTTATGACCTCCTACTTACAAGTCAAGAGTCTTATCCACTAGACCACTAACTGCGCTTAAGATAATGGCGTTTGAGTTTAATTAATTAGAATGACATCAGTCCGAGTAAAAAAAAAGAAGACTTACAGTGGGTTTGAACTTTGGACCTCCTGCTTACAAGTTAACATTAATATCCACTAGACCACTTGCTGTAGTTAGGACATATGCGTTTGAGTTTAATTACACACCTTAGATATAAACCTTAGAATGACATCAGTCAGAAAAAAATAAAAAAACACTGGGCTTGAACTCAGGACCTCATACTTATAAGTCAAGAGTGTTATCCACTAGACCACTAACTGTGCTTAAGATAATGGCGTTTGAGTTTAATTAATTAGAATGACATCAGTCCGAGTAAAAAAAAAAAAAATTACAGTGGGTTTGAACTTAGGACCTCCTGCTTACAAGTCAACATTAGTATCCACTAGACCACTTGCTGTAGTTAGGACATATGCGTTTGAGTTTAATTATACACCTTAGATATAAACCTTAGAATGACATCAGTCAGAATAAAAATAAAAAAGACTGGGCTTGAACTCAGGACCTCATACTTATTAATCAAGAGTCTTATCCACTAGACCACTAACTCCGCTTAAATTAGTTGTATTTGCGTTTAATTATATACCTCTTTTTTATTTAATGTATTAACACATAGATAGAGGGTGGTAAATTTTCCCAAGTATAGACTCTGAGGTTTATATATTAGACATGCCAGGGTGGTGCTGGGCGACCAAGTGGCTCAACTGGTTAACCCAATGTGAGATAGAAAACCAAGATTCCCCAGGTGGGTTCAAGACCCATAGGTGTCGTGAATGCACAGTCAAGGTAAACTAGCATAAAAAACTTCTTTTTTTCTCCCGGAGCGGGGGAGAGCGGGGGAGAGCGGGGGAGAGCGGGGGAGAGCCGGGGAGAGCCGGGGAGAGCCGGGGAGAGCCGGGGAGAGCCGGGGAGAGCCGGGGAGAGCGGGGGAGAGCGGACCTGTTAGGTTGTTTGTTTAATAATTTTTGGGTGTCTAAGTTTTCCAAATGTGCGTTTAACATAAGGTGGTATTGTTTTATACCAATGCCAAACAATGGGTTAAACTATCACACTGGAGTTATTTGTAATTGTTAATTATCTTTGTATACCGCTGTTTCATAATAATAAATAATGACAGAGAAAAAGGGCTGAATCTTTTGAGAGACATAAACAACAGTTAACCAATAGAGGAAAGTACGCATTTATTAAGTCAATAATATATATAATAGCACAACTTTTGTATATCAAAAATATAAAAATTTAACTGTAACACTAACAGAGTATATAGCAAATATAAAAATATAAAAGAAACAATGTATTCAGTTTTACATGAAAGTATGCCAAAAAAGTAAAAGTTGCACTTAATTAAACTGTTTGGAATTTGCTGACTGGCTAGATTAAAAGTTTTGCAGTAAACAACAGTTAACCAATAGAGGAAAGTACACATGTACATTTAATGCATAAAAATATCAATGCTATGCATTTATTAACCCTCCTACTTCCACAAGGGTCAAAATCAGTCAAACACTGTCAAACTTTACGTGAAGTAAGTACATTTAAAGGTCAAAATCAGTCAACTGTTTTTGACTGGTAAAAGCATTGTCTGGTCAAAATGACAGTAAAAACCAGTCAAAAATGCCCCTGTGTGCACATTTGGGTCAACAGTCAAAACAGACAGTTGACTGGTTTTGACCTCTACAGCAACTTTCCACTAAAGTGCAGCAATAGTAGGAGGGTTAAGTCAATAAAATATATAATAACACGTGCAACTTTTGTATATCAAAAATATACAAATTTAACACTAAAAGAGTATAGCAAATCTTAAAAATGTTATAAAAGAAACAACGTATTCAGTTTTACATGAAAGTATGCCAAGAAAGTCCCACAGTAGTAAAAAAAAATATAAATAAAAAGGTATTTTTTTTTAAATTGCACAAACCGTTTGGGTTTTGCAGTACTGGTTGTTACTAAACAATCACTGCCTTAAGTTATGGATGCTGTTTTGATGCTTTATTAATGCTTAGTAATAATGTAACCAGGTTAGGTCTGGAATTACATGGAGGCATGCCCTCCACTGAAAAACATGAAGTGAATTTATTTTTAATTTTTAATATGCATGAATAATATACGTTTTGTTGACTTCCTTACCACATGCATGTACATTGTAAGTAACTAATAATGATACATCTATTACCTATGGTCCTGAATCAACACAATATTTTTTAATTAAGCCATTGTTAATTTTGTCTAACTATTGAACTGCCTGAAATTACGTGTCTTATATTACAAGACACTGAAACAAAAATATATAACATTAATTTTGAGTGGTCAGAAAATTTAAACACATTACTAAATTTACATTGTTCACCTAATAATGCCAACAAAATCAGTCATCTCGTCCCTCACAAAGTAACCTTCCAAAAAGTCGCCCCTGGCAAAGTTGGCTCACTCTTTTATTAAAGTCGCATCTTTAATACAAAGTAGTATCAGCAATGTCACTCTCTTGCATGACTTGCAAAGTCGCCCCACTACTATACAAGGAGCAAGAAAATAAATAAAGTATAAATAGTGTAATTCTTTCTAAAACAATTTTGTTGTGGAAACCTTCATAGTTGTAGTAAATTAAATTTCTGCAAACATTACCTTCAATGCTTCCACATGTATATAATAACATTTCACAGGTTGAGAATCTCTCTACATATCTCAGGGGTGACTTTGAGTGGGGGGCAAGATGTTCAGCATTCAATAAATAATGGCACCCCTATTCTTTTCGGCATACACAATCAATATTGCCTGAAATGTCAGCTAAAATAAGCAACAGACTGGATATTATACACTTAAAGATAATTATTAAAAGGTCACTTTCTGAGGTATGTCGACGGTGTTGTTGCACTTGAACTTGAAGGACTAGTAAGTAGTAGTAACGCTAGTACTACCGCTAGAAACGTGCCGTGCTCCCTCCCTCGTCTCATGTTGCATTAATTCACGGAACCGGTGATGAGACAACAAGTCCTCAACAACATCTCTGATAGGCACCGACATTCGATTCACAACGGATCAGCGGGTCAGTGGAATTCGGATTGGAATACCGCCGGCGCGACGCGGCTGCTACTTGTACTATACTAGTATATAAGTAGTACTAGCGTGCCGTACGCTCAGTCACCATTTTCCCGCCAAACATGTACAATTTATAGACAAGGTATACAAGACTAAAGCTCAATTTTCGGCCAGGACGAAAATCGGCTCGATCTTCGTTGACGACTGTTGACGTCCTTTATATGAAACTTATGTCTTCAATATATGAAAATGTCCATGTCTTCAATATATGAAATGTCCATGTCTTCAATATTTGAAGTTACGTCCATTATACAGAGGGCGCTGTTCAAAACTTTTATATTTGTGTTGGTCTTTTATATATTTGTTTTTGACACTTTATATATATATATATTTGATCCTTTTTATATTTGTCTGTGATCCTTTATATATTTGTATTTGTCCTTTATATATAGTTTTGCTCTTAAATATATGAGTTTGCTCTTATATGGATTTGCTCTTAAATATATGAGTTTGCTCTTAAATATATGAGTTTGCTCTTAAATATATTATATGGTTTTGCTCTTAAATATATGAGTTTGCTCTTAAATATATGGATTTGCTCTTCTATATTTAGTTTAGTCTTATATATTTGTAAATGCTCATTTAGTCATATACGGCACCTCATACGCTAACGCGTTTGAAAACATTTATAAACGTTCTCCGCTAACTTGGCCAAAAATTTTAAAAGTCGATCCGGGAAAAGAATTTATGGCGAGCGTACAAATGTTAATGAGTAAAAACAATGTCTTAGTCCAAAGAAGCGAAGCAGGTAACCATAGAGCTCAAGGTATAGTAGAACGATTCAACAGAACTTTAGCCGAAAGATTATTTTCTCATCAATACGCGAAAGAAATGATGAATAAAGATACAAGATCGAGAGAATGGGTTAAAAGATTACCGCAGGTGATAAAAGCTTTCAATAATGAGAAAACCAGACTCATAAATTTAAAACCTAAAGATCCGATTAAATTACAACTCGTTGAACAAAAAACAAAAAAATACTATATCCTTGATGAAATGTTGTCACCCTGATCCTTACGCAATGGTAGTTTTAAAATCTTTAAGGACAAATGTCATCTTTTGTATTGAGATATTTTGGAGATATGACAGCCCAGACAATTTGGTTCAAGTTATGCTGTTCTAGGAAAGCCTTTCTAATTATTTACAGCTATCTCAATGTCTTGAACAATTTAATTATACTAATGACCACGGTCCCCCTCACAAACCTCATGCCCCACCCTCACCCCGACCTAAGCCCCTGCCCCCATTAACAAATCTTTGTACAGTAAACCGATGCACACACATACATGCATTTCTGGAGCCCAGTTTAACCCCTTCCCCACCCTGAATCTGTGCTTTCACCCTTCCAATGTCAGCAATTTCCCTTATTTACTATAAATACGAAAGTATTGATCGAGTGCCTTCTTACACATAGAAACAAAACATGCTATACATGTATTTAGCTTGTTTCTAAAAATTTATTATTAAAGCATTGCCCCAGTTGTACTGATGTAAAATTTTAAAAACGGGTTTCATAAGCATCAAGCAGTGAGCCATGGCTCCGCCTTTTTATTTTATGTATAAGAGAGCGAGTCTGAATATAAGAGTGCGAGATTTACAATGGATTTATTCTCGCTATGATAAGACTGATTTTTTTGTTTTAAGTATAAGAGAGCGAGTCTGAATATAAGAGTGCGAGATTTACAATGCCTTTATTCTCGCTATGATGAGACTTATTTTTGTTTGTTTTAAGTATAAGAGAGCGAGTCTGAATATAAGAGTGCGAGATTTACAATAGTTTTATTCTCGCTATGATGAGCTGATTTTAGTTTAAGTATAAGAGAGCTAGTCTGAATATAAGGGTGCGAGATTTACAATGGTTTTATTCTCGCTATGATGAGACTGATTTTTTTTTTTTGAAGTATAAGAGAGCGAGTCTGAATATAAGAGTGCGAGATTTACAATGGTATTATTCTCGCTATGATGAGACTGATTTTTTTGTTTTAAGTATAAGAGAGCGAGTCTGAATATAAGAGTGCGAGATTTACAATGCCTTTATTCTCGCTATGATGAGACTTATTTTTGTTTGTTTTAAGTATAAGAGAGCGAGTCTGAATAATTATAAGAGTGCGAGATTTACAATAGTTTTATTCTCGCTATGATGAGACTTATTATTTTTGTTTGAAGTATAAGAGAGCGAGTCTGAATATAAGAGTGCGAAATTTACAATGGTTTTATTCTCGCTATGATGAGACTGATTTTGTTTGTTTGAAGTATAAGAGAGCGAGTCTGAATATAAGAGTGCGAGATTTACAATGGTATTATTCTCGCTATAATGAGACTGATTTTTTTGTTTTAAGTATAAGAGAGCGAGTCTGAATATAAAAGTGCGAGATTTACAATGCCTTTATTCTCGCTATGATGAGACTGATTTTTTGTTTAAGTACAAGAGAGCGAGTCTGAATATAAGAGTGCGAGATTTACAATGGTATTATTCTCGCTATGATGAGACTGATTTTTTTGTTTTAAGTATAAGAGAGCGAGTCTGAATATAAGAGTGCGAGATTTACAATGCCTTTATTCTCGCTATGATGAGACTTTTTTTTTTTTTTTTTTAAGTATAAGAGAGCGAGTCTGAATATAAGAGTGCGAGATTTACAATAGTTTTATTCTCGCTTTGATAAGTTTGATTTTAGTTTAAGTATAAGAGAGCGAGTCTGAATATAAGAGTGCGAAATTTACAATAGTTTTATTCTCGCTATGATGAGACTGATTTTAGTTTAAGTAGTCCCTGTCCCCCCCCCCCCCCCCTGAAAAAGTCCTAGCTACGCCGCTGTTAGGAGGGCAGGTAGCCTGGGCCTGGCCGGGCTTCTCAAAGGCTTGCTGTACCACGACTTTGGCCCTGCTTCCTTACATTACCAAATACCAAATGATGTACCTTCCCTTTGTTAGGTAAAACTTGTAGCTTTGATGAGGAGGATAAGTAAGACTAATTGCGATGACACCATGTGAAATTCTCAATTGAGTAGTAATTAGTTCTGAAAAGAACTGGAGGTACAACTCGACATTTCGATCAGCTAGTATGCTCTGATCGTCCTCAGGAGAAACTGAGGACGATCAGAGCATACTGATCGAAACGTTGAGTTGTACCTCCAGTTCTTTTCAGAACTAATTACTACTCAATTGAGCATTTCACATGGTGTCACCGCAATTAGTCTTACTTACTTTCCCTTTGCTAGTTTTTAGATTAACTCAGTAACTGAATCGAAAATAACTTACCCCACATGACCGTTGCTGGTGCATAAATGAGCCACCAGTAACTTGCACGGTCACCAGTGGCGTAGCTATGGGCGGGCCAGGCAGGGCCTAGGCCCGCCCACTTCTTGTCTAGGCCCTGCCATTGCCAAATAAAGAAGCTTTTTGTATAACTTTTTTTTTTTTTAACGATTTATGTTGTTTGCATTCCTCTTCTATGTATGTTTGTGTGATATAGGCTACAGTGCATTTTATTTTATACTGTATACTTTAAAAAGGACAGGGGCTATCATGCTTGTAGCCTACTGTTGCGTTCTTTATGAGCATGGCCTAAGGTGTCTCACAGCACATTTTGGCCTATGATTTAACGAATCAATTTAATGAAGTGAACCTTTTTACTAAATGATTTGTGGCATTATGACTTTCCATGCGTTTCATGGTGTGTATCGTGATCTCCAATCCTTGTAAATATTGTGTGTCAGTGTGTGCGTGTGTGCGTCGGTCGCTGTTCCACCGGCACAAACATAAATCGGCGCCCGTGTATGGATGGATTTATGGATGAATTCTATGGCCCGTCCATTTTTACTCAGGCCCAGCCGAATCTTTATTTCTGGCTACGCCACTGACGGTCACTGTATTCATCTTAATTAAACTAGGACACCGATTCCATGCCCTGTTGCGGATCGTGACGATAATGTCCCTCTTTGTAAATATAGCAATTCGGCCCTGTGGCCGCCATGTTTTTCATTGAAATAAACATTACATTACATTACATTACAACAAGTATTTATCATGCGCCATTCCCGAGAGGCTCATGGCGCTTACAAAAGTTAATATGACATAATAAATACAAATCAGGATAGAATAAGACATAAATTGATGCAAAATTAATGAGGAAATGAGTGAGTTTTAAGAGCCTTCTTGAAGGCATTAACAGAAACAGATTGTCTGATATAAACAGGAAGATTGTTCCATAGCTTGGATGCACAAACAGTGAAAGATCTGTCACCAGCTTGGACTCTTGTGATAGGATATTCAAGGCGGACATAGTCATCTGTTGATCTTAATTTGATAAATATATTGGTGCTAAGCCATTTAGTGATTTGTACACATATAGCCATTTAAATGATATTCTTTGTTGAACTGGTAGCCAATGAAGTGATTTTAACAGTGGTGCAGGATCGTGTCTTCTATTTACAGTGAAAACAAGTCTTAGCTGCCCAGTTCTGTAGATGAGTGTGGAAATGACGGTGTGTAAATGAGTGTGGAAAAAACTTTAAAAACATGCGTTGTTTCGTCCTGCAGTGTGACTGTTCAGTGCCACTGTGTTTTCTATAAATAAACCATGAACTTGGTTTCAATTTCTACGATTTTCTGACAGATGACACATGAGCTGGTATTTGGTAGCATTATGACTGCAAGTAGGCCTACGCTCATTTAAAGAAACATATCACAAAACTAACCCGTGAAAGAGTCCGTATTACAATAGGTGCTTACCGGCGTTTTTCTTATAAAAAAAATTACCCATTTAATTTTTGGTTTTACAAATATTGTTGGTCCATCCAAATTTGGAAAATGTGTTATTATTATGTTTTATTTATTTATTTTTTGTTTCATTTGTTGACATCTTCCCTTTGTATTTTTGTTGGTCTTCTTAACCAGTGAACTAGAATAGTTTAAACGAATAAACACCAAACACACCAGTACGATCATTTCTATTTTTCGAGAAAAAAATTCAGTGATAGGGTCAGTCAGTCCATGATAAAAAAAAGAAAAATAGCAGTGTTGCGTATCAGCGCCCTCTGTACTAGCATTCTGATCTAAAGTTGAGACTAGATTGTACTAGACAAAGAATCTAATCAATATTTCTTTACTACCGTGAGCGGGATCCTGAATGATGGTAGGAAACGAATACATTTTTGGAATCGAAGGTTCCCGCGTTTCTGGGAAAGTGGTTGGACCTTGGGAATGTGCACCAGCGAGAAAATCGCATCATTTTGTTTCGTTCCGTTTTGCATGCATGCACCACACATAATTACACTACATGTACAGTACATACACACATTGCGTCGTTTTCGTGTACGTGTACGCATCACATGTACGTTCGAGGACTTCCTGCAACAAGCGTCAATTATCATGGCAGATCAGGTACTTTTTTTTTTCAACAAAACCATGTATTTTGTGTCTCCAATGTGTCATTGTTTACTGTATATGTAATGATCGTGTGATCTATTAAAATGTGTATTTGTTAGACATTATTTAACTCACAGATTGACAAATGTTTCTAGAGCATTGTCGATTGACAATGAAAAGCCATTGCATCCATATCGTGAAAATCTTGAAAAGTCCCAAAAGGAGTCGACCACTCCATATTTTCGGTTCTAATAATTCTCATGGGGAGTCAGTGATCTAGCAATTGGGGGACATGTTAAAAAGATTTGATTTTGGAGATTTATTTTTGTTTTACAATTTCAAAACTTGTGGGAGTTGTGATAGTAGGCAAGTCAACGCTCAACGCAAACAAAACCTGGATACAGACCAACGGCAACACAGAGTCGTTTTCAAATCTCTGTATTTTTGTTGTGTTGTTTATGCTATAATTGTAAAATTTGGGGAAATAAAATAAACTTATATGTTGTTTATGTTGTGAAAGTTTCGTTAATTTTGTGTATTAAATTACAATTTTACGCCACTCTGAACTTCACTGTTCACAGCGCAGAGCTTGACTTCACGAAACCGTAGCCAACCAAAATTCTTACCTTGATTTTTCAATCGCCATAATTCCTGCTTGATACCCTTGCCCTATAACACCGCGAAGAGGTCTCAATCAAAAGCTTGCATCTTAAGTTTCATTTACGCATGCGCTGTTTGGGGGTTCTGCTCGACCAAAAGTTACAACCGACCGAACAAATTTGACTTGCGATCACCAAGAAAAAGGTAAGTAATTTTCAGACCGCAATCTCTTACATATAACTGAGTGTTTTCTCGACCATAAGACTCTATATTTTGTACTGTTTTGGTGCTAATTCACGATGAAAATCGCATCTGAAAAGGTTTTAACGTGAGTGACATTCACGGCCGGTGGCCTGCTGTGCTAGACGTACACGTACGTGTATGTGTACGTGTACATATGTACAGTACAGCTAGCTGTGTGTTGTTCGTGTGTGGTTAACGGTTGTGTGTACACTACCGTTTCGCGGGCTTGCATTTGTGGGACTATACCATTCTGTGAGGAGGGGTGGGTGACTGATTGATTGTTATATTTATATTTTGTAGAGGGAAAATAAAGATGATTTATTAATGAGAAACCGTAATTTGTAATTACACACACAATTTAGCAAATGGGAAATACATGTTTGCCAAAAAAAAAAAAAAAAAAGGTGAAGATATTTTCGTTTTATTTTTATGCACCCCTCAAGTGTAAAATTTGATCATGTATGGATGGTTTCACAGATATGCTTTTATTAATTTTGTAATGAATGAAAATATTGCATATTTTAACCATTAAGCATAATATTATTAGGGTATATAAATCTTAACAAGCCAGTGAATTCTGACAAGGTTAGGGGAAATTTGTATGTTTGGTTGCTAAGATACGACATTTTTGCATATTAATGAGGTAATTTGCATACAAATAAGCATAATCTGCATATTAATAACATAAAACAAGGCGACTGCCCAATTTAATTAATGCCACCTTAATATCCATCTTAAAACACCCCAGAGTACCAATCTGCAAAAAAATACAGAATGCCGTATTGCTGTTACACCATTTTTGCATATTAATTAGCTTCAAAATCCTCAAAATATGTGAATTCGGGACTTATTTGAAGTTTTGGTGATTCATAACAATTGAGATGAATCTTGCATACATACCAAAGTTGAAATGATTAAAATAGAGATAGACCTCTACACAAATCCTGCAGGACAAGTAGCATGCTCCATGTTAACCCAGAGTTATTACGCCTTTAAAAACCCACATTTTGGTAAATTTTGTGTTTTTTTTATGATTAAAGTAGTTTTGACGGCATAATTTGCATTTTTTAAGACCCTCTATTTTTTAATATGCGTATTTTGGTATGTTTATTTTCCATTTTTGGTAAAATATGGGATGTTTTCTTCAGAGAAAAGCTGTTTAAGTTTGTTATATGTCATTAATATGGAAATATGGCATTGTAAAAACAGTATTTTGGCACTTTCTGTCAAAAACATGAGTTTTGGTATCAAAAACGACCATTTTGGAACATTTTGATTCACCGTAACTCAGAAACCAAATGTCCTAGCCCTGCATGAGTATACATTTTTGGAATTGTCCCAGAGAGATCTATCCATTGGTACCACTTTTAGCTCTAGATTCTGAATTTCAAATTTCTGTTGACTTGCCTAGTGATAGGCCTAGGCTAGGCGCTTACCAGTCAGAACGTCCACACGTCAAAACGTCCACAGACCCAGTCAGAACGTCCACACGTCAAAACGTCCACACGTCCAAACGTCCACAGACCCAGTCATAACGTCCACGTGACAAAACGTCCATGTCCAAGGGTCATAATCATTTAATCAGATTGCTTTAAAATATTGGATTTTAAAGTTTAATTCTCACAAATGTAAAGAAAAATAAACATATAGATCTATAATTAGTATTTCATGATTAAAACAAAACGTGAGTTTTAATACCTCGATGTCGCAACCCGTGAATGCCACTTCGCATACGTACATACACACACGGTGATTCACATAAACACATTAGATTTTTACTGTTCAAACTAGTGTACTATTTAATACTAACAAATATACGTAAATTACAGTGCAATATTTCACTTGTCAAGTTATCAGATCTCAAACTTAAACTTAGCCGTATGGGGTTATAGAATACATGTACATTGATGCAATATTTGACCATGAGTTTTAAGATTTGATTTAAAATACACACTGTTGCAAGACCTACGGTTGTCCAAATCAAATGGCGTCAATGTACTTTAATTAATGATATACTAATTTTCATAAAAAATGATATGGGTTTTTAAAATAAAAAATAAAACTTAAAATACATTATGGAATACATGTACATTGATGCAATATTTGACCATGAGTTTTAAGATTTGATTTAAAATAAATAAAATAATTGACTGAAGACAGTTTGTTGTGAATTGTTCCTTGTGTACTTATATTACACTTAATCAATGTCCACATTCGGTCCGACGAGATGTGCGCATTTACGTAGTACTTGTTTCGGAGTTTTGTCGCCCGCGATGTAAGAATCCCAGATGTCGAATAATTGTCCTTGCAGCTGCCGGTACTGCTTTCTCTGACGTCGCTCAACTTTATGTTCTGACACCAGCCGTACTGTCAGGTCCACGATATTCGCCTGTTCGTGAAGCAACTTGATCATTAAATAGAATGCCAAGTTTCCTTTCTTGGCATGACGGTTAAGCATACCGTGCCACCCCTCACAGTCATTGTTCGTCCGAACGGCTTCGTTGAAAACACTCCACGATTCTGGTCGCCAGAGTCCTCCATCGATCCACGTACCTCGAATGTATTCCGCTAAGGCAGCAAGCTGATGAGTTGATGCCTTCCTCTCGAGAGTTTCAAACATGGGTCCAATGTGTTCGGCGGGGAGGTATGGGAGCGCCATAAATAGCCGGCAGAGTTTGTGAGTATCGTTGTCATGTTTATATGCGGGTGCTAGTCCAAGTTCTTGAATTTTCCGCCAGATACACTGGCACCAGTGAAAGGCACAACCCACAACACGAACGTCACGGAACACATGTGGAATCGCCCGCCACATTGCCGCCTCAAAGTCTATCACAATCTTGGCAACGTTTAAGGTCCCGGTTCCCCCGTTCATATCTTGCACCATCTGCTTCAGTGCTTTAAGCACTTTTTTGTAGTCCTTCTTGCGTTTCGCGGACATAAGGACGAATGTCAGCGGTACTTGCTTCATGTTGTCGCCGCTCTTTACGAATGCGTGAACGGACTAAGCCTGTGACTCTACGTTTAATTTACTATCCGTTTAAACGAAACTTTTCTAAACGGTTAAACGTTTAAACGTTTGTCGGCGGCAGGTAAATTTTTTCCAGAAATACAGTACTACCAAAGACATGTTTATTTAAGGCTTAATGTATCAGGGAGTCCCAACATGTTTTGACTACATTGTATTACTTACTACAATGAATTAATATTGTGACTGTACTTGCGTCGGTAATTTCCTGTTGCATTGTTGTTTCTGAAGTCCAAACCAAAATCACTCCAAAATTATCGGCATGACACAGTGTGCAGTAGCGTACAGGATTATTCCATTGTCAAATAGGTAATATTTCCTAAGCTCTTATTTTGTTCTTCACTTTTATCAACGATTCAAAATTTAAAAAGTACAATCTTCAACTAAATCAAATGACTTCAAATGTAATAGAGGTGCAATGTTTCACCTCTACAGTGTTTTTATTACATTTGTGAAAGTAAACTGACTGGGCAAACACGATCGTTGAAATATCTACCTACGGCAGATTTGAATGTCCCGTCCCATCCACATGCAATGTTTATTTCCTGTACCGCGCTCCAGCTACGTGTACATGTACATACATGTACACGAGTTGGTTGTTGGCCCATTGCCAGACCCTAGCTGTTACTAGCACGTGAACACGTGCTGCAGAAAAAAATATTTCAGCCCACTTACACCCTTATGGCCCATACAAAATCGGCAGCTTTGAGAATTACCCTTTGCGTGTGTCAGTAACAGCCGGCCGCAACCATGTGAAGCCTTAAGCTTCATTGGTGGTTGCGTGATGAGAAGATGTCATAAAGCGAGGTGTACATTGAACCGGACGCCGATTGGTCAGCCCACGTAACAGGTTTTTAAGCACTATCTCCAACCATACAAAAACAAGTCATGCGTATTCATTATTCAAAACAACGGAAGTGTTTGGATTGGAGGAACAAGTCGTCACGAAAGTAGCAAAGGGAAAGGAACTTCAGCCCATAATAAATTCATTTGAAATTAAATAATAGTTATTCTTGCCTACTCAAAGTAATAACTTCACAAATAGAAAAGGCACTGCGGTATACTGCGGCACTTTAATAATGCAAAAACACTTTCACAGAAAAAAAATTATAATAAAATAAAATCAAAACAAAGTTATATTGGCCTTAGTTATAATGACTCGTTTTGTTTGGGCTAAATTGGGATGACGGTGTGGTAATGAATATTGTGCAAAGAACTGCAATTTGTTTCCAACCCGATCCCGTCTTTATAAGGCCAATATAAGTTTGAAGAAATCGTACATTGAATCAAGATGCAATGGGGAATGAAATGAAGATAAGTTTTGTTTTGCCCTTCCCGCGGGAAAAAAACACCTGAGTTGCCTGTGGAGTTTTGACGCAGGACTTTTTTTATACAGCGCTTGTCACACATCAGTGAAGGGCAAAACAAAATTTATAAACCTTCTAACTTAAAATCTTCTCAGTTGTATTTGTTTGGTTACAATAATACAAGGTTGGGAATTGGGATGTTATTATTCTACTTCATCTTCTTCAAAAATATGAGCATGTTGACATTATCGGGAAGAAGACAACTTCTCTTATGGTTTACAATGTTCCCGGCAGCTGAAAATACCCTCTCTGACGGCACAGACGTGGCCGGTACTCCCAAGTATTTTTTGGCCAGTTTGGAGAGTGCAGGGTAGCGCGTTGCGTTTTCCTTCCACCACTCCAGGGGACAGGTCTCATTGTGCACCTCCGGCGCGCTCAGGTAGGTGTCAAACTCAGCTTTGCTGGCTTCGTCCACGTTGACGTCTTTCAGGGGCTTTTTCCCCAGCAGAAAGTCCATGCCAGACGCTGGTCGGAGTTTTTTGGCAGGAGGCTGTTCTGTGGCAACAACCGGTGTCATTGCCGTCTTGACTGCATTGAAGGTGGCATCTCGGTCCCCACGCTCCACAAATTCCAAATCTCTGTATCGGGGGTCGAGAGCAGACGCGAGCATGGGTGGACTTGCGAGTGATGAGGCCGAACAGAACCTATGTTGAAGATCGGCGGCAGTTCTTTCTTTGAATTGAACGATGGCCGGGGAGTCATCTTCGTTCACTGCCAAGTGATGGTTCGCGAGACTTCTCACAATTGGGTGGACAGCCGAAGCGCTGGTGTTCTGTTCACTTGACAGTACAGTGGTTGCAACCTGTGTGCAAATACAGAGGGAATAATAGTAGATAAATAAATAAAACACAGAAAATTAACAACTGACGTAAAATACTTCATTTTCATTATCATAGTTGAAATTAAGCCTTTTTTTAACTTCAGTAAAAAAAAAGTATATATTATATAAAGGATTTAAAATTTAAATTTTTAATGTTAACCATGAACAACATTACATCTGTATAGGCCTTTATTTTTGGCTTTTGATATTTTTGAAATATTTTATTCAACTAACCTGAAGTGGTTTCAGACAAGAAACCAGCTCCTCCATCAGCTTCCACTGGTCGGGTTTCAGGTCCAATGTTTGCGCATCAGCGAGTTTGGTGTATTTCTTATCGCTGAGGACGGAGCAAATTGGCCATCTAGCCTCGATCAGGCGTTCCAGCATTTCGAAGGTGGAGTTCCATCTTGTTTTGCAGGATGAAATAAGGCGGTGTTTGGGACTGTCCATTTGCTGTTGTTTGGCCTCTAAAGCCTTTGTCGCGACTGTGCTATGCTTGAAATGCCCGACCAGGCGATTTGCACCACCGATAACTTTTGTTATGCTCCTATTGCACCCGAGACCCGCATTAACAGCCAGTTGTAGCGTGTGGGCCGCACATCCAACATCCGGGACACCAAGGGCCAGGTTTCCAACATCCTTTGTATTTGAAGCGTTGTCATGGACAACGGCGCTGATTTTGTCGTCTATTTGCCAGTGTTCTGCGACATTCTTAAGCTGTTGTGCCAGAGCTGGTGCGGTGTGTCGTTGTGGTCCGTTGTCGGTGTCCTCAGTGTCGAGTTGGGCCACTGGTGACGTATCCAAGACGGCGGAATGGTGTTGCCAGTCTTCGATGTAGTGAGCTGTCACGGTCATGTACCCCTCTTGACTACGCGATGTCCAACAGTCAGTTGTGAGGGCAACACTTTCTACATCCTTCAACTTGTTTTTGAGGCTCCCTTTCTTGTTCTCGAACATCATGTTGAGCTGAGCTGTCATCGTTTTGCGACATGGTGCGGTGTAACCTGGCTCAAGATATCCCAATAACTTGCGGAATCCATCAGCTTCCACCAAGCTAATTGGAAGACTTTCACTGGCAATCATCTCTGCGATCAACTCGGTGATTTTGTTACTTCTCGCCGGATTGCAGCTTTCCCGCCTCAAAAACGAGCCAAGAGTGGCCTGACTACTACCTGCAGTTTTCCCGCCGGCTGCAGAGGGATGTTTCATCTTTAGGTGGTTCATCATAGAGCCAGTAGATCCCCCACTGAAGCAAAGAGTAGCGCTGCAGATTTTACACTTCACAGTGTCGTCCTGAATCTTGTCGAAACTGCTCCAAACCGGGCTGAGTGACTTGCGCGGCATTTTGAATTTTCGATCGGTATAATTGTAAATACTCTAAAACTTTGTACAACGGTTTTCAGTCGAATGCAGGAACAAATTAAAGCACTATAAAAAAGAGAACTCCGAAGTAAATGCAGCTTAGAGAAAACGGAACGCAGAGTCGCAGACGGAATAAAAGATCGAGGCTCATGCGACCGCTGAACACAGAAGTGTGACTGAGCCAAGTGTTTCAGAGACAAACAACACCCCTCCTTATCCAATGAAAAAAGCTTTGAGTCTTGTAAGATTTTTTATTGTGACCTAAGGAAGAGATTTTAAAAAGCAGGCCGATCATCTTTGGCATCTCTAAAGGAGCGGTATTGTTTGTGATCCTATCTCACGTCCATTGTCAGGGTTCGCTGAGCGCGTGTGCCAATCACGCGCGCCCACAATAAAGCTCTGGAAGCATACAGCTGGAAACTTGTCGGCAAATTGAAAACCACAGACAAGTAATTGTTATAGTCTTTGGGGGTTTTTTTTCGCAGGAAATAAAAAAGTATCGGCGACTTGGTAATAGTTGTCGAGCTACATGTAGTCAACAATACTTTATTGTATTACACAGAAAAATAAAGTGACAAATGCAACAAAAACACAAGGCACATTTTTTATTTATTTTTTTCGTTTAAACGGTTACTAAAGTACTGAACGGATAGTGCTTTTGTAAACGTTTAAACGTTTAAACGTTTAACCGTCACAGGCTTAGAACGGACAGCAGTTGCGTGAATGGCTCCTTGACAAGTTTGAATGTCCCGTCAATATACCACGTTTTGGCACGAGAGAGCAAGCGAATCATGTTGTCTGTGGCGAATACAAGGTGTCGTTTATCATCGACTCGAATCGAATTCCGAAAGAAACCGCCCGGGATATAATTTTCGTCCAGATCGAAATCCAACGATGTCGGCTCCTGTGGTCTCATCTTCTGCCTGTGCCTGTTGGCGGCCCTCGCTAAGTAATCTGGCTTCGGAAGGGCGGGAAGGGGTTCTCTTGAAGCAGCTAGTCCTTCTTCCAGCATGACTTTATTAACGACTTCCGCCGCTGATGTGAAGATATCCGAAGACGCAGTTTGTTTAACGACGGTCTTGATCTTGATTGCTTTGGCTGCGCCCAGTTGCGGGGGATGTAAATGGTCTTGAGGGCCTCGGATGAAGTCACCACCGGATTGGTAGACGCTGGCTTTGCACCAGAGAGTTTTGCTACGTACACTGCACGTCCAGACTTTGTTTCCATTTGGCCTGCGAATCTTGACTGTGTAGGTGTAGCCGTTGCTGCCTGCCAGCTTTTCCTTCCCTTTCTGTGATCCCGAGTCGATCATCTCGTATGTCGTCGGCATGACGGTCGGCGCTTCGTCACTCTCGGCGTATTCTAGTGGCGTGTAGTCCTGCAGGGAAGATTCCTCTAGGCGTCGTGGAACTTCGAAGGAATCTACGATGGGATTCTCAGAGTCCACTTCCATTTCCTCCTCGAAATCTCTCCGCATCCCTGGCTCGGCCAAATAATCATCGAAAGCTTGTGATAAACGGCTGCTCTCCGCTACTGGATTGCTGAGGTCGATGTTTGGAAGCTGGCATTCTGTACAATTCCAGGCAATATCGGTTCTGTTCTTCACTGCTCTTCGGTAATCTTCTCGGCTGATCCCGGTTTGACAAGTCCTGTGTTGCCATCTGTTGCAGCCATCGCACATCAGGCCCTCCTGTCGTGCCATCACAGGATTCTTGCAAAAGATGCATAATTCGACTTCTGGCATTCTGAATCTCTGAATATTGCAGTATCGTGTGTAGTCTTCGTAATGGTTGTGAGAAGAATGATTTCTGGTGGAAATCTATCACCTTATATATACTACCAGTTTGACTACTTCTCAAATTAATTCAGTCATTTAACGCCACGTCTTATTATTCAAAATGCGTTTAACAATAGGATTTTCTTTATATAATTATACACTACCAGTTTGACTAGTTCTCAAATTAATTCAGTCAATTAACGCCACATGATTTTCTTTGTTCTTGCGTACCGCTCCCGGATACAGAACCTACCGACGCGGTGGAAGCTGCGCGCTGTTTGGAATCGATTTACCGTGGGCCTTTGTGATTTGCCGTGGGCCTTTGCCACAGTATTTGCAGTGGGCCTTTGTGATTTGCCGTGGACCTTTGCCACAGTGCGGCCCGCCTATATGGTGTTTGTACAATGCCAGTAATTAGCTCTTACGATGCGAACGCAAAGCATGTCAAGTGGACGTTTTGACTTGTGGACGTTTTGACTTGTGGACGTTTTGACTGTGGACGGTGTGGACGTTTTGACGTGTGGACGTTTTGACTGGATACCGGCTAGGCAGTTTCATGAAAATTTCAAGTTGTTTTGATCACACTGATGTTATTTTTATCTGAAAGTACTTTCAATATGCTTTAAAATGAGGGGTCAACCACTTCTATAGGGTGAGCCTAAGTGAGGTTACACGACTTTTAGTGTTCGGAAAATCTGTGCCATTTTATTTTTATATGCAAAATGGGCCAAAAAGTTGTGACCAGATGAGCTATAATAGTTACTGTACATAGGAATATACTAACAGTACATTTTACATGTGTTTTTACATGTATTAAGATTTTATGCCATGGACATTATGTTGGCATTTATTTTAGTTATGTTTTCTGGTAAACCAATCGCATCATTGTCAGTGCGCACTGGAAGATGAATACCTAATTATATATTCAAAATGGCCGCCATATTTTAGAATAAAAATTGACGCTTATATATATATAAATTATAACTAAAATGCACACAAAATGTTAAGGCTGTTGCACTATTTGACAAAATTTAAAGGCCGTTTGGAAAATTGCACTATTTGGTGAAAATGAGAATGAACAATTATATTTGGCACAAATATGAAAATATATTATTGTGTTCACTGAAGCATGTCATTTTCTGTTTACCTAATTATTTATTCAAAATGGCTGCCAAAATCCAAGATGAAATTATTAAAAGTTATTGTCAAATGCACATTGGACATTAACTCTTAACTGACAGTCTATATGTGAACCATGACTTTTTTTTATAAAGTAACTTTAAACTTTACAACTTGTAATCATTTAAGTTAAGTAAACTTTAACCATGTTGCATCATTTTTAGTTCAGTAAGTGAGTGCATAATTTGGATAATTTAGGTGAACCCCCCTATTTTGGAAAATGGAATGATCCACTTCATAACATCTTTCGGCATACCTGGGGCAGAGTCCATTTTTCATATGGGTTATACCATTTCAAAAACGATGTGGCATATATTTAATAATATTTATCTAAATTACAACATTTTATTATAAATTTCACGATAAAAATTCACAAAATGACCCATTACTAGACATCATTTATGTGGTATTTCCCCCTTAACAATCACGCAGCATGATAAAATATGCAGCAAAATTATGCAATTTTTCCCCCGGGGATCTTCGATTCGCACATCGCGCACAAAAGTTGTATGCGGCATACAACTTTTGTGCATCGCATAAAAGTTGTGAGCGAACGACTTTCATGAAAAGTATTGCTGGTTTTAAAATGTTTAAATAACGTAGATTGCATTTATTTCATTTTTAAATTAAACGGAGGTACCCCTATTATGCCTAAATATGATCAAAGTTGGAGGGGAAAAAATAACGTTCAAATTACCTCGAAAACGGCGATCTATTTGGACGACAGAAAAAACTTTTGACAAGATTTTCGCGGCATGCGATGCATGCACTTTGCATGAAAACAAAATGGCTTCCCGAAAGATCCGGCCCCCATCACATCAACACTAAAAACGGTCAATCCGCTGATGAGGGTGTAATGCGGTTCGCACCGGTTTGCCGCGAGCAGCGTCAGCACGGTCACAGGTCGTGACCCCAAGATACATGACATGAAGTGCGCCACCAGCGTTGGCTTCCGTGAATCTGCCTACCTAGGCCTAATGTGTTATCAAATTAAGCACATTTTCAGGGTCCAACTAAAAAGCGTCAAGGATGGATTCGCGGCATCAAGGGGTGGATTTGGCATCAAGGCCTACATCTCAAGGTTTTTCTTCAACCACAACAAGTAAAAATAGAGGGCTAAATATCTAGAGGAAGTGTTAATGTGATAGGCCTATACACAAATTTGTTTGGAATTTAGGCCCCCTATTACCATGAAAATTGCTTATTTAAGTTTGACAAATGTACCCTGCTGGAGAAATGGTACAGTCCTATGCGCATGACCGAACATGAAAGAGGAAAATGGCCACTGCAAAATGTTAGGGAAGAATGTCTTATCCGACCGCCACTTTTTAGGTTTTTTTTGGAATTTTTTGCAACCACTAACCAGTTAAAAAATGATTCTATCAAATTTTGGGGGTACAGAAAGCGAATACTATCTTTGAAATCCACTTTTATGATGATTTCGGACTTTATTTCCCTTCTAAAAAAATCCTACCCTTCAGAAAATAGAAGGATCCTATTATAGTTGCCACTGCGGATATACAATGACCGTGTTGGTCACTAACGGGGGAGCTGACAAGATCAAACTGACATAACTTAGGAAGTCATTGTATACCAAAAATGATTTTTCATGAAATAAATATCCTGGAATAATTTGAAGTATATGTCCATCATCCATATGTTCTCCACCTTACTGGGTAGGTAAGGTTACATTATTGGTAGGCAGTTTCATGAAAATTTGAAGTTGCTTCAATGCTTTTAAATGTCATATCACTGGATAGAACAAAAAATTAGAAAGAAAATGAGGGGTCAATGGTCATGATAGGTTAACCCTATGCAAAGTTACGAATTTTTGTTGATTTAAATATTTGGTAATTTTTAAGATCCAGTTTCATTTGAAAAGTTGTGACCGAATTTGCCTGCAATGTGTCCTTGTAGTACTAACAAAGTCTATTTTGCGCAAGTTGCACTGTTTTTGTGCCAACGTTACAGTTGGCATGGACTGATCAATTAAGATAACCACGATGTGTAGTATCCATTTATCGATACTAGAAGTGACTACATCCGTAGACTACGCTTTATATTAGAATTTTACCATGAAAGTTCGGCGGGTCACAACTTCGACAGAAAAAAAGGATATGAAAAATAGCGCCACCATCGGCGGTTTGCATGAATCTGCCTATTATTGGTTATATTGAATGAGAAAAAGTGGCGGTCGAATACGACATTCTACCCAAATGTTAACATTTGTCAAACTTAAATAAGCAATTTTCATGGCAATAAGTCTTTTATAAATTCCAAAAAATATGTGTATATCACATCAACCCTCCTACAATCAATGAAATTTTTGAAACAACCCATTCAGGCCACTCCAAGCCATTGCTATGGTAGGCAGTGGCTCCTCATAGCTATACTGCATAGTATAGTAACATAATGCCTCATATGTCTGTTGGTTTTAGTGGTTTGTGACTGACATATTGCAGGGCATATTACTTTGTTCCAGACTCAGTGGCTGGTGGTAGGTTACTATGGAGAGTCTGTTTACAAAATAACTGCTGAAAATCCCAATGGATGATGGAGGCTTGGTATGGTTTATTGGTCTCAGTGGCTGATGGTGATTTATTATTGGGAGTTTGTTTACAGTATAACCTGCTGAAAATAAGGTCAACTGTGGTATACATGTGTCTTTGTATGCATGTATGTACATTGGAGATTACTTCAAAGGGGCAGTGTGGCTTATATGCACAAACAATGTGTGTACAACACATTGGACATTTAGTGGTTTACAGTGGCCTCTATGTGTAGGAGGGTTAATGCTTTCATTAGATATTTAGCCCTATTTCACATGTTGTCCATTATTTTTACTCGTTGTGGTCGTAGAAAAACCCTTGACGCCTTGAGATGCAGGTCTTGACACTGAATCCAGCCCTTGATGCCGCGAATCCGTCCTTGACGCCGCGAATCCGTCCTTGACGCTTTTTAGTAGTTACCGCATTGTCATTTTCAAACTACTTGAGGGTTGATGGGTTATTTTGTTAGGCTAAGCGAGCTGTATACCCATATCTATATTGTGACCCTAAAAGAGTCCAATCTATGCTTGAATACACTGATTGAGTTAGCATTGACAATATTTTCGGGTAATCTTACCTACCCAGTAAGGTGGAGAACATAATGGATGATGATGGACATATACTTCAAATTATTCCAGGATATTTATTTCATGAAAAATCAGGCATTTTTGGTATACGATGACTTCCTCGGTCATGTCAGTAGGCACTTCAGATACATTTTAAATAAGAGGTTAAGGTCTACACAAAATGTTTTCTGAAACCTTATTTATTAATTAGCATAAATCTTTTAAAAATTTTTAAATCGGATATTGCGTTCAAAAGTTACAACCAATTTTATTTGTCAAAGTCAGGGAAAAAATTAGACAAAAGGTCAAAGGTCATCTTATGTTTTTCTTTATATTGTTCTTTGTACCAAAGTTGACATAGTGTGGGTAGAGTTGATGGGTGTATAACCTTGGCTATTGAAATATGTTTGTAGCATATATGGTTTTACGCAACACCATGTGATACATCTTCAAACTTAACCAAAAATTGATTATGTTAATTATCAAATTTGCATAATTAATTAGCTAATTATGAAACTGAATAACTAAATAGACAAATATGGGGAAACTAACCGAATTTTGACCTTGAAATATCACAAATTTGATGTTATAAATTGCTGATTGAAAGATTACAATTGCAGATTATTTGCATTAATTGAGAAGATTCGCATAATTAATTAGTTTATCATGCAAGTGTCAAGCTAAATCACAAAAAGGGAGATTCAAAATTGTGATGGTGCCAAAAAACATCAAATTTCGATGGGAATTGATGTCAAATTTGCTGATTTTTTTTTTAGCTCATTGGTGATTACTACTGAAAAGTATTATAATTCATTCAGCAAATTTGCATAACTGATTAGCTTATTACGAAAACAGAGATGCTACCGACTATACCCCCAAAAAAGTGCAAGATTTATCAAGTAATTGTATCATTAAATATTTTAACATAACTGTGAGTTTATTTTGAGCCAGCTTTCAAAAAGAAAATTGCCGCACTCACTTTATTATTTTTTTCCCCTGATGCCCATGGATTTGTCTACTCAGATATTCTGAAATTCATGTACATATCATATAATTATAAATAATACAAGTAGGCCTAAATGTCTTTATTATTGTGACATTCATAATGTTTCTTATACTTGCAAACACAGAATCAAGGTGAAATAAATTTGCAAGTATTTAATTTTTTAGGATTTTTTTATGAACAGGCAGGGAAGATCGAGACAGTCTGATGCAACAGAACGTTTCATTATATTTTTTGGGGTCTGAACGAAAACCAATATTTATTTTCATTTGAAAAAAAAGGAAAAATCGAAATTTTTCAAGAAAATATTACATCTATAAAACATGTGCAAAACATTTTCGAAAAATATGAACCACAAAAATTTAAAAGCGACGAAAACCTTTTCAAAATAGGACGTTTAAATAGGCAATCCTTAAAGAACACCCCTTTAAATAATGGTATGATCCATTCTTAAGACACTGCTTTTTAAACTCACGATGCAGAAAATTTAGAAAATCACAGCGGTATTTTAAATAAGGTGATGACAGTAATAAATGACACTAAAACTTAATACTGTTTTCTGTTGCGTTTATAACTCCATTCTGATGTTATTTAAAGAGGTTTTGATCACTTTTGGTCGTAAGAATGCAGTGGCAGCTTCACATGCACGGGTTATCGTGTGTACCGCCACGCCGATGCGCAGTATATCCGCCGGTGATCACCACACACACATACCGCTGCACGGAGTCTCACGGCGAGGAAACGACAGTGTGTGTGCTTGTTCATTGGACTTTCGCCGTAAAGACTACCCCAAAACACAGCGTTTAGCGTAAAAACCAAACTATGGATTCTTATTTTAATCATACATAATAATTAATTGATGTATACTTGTTTACACATACGTTGCCGCTTTTAGATTTTCCCTTTTCAAGTGGGATTTTTAAGGTTTGAAAACGTTCTCGACGATCTCGTAGAAGTTTTCGGTCAATTCTGAAGCGGCAATAACCGAAATGTACCGAAGACGTTCGTTTTTCCGATGATGACGTTGTCGTTGTTGTTCAGCTAATCAAAACCCAGCTATATTTAGATGAATGGGGGCGTCCCAAAATCGAGGGTCTTCAGTGCGTGATATCTGCGTGCCAACAGCATGACCCTGCCGGAAGTTGTGTGTGGCCGTAGGTTTTTGTGCAGCGCTGTGTGTGTACACGTAGGAATGTTTACGAAATAAGATTTTGTCAACGGAAGTGGTAGCACCACTGAAGTGCCTAATGTCAGTCTGATCTTGTCAACTCCCCCATTAATGATCAACACGGTCGTTGTACATGTGCAGTGGCAACTATAATAGGATCAGGCTTCTATTTTCTGAAGGAGAGGATTGTTTTAGAATGGAAATAAAGTCCGATGACAAAACTATTTCAAAAGAAAGGTTGAGATATTTGTCATAATTATTAACCCTAACCACCCCCAAATCCTGCAAAATCCTCCAAGGGACACTTTTTGGGAAAAAAATTCAGCACTGTTGGAAACTGGTACTTTCTCCTCTTCAAATGGGGCAAAATTACTACCTGGCAAGAAGTACAGGCCATAAGTGCTGAACATGAAAGATCAACAAAAATGCGAGGTGCATTTTGAAGATAAGGGCATGTTTCCAAAAGTGCACTAATGGATTTTGGAGGATTCAAGGAAGGTTCCTAGCCAGAATACCTAGGGGGTTAGGGTTAAAGAAGGTTCCTAGCCAGAATACCTAGGGGTTAGGGTTAAGAAAAAAAAGTGGCTGCTATGTTCTACATTGTTGTCTTAACCCTCCTCCACATGGAGGCCACTCCCAACCACTAAATGCCCAATATGTTGTACACATATCGTTTGTGCATACAAGCCACACTAACCCTTTTAAGTAATCTTGTATGTAAACCTCCGAGGCCACTGGAGACCACTGTACAAAAACCTACCATTGGGATTTTCAGCAGTCATTTTGTAAACACAAACTCTCAAGAGTAAGCCACCACCAGCCACTGAGACTGGAACATAGTATGCCCCTGCAATACATCAATCACAAACCACTAAAACCAACAGACATGAGGTATTATGTTACTATGCAGTATAGCCGTTAGGAGCCACTGCCTTCCATAGCAATGGCTTGGAGTGGCCTCAATGGTTTGTTCATACATTTGCACTGATAGGAGGATTAACAACTGTATTGTGTTGCACATGTCGTTTGTAGGGTGGTCACGATAACAAGCCGGGTACCAATGATGGAGAGAACGCAAGGGGGACAAGCTCGTCAAGTTCAGAATCAATCAGAATCAAAGTCAGAGACGAGGTAGGTGTCCAAACACCATCGAGAGTAGCCCAGGCACTCATATACTTGCACGACTCCGCCGGAGTCCGGGAGTTACCGAACCCAACGGGAAGCTGATGTGACGTATTTTACCTGGAGTTGTCCTCACAAAATCGTCACCGTGAATATTCAGATTCAGGAAGGTTCTTAGTCCAAAATAGCTCGGGGGGTTAGGGTTGAAGGGACACTATTGTCACGATCAGAGCAGACTTTCAACAGGGCACGGAATCGGTGTCGGAGTTTAAAATGAACACAGTGACTGAAAATTACTAGCTCATTTATGCAGCAGACATAAAACACAATAAAGGGGGCCACTTTGCATCCGTCACGTTAGCAGTTTTTCCATTGGTTGTTATTTATTTTTAAGTACCTGAAACCGACCAAAAAGTGTTTCAACATGTGAATGGACATGCAGGCTTATACTAGAACTAATTTGAGTTGATTTATTTTATTTTATTTTTTTATTAATTTTTTTACCCTCAAATTTCCATAACAATTGGATGGAAAAAGTTACCTCACTTTTCCGTCCATTTGTTGATGGAAATTTTAGGGTAATTAAAAAAATAATAGTAATAATCAACTCAAATTATCTTTAGGATAAGCATGCATGTCTATTCAAATGTTGAAATTCTTATTGGGTGGTTTCAGATATTTAAAAAAAATTACAACCATTAGAAAGACTGCTAATGTGACGGTAGGAAAATGGCCCCCTTTATTGTGTTTTATGTCAGCAGCAACGGTAATATGACCTTATCATGTGGGGTATTATTTTCAGTTACTGAGTTAATCTAAAACTAGCACTCGGATTCCATGCCCTGTTGATCGTGACAATATTGTCCCTTTAACCCTAACCATGCTCAAAGATGCAGCAAATGTAAATAAAATGTTATATCTTGTTGCCCTCGGCAAAGAAAACAATGGAACCCTTGGTGCATTGTGTTGAATCCTGCAGGGTGAAATGCCTGTAGGGGATTAAGGTTAACCCCTGGCGAAGCTTTCTAGGGTTTATGTGGTCTTATCGTATCCACTTTGCGGGTGAACAAAATTATCCTTTGCCAGTTCATCTTGAAAACCCTTTCTCCATGGTTAAAATGCTGCTCTTGCAGTACTGGTTCAGTCTTACCAGCCGGCTCAATCTTACTTATGCAAAATTTATCACATTTGTTCATGATTTTGGTTTTGATTGATTGTTAATTGATCATTTGTTTACAGGTGGGGATGGAGGTATTGTTCAAAGTCAAGCTGAACACACAAATGAGAAAAATCAAGGAAAAGTACTGCGAAAAAAGCGTAAGTAACCGTCAAAACTAGTGCAAGAATACCTGACCACGGTCGGTTCTCTCCACTGTGAATTTAGTGGGATGCGTACTATACTTTGGCGATAACACGATAATATCGAATATCGCGATACCTTTTTTTATTCGATTATGATATCAAATTTTTAAGTTATTGAGATATCGGCAAATCGCAATTACAAAATATATCACGATTAAAAAAAAATTGCCATTGTGAGTCAAGTCAGAAATTATATGGAAACAAAATTAGAACAGTGTTCTCAGCTTCTGGAATTGAGAAGCAAAAGCAAAGTACTTCAGAAGTACATACACGCTCTGCAAACGAATTTGCGATTTATTGTTATGCTTTTAGAGGGGTACATACCTGTGGTTATCAGCTCTAAAGAAATCCTGCATAATGAAAAAATAATCGCGATATTATCGATAAATCGATATTATCGATTTGCCGATCGATAAAAATCGATATAGCCCAAGCTTAATGTGTACGTGATTTTGCACGTGATGTTTGCTAATTATCAGGGACTTTTCAGTGAATTAACTGAATTCAGTGAATTCTATATACACATGTAGTGAAAATTTCAGACCCCCTAAGTGATTTTTTTTTCACAAGCCGGACTCATCCCTTCGTTATACCATGGAGGAAGAAAACAGAAGGAGTCACATCGCCCAGCCTCTTATCTCATAACCAATTAGCACTTCGGAGTGGCCCATTGGAAATACGTTACGGCCACCCGCTGCGCTTACAAGTTTAACGATCGCGATAATCCCCTTGTGTACAATGTCTTTTGCCGCTCGGCTTGCTCGCGACCAGGATACATAATTGGAGGGTAGAAATCTGAAGCAAACGAATAAACACAAAGCGTGCGCACTACTTTTCGCTGGCTTTTATATTGCGCAATGCATTGTCTTCAATAGCGATTTTTCCACCGAGTATTTTGGTGTTTTGATCGTCGAATTTGGCGAATCCGAAGCTGACTTACGCTAAATATAACATTCAGATGTTACAATAAAGTGTCTTTTAGCAACTTATTTTAAGGATATTTCGGTGATCTCCGGAAGCCAACCAATTGTCAAATTCAAAGACGTGTTGTTTAGCTTTTATCATTTCAATCCTCATATACACGATGCTGTACACTGAAGATATTGCAGTGTTGGATTCGTAGGTCGAGTTGGATCGGGAGCCAGCCTTCCGTGTAGTGCAATAGGACAACGCGTCAGCAATGCGCGCAATGCGCATGTGCAAAGAAAGCCTGGCTGTAGTTCTCCTCGATAATCGGATTAAACGATTAGCGCTGGCTTAGAAATTTTACGACCGCGGCAAAAGACATTGAACCTTTGATATGCCTTCGTTGTGACTCCTTCTGTTTTCTTCCTCCATGGTTATACTCAGCAACATCCAACTTGGAAACATCTGACAGTCAAATACAGCACAGTTTGTAACATACAGTTCAAGTCAGTGGCAGTACAATGCTATGCAAATGAGCATGTACATGTACTACATGTCGTTGTGAGCACGGAAGGACGTAACGAAAGTGTGACCGGCAAAAGGTCGTAAGCAATTAATGTGCAAAATTGTGTTTCAAGAAAACTGAGCGTGAAAGTTTGGTCAATTTTTCTGCCATTTATATTGAAGTCATTGTAGGAAAGTTAAATTCCGCATGAGAATGGAAAAACATGTCTTGGGAGTAATTCTAGCAACAAATATATAACACTTATGTCCTACAGCCCTGAAATTACAGCTTGAAAGGGGCAAGGCAGTTTTGCCTTGTCTTTTTACAAAAAATCAGGGCACCAAGGCAATTTTTAAGATTTTCAAAGGGCATCACGGCAATGATAAAAAAACTTAAAGGGCACCAAGGCAATCTTTAAAAAAACAAAAAACTAAAAAACAATGAAAAATGAACACACTCCAATTCAGCACATGCCAATAAGACTAAAGTTTACTTTATCTGTCTCCTCCGTTTGGGTTTTATTACATGTAGGCCTACATGAAAACTACTAGAGTATTGCAACACTTACAGTTTATGTCACCAATTAAAAAAAAAAAAAAAAAAACAATGTTAACCCGAAAAAAACATCAAGTTTTATGCATTTGGATGCAGCAGTATTCAGTTCACTCTTTTTTTATTTGCTAGTCGACCCTTTGACGACCACCAAATTTCAAAAGCCCTGGCCACGTTAATGTACATACGTACGGTACAGCGACACGACAATCGATGCGTCGATGCTAGATTCGATGCACACGCACACGCTGCATGCATGTCTAGGTACAGACTCGGCATGTATTATTTACGTTGCATGCGCCCCAACGCCGCGCCATGCTATTTTTAGCTGGTACCCGCGAATGCCTGGCGTAGTGTTTATGTTGTGGGTACTGTTGACACAAACCAAAGTATTAGCAAGGGCCAAGTTCGTACAACGACCAAGCGGCCGATATTGCCTGGTAACCGCTATATCATTTTGGTCATGAGTACCAGGTAATTTTGACTATTTTGTTCCCAAATGGTCGTTGCGTGAACTTGGTCTTAGCAGCGCAGCCACCGCTTGCGCAATCGAGCGTGGCGGCGATATATTTTTTTTCCGTGAGAATGTACATGTACTAAATACTATGTGTAAACAAGTGGGCACAGCGGCAATGCAGGGAAAAAGCACAGCAACTCGTTGCCGTGAAAAGTGGCATTTTTAAAGGGCATCACGGCAGAGAGTGACGGCATTGATGGCAATTGCCGTCGATGCCGTCGTGTAATTTCACGGCTGTCCTACTTTTTAATCAAAGGAGCCATTTTATTGATTACGACCTTCTGCTGGGACAAAAAGTTGTACTTGGTGTATGGTTCTACGATCTTCTTCTGGGCACACGACAATGTACTATGTCCATAGTACTTGAAGCCTTAACCCTAATCCCATGGGTATTTTTACTAGAAAGTATCCTGAATCCACCAAAATCCACCATTTTTGTCACACACAAAATGCTGGTGTCCTGAATCCATCAGAATCCACCAGTGTAGATATTGGACATATCCTGAATCCGCCAAAATCCACCACTAAATTTCTGGCGGATTTTGGCGGATTCAGGATACCATGCTCACATGAAAATTTGTATAGTATGTTGCTGCATAGAATCCATCAAAATCTAACACATACAAGTGTTGGCTGTACATGTACAGTACATGTAACTATAATCCATCAAAATATATCAACCAACATGACCAAGCAGTTAAAAACTATTGAAATCCTGAATCCATCAAAGTCCACCATATGCTCAATGTGGAGATATCCTGAATCTGCCGAAATCCTCCAAAACAGGGGGATGGATTTTGATGGATTCAGGGTGGTTAGGGTTAAGGCAATAGTTCACGGCAAATATTCGCGGCGAAGGTTCACAAAAGTTGAACACATTTCAACTTGCGCGAATCATTCGCTGTGAATTTGATGACGTAAAATTCGCTTCGCATCCGCTTTCGCGTCAAGTATGAACCGGCCTTTACACAAAGATTGTATTTTTTTCAAGCTGTAGAAGTCACGTCCATGCACTGGCAATTTCAGGCCTGTGCTTTCTCAGGATTTGTTTTTCCTGATTTCAGGGGTCTTTACAAATCTCCCTTTGCCTCACGATTTTCTTGAAAGAAGAGAATTAACCACTTAGGAAAGAAAGAAGTAGCCTGTTTTGTGTCCCAACGTCTAGTTTCTTGTTTCTGTGGATGTGGAGTCTGTAAATCCTCAAAAAATTATTAAACATCCAGGAGGTTCAGGGGGGGCTTTGTCCTCTCGACCAAAGGGAGACCCAGGCTCGCTGCCCATTTTTCCAGATTTGTTACTTTTGTCAAATCACACCCATGGTCAAGTGTCTCGTTGCTATGCAGACCAATGCTACGCAGACCAATGCTGTGCATTTTATCTGACGAAACGCCAGTGGACCGTGTTTTAACCCTCATATCAGTTCCAAACTGATTTTCGCAAGAACGTCAATAAAAAAACTCAAAATCTGAGTAGCCACCAAGGAAAGAAAGATTCTTGTTTGTTGGGATGTGGAGAGTCTGTAAATTCTCCAAAACTAAACATCCAGGAGGTTCGGGCGTTTTTTTTTCTTCCAGATCAAAGGGAGACCCAGGCCCGCTACCAGTTTATTTTACCAGTAACCCAATTTCATAGGGCTAAGAATTATTCGAAGTATGTGTTTCTGCTAAGCATTATAAAACTGGCTACAAACAGCCCAAAAAACACTCATTTTGTGTACAAGTTTTAGCTGGTTACCAAAAAAAAATGTGCTGAGTAAATTTCTCTTGTAAGCAGGGTCCAATTTTAAGCACACAGTGCTTCTAAGCACACAGGTTACCAGCCAAATTGTCACGTAATGTATACTACTCAAAACAATTTAGGGAACACCGGAATAATCTCAGTTAACCCTCCTACAATCAGTGCAATTTTTGAAACAACCCATTCAGGCCACTCCAAGCCATTATTAGCTGTTGCCAGTGGCCTCCTATGGTTATCCTTCTGTGCACTGTCACACCACTCCTACAATTAGTGCAATTTTTGAAACAACCCATTCGGGCCACTCCAAGCCATTAGCTGTTGCCAGTGGCCTCCTATGGTTACCCTTCTGTGCACTGTCACACCACTGAGATTGCAGGGTAAGGTGGTCTCCCATTGATACATTGCAGGCCATACTAATATGTTCAAACATTTACAGTGGCCTTGGGTGACACACAGTTGATTTTGTCAGATTACTTGGAAAGGACAGCAGACTTGTACATGTACATGTATGTACTGAAGGTTGCTAAAGAACAGAATTTAGTGGTTGGGAGTGGCTTCAATGTGTAGGAGGGTTAAAGCAAGATAATTTATTTCAGATAAACACAATGTTTCACAGAATTGATGAGTTAACAAAGAATTTAGACATGTGTGGCAGATTGAACATGGCCATTGTGTCAATATTGCTGGTACATGACATCATTGCACATGGCCCAAACCTATTTGATGTTAAAAATCTGGTGTTCCCTAAATTGTTTTGATTAGATTAGATTAGATTAGATAAAACTTTATTGTCCCTCATGGGGAAATTAAAATTGCCTTTACAATACAATACAATACAATACAATACAAACGATATGTAGATACAAAAAAAAAAGAAGACTAGACATAAGTAAGAAGCTGGTAAAAATTAAAAACAACTTACTTATTAAATACACAAACATTTAGAACAATTCTTTTTATAAAAATATACTACAATTCAATATTAAAAATTTACAAAAATTGTATGGGATATAGAGTACATGGTGAGGGATCAGAGCCAACCACCCGACAGCTCATCGCTCCAACTGCTCATTGTACCATTTGATAGCAGTCGGAATGAATGAACTGCCGTAACGGTGGGTCCTGATCCTTCTTTGTAAAAAGCGATGACTCCTTAAGTTGGTTTGAAATTCGGCATGTAATGGGTGACTTGAGTCAGTAGTATATATTGCTTCTAGCTGGTTCTCAGTTAAAATTTGCTTAGCAGGTACATGTACAACTGCTTTAGCTACATATTTCTGTTAAGCGGCTCTATGAAATTGTCCCCTTAGCAGATAAAATTGCTTACCAGAAAAAAAATGCTTAGCAGATTGCTTTGGTTACCAGCCAAACTGTCATACAAAATTTATGCATTTTGGCTGGTAGTCTGTTTTATTTTGCTTAGCGAAATTCTCTGCTTAGCAGCTCTATGAAATTTGCCTCCCGGTTGAGACTGACTGTTACTAGTTTCAGACCATATATTTCGTAACCTTTGGCATTTTGTTTTTGTTATTTTGAGTAACTGTTCTGAAAACATGCATTTATTTGACAGACCAAACCCACATCTTCTGTAAGATTCCTCTTTGACGGGGAGACAGTCAACGATGACACAACACCAAAAGAGGTAATTTTCAAGTTTTCACTTTGGGTCTGTTTGTTTCCGCACACATATGGATCTCGATCACCAGTCATTGGTACGGTTTAGACAGGACTGATCCGGATCATTACAGAATTCATAAAATCAACATGAATAACCTAAAAAACCTTCTTGAAACTCTTTATATTCAAGGCCAAAACAAATGATCGTTGTCATCGGATGATGACTAAAACAGTTTGTCGCGACAAAACTCTAAACTTAGCGGATGGATTCTGCCACAGGCACAGTTCAGTCGTAGTCTGATACTCGGCCGTATACAACAGGCATTATCTAGCGGCTGAACTACGAAATGGATTTGATCCCAAAAAGTTTGTTTTCGTACTGTGCAATATCACACCATCAATGATCCGCTATCTTGAGTGAAACACTAAAAAGAACAATATCGTCACGATCAGAGCAGACTTTTCGACATGGCATGGAATCGGTTTTCTCGTTTAAGATGAACACAGTAACTGAAAATTACTGGCTCAGTTATGCAGCAGCAACGGTTACACGACCTTATCACGTGGGGTATTATTTTCAGTCACTGAGTTAATCTAAAACTAGCACTCCGATTCCATGCCCTGTTGATCGTGACGATACTGTCCTGATATTGCAGCATTGATAATGTTAGCAAAACCGCTTCTGTGAATTTACATATGATGTGAATTTTACCTTGCCTTTATACAGCATTTCTTTTTGTCATGGCCAATAGTCTGGTTCACCACCTGTTTTTCCCATTTTTAAACATTGCAGCTTGATATGGAACCAGACGACATCATTGAGGTAGTTACAGCGCAGACAGGGGGACACCGGCCGCATATTAACTGATGTTTACCCGTGCCAAGTTTTTAAGTTAAGATCCTTCACTGAAGGCTCGCGAAAATTGTTTAAAACGAACTCGCCCTTCGGGCAGGCAATTTTGTAAATCTGGTTGTCCAAAATTAACTTTCAGCTGCCCCACTAGAAATATGACCGTAATTGATTTCCAACTTGATAAAATCCCAAGTCAAAAAGAGAAAATGTATGTCTACAACGGGCCTACTTCATGTATTTTACGCATGGACGATTAAAGATGGCCGCCGGGCACTGTTAATGTTTGTCATCTTTTAAATGGTGACATCCGTAGCGCGAGAATTTGGTAATTTGCTTATGGCTGCATTCTCATTTTTAATTATTGTTTGGGGTTGTAGGGGGAGGGTAGGGAGGGGTAGGAGAGGGGTAGGGAGGGGTAGGGTAGGGGAGGGTAGGGAGGGGTAGGGAGGGAGGGGTAGGGGAGGGAGGGGTAGGGGAGGGAGGGGTAGGGGGGTAGGGCGGTAGGGGGTAGGGGAGGAGGGGAGGGGGTAGGGGAGGGGGGATGGGGAGGGGGGTGGGGGCTAGGGGACTAAGGGAGGGGGGTAGGGGAGGGGGTAGGGGGTTGGGAGGGGGTATCCATTTATCAGCTTGAATGGTAGGACTACACCTTGCACCAGGCCACTCAGAATCAACAAAAATCGGTTTGACGACGAGGAAGCATCAGTTGAAAAACCAAATTGGGTTGAAATCTACAGGCTGAAAACATTGAGGTCAAATAAGGACTACTTTTTACTCGGATGTTGTGCCATGATTCAGAGATGATTTTTATCACATCTTCCCCCGATCTTTCCTCGTTTAAAAAATTTATTTTTTATTTTTTAAATAAGTATTTTGGTGGCCTTGATGACAAAAGTATCTATTTTTGTTACAAAAACGGCAGACCATGGCCTCTCGTTTCAACCCAAGCTCGATTGATCCTCCTGGGATCGAAAAGTAAGACCACTAGCGACCATTTTTGCATTACAAGTGAAAACTCTGTGTCATTTTTAGTTGGTAAGCAGTTTTGTAACAGCTAATAATTTAAATGTATTTTCAATTTGGAAAAACCACACCCCCCCACCCAAAAAAAACCCCAACGATTTCTAGTTTTCACCACCCTGAACAAAATAACAGCAAGTGAGTTAAAGTTGTACGTCATCGACAGAACACAGTCATGCTGCCGATTCACTGACTTTTCTGCCGATGATGTCATATCAAAGGCATCATTTTGGTCCATGTCTCTCCGAGGTTTTTCAGGGACTGTTGTTAACGGCTCCGCTTGTTTAAAGATATTTAAATTGCAGGCATAGGGGACTAAGGGAGGGGGGTAGGGGAGGGGGGTAGGGGGTTGGGAGGGGGTATCCATTTATCAGCTTGAATGGTAGGACTACACCTTGCACCAGGCCACTCAGAATCAACAAAAATCAGTTTGACGACGAGGAAGCATCAGTTGAAAAACCAAATTGGGTTGAAATCTACAGGCTGAAAACATTGAGGTCAAATAAGGACTACTTTTTACTCGGATGTTGTGCCATGATTCAGAGATGATTTTTATCACATCTTCCCCCGATCTTTCCTCGTTTAAAAAATTTATTTTTTATTTTTTAAATAAGTATTTTGGTGGCCTTGATGACAAAAGTATCTATTTTTGTTACAAAAACGGCAGACCATGGCCTCTCGTTTCAACCCAAGCTCGATTGATCCTCCTGGGATCGAAAAGTAAGACCACTAGCGACCATTTTTGCATTACAAGTGAAAACTCTGTGTCATTTTTAGTTGGTAAGCAGTTTTGTAACAGCTAATAATTTAAATGTATTTTCAATTTGGAAAAACCACACCCCCCCACCCAAAAAAAACCCCAACGATTTCTAGTTTTCACCACCCTGAACAAAATAACAGCAAGTGAGTTAAAGTTGTACGTCATCGACAGAACACAGTCATGCTGCCGATTCACTGACTTTTCTGCCGATGATGTCATATCAAAGGCATCATTTTGGTCCATGTCTCTCCGAGGTTTTTCAGGGACTGTTGTTAACGGCTCCGCTTGCTTAAAGATATTTAAATTGCAGGCATAAATTTTCATGTTTTCGTTTCTTTAATTTCTTAGATTTAATCAGCGTTTAAAGGTGCAAAAATAATTTCAAAAAAAAAAAAATTGTTTGCTTTTTGAGGATTACAGCTGTAAATGTCCATGGTATATACCTTTAATGTTTTTATATACATGTATTTTTCGCTTTGGGAAGATTTGTACGTCAGGCCTTATGGCCCCCAAAAAAGGTGTCTGGTTTCTGGTCACAGGTCGGCTTCAAAATCGGTGTGGTAATTTTTTTTTTTTTTTTTTGCCAACGTGTGAAATATACTACTCAAAATAATTTGGAGTACACCGGATTTTTAACATCAAATAGGTTTGAAATGTTCCATGAACCGGGATTTTTCATTTGCAACCCCCTCTCTCTTTCAGTAGTCATGTCATGAAATGTGTAATCACTACATGCATCCTTTATCATCTGTTTCATTGTGCAGTTGTTTCTCATCAATTCAATTGTGTTTATCTGAAATAAATGATCTTGCTTTAACTGAGATTATTCCAGTGTTCCCTAAATTGTTTTGAGTAGTATATATACATAGGTTGGTGAAATTCTTGCGTCGGGAGATAAACAATTGATTTAATTTTTGCCCTACACACGTCAGTGTAGGGCAAAATTAAATCAATACTATATATACACTTGAAAAGATGAAAGTATTGAAACTTTTTGATAGGGTGATCAGTGACAACTCTTGATAAAGTTGTATTTAATGTTTAATTGTTTTGAGTAGTATATGTGATACATGACACATATAGTTATTGGAACCAGGCCAAATATCCACATACACAAAAGTATGGTGGCTGAGAGAGAGAGAGGCATACCCCTATTTGAAAAAAAGTCGTTTAAAACACAGTACGGCAGAATTCCAATCGATTTGGACATTGTTTCATAGCAAAACAAAAACAAGACTAAAATTGCCGACATGCGGGGTCTGTAGCCAGACCAGATACTAGAAACTTTTTCTTTTTGCCTAAGATTAGAATGAGAGAAAAGTTGATCATGCTGATTGGATAAAAAGAAAGGGCATTTTTCTTTTGTCCAGATTTATATCAAGAAAATAATCCCCAAAAATGTTTGAACATGACTATCGCAGGTAAAACTTGTAGCTTTGCATGGTGAGGATAAGTAAGACTAATTGCGGTGATACCATGTGAAATCTCAATTGAGTAGTAATTAGTTCAAAGAAGAACTGGTCGTTTCTCCTGAGGACGATCAGAGCATACTGATCGAAACGTCGAGTTGTACCTCCAGTTCTTTGCAGAACTAATTACTACTCAATTGAGATTTCACATGGTGTCACCGCAATTAGTCTTACTTATGACTATCACAATTAATGAACTACGTAGTCTGAAATGAATAGGATTCCAAAATCATCCTTTAAAAAAAAAAAAAAAATGTTTGTCAAATGTTCAAATCATTTGGCTTTTGGCGAATCGTGCATGACTGTGCCAGGAATTTGAACAAATCTACCAAAAAAAATGCAATAAAAAAACCGAAAGTCTGGCACTCGTTTTACCCCTATTTCCGTGTGAACATTTCATGTACCGAAATACGATTTTAATTTTGTCGAATGAATTTTTACATGAAGTTCAGCTGTTGATGGGCGAAAACATTTCCCACCTTTCATTTTGGCCTGAACAAAAATAATTTAAGGCGATATCAGCTATGAAGTGAGAATGGTGTTTCTCATGTACATAGTGTAGTTAGTGTTTTTTTTTTTTTAAATGTGGGTGGAAAATTTAAAATTCTGGATTGTAATGTGATGTTTTTAAAAAGATTTAAAAAAAACAAGGAATTGAACTAAATGTTTAAATTCAGCCAAAATGTCAGCACATATCAACAGAGTATGAGAAACATTCTATTTCTGATTCAGTGGAATGATCATGAAGTTATAAAGGGTGTACATTTGAAATTGAATATTAAAAAAAAAGTACTTTTATTGTCAATGGGCAATAGTACAGTGACTGGCTAGTTTTTTTTTTTTTTTCTCGTGGGGGGGGGGGGGGGTGGCTGTAAGATTACAATGTGTGTAAGAGCAAGGGAGGATGATGCATTGGTTATGTTGGGAAAAAAATACTTGTATGAGTATGCTTACTTTGTCTGAATCATTAAACATTGAACAACAAAACTGAAAGTTTTAGCTTACAGATTTCGATCACACTGCAGTCAACTTAGTCAGATTCCTTGTATACCCGATGACAATGGTAATGATAAATCTCATTAGAAAAAAAAGGACCAGACTATTTTCTCCTTCCAGCCTCCGTTTGATTTACAATGATTTGAATGAAAAAAAAATGAAAAAAACGAAGATTGCTGCACCTTGATAAAGGTCTATTGCATTTTGTTAATAACGAGAAAATAATCAAAATAATGCATATACTCAGATATTTTGCATTCATTCCGTTGCAGAAGAAATATAAAGACACTCAGACTAGATTATTTTTTTGGAAGATTGTTACTATCATTGGCTTAACACCAAATTAATTTCACATGACAAATAAAAAAATACAAACAAATTAAAATACATGTACAAATTACACCATTTTTTTTTTTTGAACCAGATTGTTCCCCGAGTTATGTCACATTATAAGATTGAGATTCTTTAAGTTACATTTTGCTGTTTATGAATCGGTTTATCTAATTAAAATGAGTGTTTTTTTTTTCTTGTGTAGTTTATTTGGCTTGAAAGTTTTGTTGGATATTAAGTGTACACTGTACCAGGATTATGCATGGTATTTAATTATGGGGTAATTTCCGGTTAATTGTTCAAAGTCGGTTAATAGTGATAACATCTTTCTGTTATAAGATGTGTTTTTATTGAGACAAAAGCGTGGAATTATTCATGCATCCGTAATGTACAGATTTAGTGCTAGTTTATTAGAGTACAGGCAGTCTTGGATTCCCACATTGAAATTCTTTCACCTTTTAAGCCATTAAAAAATCCTGTGAGGTTTTTGTTCAAATTCAACAATTGTGCTTGAATCCTTTAAAATGAGTCTTTGGCCAAAAAGTCTGCAGTTTCTGGTCTCGGTGTGCGTCGCCTCAGACCTGCGTGTCGGCATTCCTAGTTTTCTGTTTTTGGGGGCTATGTCCAATTGCAGCCAAAATTTGCTGGATCGATTGGAAACTGCAAGTCTTGTGTCCTGTCTCATGCATAGCATACACAGTACATAAGGATGGTGTGAACCTGGTGCCCATATTCAACTGTCCAGCTTCATAGTCTGGTGCCAGGGATAATAGACTTGTATTACCCATAATGTGTACACTTCCACTATGCACGAGACGGGCAGCAAGGCATCTTGTTGAGAAGTGGTTTTATCCCGTTTTTTGTTGTAACAAAACCTTTGAAAGTGAGTTTTGTTTTAAAAATGTTTTTGCCGCTTGAAAAAAGAAAATTCCACCAAGGGATTTCAAAACTACCTGTGCATTAATTGTGATTTGTAAACCGAATGTTGTTGACTTTTAAGACCGTCAGTATTTTTTTGTGAATTTTTATCGGGAATAAATTTGACTGTACAAAGATGACGTCTTGCATACATGATAAAAACCTAACTTTTGATAATGTGTGAAGAATATTTATTGGGCATAGCGCCCTCTAGTGTCGGTCTGAATCTGTTGACTCGACTGACCTTATAAAATGCATTGCAGAGGGTTGCCTATTGGTGCCTAACAAATAAAGGCATCCATCACAGGGCCATGTTAGTACTCCACTATATTATTATGACTGGATAGAGGGTTGCCCATTGGTGCCTAACAAAGGCATCCACTGCAGTGCCATGTTGGTACTCCACTATATCTCTATTATTATGACTGGATAGCGGATTGCCTATTGGTGCTTAACAAATAAAGGCATCCACTGCAGGGCCATGTTGGTTCTCCACTATATCTATTATTATGACTGGATAGAGGGTTGCCTATTGGTGCCTAACAAAGGCATTCACCGCAGGGCCATGTTGGTTCTCCACTATATCTCTTATTATGACTGGACAGAGGGTTGCCTATTGGTGCCTAACAAATAAAGGCATCCACTGCAGGGCCATGTTGGTACTCCACTATATTATTATGACGGGATAGAGGGTTGCCTATTGGTGCTTAACAAAAGCATCTACTGCAGCGCCATGTTGGTACTCCACTATATCTATTATTATGACTGGATAGAGGGTTGCCTATTGGTGCTTAACAAAAGCATCCACTGAAGGGCCATATTGATCCTTCACTATACAAAGAAAAACAAAACAAGGAATTCACAATGGAATACACATACAAAGACATGCACAGTGGTTTGTGTGAGCACCAACCATAGTATTAGCCAGCAATACCTTGGGACGCCCAGTTTGCCAAATGAGAATAAAAAGAATAACAAATTTGGACGTTCTATTTCCAAATCCTGTCTCATACTCTAGCACCAACGTGGCATCCAGTTGTTTTGAATGAAAGCGTAAAATCTTCTGTCCAGTCAGTGTAATAGTAGAGATCAGTGCTAGGCCTCCCAGTGTCTAATCAACCAAGTAGGTTTTTTAAATATGTTTTTAAAGCAAAATATAGGTTTTTTTCCCCCTGTGATTATAGTGTTAAGTAACAAGTTTTAGGTAAACTGCCTACCGAGTACATTACCCCATACCCTGTCCGACAGAAAATCTAAGAGCGGTGCACATTACAGTTTGGCTTTTCTTCAAAGCCATGAGGATTTTATGAGGAAGTTGAAAATGTGTTGCAGGAGATAAAAATATAGGTTTTTATAGGTTTTTTGGGGAAATAAAGGTTTCCCTGGGAGGCCTGCAGTGGTGACAGAGACCCCTTCAGCCGAATTATTCTGCCCTTAATGAATTCATCAACCATAAACAAACAAACAATCTTTACATTTCTTCATTTTGTTTTATTAACAGCATGAATTTACACAGAGGCCATGACAGTGCATTCTCTTCAATAACCGAGAGTTGAATTTACGATGATTATTTTCGTATTTACACAATGATCAGAGAACATGATTGCGGTAGTGTACCAACTTTACTAAAGAGAAGGTACAACATGTTGACAAATGTGGACAAAACATCTTCCATGCGTGTGAAGCTTGCTTTCTATGGATACAGTAGACACCCGACGTGTGAAACTTCAGCACAATGAAGAGTTTAAGTCATGAGGAATGTGTGAAAAAACCATTTACAATTTTTACAGAAAACTCTTGGAGCAAAATTGTGCACATTTTAATTTGTTTCCCTCTCTGATATGCAAGAACATATGACAGAAGAATTAAACAGGATGATTAATTCCTTAACAAACTTCACATCAAGTTAGCTTTCAGATAATAATTTGGTAATTAGCAATGTTGTACCTTCCCTTTTAAGATTTTAAACCAATTTGAACAGTTCAACCTTTTTCAAAACATTTTTTTCCACGTTTATAATATCAATGCCATCCACCTCAGCTCATACCTCAACCTTGTACCCATGGCGATTCATGCTGACCCCATGACCCTCATACCTGGTTTTGGATAATAAGCATATATTCAAGATCATGAATATTATAATCAGAATCATTGTAGGTGATGTGTTCTGCACACATGATGCATCCGGTGTACAGCAGGAACGTGCATGCTGCAGTGAGTGATTAGGGGGACTAGATCAATCTCCCTTCAAACTCCATGCAATAGAGGTATATGTTTATAGACATTGTTTGTACATGTATTTTAAACTCTTTTAAATGATTGTTTCATACCAACCAAAAAGTTTCATTCTGCTCTGAAAAGTGATGAGTCTGATCTTGATTTTTATGAACAATTTTCTTCATATTTAGCTTCCTTGAAATGTCTTTCCAACAAAAAAATAAAAAATAAAAATAAAATGAATAAATCCGAGATCTGTCTAGGCCAGCCTTTTTTTGTGGCCATTCCCAATTTCCTGTTAAAACCGCTATCTACTTTTCTACAAACTGCAAACCCATATGTTATCGGCTAATCAATGGCTGTCATAATCACTGATTGACCAATCAGATTGGTTGAATATAAAATATGCGCATAATACGCCACCGTTATCTCAGACAAGCTTGATTAAGCACGTCTCGCTGTATGTGTTTTACGTGTGCGCACATGTTCGAGTTTTTCCTGCCTTTGAGCCACAAGTTGAAAAAAAAAAAAACCTAGTGCGCGTACTGTCAGTATGACGCCTATGAAGATGATGGCGTAAGGGCAGGGGGCGTAGCGAAGGCATTTTCTTTTTGGGGGGGGGGGGTGGGGTGGGGCAGCTTATAAACAACTACAAACAACTCGGCAAATTTTCAGCACTTAGAAACACGACACATTTGCAATCGGCAAACCCATAGCTCTAGGTTTGCCCACTGAAAAAAATATTCTGGTCCAACCCTTGTTCTAGTACCTTTTGATGCTTCATTTGCCGATTGAGGCTCTAAATGCCGACTGTGAAAAAATATTGGGGGGAGGTCACACCCCCACTCCCCCTGTTCGCTACGGCTCTGTGTAAGGGGGTTATGGAGCCGATTTAGAAGACACATTGGTTTGAATACAGAGAATGCCTGTGGTATTGTTAGTTTTTATATACTGATATATTCAGTACAGAGATGATTTTAAAAAAAATCCTGTTACTCTCTCTAGACATAGATCAATAACTATGTTTTGTATATATGTACATGTGTTTATCTGTACATGTCTTTGTACATTTGTAATGTGATGACAATTTTTTATAGACACTTTAAAAAGCTCATATTCTACAAATTCATGTCACTTTCTTCATTTTTTTTTTGGTTTGTGTAACATTTTTTAAAAATGCCATCTTGGAATTCTTTATTTTGTCCAACAGACAAAATGTAAATCAAATAGATCGCTATATATCAGGCATGATATTCTTCCTACTTTTGTAGGAAATCCTACCTTTTGGTTTTGAAAATCCTACCATGAAACTGGGTTCTGACTAACTTCAGACCGTGGAAGCTTGTGTATCATTTTATTGTAAATACCAAGATAAAAAACAATTTCCTTGCTATACATGGCTATAGAGGTAAACCGCTATAGGCTAGTATATGCCTAATGATAATGGCAAACATTTTTCCTACCTTTTCATTTCCTCACAATATCATCCCTGGTATATTTTCATTCTTAGACCTGAACTTTCAACAGGGTAGAAAGCTCATGATGTCACGCCAGAAACGAGTGTCGCGTTACCCTCCTGTAACAAGCACACATCCCATACACAGCAAGTAACTGAATCAATCTGTGAGGATCTGTTCAGTCAGGTTCTCCATAGTGCCTGTTTATCCCAATTTGGACAATATTTTTTAAGTACTTAACATCAATTCTGAAGAGCATAATCTGAAGAAAATTCTTAACGCGGATAAAAAAAAACAGCGATTAAATTTAGTACTGAAAAGTCAACTTTAAAATGTTTACTTTAGTTTTTTAATTCACACCTTTGAAGTCCAAGGCATGGTTTGTATACTTTTTTTGTTATTTCCACAAAAATTCACGGATCAAACTATTTCCAGAAAAATTGGGGATAATTTTCCACGGCATTAATATAAAATAATTAACCCTCCTACTTCTGGTACCTTTTTCATACAAGTTGATCCACCATTTGAAACCATTCGCTTTTGTGGTTTTGAATGGTGAAATAACTGTGTACAGTATTGATTCCCTCAAATGGTTTTGAATGGTAGGTCAGCTAATACAAAACCTTGTTTGGATCTTTCCAAATGGTAGTACAGCTAATACAAAACCTTGTTTGGATAATTCTAAGTGGTGAATCAATGGACCCTCTATGCATTTGAATGGATTTGAATGGTAGTAAAGCTTGCTACCAACACTGTTCAAATGGTATCACCATGTGTGTACAAAACCAATGGGCATTTTGATAAGTGGAAATTTTGAATGGTTTCAAATGGTCAAACAGTAGGAGGGTTATATAATGAAGTTTTTCATTTTAAGGTATCGTGTTTTCAGAAACTAATTCCCGGAATCCTGTTTTTAGTTGTGCCCACTGAAACTATTGCATAGAAATGATTGTGCTGTTTGCCATTTGTGACCTAAAACTAGTATTCTAGTTCCATGCCCTGTTGATCGTGACGATACGGCCCCTTGAAGAGTATTCTTCTTTTTCTTCATGAATTACCAATGAGGACGTATGAATGATTTGAGGTTTTTGCGTGATGGAATATTGGTTTGGTTTGCTGTAACACCATAGTGGGGTTTAATCTCAACTATCGCTTGGTGAGATTGTGGTTCTGATCTGGGTCCAATGTCATAGAGCTGCTAAGCAGATAAAATTCGCTTAGCAGATTTCTTTGGTTACCAGCCAAACCTTCATACAAAAAGTATGCATTTTGGCTGGTAGTCTGTTTTATATTGCTTAGCTGCTAAGCAGATAAAATTCACTTAGCAGATTTCTTTGGTTACCAGCCAAACCTTCATACAAAAAGTATGCATTTTGGCTGGTAGTCTGTTTTATATTGCTTAGCTGCTAAGCAAATAAAATTGCTTAGCAGATTTCTTTGGTTACCAGCCAAACTTGCATACAAAAAGTATGTATTTTGGCTGGTAGTCTGTTTTATATTGCTTAGCTGCTAAGCAAATAAAATTGCTTAGCAGATTTCTTTGGTTACCAGCCAAACTTTCATACAAAAAGTATGTATTTTGGCTGGTAGTCTGTTTTATAATTGCTTAGCAAAATTCTCTGCTTAGCAGTTCCATGAAATTGGGCTCTGGTCTTCTTTACATTTCAACTAGCCTGCCCTCGTCCTCCTTGCCAAGAGATTCTCCCGATGACGAAAACAGCAGGCTAGCCAACACATAGAGAAGACCTACAGAGTACATATACTACTCAAAACAATTTAGGGAACACCGGATTTTTAACATCAAATAGGTTTGAAATGTTCCATGAAAAAAAAAGGTCTCTGGATTCTGGTTACAGGTCGGCTTCAAAATCGGTGTGGTAATTTTGGTAATTTAAAAAAATAATTTTTTTTTTGCCAACGTGTGAAATATACTACTCAAAACAATTTAGAGAACACCGGATTTTTAAACATCAAATAGGTTTGAAATGTTCCATGAACCGGGATTTTCATTTGCAACACCCCTCTCTCTTTCAGTAGTCATGTCATGAAATGTGTAATCACTTACATGCATCCTTAGCCATCATACGTTGTGTATAGGAAATTTGGTGTGGTTCCAATAACCATCATCTGTTTCATTGTGCAGTTGTTTCTCATCAATTCTGTGAAACATTGTGTTTATCTGAAATAAATGATCTTGCTTTAACTGAGATTATTCCGGTGTTCCCTAAATTGTTTTGAGTAGTATATATATAAGTTCTTATCACCTCACTTGAGGTGATAGTTGAGATTTAACCCACACGGTGTTACCGCAAACCGAACCAACACAATGAGATCCAAGTACAACCATGGGCCAATTACACAGAGCTGCTAAGTAGAGAATTCTGCTGAGCAATTACCTTCACTAACCCTCTTACTACTACAAGGGTCAAAATCAGTCCAAATGTTGATATACTTGCCAAGGTTTATCTAGTGCACTTAAAAGTCAAACACTGTCAAACCTTACGTGTAGTAAGTACATTTCCAGGTCAAAATGAGTCAACCGTTTTTGACTGGTAAAAGCATTGTCTGGTGTTGTTCAGGGTGGTCAAAATGACAGTAAAAACCAGTCAAAAATACCCCTGTGTGCACATTTGGGTCAACAGTCAAAACAGGCAGTTTGACTGGTTTTGACCTCTATAGCAACTTCCCACTAAAGTGCATCAATAGTAGGAGGGCTAAGCATAATAAAACAGACTGCCAGCCAAAGTGCACACACAGTTTGTATGGGAACTTTTGGATGGTAACCAACGAAACTTGCTAAAGCAAAATGTTCTGGTAAGCATTTTGTTTTCTGCTCATCAGGGGCCAATCTCATAGAGCTGCTGAACAGAGAAGTTTGCTAAGCAACAGAAAAACGGACTACCAGCCAAAATGCATACAAATGTATGAAAGTTTACCTGGTAACCAAAGAAATCCGCTAAGCAAATTTTTCTGGTAAGCAATTTTATCTGCTTAGCAACCCTATGAAATTGGACCCTGCACAATTAGATAAGTAGAAGAAAATCTTCAAAAGGCATTTAAACCACTTAGATTTGTTCAAAGGATGTTCTTCAGAATGCTGCCGGAATCCAACTTGCAGGAGAAACTGACCAATGACAGTAGCTGTTTTATCCTGTCAAATGTAAAACAAACTGTGATTGGCTGTCGTCACAGGTTATAGGGATTCATTACCCAATCGAAAATCCTGTGCTTTGGTTCTAAACCGATTCAGAATGCAAAACAAACTGTGATTGGTTCCTGTTGTGGTTTTACAGAGAATCATTCTCCAATCAGGAGTTCTGTACTGTAAAGGTTGATGATGTGCCGATGTAAGCTCATCTCCGATTGGTCCGACTTCTTGTCTGCCTCCTCGATTCTTCCTTGTCTCTTTCACTCACGTCATACCATGGAAGCTCAAACTCGCTAAAACAAAATCAACAATCAATCTTTAGGTTAATGAGGGCAAACTCGTTCATGGTTTGTGAAACATTTGGAGTACAATGCCATGGACTGGGTTCTGGTAGGCTGGCATATTCACATGAACATGACTTCTGATTATTCGCTCCGTGCATGAACTGCTGAGGGCGTATGTCGTTAGATCACTGTTGATCGAAAGTAGCAGCAATAGTGCGTTGAAATTGGTGTATTATGCAGTTGATGCGTGTACATGCAGCATATGACATAAAACACAATAAAGGGGGCCACTTTCCTACCGTCACGTTAGCAGTTTTTCTAATGGTTGTAATTTTTTTTTAAATATCTGAAACCACCCATAAAGAATTTCAACATTTGAATAGACATGCATGCTTATCCTAAAGATAATTTGAGTTGATAATTACTATTATTTTTTTAATTACCCTAAAATTTCCATCAACAAATGGACGGAAAAGTGAGGTAACTTTTTCCGTCCAATTTTTATGGAAATTTGAGGGTAAAAATAATGGGTAAAAAAATAAATAAAAAAATAAAAAATTTAAATAAATAAACTCTAATTAGTTCTAGTATAAGCCTGCATATCCATTCACATGTTGAAACACTTTTTGGTCGGTTTCAGGTACTTAAAAATAAATAACCATTGGAAAAACTGCTAACGTGACGGATGTAAAGTGGCCCCCTTTATTGTGTATTATGTCATATCCAGGCCTCCCAGTGCCTAATCTACCAAATATAGGTGTTTTTTTTTAAATAGTTTTTTTTCAATCAAAATATACGTTATTATATGTTTACAAAATACAGGCTTTTATAGGTTATTTCCCGTGATTATGCAGTGAGTGTTAAGTAACAAGTTTTTGGTAAATTGCCTACCTTTTTGTGTACGTTTTGCAACAAAGTACATTACCCCATACCCTGTCCGGCAGAAAATCTAAGAGTGGTACACATGTTACAGTTTGGCTACTGTTTTGGCTTCATCTCTTTGTACTTAGGAAGTAATTTTTCTTCAAAGCCATGAGGATTTTATGAGGAAGTTGAAAATGTGTTGCAGGAGATTAAAAATAGAGGTTTTTATAGGTTAATGTAGGTTTTTTTGGGGAAGTAAAGGTTCCCATTTTGAAATATAGGTTTTTATAGGTTTTGCTGGGAGGCCTGAATATCTCAAGCAACCATTGGCTGGTAGAAGTACATGCGCGCTTAGTACCATAACATATGCGCATGAAGTGTACACACAACGCTCACTTGACGCCAAAGTGGCTATCATCAAGACACTGGATGCAATGTCACTGCAAGAGGGCTACGATGTGAACATAGCAAATACTTAGAAACCTAAGAAATTAAATGACAAGTAAGAATTGTAGCTTTGCATGGTGAACAGGCTAAGTACAGACTGTTTACAGTGACACCATGTGAAATTCTCAATTTGAGTAGTAATTAGTTTTGAAAAGAACTGGCGGTTACAATTCGACGTTTCGATCAGTATGCTCTGATCGTCTTCAGGGCTGGTACCCCGACTTCAACTTTCCTATGATTTAACCCTCCTACAACCAGTGCAATTTTTGAAACAACCCATTCAGGCCACTCCAAGCCGTTGCAGTTGTTGTCAGTGGCCTCCTATGGTTACCCTTCTCTGTGCACTGTCACACCACTGAGATTGCAGGGTAAAGTGGTCTCCCATTGATACATTGCAGGCCATACTAATATGTTCAAACAACCAGCTACAACCAGCTGTAAACTTGACCATGTATTATGACTGTAAACACACCTATACAAAAACCACTAAAGACTGTGGTTTGTAATGGCCTTCAGTGTGTGTTGAGTATGTAATCGGAGATGGTCTTATTTACAGTGGCCTTTGGTTGATTTTGTAAGATTGCTTGGAAAGGACAGCAGTGCTTGTATGCTTTAAAGGTTGGTGACGAACATTGGGAAATTTAGAGGATCGGAGAAGCCTCCGTGTGAAGCACGGTTAATTGCTTACCAGTCTTTAGCGACAGGGACTTGAACGCCGAATGCCACCAGGGGAACAGTGTCGGAGACCTGGAGTTGACAAGCTGTGAACAAAATACAGAATGATCCATTAAGGCTCCCAAAAATTTCACCAAAAAAAGTTTTTCTATGGTTAGCATGCAGAAATAAATTTTGGCCTCAATTAGACATTGCTTCATAGCAAAATAAAAACTCAAAATGCCGACGTGTGGGTTTGAGGCGACGTGCTCAGAGACTTTTTTTTGACCTAAAGTAATCATGGGGCCAAACTGATTTTTTTTAAACACACAAGTCTACAAGAATCAAAAAGAGGTTTGCGTCAAAAACAGACTTGTGCCTCACAAAATTAGATTTTTTCAGCATGGGGATTTTTGATAAGGGGTCAGGAAACTAGACAAATTAGCCAGAGGGCTGTCTGGGTGTCTTTTTGGACACCCTGTTTCAATTTTGGACGCCCTATTTCATCTGTCATTTAACCCTCTATGCCCAGGCTGAAATTTGGCCCAGTCAGCATGGCACTCACAGTCACTTGAGTATTTTTGGTTGCATTGCCAATTGGTAGGTCAATGGTCAAACCACAGAGTCACACAGAGCTGTGTAAACTGTCGAGTGGTTTTGGTTTGACCTATCCTAGCCACATGTCCTTGCATTTATTTGAGTGCACTGCACAAAGTCAATGGGTTGGGAGTTACATACAAATTTTGAGTGTATTTGAGTGCACTGCACAAAGTCAATGGGTTAAGAGAGACATAAAAATTTTGAGTGTCTTTGAGTGTTAAACCTATAGGAGGGTTAAAATAAACAATTTGGACACCCTGTTTTGAAATATCCAGCAAATTTGGACACCCTATTCCTAAATCCTGGCTAACACCTTGTAAGGAAAGCGTCGGCTGTGTCCTTACCGTCCGATGGTTCCGGATAGAATGTCTTCAGAACGTCGTCCCAGTTCCCGTATTCTCGCCGGAGCATTTTCTGCTCCAGGCGTTCGTGTTCTCGAAGCTCCCGGACTCGCTGGATGTCCCAGCGTTTGCGCTTCTGCTCGGCCACTTCGTACTTCTGATGCCTACGCTCAAAAGCGGAATCTTCAATATCCTGTATGGAGGAATACATATATGCAACTTGTCATGGAAAAAAAAACAGAAAAAAAAGAAGAAAAAAAAGCAAACAAAAAAAGTAAACATACAAATAGATAAACATAAACAAATAAACAAAAAATAAACAAATAAACAAAAAAACGCAATCAGTCTTACTTATCATCCTCACCATGCAAAGCTACAAGTTTTACCTATAAACAAATAAATGAGAGTCTTAAGGGAAAGAAATCTACTGAATACATTTTCCTTTTCTGGGGATTGACCATGTGACTTGTTTACACATTGCGTGACCTTTAGAGTACTAGGGTGATTTCCTGCTGAGCAAAAGTGTGTGTATTTGTATGCAGAGTTTGTACATTTTGTATTCCTCCACATAACATCAAGAATTGTTTTAACCCGAACCACCCCAAATCATTCAAATTCCAACAGCAGGGTTTGTTGGATTTTGATGGACTCAGTACTGTATAGCCCAGACAGGGATATTTTACATGGGGGCCGGGTGTCCCACTTCCATCAAGTCCAACAGTTGGGTGGTAGTGTTACTGCATGGTGTTGTATTTTGATGGACTCGGTACTGTATAGCCCAGACAGGGATACTTTACATGGGGGCCGGGTGTCCCACTTCCATCCAAGTCCAACAGTTGGGTGGTAGTGTTACTGCATGGTGTTGTATTTTGATGGACTCGGTACTGTATAGCCCAGACAGGGATACTTTACATGGGGGCCGGGTGTCCCACTTCCATCTAAGTCCAACAGTTGGGTGGTAGTGTTACTGCATGGTGTTGGATGTTGGCGGATTGAGGAATGTTCTTAGCCAAAACAGCTAGGGGGTTAGGGTTAATTTTCAGATCAATAAGATTTGAGATGTAATGTTAGTGCCTCATTAAAAAATAATATCAAATTAAGAATTTTTCTGCTGACATCTCAACATATCAGATTTGATGGTTTCTTGTCATAGACCAGTGTACATTTTGTGCCCGGCGCAGTTTGACCTTTTGGGCTCTTTTGTAAACACGTAACCACATCGTCTAAACATTTTTAAATTTTAATTTAACCCTAACCACCCAAATCCTGCAAAATCATCCAAAGGGAACTTTTGGGCAAAATTACTACCTGGCAAGAAGTACAGGCCATAAGTGCTGATACATGGAAAATCAACAAAAATGCATGGTGCAATTTGAAGATAAGGGCATGTTTCCAAAAGTGCACTGATGGATTTTGGAGGAGTCAGAATACCGAGGGGGTTAGGGTTAAATAGGAGGTTAATGGACTGTAAATAACTTACCTCAACATTTTCTGTACTGGTGGAAATATGAAGGACGTTAATCCTCCAAGATGGTACTGAAAAAAAATAATTAAACTTTGACTTTTTTTAAATTGAAAAAGAAGGAAAAAGCAAGGGAGTTTTACAAATATATAATAATAATAATAATAATGTGTGGACTTATATAGCGCACGTATCCACCAACTAAGTGGTGCTCAAGGCGCATTATATCATTACCCCTGCTCATAAGGCTCATAAATCATTCCTGAAACCATCTCAGCTCCCTGGGGAGTATACAGCTCAATTGCTGCCATTACAGCGCATATAGGGCTAATCAACCAACTCTGCCCTCACAGGTACCCATTTAACCCCTGGGTGGAGAGAAGCAATTATGGTTAAGTGTCTTGCTCAAGGACACAAGTGTCACGGCTGGGATTCGAACCCACATTCTGCTGCTAACACCAGAACTTGAGTCCAGTAAGCTAGACCGCTCGGCCACGACATTTTTTAATAAACAAGTTATCTAGAAATCATAAAAATTAGGAATTTATGAATGGTAAAACACAATAATCCTAATAAAAAGAAATTAATGTAACTTTTTCATATTTTCATATTTCTAATCTGTTCTTTAACAGAAAAATATGCATGTAGAAACCTTGAAAGGAAAAAATTTGTAAATAAAAATTGAAAATGAATATTTGTTTTCATACAAAAAATATAAATCTATTGAAATTTGTTTTAGGAGAAATATTATATGCGATTTATTGGTCACCAACCAAAAAAGTCGGCTTAATTTTCCCCTCAAATGCAAATTTACTTTGAAATTTTCTAAGCAATAGAAGTCGCTCCATGTGGATTAGAAGTTTGGAATTTATCCAAAGGAATGACAACTAAATAACAAGCAACACACACCTTGAACTACTGTCAACCCAGCCGGGAGTGCTGGGTCGGGGTCCGTCACGCGCAGGTCGCTCAGGCACGGGTAAATCACGTTGGTCTTTAAGTACTGCTCCCCCTTGGCCACGCCCCTATCTTTCTCCGTCTCCCCATTCTTCTTGTCGTCTTTCACCTTGGCGCCCGCCTCTCGCGATCGCTCCTCCTTCGTTTTGTCTTTGGTTTGGAGTTTAAGACGTCTGCGTCTGGTGTTGCTCGGTGTACTGATAGGGGAGGGGGTGGGGGATTTGGTGGGCGTCGACTCCTTCTCCGTATAGTGTCTCTTGACTGGAGTGGTGTGCTCCAAGACGGACTTCCTGTGTGTCAAAATGTGATTATGAGGCCATGGAAAAAAAAAAATTGGTTTCCGGGGAAGAAGGGTCTGCCAATTAAAATCTTTCACTCTCATTATCAAACATTCAGACAAATTTATTTCATCTCGTCTTGTTTTTCTTTAGCTTTGACTCTTTTCCCCCTAACCGCCTAGGCATTTTGGCTAGGGACCCATCCCAAATCCTTCAAAATCCATCAACATGCAGTAAAAAGGTACCCCAATTGTTGGACTTTGATGGAATTGGTACAGTAGCAAATGCAAAGCATCCATGCCTTGGCTATACACAGTCCTGAATCCAACAAAAAGCAGCCGGTGGAGTTTGGTACACATGGCTGCATGATCTATTCGCTGGGCTGTAATACTGTGGAATACCAAATCCATCAAAATCTGGCAAAACCGGGTTTATTTTCAGTGAAAAATCAGAAAAAATTTCTAGCCATTAATAATTTTTTAGTCAATGAAACGAAGTCCGGACACCCAAATAAACACCTTTACTCATTGACATTTCGAGAATTAAATGGCTAGTTTTTTAATTACGGTTGTGTTTGTTCAGCACAATTAGACCGTTGGCAAGCTCTGATGCAACGGCCTATTAGCGACCAGTGCCCGGTCGAACAGACGGCATACCTGGAGAGAGAGGAAAGGCCTCGTAAACAATAGATATAAATCCGTCTTTACAAATTCTTGGCTGGTACGTCAAAAGAACAGGTCTTGGATAAAGGGATTACGCAAAAATCAACAAAAGAGTGAACTCGTTCAGTGTTTTGCAGTGCATTTTGTTCCGGGGCCACCGAACTGTGACCCCATGGACTCCGAGAAACGATTGCGTGTATACAAGTCAGCCGCCACGACGGCACGCCACGTGTGGCATGTTGACAAGTCTCCCGGTAACACACACAAAAATCAGAATGCGTGTTTAGACGCTCTCCGATCCGCTGTTCAAAAAAAAAATGCGTGTATACACGGCCTCCGACGCGAACTGGTTAAAGTACCAAATAAAAAAATACCCTTTGGGGAGAAAAAAAAAAAAAAAAAAAAAAAAAGGTACACCAAGATAACAATAAGATACCAATTTAAAAAAATTATCAACCAGTAATGAATGTTACTAAAACTCACCTCTTGCACGTGTTATTTGAATCGCTGGACGAGACTGGTGCCGGTATATGAACATGATTAAGTATTGGTTCTTGATGTTTGTGAGCTAAGACCGTCCGTCTCTGAATCCTCTCTAGCCGAGCTTTCAACTTTGATAGACAGGTAAATAACTTTTAAAATTATTATTATTTTGTTTTGCTTTTGTATTTACAAAAAAATATATCTTATACATATCAATATAATCATGTTGGTAGAAATTGCACAGCTTTAAAAAAAAAAATGTTATAATATTGTTTTGGTTTTGCAATGTATTTGTATTGATGGTTAAAAAACATGAGAAACTTTTTTTTTTCTTTACAGGCCACACACAGGTACACTACAGAGGGCGCTATTGAGAACATGAATAATTCATAAGGAAGGTAGGTCATCATAAATAAAGTTCATCAGCAGAGGGCAACATTGCAAAAAATAATTAAGCTTTTTAAATTGATGTTGGCAACAAAATGGATTATAAAACTAATATTTCTGGTTATAAACTACAGTATTACAAGCAATATATTTATTTTAAAGCTCTATTACATGAACAGAACTGTTATTACAACTGAAATACACATATGAATGACATCTGACCTTTGAATGACAAATTCCGTGTTTAACAATGATTGGCAGCTAAGCAAACGAATAAACAAATTACATCCAAGTAAACATAAACAAACAGCCATGATTAAAACAAAAGCAAACGTAAATATAAACAAAAGCACTGAAATCATCAACAGACAACAAAGTTATACCGAATAATAATTTCAAATGTAATTTGCAAATACGTCGCACACGTCAGACAAGCTTATAAATACATAGTAAAAAAAAAAAAAATTAAAATAAATTTTCTGTGAGTTAAAATTGCTTTTAGAATTAAAATAATTATATTCCAAACAGTAAGAAAAAGGGAAAATTACAATCCTTAAAAATTTTGATAATATTTATTGTGTTAGTAAACCATTGTGTTAGTAGTCAGGAGTTAGTAATGAATGAACTGAAAGAAGCCATTTTCAACAACAACAAACAAAGTAAAGTAAAAAAAGTAAGCCACGACATGTCCCCTATAGTACAAAGCACATGCAGTATGCAAACTACGCAGTAAAATCATGGAGGAAAATGAGCACTACTGTTTTTGTACTCTAGTCTATGATCTATCTAATTGGCTTGCTGTACATGTCCGAGTAACACTTTAACAGGACCACGGGGCTAGCACGGCGGCGACATCAGCCAAGCAAACCTACCGTGTCATTCTGTGCCCGGACTTTTTGCAGTTCCCGTTCGTTCCTTTGAATTTCTTGTTGCTGTTGTTCAATGACGTCCAAATGTAACATGGATAATGCTTTCAAATGTTGTACCTCATGGCTATCGATGACCTTGCAGTCGTCGCCCAAAAGCTCGATGTCTTGCTCAACAGTTTGGCCGGGGTTCTTTGTGGTAGTGGTGGTGGTGGTGGTGGTGAGGACGGCGCCGGTTGGGTCAGCGTCGCCTGCACCGCCACCGAGTGGGGCTTTTGGGTTGGAAGCCACGGCGGTTCCGTTATTAGCCGGTGAGCCGATATTCTCCATTACCATGTTGACGGACGAAGCCAATTCGTTGACGTTTTCTCCGATCCTGACCAGAGCCTTTCGTGACAAGGCGCCTTTGCTGACGATCTTATTACGCTGGAGTCCCACAAATTCAGATTTCATGTTCCCTGGAGCCATAAGGTTGACTAGAGAAGGAAATATTCCAAGCAGTACAGACACGAGCGACATTGAAAATTTTCAAAAATCTCCATTGTACAACGTATAACGTATAGGCCCATGCATTGTGCATATAATATAAACGTTACACAAAACTCACACAGTGCAGTACCATGCGAATGCAAGGGACGCTTCGAGCAGCGTGATTTCACTGGTACTTTGCTTTGAAAAGTAAACGAAGCCTAAAAGGCGTACCAGTGATGTTATTGCTTTTTAAAAATTGTAGACGGTTTCACAGGTTTACTTTAATAAAAGACACATTAAAACAAAAAATCCTTACATTTGTGTTGAGTCATTTTAAAATGTTGACCAAATGTGATATATCTCATTCATTTTGAATAAGATTCATAAAAATGTAGGGGGTTGTAATTTCAAAATTTTGTTTATAAATTTAAAATCCTATCCCTTACCAACGGGTCTCCGTGGCGCAATTGGTTAGCGCGTTCGGCTGTTAACCGAAAGGTTGGTGGTTCAAGCCCACCCGGGGACGTTAAGTGTTTTTTTCTTGAATTAATTTTTTATTTGTGTTTTCAGTCATGAAACGTCAATATCTGTCGTTCGTCAAAATACATTTCATTTAGTTTTCAAGTTTTTCTTATTTCATCCAGTTTGCCCTACGTCGTCAGCTGCTTGAGTTATTGGGAATCGGTTGGCATTGCATAAGCCTAGCCTTCGTGGGACGTTCTTTTTTATCAATCATTGATCAAAAGTCAATAGTAGGTTTCGCGGTGGTACGGAGGGAGGCTTAGGCGGGGGAGGGGATGTTCTGCCAATTACAATGCACACAGTTCTCTCACTGTATCACTGTGAGTTCCGCTTCGGTGCGCATTATATAACCAACACGTTTTTGGAACATTTTCTTCCTGCCTATAGTTTCTTGTTAGTTGCACTTTTCAAAAAGGTTACACTGGCTTCCCCATTCAAAAACACCCCCAGTTTTGAACAGCTCAAGCCTATCTCTGGGGGCCACTGTGCGGAACCAAGATATCCCGGCGCAGTCAATGGGTTTTGGGGTTAAAATTGGGGACAGTTCAGTTTTACTTTTTTACGTGGTCGCGTATGTAATTATTATGCATGTCCCACCTTCCAGAACATGGATCATTAAATTTTAAAAACTATTTTTCTAAAAACATTTGTGAAGCGGGCTGCATATTTTTTCTATGAAATTCCCATTTTTAAAAACTTGTTGTCTTTCAACAACAAGTTTTTAAAAAGACATTTCTTTTTCAAAAATTGCCCACGGTCGTCCTGGGAAAAAAAAAAGTCCGATCCGCGCCGAAAAAAAGTGAGACTGCAAAAGTATTAGGGCGCCATCACTTGGCGAACATTGGAATTGAAAATAGACTGATGACCGGACCACCTACAGCATTCCAAAATTCAAGATTGGGTCGAAAATCAGACTTGCGGTATTTTGTGGTTACAGTTGAAACCATTTTTCGCTATAATTTCGTACAATTACAATGTCTAGAGGGATTTTAGATGTTAAATAGATTTATGAGATGATAAAAATATCCAATATTTATTCCTCCTAATGCGAGTTAAGTCACTTTTATTGAACGCACCAACTACATGTTCTTGTTGATAATAATCCAGTGCTCATTTTCCCCAGTGTGACTCCCAGTTGAAAGTCATGCACGTGTAATACTATTGAACTCAGGGAACCACACTCACATTTTAGATGGGCATTGCCCACCACTGTAATTTCTCTTCAACATTTTTCAATGGTGATACTGGTGATAGAGACTGTCTGCAAGCGATCTCAGTGAACTGTCATTTTCCAGCAGACGATACGTAACTTTTAGCACCGCCTTGACAGTTTTCCAGCTATTTCTCGTGGGGCCAGGCCCTGAAAGGTTAAAAAAAATGTCGGCTTTGGTTCCGAAATCGAAGAAGAAAAAACACCTGAAACACGTCCCGCAGAAAGTGAAGCTATTCCGGGCGAGCGAGCCGCTGTTGAGTGTGCTGATGTGGGGCATCAACAGTACGGTGAGAAAAACTACAATTTGCTTAGAAATATTTCTCGACTACAGTTTTGCTTTCTGTTAACAGGTTATTGTGGGTGTGTTGTTTTTACTCAGTGTTAATTGTAAATATAATCAGTTTCTTAATTAACCCTCCTACTTCTGGTACCTTTTTCATCATGAAAATACAGTGAGTTAGTGAATACAAGTTGATCCACCATTTGAAACCATTCGCTTTTGTGGTTTTGAATGGTGAAATAACTGTGTACAGTATTGATTCCCCAAATGGTTTTGAATGGTAGGTCAGCTAATACAAATCCTTGTTTGGATCTTTCCAAATGGTAGTAGGCCCTACAGCTAATACAAAACCTTGTTTGGATACTTCTATTTCTCTAAGTGGTGAATCAATCGACCCTCTATGCTGGTGACTTGAGTGAATGGTTTTGAATGACGGGTCTGCTATACCCTAAAGACCCTAGTGCCATTTTTAAGTGGTAGATCAATTACTTGTATCCTCAATTTACCCTAAATGACGCACCTAAGGTTATATAATCAACGGGACAGTAACTTACAAATGAAATTAGCAGTTTGGTGTTTCAATTTGTTTCAGTGATTGTTTCAGTGAAGGATTCTCTTGTAAAATGCTGAATTTAAATGCATGATCATATGCGTGGATGTCTTGAGTGCCGTTTTTTGAGATGCACAGAATTGTGGTCATCAAAAAATTGATGTTGGTACAATGAGTCGCCCCAAAATGTTAAAGTTGATGGGGGCACAGAAAATGTACCCAAGAAGAAAAACAGTTGAATCATGTTTCATCCTATTTCATCCTATTCCAGATAGTTGTAGAATTGTTTTTAATCTTGAAAATAAAAATATTGTTCTAGATTTTTAAAATAAAATGGTATAATTTGGAGAAGCTCTCAAAACTTTTAATCAATATTCTTGAAAAGCCAATAAAATGGAAGGTGGTTAAAATTTTTGCAAAAAGTACTTTAAAACTTTGAAATGTGTACAAATTATGTTAACATTTTGTCAAATAAAAGATTTCTTTTCATAACCATGATATTAATGTTTCATTTTCTCAATAATTTTCCACTGTCAACGAAATAAACACCAACGAATTAAGTAGTCTTCATTCACTTCTTCTATAAGGAATGTGTCCATTTTGAGGATCAGTATTTCTTTAAAAAAATCATTGCAAATGCAAAGCATTCATATCTTTTGGTTTCCACAGACAATAGCTCGTTGACAGCATAGAACAATAAAATCACAGATGTTCGTGAAAAAAAAAATTGAGGTCATGTAAATCCCTTACTATTTGTATCTAGTAAAATCAGTGGTTAAACAACTTTTTCCACTTTCACAAGCACTAACTTTCCAGTAAATCATACAATTTCACTGTGATTTTTATTTTTGTAACAAGCACGACTTAGATAAGTTTATGCAACCATTAACCCTCCTATGCCCAGGCTGAAATTTGGCCCAGTAAGCACCGCACCCACAGACAGTCACTTCAGTGTTTTTGGTTGCTTTGCCAATTGTTCACACATGTGTATAAGAGTGCTGGAGTTAGTGGCAAAGTCAAACACACTTGTGTATGTCCTACGTAGGTTATATGCAGAGTCACACAGAGCTGTGTATGTACTGCATATACACTTGAGTGGTTTTGGTTTGACCTCCTATCAGAGCCACATATCTTTGCATTTATTTGAGTGCACTGCACAAAGTCAATGGGTTGGGAGTGACATACAAATTTTGAGTGTCTTTGATTGTTAAACCTATAGGAGGGTTAATACGCCATAGTTTTGTAAGTTTTCCAAGAAATGCTAAGCCAAAGGTAAGTGTGTCATTTCAAGAGTGCGGCGAATTACGTACATGGACGATACACTGGCCACCATGTGTTAAAACTCCATGGAGTGTCGTGGCCGAGCGGTCTAGCTTACTGGACTCAAGTTCTGGTGTTAGCAGCAGAATGTGGGTTCGAATCCCGGCCATGACACTTGTGTCCTTGAGCAAGACACTTGACCATAATTGCTTCTTTCCACCCAGGGTTTAAATGGGTACCTGTGAGGGCAGAGTTGGTTGATTAGCCCTATATGCGCTGTAATGGCAGCAATTGAGCTGTATACTCCCCAGGGAGCTGAGATGGTTTCAGGAATGATTTATGAGCCTTATGAGCCTTATGAGCAGGGGTAATAATATGCGCCTTGAGCACCACTCAGTTGGTGGATACGTGCGCTGTATAAGTCCACACATTATTATTATTATTATTATTATAGGGTACTGAGATGATGGATAGTCCACTTTATCTACATAATGCAGGTTTTGTTTTTCCAAGACTGTGTGAGGGTAAAAACCAGATAAGATAAGGCTAGCCTATACTAAAAACAAAAGTGTACAAAATGAAATGGATAGCATCTTTTGATCTGAGCATGTTCCATTTTTGGAGGGGTTGAAATTTCAATGTTATTGTAAGTTTATAAAGACTCAATATTTACTAACCAGTATCCAGTGCATTTGAATGATAACCCACTGTGTAGTACATTCACCATTTGAAACCATTCGGCTATGTGAAACACACCAAGGTGTAGTGTATCCACCATTCAAAACCATTTGAATGGTAGTAAAGCTTGCTACCAACACTGTTCAAATGGTATTACCATGTGTGTACAAAATCAATGGGCATTTTGGTAAGTGGAAATTTTGAATGGTTTCAAATGGTCAAACAGTAGGAGGGTTAATGGAAATTTAACAAGGTTTGAACATTTTTTTGTCATTGTCATTGACTGTTAGTGTTGACAACATTTCTAAACATATTCCATGAATGGTACTGGTAGGTGGTTCGGTATGCTGTGGGAAATCCTTGGCATTAACCCTAACTTCCTAGGCCCATTTGCTTACACATAACCTGAATCCTTCCTAACTCCCTAGGCCCATTTGCTTACATATAACCTGAATCCTTCCTAACTCCCTAGGCCCATTTGCTTACATATAACCTGAATCCTTCCTAACTCCCTAGGCCCATTTGCTTACATATAACCTGAATCCTTCCCAACTTCCTAGGCCCAATTGCTTACATATAACCTGAATCCTTCCTAACTCCCTAGGCCCATTTGCTTACATATAACCTGAATCCTTCCTAACTCCCTAGGCCCATTTGCTTACATATAACCTGAATCCTTCCCAACTTCCTAGGCCCATTTGCTTACATATAACCTGAATCCTTCCTAAATCCCTAGGCCCATTTGCTTACATATAACCTGAATCCTTCCTAACTCCCTAGGCCCATTTGCTTACACATAACCTGAATCCTTCCCAACTTCCTAGGCCCATTTGCTTACATATAACCTGAATCCTCCAAAACCCTTCAGTAGTAAAGCAAGCACATGGCATGTATGCACACATGTGTTTATAATCTGTGATACATGTACATGGCCAGGGACCCTCCCTGCATGCATGGAGCAATAAACAGTGTCCACTGACCCAAGCACTGACCTTGCTATCACTACAACAAACATGGATGTACATGTACCATGGAAAGGCAAGTATGCCTAATAACCTCAATCCTCCAAAATTCTTCACTTGAGCATGTAGCATGTAACCTCAATCCTTCAAAACCCTTCACTTTAGCAAAGAGGATTTTGTTTGGAGGATTTGGGATGGTTAGGGTTAATAATAAATAAATTGGGGTTGTTTTAAAGTTACATGTAGCTGCAATAATCGTAGCTCTGTCTTTATAACTCCATCACGCAATTTGCGCTCCAGCAACATGTCACTCCTAAAAGAACCAACTTCAAAACGGAACTGGGGTGATAGGTCGTTTTCTGTCGCAGCTCCGAGACTCTGGAATCATCTTCCAACTAAACTCAAATCTTGTCATAGTATAACCAGGTTCAAGTCGATGCTTAAAACTCATCTTATGTCACAACTCTTCAAAGATGATGTATATTTGTAATTGCATTGTAGGTACATGTATCTCGGTGCATAATTTTTTTCCCCTATGCTTTCATTGTATATTGTTTGTATTCATGTTTTTTCTTTGTTTCCGTGCCTTGAGCGCCCAGCAGGGTGGATATGTGCGCGCTAAAAATCTTTATTATTATTATTATTAGGGCTGTGCGTTTTTGGATATTTTTGGAACCGGATACCCGAAATCAGGAAACTTCGGATACCAGGATACCCGTTTTCATTTTTGTTGAAAACATGCCTCCGGTGGTTTATATGTGCTGTACATGGTAACAAATTGACTTTTATAATACAGAGGATACCATACTATCGATCTTTTCTTTATTGGAGTGCAATCTCTTGAATTTGAAGGTAATTGTCTGTACAAGTGCATTGTTCAAGAGTCACAGATTTCTGTTTGCACCACTCAAATGTTAAGTCCGAATTTTAAAAAGTCGTTTACGGGTAATTGGAACCGAAAAATGGAACCGGGTAATGACCATTTCGGTCGGGTACCTGGATACCCGGCACAGCCCTAAATCGACCTGGAAAAAAATTAACCGGATATTTGAACAACCGATCGAATATTTGTATAAAATTCGGCACAGCCCTATTAACCACACAGTGTGAAAACAATACAATTTGACCGCACGTTTTATTTATGTACTTTTGGTTTACACTAATTTGTATGTTTAAACGCAGGATGTTTTCACTCGACTACGGCATTGATTCCTACTTATAGTTGGGACAGGACAGGCCTAACTATAGTGTCGTATTTTTGTAGTGTTGTAGGCCCAACTGCAAAAAATTGGCTAATATCGTAGTAGGGACGTAACAATAATATTCCAAGATATAGACCTATTATTTAGGACCCAGATTCCTTCCCCGGATTGCCCTTGATGATGCACAGATAAAAGGTTTATCGCAAATAGCACTGAAGCAACTGCCGCAAAGCATACTGGGATACAATTTGGGGCATTTGTTTGGCGCAGCTTGTGTGACGTCAATAATATTTTGTTTGTCCACGCGGCACGCAGTGGCGCTGTTGCGCCCACAGACATCCCACGATTCCTTGCAGCTGCTATTTGCGATAAGCCTTATATGCAGCTCATGAGAGAAAAAAGGGGTGTGGCATATGACAAAACACAATAAAGGGGGCCACTTTCCTACCGTCACGTTAGCAGTTTTTCTAATGGTTGTAATTTTTTTTTAAATATATCTGAAACCACCCAAAAACAATTTCAACATTTGAATAGACATGCATGCTTATTCTAAAGATAATTTGAGTTGATTATTACTATTATTTTTTTAATTACCCTAAAATTTCCATCAACAAATGGACTGAAAAGTGAGGTAACTTTTTCCGTCCAATTTTTATGGAAATTTGAGGGTAAAAAAATAAATAAAAAAATGAAAAAATAAAATAAATCAACTCAAATTAGTTCTAGTATAAGCCTGCATGTCCATTCACATGTTGAAACACTTTTTGGTCGGTTTCAGGTACTTAAAAATAAATAACAACCATTGGAAAAACTGCTAACGTGACGGATGCAAAGTGGCCCCCCTTTATTGTGTTTTATGTCATATATGTTTTCAGGCCGTAACTCCAATGTTTTTGTTTTGTTGTTTTATTTTTTGTTGAACAAATGTTTCCATTTTCAAACGCATACAGAATATACATATTTAACTCTAACCTTCCCAAATCCTCCAGAACCCTCTTTTTTATTATTATTTTTTATTATTATTATTATGGTTTATTAAAAAATCTGCTCATTGCAGCCTGCCGGCTGAATTACAAAACAGTTTACATTAAAAATATAAAGAATACATACAAATTAAAATTAAGTAAACAGTATGAACCAGATGAAAAATGAATCTAAAAAAAGAAATCAGTCAGGTACATACAAGGTACATAATATATTGCACAGCAACAAGCACACTCATCAAGGGGACATGAGAAACCACATTAAAAATTCTATTACAAATTTATTACAAAAAATTACAAGGATGGTGGGAGTGAGCTGAGAAAATTATTGACAAGTCTGTTGAAATAGGGGACTGGACTGTTACTGAGAACTGAAGGATTTTGAAGGATTGAGGTTATTTGGAAATTGCAGTGGTGAAGGATTTTGAAGGATTGAGGGCAGATGTGATTATTTGCTTGGTGGATTATGGAGGATTATGGAGGATTGAGGTTATCAGGCTATATTTGACACTGGATGAAAATGGAGGATTGAGGTTACATGGTACATGTTGGTCTGTCCAAAAAATGATTCTAGAGGATTGAGGCTATTAGGCATACATTGTACTTGCCTTTCTTCCTCCATGGTACATGTACATCCATGTTTGTTGTAGTGATTGCAAGGTCAGTGCTTGGGTCAGTGGACACTGTTTATTGCTCCATGCATGCAGGGAGGGTCCCTGGCCATGTACATGTACATGTATCACAGATTAGAAACACATGTGTGTGTACATGTACATGTCCATGTCATGTGCTTGCTTTACTACTGAAGGATTTTGGAAGATTCAGGTTATGTGTATGCAAGTGGGCTTAGGGAGTTCAAGGGTTAATTCCCTAGCCTTATTCCTAAAAGCAGTCTCCAAAATGATGAAAATTACTGACATCTCAGGTCTAAAATTTCATTGAGGCCCTGGCCTCCACTACCCTGGCCTCCACTACCCTGTTCCCATAGATATTCTACAATAACCCTAACCACCCCCAAATCCATCAAAATCCTCCAAGGGGCACTTTTTGGGAAAAATTAAGCACTGTTGGAAACTGGTACTTTCGCCACTTCAAATGGGGAAAAATTATTACCTGGCAAGCAGTACAGGCCATAAGTGATGAATAGGATTAAATAGGAGGTTAATAACTTATCTCAACACTGTAAATAGACTGTACAACCCCAGACTGTAAATAACTTACCTCAACATTTTCTGTACTGGTGGAAATACATGTATGAAGGCCTCCAAGTACTGAAGAAAAAAATATTTAACTTTAAAAACGGACCAACAAATCTACTTTTTTTTAATTGAAAAAGAGAAGGAAAAAGCAAGGGAGTTTTACAAATATATATATTTATGTACAACATTTTTTAATAAACAAGTTATGTTAATTTTTTATCTAGAAATCATCGTGCATGTAATTTCAGGCCTGACATTTACTGTCTGAAAGCATAGCAAACCTAGAATTCAGTTCTTGAAAAGGGCAAGACATTTTTGTCCTTGTTAACCCTAACCCCCCCCTGTAGGCATTTTACATGCATCCTGCTGAATGCAACAACATGCAACAACAGTAGGGCTGTGCGTTTTCGGATATTTTTGGAACCGGATACCCAAAATCCGGAAACATCAGATACCCGTTTTCATTTTTGTTGAAAACATGCCTCCGGTGGTGTACAAATATGTACATGTACTGTAAATGGTAACAAAATTGACCTTTATAATACAGAGAATACCATACTTAAATTGATCTTTTCTATAATGTTTTTTTTTTTTTTTTAAAGTAAAACAATTAGGCAAACATTCCCTCCTGTGCTGCTGGTTTGATAAGTTGTTTGAAGCAGCCGCTGCCAGGCCCTTTGCAGTCTTAACGATTCGATACAATGTATCACAAACAGTTGGAGAAAAATGTATGGAAAATGTCCTAAAATACTACAAAGGCTTTATTGGAGTGTAATCTCTTGAATTTAAAGATAATTGTCTGTAAAAGTGTAAACATTACATTGTTCAAGAGTCACATATTTCTGTTCGCACTGTGCAAATGTCAAGTCCGAATTTTAAAAAGTCGTTTACGGGTAATTGGAACCGAAAAATGGAACCGGGTAATGACAGTTTCGGTCGGGTATCCGGATACCCGGCACAGCCCTAAACAACAGAAAAGTGTGCAGGCTGGCTCAATGCAACAAGATCCACCAGCTAGAACAATGGTTCTTTTGTTCTTTGCTGAGGGCAACAAGTTGCAATTAACAGTTTTGGCATCTTTTTGCATTGAGCATGGTTAGAGATAAAGTTCACTTTAGACAAAATGAAAATGTCTGGCCACGACCAGGACAGTTGCCATTGCAACTTCCATGAAATTCAAGGCCTGATATAGGCATTGATACATGTATGACCTCTATACTCATTTGCATATCCAGGGGGTCAAATGGGTTACATGTATATAATAAACAATTTTTGCATGTAAAATTACATTTGTGACCCCATTTTTGGCAGCATTCCCCCTCTCCTTATTCCACTCTGGATGCACCTCTACCCTTACCCCCATGATGGTGTTTGCTGTCGAGGGGAGGTCCCCCGAAAACTGTGATACAACATGATTATCAATCATATGATAAATGTAAGTAAGACTAATTGCGGCGACACCATGTGAAATTCTCTATTGAGTAGTAATTAGTTCTGAATAGAAAAGTTCTGGATGTTACAACTCTAAGAGGTTACAACTCCAAGAGGTTACAACTCCAAGATGTTACAACTCCAAGATGTTACAACTCCAAGATGTTACAACTCCAAGAGTTGTAACCTCCAGTTCTAATTACTAACTCAATAGAGAATTTCACATGGTGTCGCCGCAATTAGTCTTACTTATCCTCTTCACCATGCAAAGCTACAAGTTTTACCTCTATGATAAATGTGTTTTCTTGCAGAGTAATGAATTGAGCCATGTGAACATACCCGTCATGCTGTTACCAGATGACTTCAGAGCCCACAGTAAGATGAAAGTAGACAATCACCTATATAATAAGTGAGTACTAAATACCAGGACTGTGATTTCCTCAGGATTTTTTTACAAATCTCCCTTTGCCTCACAATTTTCTTGAAAGAAGAGAAGCACATGTAGCCAACACACCTTTTTGTTGTTGTAAGGACGTGGAGAGTCTATAATCCTCCAAAATTAAACATCCAGGAGGTTTGGGGGGCTTTGTCCTCTAGACCAAACGGAGACCAAGGACCGCAGTAAATTTTTCAGGATTTTTTACTTTTTGCCAAATCACAAGCTGAAATACATGATGCATTTTGTTATAATGTCAAGACATTCAAATATCAATATTCTTTGTGTTTGTTTCAGTATATTGCTGTGCCGGGTACCAGGATACCCGACCGAAACTGTCATTACCCGGTTCCATTTTTCGGTTCCAATTACCCGTAAATGACTTTTTGAAAATTTCGACTGAACATTTAAGCCACAAAAATGGAAGTCTCTGATTTTTTATTTATTTTTTTTGGTGTGGGGAATGGGGATGCTACGAGTCGTTTTTAATATAGAGGCGGGAAGTTATTACAGTAAGTCCACATTAACCCTAACCCCTTGGGTATTTTTACTAGAAAGTATCCTGAATCCACCAAAATCCACCATTTTTGTCACACACAAAATGCTGGTGTCCTGAATCCATCAGAATCCGCCAGTGTAGATATTGGACATATCCTGAATCCGCCAAAATCCACCACTAAATTTCTGGCGGATTTTGGCGGATTCAGGATATCATGCTCACATGAAAATTTGTATAGTATATTTGCTGCATAGAATCCATCAAGATCTAACACATACAAGTGTTGGCTGTACATGTACATGTACAGTGCATGTAACTATAATCCATCAAAATACATCAACCAACATGACCAAGCAGTTAAAAACTATTGAAATCCTGAATCCATCAAAGTCCGCCATATGCTCAATGTGGAGATATCCTGAATCCGCCGAAATCCTCCAAAACAGGGGGATGGATTTTGATGGATTCAGGGTGGTTAGGGTTAATTATGACTCGTGCATAAACTTGTGTTTATATTAGTTATTTTATACATTCGGGAGTATTTGTGTTTTTACAAATTGTTTACGGGTACCCGGATATCTGAAGATTTTCAATTTTGGGTATCCGGTTCCTGAAATAACCGAAAATGTACAGCCTTATTTCACAAGAGAAGAGGTGGGGTTTTGAATTATGTACAATTAGTAGATCTGTTAATCTCTTGTTGAACGCAACAGAAAGCTTAGTGGTTGAGAGGTTAATTGATTTAATTTTGCCCTACACAGACGTGTGTATAACACTGTATGCTCAGTGCTTTCCGAGTGTCTGTGAAAAAAACTACACAGGCGACTCGGGCGGGATTCGAACCCACGACCTCCTGCTTACTAGTGCAGACGTCTTAACCTCTCGACCACCGAGCTTGCCTGATGACGATTGGCCGGCTAGAATCCTATATAGCAGCGGGTTCCGCGATATATATATATATAGATTGGTGAAATTCTTGCGTCGGGAGATAAACAATTGATTTAATTTTGACCTACACCGACGTGTGTATAGCACTGTATGCTCAGTGCTTTCCGAGTTGAGAGAGGTTGAGAGGTTGAGAGGTTGAGAGAGGTTGAGAGGTTAATACGTCTGCACTAGTAAGCAGGAGGTTTTGGGTTCGAAATCCCACAATGATCATTTACACGTGTACATGGTCTGTGTCAAAACGTGTACACGTTCCACAAATTAAACGGAAAATGCCAAGCCTAATTGAGTAGAGTTTCTAGCCAGAGATTGAAGGGGTTTTGAGAGGCCATACATGTATATTGGCAAATGGGACTTCATCATGCTCTTATCTTGGGAAAAGGTCACATGCTATTTATATCAGTATACATGTATGTTACTGAGTAATGTTTTGAAAATGTTTTCGTTAAAGGTTATGTAGATTTTTGGTATTATCAAAAAGCATAAAATTCAACCTTTTTTGGCTAGAAACCATCCCAAATACTCCAAAATCCATCAACATGCAGTCAAAAGGTACCCCACTTGTTTGATGGAATTGGTACAGTGACAAATGCAAAGCATCCATGGCTTGGCTATGGATACACAGTCCTGAATCCAACAAAAGCAGCCAGTGGAGTTTGATGGAATTGGTACAGTGACAAATGCAAAGCATCCACGGCTTGGCTATACACAGTCCTGAATCCAACAAAAGCAGCCGGTGGAGTTTGATGGATTTGGTACACATGGCTACATGCTCTGTTCACCGGCCTGGGCTATACCGTGGAGTACTGAATCCATCAAAATCAGGCAAAAACAAGGAGAAGGATTTTGGAGGATTTGGGGTAGTTCTAAGGGTTTTATAATGCTCACACTCAGTTTTACATAAAACTGGTGTAAAGTTGATGAAAGCAAACAACCGTCACTTGAACTCTGTCTATCAGAGGCGCTATATAATAATAATAATAATAATAATGTGGACATATAGCGCACGTATCCACCAAACTGGCGATCAAGGCGCATTACCCCTGCTCATCAGGCTCATAAATCATTCCTGAAACCATCTGAGCTCCCTGGGGAGTATACAGCTCAATTGCTGCCATTACAGTGCATACAGGGCTAATCAAACACAACAACCAACTCTGCCCTCACAGGTACCCATTTACCCCCTGGGTGGAGAGAAGCAATTTATGGCAAAGTGTCTTGCTCGAGGACACAAGCACCATGGTCGCGGTTGGGATTCGTACCCACATTCCGACGACTCAACCATCAGAACACAAATCTGATGCACTAAACCGCTCAACCATGGCACTCCATACAACTGTATGTACCTAATTCCTTTTTTTCTGGTTTTCAAGCTTCTACTTTCATATGATATAACCCACTTACATGTATGCGGGTCGGAATTTTTTCTGATTTAAAACAAACCGTTTGAAAATTCCATGCGAGAATGAGTGCAGTGTTCTGTTGCCAATTTAAAAAAAAAATGTTTACCAGACAAATTTACTTAGCAGATTTCTTTGGTGACCAGCCGAACTTTCATATAAACTGTATATTCATTTTTGGATGGTAGTCTGTTTGATATTGATCAGCAAAAAATATTTGCTTAGCAATATTCTCTGCTTAGCAGCCCTATGAAAGTGGCCCCTGGCTTTGCCGATCAAACATTTCTGAATGCATTTTCACAAATTCGTCTTGTCAGTGACACCACGCCAGTCAGCTGAAACTTTCACAGGTCAGTTGTTTGATATTCATTCATGTGAAGCGAGACACATCAGGGGTCCAATTTCATCTTGGAGAGCTGCTTCGCAGAAAATATTGCTTAGCAAATTGAATTGCTAAGCAAAATTCAGCGGTGAACCTGCCGAAAGCAATGACTAATACGTGACAATTTGGCCGGTAACCTATTTTTGCTAAGCGCAAATTTTCTCTGCTTAGCAAAATCATGTGCTTAGTAGCTCTATGAAATTGACCCTAGAATGGAGGTTTTGTACCAATTATTATTATAATACATTTCTGGTAATGAAACCAAGGATAAGTAAGACTAATTGCGGTGACACCATGTGAAATTCTCAATTGAGTAGTAATTAGTTCTGAAAAGAACTGGAGGTTACAACTCGACGTTTCGATCAGTATGCTCTGATCGTCCTCAGGAGAATGCCGGACTCTGGGAAATGCTTACATGTAAGTAGGCTGCTGAAGGATCACGCGATGACTGGATGCTGGAGGATTAGTTCTTTTCAGAACTAATTACTACTCAATTGAGAATTTCACATGGTGTCACTGCAATTAGTCTTACTTATCCTCTTCACCATGCAAAGCGACAAGTTTTACCTACATGTATGAAACCAAGGATGCCTCAAAAGCACACTTAAGCACTGTAGCTCGGAAGCCTGAGGAAACCTGTAAACAAAGGCGCTTGCTATGTGAACCAGAAACACCGAGGTAAACCTCTACTCTTCCACGATAACTGTTCTGGGTTCTTTTACGTGCATTACTTTAATAATCTAGTTCACGGGACCTACAGCTTAACGTTCCATCCGAAGGACGAAGCAATTATGGTTTAAGTGTCTTGCTCAAGGACACAAGCGCCGTGACCAGCCATGCCGGGGTTCGAACCCACATTCTGACAACACAAATGGTATACTCTCACTTTATCTAGTGTACGATCAGTGCGTCTCTCTGCCCGGGGGGCAGCTGTTTAAAGGGACAGTATCGTCACGATCAACACGGCATGGAATCGGAATGCTCAATGACTCAAAATAATATCCCACATGATAAGGGCAAATTACCGTTGCTGCTGCATAAATGAGCCAGTAATTTTCAGTCACTGTGTTCATGTTAAACTACATGTAGCCCTCCTATTATCAGTGTTGTTCTTTACAAAGTGGACCCATACTTCAAAATGTCTCAACTGGGACATATTGCGGTACACACTTTCTTATCTAATGATTAATGGCATAGCCCAAGGCTCTTTAGAGAGATGAGGTAAACTGAAGCAGCCACCTGCTTTGTTTCATTGCAAGGCTAACTTGAAATAAACCAGTGCAGTAACTTGGGATATACACATACTGTGTGAAGGTCAGAACACTTTGTTTTTGTCCCAGACCCAGGGGCATTTTGGGGTATCCATGTACCATTCTTCTGTACAGTATGCAATATTTTAAGGCATGCATACACTGTAGAAAAAGCATTGTGTATTTAGCAGTTTTTGTTTTTGTAGCATTTTGGAGACTGCATGTATACAAGGGCTAGGGCACCAATTCTTGGACACCTTGACAATATTGTCCCTTTAAGCCAAGCTTGAGGTGCAGTGCTCAGTCTAGTGTCCACATCGCTCCACTTATTTAATAATACATGTACCAATCAAAGTGTCAAAACGCCAGCACCAGGAGCTGCTTTACATTACAATGTATGTGTACACTAGTGTGTACTCTTCAACAAGCAGACACACTGTAATTGTGCTGTGTTAATAGTAGGCGCGTCAAACACACCGTTTTACCCCACTAGACAAGGCGTAACAACATGAGAATTTGCAATTTTTGTGTTGATATTTAGAGACTTTAAGCATACGAAAGCAGCTTATTTTTGATATCATAAAAAAATCTAATCCTTTATTTATTAGAATGCGAAAGAAAAATTAGAATATATTTTTAAAATACATGATAAATTATAGCATTCTGAATTTCCCACCTCCCGCGCTCCCGGCTTGTTTCGAAACAACGTTACCAACGCATCTGAAGCCTCCAATTTTCAAGTTGACATTTGCACCGGAAAGAGTTGTCGTGTCTAGTCGAATGCGGGCACCAAAAATAAAGCCTGCTTTGCAAGGAACTGATTTCTACGCATGCTGCTATCGATAGGTAGTCGGGGTGCAGAAAACAGTTGAAAATTCCGTCAAGATCTTTAAAAACAATGCCAATTTCGCAAACGCTGGCACCATAAAACCGAAGTACGAACGATAATCCATCCCCACATGAATTTGGAATGAAATCAGACATCATTTTCCAGTAGATAATACGATATATAATCGCACGTTTTTCTTCAGACGGCCGGAAGCAATTTTTCACGACCGCCACGGTAACGCGGAGTCACACACACGATGCAGTTGACCGAGCGAGAGAGATCTACGATCACTCGCTAAAAGTGTTGGACTTTCTCCCGAAAATCAACATGAAATTGCCAGGATTTTGGAGGAAGATGGTGATTACAAGTTCCTGAACATTAACATATGTTATAAAGTGGACTTTATTTGTAAATACATTAGTTCTTATTGTCTCAATTTATCGTTAATTTAATCCGAAGATTTGAAAGAAATGCCGATTCGGTGCGTGCATGCTGCATGAACTATACCGTTTGCAATACGATTGTAAGGCGCATGTGCAGTAGGCTACTTGTGGTGTGAGGATTGCATGCATAGCGTCTGCATAACGATCGTGCAGCGCATGTGCAGTATGCCACTTTTTTTGGATAAACAATGGGGAAGAAAACACAGTGCACGAATCAATGGGGAAACTGCAAATCAATTTTTTACTTTTCCATACATTTTGCCCCCAAAAACAACTTTACAGATTATTAAATTTGGAGATCAGAGTTATGATAAAGTTAAAAAATATATATATATTTTTTTTTTTAAGTTTGAAGGATTTAAAAAAATATCACTGGCCTCACACAGAAATTTACAAAAAAAAAAAAAATAATAATAATAATAATCGGTGAAAATGCATACTTTTTGACTGGATCATGCACAGCATTTGCTTTGAAGTGGGACTGGGACAATGGAGATTTGAAATTATTGTCAAGATTTATAAATTATTGTCATTTATAACGTTATGAATATATAATTAGCTTATTAAAGTAATGAAAAACAAGGCTTTTGATCCTAAATTACCTGTGAAATTATTATAATTGTTTTTCTTTTACTTTGAGTATATTGGTATTCAAATGTTTACTCAATGAACAAATTTGAGTGAAATAGGATTGACAGAACTTAACTTATGACATTTTTGCATATATTTAATTAGCCAGATAGAATTTTTTTTCTTTTTTTTCCTCTATGATTTCTACAAATCTGGTATCAAATGAAAGAGAGAAACAAATTTTTTCCCCTGATTTCTACAAATCTGGTATCAAATGAAAGAGGAAAATCTAGAGAATCAAACTACATGTATACCAAAATGTCACTTTTGAAAATTGGGTCCAAGTTTAGGGTTTTGCCAGAACCAGTCACAAATCGCAATTCCAGAAGGTTAAAAATAAAATTAAAAAAAGGCTTGCAGTGCAGCGGAGATCTATGTTGACTTGCCATGCGTGCAGCACATATCACTCTACACGTATATAAATTTACCTCGCCGCGCCGCAACTGGCTTCCCTTAATCCAAGTAATTAACAAAAAAGAAATGGCCTTCCAGCATGTATGGTGTACACACGCAGGTCAGTGTACACATGTACATGTAAGTGTACACAGTAGTTCTGGATTTAATCATTGTACATGTACAGTACCTGTTGGAAGCATAGACTGACATGTACAACGTGCACACAATATGTAAACCTAGTGTCATGTACATGTACGCCTAGTGTCATGTACGCCTAGTGTCATGTACGCCTCGTGTCATGTACGCCTCGTGTCATGTACGCCTCGTGTCATGTACACCTACACGTGTATGTAATGTCATGTACTATACACAGTATGTTACCAACATGTATACATGCACTTGTCACAGTAAATACCTGTTGTTGTAATAAGGCCAAAAAAAGAAGTCTCTGGTTTCTGGTCATCGGTTGGCTTCAAATTCGGTGCGGTGAAGCGAATTTTTTTTTTTCGGTGATCTTTTTTTTTTGCCAACAGGGAAATACCAAATTTCCCATATATTTTTATACAAATTTGGTTCATAGCAACAACAAAAAAAATTAAAAATTAAAAATGCCGATGCACGGGTCGGAGACGACCCACGCGGAGACCAGAAACCGGAGACTTTTTTTTGTGGCCCTAATGGCTTCCGTTTGGCTGAAGGGTAGGGTGGGGGGGGGGGGGAATGAACAGTAAATGCCCAGTGTTAAAAGGTGTCTGCATAACTGATGACGAGATCAAATAATTTACGTACATGTATATTTGCTATCACTGGGAAGTCAAATCAATTTTTAATGCCAAATGTTATCAATCATGGATTTCAGCCATTTTGAGGTAGTCATGTTTTTGCAGTATCGAGAAACAAAAGTAATGCCACCATATGTTGAGATTCAGTTGGTGGCTGCTGTGTGGCAAATTTATGAATACATGGACATGTAGTTAATTTTATGTAATTTCATATTCCCTGGGCACTTTGAAACACAGTGTTTCACTAAAAGGTCTCCCCGGGTTATTAACCCTAACTCCCTAGGCCCATTTGCTTGTAACACATAACCTGAATCCTCCAAAATCCTTCAGTAGTAAAGCAAGCACGACATGTATGCACACATGTGTTTCTAATCTGTGATACATGTACATGGCCAGGGACCATCCCTGCATGCATGGAGCAATAATCAGTGTCCACTGACCCAAGCACTGACCTTGCAATCACTACAACAAACATGGATGTACATGTACCATGGAAAGGCAAGTATGCCTAATAACCTCAATCCTCCAAAATCCTTCACTTTTATAGCAAAGAGCATGTAGCATGTAACCTCAATCCTTCAAAATCCTTCACTTTAGCAAAGAGGATTTTGGAGGATTTGGGAAGGTTAGGGTTAATTAGGCCTCCCTGGCTACTTGTTTATAATATGTAGCTCTATGTAATCTACAAACAGCCATATTTTATGGACAAACCACTTAGAGGATCTATTGTTCTCCTTGTTGCTGGACTCTGTTGAAGCAATCCTCATTGGATAATTTGTGTACAAGCAGGGTTGTCACCAGACCAAATTGAGTGCCGGCTAATTTTGTCAATTGCGAGCGGAGTGAACGGAGCGCAGCTCCTCGCGGCCGGGGGTCCAGGGGCCCGCTTAAGGGCCCCTGGTAGGGTCCAGGGGCAACGCCTCAGTGGGGGTCGAGGGGCACCTCAAGCTCCTGGGTTTTAGCTTTTAAGAACAGATTTGGAGGGCTCACCTTTCACATAATTTGTTGTATAATAGTATGATATTTTCATAGTATTATACAAGAATTTATGATGTGAAGGAGTGCCCTCCAATGCAATTGACAACAATGTTGGCTCAGAAAAACTGAAACTTCTGTATGGCCTACAAGGTGTCCACTTTTCGCTATTAAACTTGGATGCCTGCTTCTGTTTTTTGATGAGGTAACACTTGAGCAACCGGGGCCGTCAGGCATAGCTGCTCCGAGTTTTTGGCCTAAATCCACAGTGGCCGAAGACTCGGTAGCGTGATCAGTTCCCGGGTCAGTTGTACTCGAACACGAAGATGTGGTCGCAGAAGAATGTCTCGAATTTGCCGGCTACGCTTGACCCGGCTGCTGTGTCTCATCACTGCCGCCGTCAAGAGAAAAGCTAGTGATACTTTTCTGCGAGTGCGACATATTTATTTTGATCAAAACACTTCCAAAAACGCTTCACAAAACTTTTCATGAATGGGCGGAGGGACGACGTGAATAATTTTCCGCTTGCTGAGCACATCGCGGAAAGCTACACTTTTACGAAGTCACGCTTAACCAACCTGAAATTTACGTACATCGACATTACGAAGCACGCCGCATCATTTACACGCGGTAGAGACTAGTGGCATTAGCTCATCGTGCAGGCGCAAACAACCAATCATAATGGGGATTCCCAGGTCTTTTCCCTGACATCATAAATAAATGCTAATTAGTGTATTTATTTGTACCGCTACAAACTGAGATTTATTTTATAATATCGTACGATGTTTTAATTGATCTATAGACTAAAGTCCTCAAAATAGTGATAAATAACTCAAAGAAATGAAGAATAAATGAACATTTTTTTTACATTTATTACTGTTTAATGAAATATTCACACAATTTTTGTGCCGGTCGGTAAGGCATCAATTTGCGTTTGGTGCCGGTCGGCCAGCGGGAGTGCCGGTTAGACCCGACCGGCGCCGACCGGCGTAGCTACAACCCTGTGTACAAGGCTTAGGCCAAAAAGTCTCTGGTCTCCGCGCGCATCGCCTCAGACCCATGTGCATCGCCTCAGACCTGCTCGCATTGCCTCAGACCCGCGCGCATCGCCTCAGACCCGCGCGCATCGCCTCAGACCCGCGCGCATCACCTCAGACCCGCTCGCATCGCCTCAGACCCGCGCGCATCGCCTCAGACCCGCTCGCATCGCCTCAGACCCGCGCGCATCGCCTCAGACCCGCGCGTCGGCATTTTTAGTTATTTTTGTTTGTTTGCTGTGAAACGATGTCCAATTGCAGCCAAAATTGCTGGATCGATTGCTGTGCTGTGTTTTAAATGTCTTTTTCACGTAAGGTCATGAACGTTTGTCCGAGTTGTGTGGCCTCTCTTAGCCACCATACATGTACGTACTTTGTGTATGGGAAATTTTGTCTGGTTCCAATAACCTCTTAAATACATACGTACATAAATCATATATTTCACTTGTTGGCAAAAAAAACGAAAAGATTACTTCCCCTTCCCCCCCCCCCCCCCAAAAAAAAGTCACTGCACTGATTTTGAAGCCGACATATGACCAGAAACCAGAGACTATTTTTTTTGGCCTTAGCTGAGGACATTTGAGTTTAACAATAAACAGCAACCGAGGACCTATCTTCCTATTTGATAATTGTGACCTGTTACAACGAAATGAGCGTAAAGTCGCACTGTACCATTTCTCAGTAAAGTAGAAAAAGTGAAAAATCAGAGGGGAGGTCTAATTTTTTTGTTAATATTATATAAATTTGCAATTTGTAAATCTCCTTTTTAATATCAAATTCCAAATTTTCAGACAATTAAAAACCTCAATTTCAGGCCAATTTCGTTGGTAGCTTTTATCGCGTTCTAACAAACAACTTGAAACAAAGACAGAAACAATGACGAAAACAAAGCCACAAATCCCCATCTGGTGGTCTGGGGGATCACTGTAAACCCAAGTGTTATACATGTACATGTATATCATTGGAAAGCTCTTGTTCTACTGAATCCAGAAATACCAATAACTCAATTGTTTAAATTTCTGACTTAAAGCTCATTTTGTGGTGACAGGTCACAATTATGTACACATGTGTACATGTAAGTCCTCAGTCTATGTAAAAATACACACGTTTGTACATTTAACGAGTGCATCCCTTGCAGGGAACTAACTTCATGTATTGCATAAATTTCCAAGCGTACTGAGGTAGAGATTGATGATTTATTACCCTAATTTGTCATGCGTTATACATGTACACATGTATGGTACATGTACACTCATGTACGATGATGACCAAAAATTGCAACGTGTACTTAATTTGGTCTTAGATAGCGTTTGATGTATGCAATTTGTGCTGTGCATGTACAGCGAAAGGGGCGGAGCTTAAAGGTATGTATGTACACTACATGTACATGTGTACATGTACATGTATGGGGAATCTCAAAAACAACTAATCACTGTTTTAACCCTCCTACAATTGGTGCAATTTTTCAAACAACCCATTCAGGCCACTCCAAGCCATTAGCTGTTGCCAGTGGCCTCCTATGGTTACCCTTTTGTGCACTGTCACACCACTCCTACAATTAGTGCAATTTTTGAAACAACCCATTCAGGCCACTCCAAGCCATTATTAGCTGTTGCCAGTGGCCTCCTATGGTTACCCTTCTGTGCACTGTCACACCACTGAGATTGCAGGGTGAGGTGGTCTCCCATCGATACATTGTAGGCCATAGTAATATGTTCAAACATTTACAGTGGCCTTGGGTGGCACACAGTTGATTTTGTAAGATTACTTGGAAAGGACAGCAGGCTTGTACATGTATGTACTGAAGGTTGCTCAAGAACAGAATTTTGTGGATTGGAGTGGCCTCCATGTGTAGGAGGGTTAAATAACACTTACACATGTACATGTACATGTAACTTCATGAAAGATTAACTTAGAGTAAAATATAGTGCTGGGACAGTTAACCAGTTAACCACTGAAACTGCACAGTTAGATGTTTATAAATTGCTGACCAGACGGTGTCCAAATTTGTCATTCTTTTAAAAACAGGGTGTCCAATTACAAATAAATGTGTAAGAGGGTGTCCATTCAGAAAACAGAGCGTCCAAATGTTTAGTTTTGCATATTGCAATTAAATGTGTAACAGGGTATCCATTTAGAAAACAAGACATCCGTTTAGAAAATGGGGTATCGTTTAGAAAACAGGGTATCCATTTAGAAAACAGGGTATCCGTTTAGAAAACGGGGTATCCATTTAGAAAACAGGGTATCCATTTAGAAAACAGGGTTTCCGTTTAGAAAACAGGTAGGGCTGTGCCGGATATCTGGGTATCCGGATACCCGACCGAAACGGTCATTACCCGGTTCCATTTTTCGGTTACAATTACCCGTAAACGACTTTTTAAAATTCGGTGCGAACAGAAATCTGTGACTCTTGAACAATGTAATGTTTACACTTTTACAGACAATTATCTTTAAATTCAAGAGATTGCACTCCAATAAAGAAAAGTTCGATTTAAATATGGTATTCTCTATTATAAAAGTCAATTTGTACACCACCGGAGGGATGTTTTCAACAAAAATGAAAACGGGTATCAGGGTATCCGAAGTTTTCTGATTTCGTGTATCCGGTTCCAAAAATATCCGAAAACGCACACCCCTAAAAACGGGGAAAACGTTTAGAAAACAGGGTATCCATTTAGAAAACAGGGTATCCGTTTAGAAAACAAGGTATCCGTTTAGAAAACAGGGTATCCATTTAGAAAACAGGGTATCCGTTTAGAAAACAGGGTATCCGTTTAGAAAACAGGGTATCCATTTAGAAAACGGGGTGTCCAAAAAGCCAGCCAAAAGAATTGCTGGCCGACACTTCACTTGTACATGTTGGTACATGTATGCATTGTACTGAAGCCATAGAATGCGAATTACAAATTCATCATCACTTCATAATGTTTTGAATATTGTAAGAGGCCCATTGCATCTTCAGTTACACTCATGCGTTGCATTCCGATGAGTTACGATAGCGTGTCCACCGAGGGCATGTTTTTTAGCGGTCCAGTTATCAAGACTCATACATGTATATCAAAACCACAAATCTCAATTACAGGCTCTTGACTTGTGCCTAAATTACAAATTATGTTTAAAGCAGATGGAATATTGAAGGTAAGGTGAAGTATTGGTCATGTTGGCAAAATTGCCAACATTCTTTGAATCATGTACACTAAACAACCATACTGTTGAAGTTTCGGCTAAAATCCGTCAACAGGTTTGGACGAATTTTTTTTTAATAGAAACATTCATATTTCAAAGTTTTCACAACACTAGCCAATAGAGGGCAGTATTCATTCCCAGAGTGGACAGTACCGAAGCAGAATCCTCAGTACCAAGTCGTACATGTAAATTGGAACTAAAAGTTCACTTTAATTTCACGATTTGTACAAATTTCAGCTTCTCATACAAAACTGTTTTTCAGGAAAAATTGATACTACCCTTACCAAGTAAGTTTGACTTAAAATGTTTTACAAATTGGTTATTTTGAAATAATCGATATTGCACTGTACCTAAAATATACCTTGAAGGATGGGATTTAATTATTGAAGGGGCTCTCATTATCAGAGGCGGCGAGAAATAGATTAGTAAGACTAATTGCGGTGACACCATGTGGAATCTCAATTAATAATAATAATAATAATGTGTGGACTTATATAATGTAGCGCACGTATCCACCAACTGAGTGGTGCTCAAGGCGCATTATATTATTACCCCTGCTCATAAGGCTCATAAGGCTCATAAGGCTCATAAATCTCATAAATCATTCCTGAAACCATCTCAGCTCCCTGGGGAGTATACAGCTCAATTGCTGCCATTACAGCGCATATAGGGCTAATCAACCAACTCTGCGCTCACAGGTACCCATTTAACCCCTGGGTGGAGAGAAGCAATTATGGTTAAGTGTCTTGCTCAAGGACACAAGTGTCACGGCCGGGATTCGAACCCACATTCTGCTGCTAACACCAGAACTTGAGTCCGGTAAGCTAGACCGCTCGGCCACGACACTCAAATTGAGTAGTAATTAGTTCTGAAAAGAACTGGAGGTACAACTCGACGTTTCGATCAGTATGCTCTGATCGTCCTCAGGAGAATGCCGGACTCTGGAAAATGCTGCTGCTTAAGTAGACTGCTGGAGGATCATCCCATGAATGGATGCTGGAGGATTGGGGGGGGGGGGGGGGGTATTCCTAAACCACACAAATATTTCTGCCTAAAAATGTTTCTTTGCAAATTGTGTGAATGAAATCCTTACAAGGAGCTACATACAATACGTACAAACTGTACATTGCACTTGTACAGTGTTACATAATGTACATGTGTGTAGTGTAGGGACAGTTATAATCGGTTAACCACCCGAAACTACACTAACCGTTTATAAATTTGCAAACCGGCTAACCCAAGCCAATATTTAAAAATATACATGTACGACCAAAAATTTTGGAAGAATTTGCCACCCATTTTGCAGTTCTAGACTTCCTTTTTTTTTTGCTGCATTGGTTATGAAACAATCGTTGTGGGAAGTTCATCTTGATACTTTTTTTGATTGAAAAAATTCATGCACATTGTGTGCCATTTGCCAACGACCTAGTTTGTGTGGCCGTCCGGTGCCGACTTTCGGATTAACCGGTAAAACCGACCGTGAAAGATTCAGTTAAACGGTTAGCGAACTAATAACCGGTAACTCACAGCACTAGTGCTGTGCAGCTCCCCCCCTACTACATGTATGCAATGTATTGTACATGAATGTTAAGATCTTGGTCTTCATTGGATATTATCCAGGTACATGGATGTGTAATTTCTCCACGGTACGTCAAGTGGAAAATCATAATGCGTCAAGTTTCTAAGCTGGAAGGTGTTAACAAAAACTGTGAAACGTTATGGTGACAATGAAGACCTTAACCTTCACACTAGCCACTCAAGCAGATAACTATGAAAAAACAAATACATGTATTTGTACATGTAAATAAATGTCTGACTAGTTCAGATTGTGGGCTTGCTTGATCTACATGCACATTGTAGATGTGTATTCTGGTCCGTGATGTACAGGTATTTTGATTAATAAAGGGCTAGACAAAGTCACAAAAAACTTTTAAAAAACTATTAAAAAAAAAAAAAAACCCCGTAAATTATCCCTAACCATGCTCAATGCAACAATATGCAATGATAGTGAAAAGTTGTTGCATCTTGTGTGCCCCCAGCAGAGAACAACGGATCCATTTGTCCTAGCTGGTGGATCTTGTTGCATTGAGCCAGCCTGCACACTTTTTAGTTGTTACATGTACATTTCATTGCATTCAACAGGGTAAGGCTGTGCGTTTTCGGTTATTTCGGGTACCTGGATACCCATAAACAATTTTGTAAAAACACATACATGTAAATAATGCCGAATGTATAAAAAAACCAATATGAACACAAGCTTCTCTTGTTTTATTAGAGCCATAATAAATGTGGACTTACTGTAATAATTTTCCCGCCTCTTACATGTATTAAAAACGACTTGTACCATCCCCATTCCCCCACACACATTTTGTTAACACAAAATTGGAGACTTCCATTTGTGTGGCTTAACCCTCCTACTTCTGGTACCTTTTTCATACAAGTTGATCCACCATTTGAAACCATTCGCTTTTGTGGTTTTGAATGGTGAAATAACTGTGTACAGTATTGATTCCCCCAAATGGTTTTGAATGGTAGGTCAGCTAATACAAAACCTTGTTTGGATCTTTCCAAATGGTAGTACAGCTAATACAAAACCTTGTTTGGATACTTCTAAGTGGTGAATCAATGGACCCTCTATGCATTTGAATGGATTTGAATGGTAGTAAAGCTTGCTACCAACACTGTTCAAATGGTATCACCATGTGTGTACAAAACCAATGGGCATTTTGGTAAGTGGAAATTTTGAATGGTTTCAAATGGTCAAACAGTAGGAGGGTTTAATGTTCAGTCGAAATTTTCAAATGTCGTTTACGGGTAATTGGAACTGAAAAATAGAATCGGGTAATGACAGTTTCGGTTGGGTATCTGGATACCCGGCGCAGCCTGACAACAGGGTGTCTGTGAAATGCCTGTAGGGGGTTAGAGCTAAGAAAGAATACTAACTATTGTAGTCAGAGGTAGGGGTGACGATATTGATTTTTTTTTAGTCGATTATTAACGGCGATATACGATGTTATCATCTCAATATCATCTCGTTTTAACCTGTAAATGTACTTACTACACCTAAGGTTTGACAGTGTTTGACTTTTAGGTGCACTAGATATACCTTGGCAAGTATGTCAACATATTGACTGATTTTGACCCTTGCAGTCATAGGAGGGGTTAAAGGGCTTGTCCCTACTGGAGTCTATTCTTACCTGATTCTGGAATGTCGATTGTTGCCTTGACACTTCTAAATGTCTTCTCTTCCTCAATGTCCATATGTTTCGGCTGTCAATGAAGAAAAATTAAACAAGTTTAGTGGTTTGCATTAGGGGTGACGATATTGAATGTTTTGATAAGCGATTATAGGATATAGGATATTATCGTCTCAATATGCGGATTTTTTACATGTACACTAATGAAAAAAAATGTACATGTATGTATCGTACACTAATGACATTGGACACCAAAATAACTAATTTGAGTCCCAAGTTCGAGTCCCAAGTCCGTGTCCCAAGTCCGTGTCCCAAGTCCGAGTCATTGAAGTTTGACATCATGTACATGGTTACACGAGTCGGAGTCACTAGTCGTACAAGTCTTCGCAATTGATGTTGTAAATGGAATCCCTGTGTATCAAAACCTGTCGAGGTGTTGGAGTGTGTAGATGGATCATGGCAGATGTTCATGTAATCTTTATTGATCATCAGCAGCTGTAGCCAAAAGGAAGGGGTGTTGGGTGTGACACACCCCCCCCCCCCCAATATTTTTCTTGGCTGGCATTTAGAACCTCAGTCGTCAAATAAACCACCAAATCAAACCATCGAAGCAGGCTTGTAAGGTTTGTACCCTCGGGGGAAACCTCACACACCTACACCCTCTTCATTGACAATATTTGTGGGAAATGTCCCACACCTACATGTACACGTTCACCCCAGTCGTTTGGCAATTTTTCAAGTAAATTTTGTTCACACCTACTCCACCCCCTTATAATTTCTCACACCTATCCCACACCCTCGTTGCCCAGTGATTTTTTTTTCCCGCCGCTGTTGGCAAATTGGCTAACATTTTTATGGAAATTCGAGGGTAAAAAAATAAATAAAAAAATAAAATAAATAAAATAAATCAACTCAAATTAGTTCTAGTATAAGCCTGCATGTCCATTCACATGTTGAAACACTTTTTGGTCGGTTTCAGGTACTTAAAAATAAATAACAACCATTGGAAAAACTGCTAACGTGACGGATGCAAAGTGGCCCCCTTTATTGTGTTTTATGTCATATGCATTGTGCGAGGAATTATCGAGTGTGGCGGCATGGTGGAAAAGCCGGTTTTGTCTTGGGAACCGGTACCCGCATACAATGTAGTATTAGCCAGCAATACCTTTGGGTGTCTTTTGTTTGTAAAACACATATGCCTACTGTACAAGTATTGCAAGTTAAACATAATGGACACCAGCTATTTTTCAAAGAATAACAAATTTGGACGCCCTATTTTCAAATCCTGGTTTAAACACTGGGTACCCGGGAACCGGTACCCGGGAACCGGTACCCGGGAACCAGACCATTACGGCAGCCGGGTACCCAGTTCCAAAATAACCTGTGGATGCACAGCACTACTGAGTGTATAATGAGTTCCACCGTGCCTGTGGTGATAACAGTACAAACAGGCTTCGCCGTGCTTGCCAATTGTGAATGAAAATAGCCAGATGGAAGTACTATATGTGTGCACATTAAGAAAAGCATGAAGAATGCATGTTGACAAAATAAACACGAGCAACGAGTTATAACCACAACCGGATTAAAAGTAGTACAGATTATAATTTGCATTTCTGCCATAAAACACAATAAAGGGGGCCACTTTGCATCTGTCACGTTAGCAGTTTTTCCAATGGTTGTTATTTATTTTTAAGTACCTGAAACCGACCAAAAAGTGTTTCAACATGTGAATGGACATGCAGGCTTATACTAGAACTAATTTGAGTTGATTTATTTTATTTTTAAATTTTAAAATTTTAAAATTTATTTTTTCACCCTCAAATTTCCATAAAAATTGGACGGAAAAAGTTACATGTACCTCACTTTCCGTCCATTTGTTGATGGAAATTTTAAGGTAATTAAAAAAATAATAGTAATAATCAACTCAAATTATCTTTAGGATAAGCATGCATGTCTATTCAAATGTTGAAATTCTTTTTGAGTGGTTTCAGATATTTAAAAAAAAAATTACAACCATTAGAAAAACTGCTAACGTGACGGTAGGAAAGTGGCCCCCTTTATTGTGTTTTATGTCATATGTAAACACAGGCCTTAACTTAAGCCACTTTTGGTCATCTCGAAAACCATAAGTGATCACAGTTTTTACATAAAACTTAGTTGTGTAATAATTACTTGCTTACATGTATAGTTGATGATGGTACTACATGTATATCAAACATCCCTTGGAAATAATTTCCATCTTGGGGTGCTGTCATTAGTACATACAATAATTTCCTGAAATGAATTTCTTTCATCTGAAGACTGAGTCCATGTTGAAATGAATTTGAACAATCTCAGTGCATTTTCATTTTAATTGCATTTAAATAAATCCTTCCTATGCCCAGGCTGAAATTAGGCCCAGTAAGCACCACACCCACAGACAGTCACTTGAGTATTTTTGGTTGCATGGCCAATTGTTCACACATGTGTATTTTTGTGCCTCCATGGTCAAACACACTTGTGTACATGTATGGATATGCAGAGTCACACAGCATAGCAGCAGACTCATATTACAGTTGAGTGGTTTTGGTTTGACCTCCTACCATAGCCACATGTCCTTGCATTTATTTGAGTGCACTGCACAAAGTCAATGGGTTGGGAGTTACATACAAATTTTGAGTGTCTTTGATTGTTAAACCTATAGCAGGGTTATTAATTACCCCAATGAAAGCTATGGCCGACCGAAACTGCCATGACCTGGTTGGTTCCATTTTTTGGTGGAACTAATTACCCATAAAACAAGTAATTAAAATTTCGACTGAACATTTAAGCCACACAAATGGAAGTCTCTGATTTGTTTGTTTGTTTGTTAACCCTCCTACTGATAGACCATTTGAAACCATTCAAAATTTCCACTTACCAAAATGCCCATTGGTTTTGTACACACATGGTGATACCATTTGAACAGTGTTGGTAGCAAGCTTTACTACCATTCAAATCCATTCAAATGCATAGAGGGTCCATTGATTCACCACTTAGAAGTATTCAAACAAGGTTTTGTATTAGCTGTACTACCATTTCGAAAGATCCAAACAAGGTTTTGTATTAGCTGACCTACCATTCAAAACCATTTGGGGGAATCAATACTGTACACAGTTATTTCACCATTCAAAACCACAAAAGCGAATGGTTTCAAATGGTGGATCAACTTGTATGAAAAAGGTACCAGAAGTAGGAGGGTTAACAAAAGGTGTGTGGGGAATGGGGATGCTACGAGTCGTTTTTAATACAGAGGGGCTGAAATTATTACAGTAAGTTCATATTTATTATGACTTTAATAAAATAAGAGAAACTTGTGATCATATTGGTACATGTAAATATTATAATAATCGGGAGTATTTATGTGGTTTTGTTTTTTTATGGGTACCCGGGTATCCGAAGATTTCCAATTTCGGGTATCCGTTTCCTGAAATAACCGAAAGTGCACAGCTTTAACCCTAACCACCCCGTATCCCTGCAAAATACTCCAAGGGGCACTTTTTGAGAAAAATTCAGCACTGTTAGAAACTGGTACTTTCACCTCTTCAAATGGGGCAAAATTACTACCTGACAAGAAGTACAGGCCATAAGTGCTGAATATGAAAGACCGACGAAAATGCATGGTGCATTTTGAAGATAAGGGAATGTTTCCAAAAAGTGCACTGATGGATTTTGGAGGATTCAGGAAAGTTCCTAGCCAGAATACCTAGGGGGTTAGGGCTAATAAAAGCTGTCTTGATTCCTATAAAGCATGGATGCATTTTCCAATATTTAATTTTTATCAGTTCGGTTTGCGGTTAAAACGCCATGGGGGTTAAATTTATCTCGAATAGTCCTACATACATGTACATAAGTGAGATTGTGTTTCTGATAATTATACATGTAGTCCTATTTCCCTATACATTGTAACATGACGAAATAAAAACCAACATTGGGTGAGAGATTCTCTCAATGTTTGAGAAATATTACCAACATTGGGTGAGAGTGGGTGTTAATACTAGATTTTCACACCAAATCTAATTCTAAATGAACATTTATTGAAAACACTAATGTGCCCTGGTATGGCCAAAAACAACATTTATATATTTTCTATTAAAATCCCTCCTGTGGACATGGTAGTTTTTCCATCAACTTTCTGCACATGTGCAGTAGATTTGCATACATGTGTCTGATTTGCATACATCTTCAATTGTGTTATAAATAGAGGAATATGAGCGTAAGAAATACCATGGGTTGATCATAGAAAAGAAAAATGGAAGTTAGCAGATAAGATGCTTTGAGGTGTCAGCAGGAGGTCAATCGTATAGATTTTAGCTTGATTGGGATGCAGTATGGTAATGGCAAAACAGGCATAATTGAGGTCGTCACGGCAGTACGCATTTTAATGAATCCTAGGAATCTCATCAAACTTCAAACCTTATTTCAGAGATGAAACAGACATGTTCAAAGTACTCTGAACTAATTATGATAATTTTTGTTATAAAACTTGGCCAGAATAACATGGGATTCTCTGACATGTTTGAGATAGTGTCCTGTCTGTCACAATTTATTGTCCCATCTGTCACAATACTTAAAAAGCTGTCCCCTGAAATCTTTGGGTTGTTGACATTTTATGATATGTTTATGTTTTAACACAACTGTCTCTTATGTATGTAAACTAAAACAATAATAATTATTCACATGAGAACAGATAGCTTTTTGCAGATATCTACAGTAAGTTGCGTGAAAATGTCCTGTCCGTCACGCTGGACTAATTATGCTCCTGTGTAATTAGTAAATAATTATGTTTCAAAGTTTTCATTTAATTTTGAACTATGAGTATTATACATGAACATGAGGTGTTTCATTTAGGTTTATCTCCTGCAAGTTTTCAGTAGATAATCAGAGTTGAAAAAGAGCTACGTTTTGTCCCGTCTGTCACGCTGGAATTGGCCACAATTAGCTTGCTATTCAACCTGCACATTCATGAACATGAAGCCACATAATGAGCATTCAAATGGCACAACGTGTTCTACATTTTCAATCAAAAACCATCAATAAATTTCCTGCAATGATTATTTAATAACCAATGCGGCAATAAAAATAAAAATAAAAAAAATAAAATAAAAATAGTGGCAAATTCTTCCAAACTTGTTGGTCGTATTTTTTTTAAAAATATTTGTTTCGGTAAGCCGGTTAAAAAATTTACAAATGGTTAGTGTAGTTTCGGTTGGTTAACTGTCCAAGCACCAATGGTACGAGTGAATATTTGTACATGTATGGGTATACTGTACATTGTGTTGTACATTGTATGTACAATTGTACAGTGAACATGTATTGTATGAAATACATGTACATTTACTGTACAATGTATATACGTACAGAATGTGAAATTGTGCATGTGTGTTCAATGCAATCATATTAAAACCACACAGCCTTCCGGTCCAGATGTAATATTACAAGGATCGTGTCATCGTTGACGTTGTGCGTTTGTGCAGTGTAATTCGCTCGTTGACACGACCAAGTCCTAAATCCACACTGACAAGTGGAAGTAATCAGTCGAAGGGTTCTCATCAGACCGACCGGCAACCCCTGCATACATGTACACGTAACAACATCATTATAACATCGTCTTTGCCTAGCATATCCTGACCAGGGCCAGTCAGCCTTTTTACAATCATTGTTCCTTGTAATTTTATATTGCATTGTTCTTACCATGTATTTTGTTTTATTGTTTACACTGATGTGTCACTGCACCATGAGCGTCTCTTTTGACGGATACCGGCGCATTACAAATGTTCATTATTATTATTATTATTATTATAAAATAAAGCCACTCTTCATTTGTGCAATATTCACAGATATCCACATGGTGTGGATGTTACCAGAATTCTGTTACCAGAATTCTGTTACCTACATGTACATGTACATGTACATGTTTATGTACATGTACATGAAGTGTGCCAGCCTGCTGTAATCAATACCACGGCATTGTACGCCAAATGCGTGCCAAATGCGCGCCAAATGCGCGCCAAATTTGCACCAAATTCACACCAAATGCACACCAAATGCGCACACACACAACAATCTTGGTTACGGGTTTTGCTCCTCCTGCTCGTCCTGCCGTGGGGCATCATGGGAAAGGCATTTCCACGCGAAGCTAGTTCCTATTGATCTAAACGCAGTCTTAAACTAGACACAGGCGAGCAAACAGTGGGCATGTTCGATAAGGCTAAGGTGCGCACGCAAGATACAGACTTACGTACACGTCGGGTAAGTCTCCCAGACTGCACTTCTTCTTTTTGAGACCTTGCGCGTCAGTTTGTGGAACCTTGCGCGTCAGTTTGTTGAACCTTGCGCATCAGTTTGTGGAACAAAACATCACGAATGGGCCAAATCCATTGTTCTTGGGAGTACGCTGTGGACTAGGTTAGTACACGAGTGGCACACTTCCTGTAGGTAACAGACTTCTGGTACTGTTCCGTAGACTAGGTTAGTACACGAGTGGCACACTTCCTGTAGGTAACAGACTTCTGGTACTGTTCCGTGGACTAGGTTAGTACACGAGTGGCACACTTCATGTAGGTAATAGACTTCTGGTGCTATGCCGTGGACTAGGTTAGTACACGAGTGACACATTTCATGTAGGTAATAGACTTCTGGTGCTATGCCGTGGACTAGGTTAGTACACGAGTGGCACACTTCCTGTAGGTAACAGACTTCTGGTACTGTTCCGTGGACTAGGTTAGTACACGAGTGACACATTTCATGTAGGTAATAGACTTCTGGTGCTATGCCATGGACTAGGTTAGTACACGAGTGACACACTTCATGTAGGTAACAGACTTCTGGTGCTATGCCGTGGACTAGGTTAGTACACGAGTGGCACACTTCCTGTAGGTAACAGACTTCTGGTGCTATGCCGTGGACTAGGTTAGTACACGAGTGACACACTTCATGTAGGTAACAGACTTCTGGTGCTATGCCATGGACTAGGTTAGTACACGAGTGACACACTTCATGTAGGTAATAGACTTCTGGTGCTATGCCGTGGACTAGGTTAGTACACGAGTGGCACACTTCATGTAGGTAATAGACTTCTGGTGCTATGCCGTGGACTAGGTTAGTACACGAGTGGCACACTTCATGTAGGTAACAGACTTCTGGTGCTATGCCGTGGACTAGGTTAGTACACGAGTGACACACTTCATGTAGGTAACAGACTTCTGGTGCTATGCCATGGACTAGGTTAGTACACGAGTGACACACTTCATGTAGGTAATAGACTTCTGGTGCTATGCCGTGGACTAGGTTAGTACACGAGTGGCACACTTCATGTAGGTAATAGACTTCTGGTGCTATGCCGTGGACTAGGTTAGTACACGAGTGGCACACTTCCTGTAGGTAACAGACTTCTGGTGCTATGCCGTGGACTAGGTTAGTACACGAGTGGCACACTTCATGTAGGTAATAGACTTCTGGTGCTATGCCGGACCAGGTTAGTACACGAGTGGCACACTTCATGTAGGTAATAGACTTCTGGTGCTATGCCGTGGACTAGGTTAGTACACGAGTGGCACACTTCATGTAGGTAACAGACTTCTGGTGCTATGCCGTGGACTAGGTTAGTACACGAGTGGCACACTTCATGTAGGTAATAGACTTCTGGTGCTGTGCCGTGGACTAGGTTAGTACACGAGTGGCACACTTCATGTAGGTAATAGACTTCTGGTGCTGTGCCTTGGACCAGGTTAGTACACGAGTGGCACACTTCATGTAGGTAATAGACTTCTGGTGCTGAGCCGTGGACTAGGTTAGTACACGAGTGGCACACTTCATGTAGGTAATAGACTTCTGGTGCTGTGCCGTGGACTAGGTTAGTACACGAGTGGCACACTTCATGTAGGTAATAAGACTTCTGGTGCTATGCCGTGGACTAGGTTAGTACACGAGTGGCACACTTCATGTAGGTAATAGACTTCTGGTGCTGTGCCATGGACTAGGTTAGTACACGAGTGGCACACTTCATGTAGGTAATAGACTTCTGGTGCTGTGCCGTGGACTAGGTTAGTACACGAGTGGCACACTTCCTGTAGGTAACAGACTTCTGGTGCTATGCCGTGGACTAGGTTAGTACACGAGTGGCACACTTCATGTAGGTAATAGACTTCTGGTGCTATGCCGTGGACTAGGTTAGTACACGAGTGGCACACTTCATGTAGGTAATAGACTTCTGGTGCTATGCCGTGGACCAGGTTAGTACACCAGTGGCACACTTCATGTAGGTAATAGACTTCTGGTGCTATGCCGTGGACCAGGTTAGTACACGATTGGCACACTTCATGTAGGTAATAGACTTCTGGTGCTATTCCGTGGACTAGGTTAGTACAAGTGGCACACTTCATGTAGGTAATAGACTTCTGGTGCTATGCCGTGGACTAGGTTAGTACACGAGTGGCACACTTCATGTAGGTAATAGACTTCTGGTGCTATGCCGTGGACTAGGTTAGTACACGAGTGGCACACTTCATGTAGGTAATAGACTTCTGGTGCTATGCCGTGGACTAGGTTAGTACACGAGTGGCACACTTCATGTAGGTAATAGACTTCTGGTGCTATGCCGTGGACTAGGTTAGTACACGAGTGGCACACTTCATGTAGGTAATAGACTTCTGGTGCTGTGCCGTGGACTAGGTTAGTACACGAGTGGCACACTTCATGTAGGTAATAGACTTCTGGTGCTGTGCCGTGGACTAGGTTAGTACACGAGTGGCACACTTCATGTAGGTAATAGACTTCTGGTGCTGTGCCGTGGACTAGGTTAGTACACGAGTGGCACACTTCATGTAGGTAATAAGACTTCTGGTGCTATGCCGTGGACTAGGTTAGTACACGAGTGGCACACTTCATGTAGGTACAGACTTCTGGTGCTGCCATGGACTAGGTTAGTACACGCAGTGGCACACTTCATGTAGGTAATAGACTTCTGGTGCTGTGCCGTGACCAGGTTAGTACACGAGTGGCACACTTCATGTAGGTAATAGACTTCTGGTGCTGTGCCGTGGACAAGGTTAGTACACGAGTGGCACACTTCATGTAGGTAATAGACTTCTGGTGCTGTGCCGTGGACTAGGTTAGTACACGAGTGGCACACTTCATGTAGGTAATAGACTTCTGGTGCTGTGACCGTGGACTAGGTTAGTACCCAGTGACACACTTCATGTAGGTAATAGACTTCTGGTGCTGTGCCGTGGACAGGTTAGTACACGAGTGACACACTTCATGTAGGTAATAGACTTCTGGTGCTATGCCGTGGACCAGGTTAGTACACGGTGACACACTTCATGTAGGTAATAGACTTCTCGTGCTCTGCCGTGGACTATCTTAGCAGACTAGTGGCACTCTGGATGTAGGTAATAGACTTCTGGTGCTATGCCGTGGACTAGGTTAGTACACGAGTGGCACACTTCATGTAGGTAATAGACTTCTGGTGCTATGCCGTGGACTAGGTTAGTACACAGTGGCACACTTCATGTAGGTAATAGACTTCTGGTGCTATGCCGTGGACCAGGTTAGTACACCCAGTGGCACACTCATGTAGGTAATAGACTTCTGGTGCTGTGCCGTGGACTAGGTTAGTACAGCAGTGGCACACTTCATGTAGGTAATAGACTTCTGGTGCTGTGCCGTGGACTAGGTTAGTACACGAGTGGCACACTTCATGTAGGTAATAGACTTCTGGTGCTGTGCCGTGGACTAGGTTAGTACAGGTGGCACACTTCATGTAGGTACAGACTTATGGTGCTGTGCCGTGGACTAGGTTAGTACAAGTGGCACACTTCATGTAGGTAATAGACTTCTGGTGCTGTGCCGTGGACTAGGTTAGTACACGAGTGGCACACTTCATGTAGGTAATAGACTTCTGGTGCTGTGCCGTGGACTAGGTTAGTACACGAGTGGCACACTTCATGTAGGTAATAGACTTCTGGTGCTGTGCCGTGGACTAGGTTAGTACACGAGTGGCACACTTCATGTAGGTAACAGACTTCTGGTGCTGTGCCGTGGACTAGGTTAGTACACGAGTGGCACACTTCATGTAGGCAATAGACTTCTGGTGCTGTGCCGTGGACTAGGTTAGTACACGAGTGACACACTTCATGTAGGTAATACACTTCTGGTGCAATGTAATCACTACATACGTACATGATGTTGGACGATGATGAGGCCAGGGAAAAGCTGTCCAAAGTTCAGGGAGATTGGGTATGGGTGAGGGATGAAAAAAAAAAAAAATGTTTTGCTTTGAGGATTTCAACGAGATGTTATTATAGGTATTTAGAATTCTTAAATGCCCAAGACATTTTAGACAATCTGATGAGACAAAAACTTAATCATGTGGGGGTGTATTAACAGATGGTAAAGACGTAGCTTATCAAAATCGGAGCAGCGCGTATGGGAAATTTGCTCTGGTTCAAATAACTGCATATGACATAAAACACAATAAAGGGGGCCACTTTTCATCCGTCACGTTAGCAGTTTTTCCAATGGTTGTTATTTATTTTTAAGTACCTGAAACTGACCAAAAAATGTTTCAACATGTGAATGGACATGCAGGCTTATACTAGAACTAATTTGAGTTGATTTTTTTTTTAATTTATTTTTTTACCCTCAAATTTCCATAAAAATTGGACGGAAAAAGTTACCTCACTTTTCCGTCCATTTGTTGATGAAAATTTTAGGGTAATTAAAAAAATAATAGTAATAATCAACTCAAATTATCTTAGGATAAGCATGCATACATGTATCTATTCAAATGTTGAAATTCTTTTTGGGTGGTTTCAGATATTAAAAAAAAAATTACAACCATTAGAAAAACTGCAAACGTGACGGTAGGAAAGTGGCCCCCTTTATTGTGTTTTATGTCATATACATGTTAACATCTATCACTTAAAAGAAAAGATTACCAAAAAAACCCAAAACAACAGTGACCTATAACCAGAAACTGAAGACTTTTTTTACGGGGCCTAATGATCAAAAAGGAGAAAAACACCACCTACATACATGTACATAAGTACTATGTAGCACAAGAAAAAATGAAAAAATCTACCGGAGACAAATCATTCTTGCAGGCTGCGCCCACATTATGGAACAAATTGCCCTCAAATATCCAATTAATTCGGTCTCTGTCTGTCTTTAAGAAAGAGCTTAAGACTTTTCTTTTTAAACAAGCATTTGGTTAATTTATTTATTTTTAAGTGTAACTTTGTTGTTTTTACATCTTTTGACTTAATGTATTAATCTGTTTGTTTTACTATTATGTGCTAGTTTTAAGATTGTAATGCGCTTTTGTACATTTTTATGGGAAAATGCGCACAATAAATTCATTATTATTATTATTAATATTATTATTAATATTATTATGAAGAACTACATACAGAACATGTACAATACACTATCATACAGTATACATACACAATATCATGTACAAGTGTACATGTATTTTACTTTGTACATTATTTACATGTAGCATCCATTTCACAAATATTGCTTTCACGGTACTGTTTAGATTATAGATTATATAGATTATTCTAACAAGGCCGGGACTTCCTGTAACTTATCCTCGGCTCTTCCTGTTCTCCTGAATAAGGCAATGACTGACAACACGATTTTGTTTTTGTCAGAAGGATATGGACCGTATTTCCGGAGGGCCCTGTGGTCCCTGGTTATTATGGACCTTTCATCACCTTTTAGCTAAGAAGACTCGGGAATCTACACAAACCAATGAGTTGCCTTCTTTTGCCTCTGAATGAGGGCGCCCTTCACTTTTTTGACGTCCAGATTTTTCCGGATTTTCAGATTTTCAGATTTTTACAAATAGTAATGTTGTGATCCCCCGGTTTTTAAAGATTTAAGCAATAAAGGAAAGCAAAGCAAACGCTCAGAACTATAGATTTCACCCCAGCGTTGTTCACAACAGTGGCCCCCAATACCCCTAGCAAAATTGACGTGGACTTTTTCACAAACTGCCCAATCACACCCCCTGTACAACTGAACTTCTGTGGCAAGTACATGTAGCTCTATAGTGGTCAAAACTGCCTGTTTTTGACTGTTGAACCAACTGTGCACAGAGGGGCAATTTTGACTGGTTTTGACTGTCATTTTGACCACCCTCAACAATACAAGATACTACTTATACCAGTCAAAAATGGTCAACTCATTTTGTACTTACTACACATAAGGTTTGACAGTGTTCAACTTTTAAGTGCACTGTATCTTGTGTATCAACTGATTTTGACGGACGACCCTTGCAGTCATAGAAGGGTTTTAATCTAAGCTTTGGTGATAACATTAATATCTAATATTGCAATTCTTTTTTTCTATACATGTATGATTAAGATATCGAGAACCCTTTTCATGTTATCGAGACAGTTAAAAAAAAATATTGTAATTAAAAATCAAAATCGTGATTGTGAGTCGAGTCAGGAGTTCCATGGAAACAAAATTAGGCCATTACATTACATTACATTACAACAAGTATTTATCATGCGCCATTCCCGAGAGGCTCATGGCGCTTACATAAGTTAATATGACATAATAATACAAATCAGGATAGAATAAGACATAAATTGATGCAAAATTAACCAGTTCGCACCGGGAATAAAAAAGTTTTTCCGAACCCCCGTGGTGGGTTTATTTTTACCGCACAAACACGAACAATGGTGCTCACCAGAGCGTGACCGGGGAGACCGCATCTTCCACCGTATGCTTATGGCTCGTTGCCACGTCGACCAGGAATCTATACAAATATTCCCGAGAATCCTGTGGCGTGTTTAGACGCTCTCCGATCCGCTGTCCCAAAAAAAATGTGCATGTATACACGGCCTCCGACGCGAACTGGTTAATGAGGAAATGAGTGAGTTTAAGAGCCTTCTTGAAGGCATTAACAGAAACAGATTGTCTGATATAAACAGGAAGATTGTTCCATAGCTTGGATGCACAAACAGTGAAAGATCTATCACCAGCTTGGACTCTTGTGATAGGATATTCAAGGCGGAGATAGTCATCTGTCTATCAGTTTTTTAATTTTTCGGAAGCGAGAAACAAAAGCGAACTACTTGAGTGGTTAGCCAACTATCAGATCACAACGAAGCCGCCATACATGTACAGAGGCCTTCAGAAGTACATGTATATACCTGTATGTATTTACATATTACAGGCCTCCCAGCGAAACCTATAAAACCTATAAAACTCTATATTTTAAAAGGGGAACCTTTATTTCCACAAAAAACCCTAGAGGTATTAACCTATAAAACCTCTATTTTTAATCTCCTGTAAACACATTTTCAACTTCTTCATAAAATCCTCATGGCTTTGAAGAATAATGACTTCCTACATGTAAGTATAAAGAGATGAAGCCAAAACAGTAGCCAACCTGTAACATGTGTACCGCTCTTAGATTTTCTGCCGGACAGGGTATGGGGTAATATACTTTATTGCAAAAAGTACTCAGAAGGTAGGCAATTTACCAAAAACTTGGTACAGTACTTAACACTGCATAATCACGGGAAATAACCTATAAAAGCCTAGATATTTTGGCATTTGGTAAACCTATAATAACCTATATTTTGCTTTAAAATCCTATTTAAAAAACCTATATTTGGTAAATGAGGCACTGGGAGGCCTGATAATACATGCAAATAAGTTTTCCAATGTCCATGGTGCATGAACGGTGTGCGATTGCATGTGTCTCAGCTGTAAGCACTGCCAATTTATTGTGATGCTTGTACATGTGTTTATCGGCTCTAAAGCAATCATGCGTGAATGAAAAAAAAAATCATCTTGACACTATCGTAAATTGCAATATGTATGTTTGACGATATATTGTGGATGAAAAATATTAAATAGAGAATTAGCTGTTGCAAACTGCTTGCCAATCTAAAGGACCTGTAGTATAAATAGAGAATTAGCTGTTGCAAACTGCTTACCAATCTAAAGGACCTGTAGTATAAATAGAGAATTAGCTGTTGCAAACTGCTTACCAATCTAAAGGACCTGTAGTATAAATAGAGAATTAGCTGTTGCAAACTGCTTACCAACCTAAAGGACCTCTAGTATAAATAGAGAATTAGCTGTTGCAAACTGCTTACCAACCTAAAGGACCTGTAGTATAAATAGAGAATTAGCTGTTGCAAACTGCTTAGCAATCTAAAGGACCTGTAGTATAAATGCAAAATAAATGTTATCGGCCTTACGTTTTGAACCTAGCAGGTTCTTTCTCAAAGGCAAAAATTGATATCGCCCATGCCTACTTTAATCTGACAAGTGACAGGCTCATGGAGTAATGTACGTACATGTAGTACTGCTCTTAAATCATAGTGCTTATCTTGCGGTGTAGTAAGCTTAGCCTGCGATTTGGACGCGAAACCATGCATGTCCAAAATGTATAATTCACGTCACACTACCATGGGCACAGTGGAGATTTCTTATAGATGGAGATTAGAAATTAGAACCTCTTGCTTCAGAGTTCAATCATGCAATATTCAGCACTCCCAGGTTAAATCAGAGATTTGCTAAGGGTCCATAGGAAGTGTGCATAAGTACGACCTAATCAAGATCTGTGTTTTGGCAGGGTTCGAATTTGCCAGTGGTCTGCTGTCCAAATGCCAGTTAAAACGGTGACGACTAGTCAAAACCCCTCTCCTAGTAGTCTGGCGGACTAGTCAAAACCCCTCTCCTAGTGGTCCGGCGGGCTAGTCAAAACCCCTCTCCTAGTAGTCTGGCGGGCTAGTCAAAACCCCTCTCCTAGTAGTCCGGTGGGCTAGTCAAAACCCTTCTCCTAGTGGTCCGGCGGGCTAGTCAAAACCCCTCTCCTAGTGGTCCGGCGGACTAGTCAAAACCCCTCTCCTAGTAGTCCGGCGGGCTAGTCAAAACCCCTCTCCTAGTAGTCCGGCGGGCTAGTCAAAACCCCTCTCCTAGTGGTCCGGCGGGCTAGTCAAAACCCCTCTCCTAGTAGTCCGGCGGGCTAGTCAAAACCCCTCTCCTAGTAGTCCGGCGGGCTAGTCAAAACCCCTTTCCTAGTGGTCCGGCAGGCTAGTCAAAACCCCTCTCCTAGTAGTCCGGGCAGGGGGAGCAAAACTCTTAACCAAACTTGTTGTGCGTGTGTGTGTGCATTTGGAGTACAATGCTGTGGTATGGATTACAGCAGGATGTAAGTAATAGACTTGTGATTGCACTTGTTCAGTGCCAGCTGTATCATTGCTGATCATTTCTCTTCTCTCTTCCCCCATTCTACAGAGAGAACCTACCGAGCCACTTCAAAGTCAAAGAATACTGCCCTCTAGTGTTCAGGAACCTGAGGGAACGCTTCAACGTGTCTGACCTAGACTATCAGGTGGGTAGGATACAGCCAATGAAATCTATCTATCTCTCTCTCTCTCTCTCTCTCTCTCTCTCTCTCTCTCTCCACAAAGGGATGATGTTTGTTCGGGGCAGTGAAAAATGCATTCCTTGCTTATCCACCTCTGTGACCCGGTTTCGAATCCCACCCCGAGTCTACATATGGATTGGGTTATTTAGTCCCTTCATGTACCCCTGTGATCCGGATTTGAATCGCACCTCGGGTCAACATGCGGATTGGGTTATTTAGTCCCGTCATGTACATGTACCTCTCACTATGAACATCTCCTCCGTGAATGCACCGTTAAAGCTCGGTGAATTGCACTTTTGCCGTGAATTTCACGGCGCTCGTTCCCATTTCACCGTGTGTTCACGGTGTGAGAGCACCGTGACTGCACGGTGAAACCACCGTTAAACAAATCTTTTGTTTGGTCCTCGGTGAAAGCTGGGTGAAAACGCAGTGAACCTCGAAAGCTCAGTTGAGGCCGGCTCATTAACTACATCAAAGGAAGTTATCCTCTTGCCCATTGTTGACGCTTTTGTGCATGTGATAAATCCCTCTTGGATGGAAGGTAAACACACTAAACATAACGGTACTGTTGGTATTTGGGCAAGGTTGGGTTCTGTATTTGGTCGAGTTATAGGTTGCTTGAAAAATTCTGCTACGACTTGACGGGCAGGTTACATTTTCGGCATTGCAATTTGCGTGCGCTGATCGTTTGCAACGATACAGGGGCCCCATTGCTTTTTGTTTGGCTTTCTTTAGCAGTAGAGGAAAGTACAGTAGGCCTTCGATGTCCGTTAACAATAAATGTAACCGTGAAATGATTAAATTTGCTGCTAAGGCTCATAGAAAACACAATTCTGGCAGCTACAACAATCCTCTTTAACCCCGGCAGGACTTTGGCCGAAGGGCGGTCTCGTTTTTTGTATGTTTGCTAATGTATTTATGTTATTGTTTATGAACCCGGTGAGGTTTATAGTTTTGCGATATGACTCGATTAACGAACGTCGTTTTATTCACGTATCGTACCCATGACTTGTATAGTGTGAGGGCCCGCGAAACCGTTGTTGCAATCATTCACGGTGACCTCTAGTGCACGTTCAAATGCATGCACGCCGCCGATTACCAGCCGCGACCATGTGCTCGCAGCCGGGGAACCCCGTAACAACACACTTGCTTACCACACGCAGTCGTCATTTCCAGGATCGTGTAAACATTACCAACGTCGAAGTGTCATTATCTGGGTTCCTTCCTCCATGATTCATGTGTTTCTACTTTTTCCGTGCTATGATGTACTTTATGCTTTACAAGGAATCAAATTGTTTTTATTCAAAGCAAATGGATTAATAAAATGATACTTGGCTTGTCACTTGAAATAGTTTATTTGGCAAGAGGCCTACCGTAATTTCCTGCGTATAAGACGCGGCTTATCTGACTTTCAAAGGTACGAAAACGTCACTGCGTCTTATCTAACGGTGCGCCTTATCTGGTGTCGCTTGAGATCAAAGTGATGATTACCGCTTGTGTAACTTTCGGTGGACCTCAACCTAACAAAGCGGCCGTGTTTTCCAATGAAGGTCGTTAGCGCAAGATTTTCATGCATTCATTCACCGTAAATAATACTCACGAAAGACCTCACGTGTGACGTACCAAAAGCAGAATTCCCCTGTTTCTAAAAATAGCATGCCCAACATCGTACACGATCGCGCATTTTTATCTACAACGCTTTCTAATGACTAAGTCTCTATGCGATGTGTGCAAGGTTGTCAACTTTTGCCGTGTCTGTTTTTCAACTCGATTATTAATCACAGTGTATTACGCACAACACCGCGGGATCACTTGGGCCGCAACCAGACTACTTTCCTAGTACGACGCGCGCGTGGCGGCGGCGGCATGGTCGTGCTATAGCGCTTCTGGCATGCACTGCACTACTGAGCGGTCATGGTGCGCCTTATACGGCGGTGCGCCTTGTACGTTGACACTTTAATCACATTCCCCCGATTCTGGGGTAATGCGCCTTATACACCGAGCGTCTTATACGCAGGAAATTACGGTATGTATTTGTTTAATCCAGCATTGGTGTGCAGGAATAGTAATGCAATAATGTGTAATGCAATGGGCGATGGCCACATCCATGGAGGTAGAAAATAGATCTATTTTCTACCGCCATGCATTATCTAATCAGTTTTGCGAGTCGGGAGACAGCTTATCCTAGGAAAATTTTTCACGGGGTTACGGCACAAAATCATATTTTGCTTCACCTAATACTAAATATAATATTGATAATTAGGAACCAATGCAAATTTACACACGCGGTAACTCGGGGTCATCCTCATGTTACATCAGAGTTTTCTAATGTAGAACACAATGGGTTTTTAATGAGCTCATCATCTACAGGTCAATGAACAAGACCGATTGCAGCTACAGCATTTATTGCCCACTTCTTTGATATTGTCGCCGGTAGTGGTTGCGGTCTGGTAGGTCCGATGCTAATCCGTGATTGACATAGTTTAACAATAGCCAGTCTAGTTTATATTCAATTGGTTTTTGAAAAGTCCTTGAAATCGACGAAGGCCACGAACTTGCCCACTAACAAATTGTAGAAGAAAACAAATGGACCAAAATGACTTTGTTGTTGTATTTATTTACCTCATATCAATATTACGAACGAAAAGTTTATGCATTTTCCATTTTTAAACATGACAAATGGACAAGTATGAGCTGAGAACCATGATTATGTTTTTTTCATGACTGTGTTTTTTTGCAATACATGTATCTAGAATGAAGTTGTTTGATCCCGTGATCAACCTGGGATTTTTAGAACTGAAAGTTAACCCATAAACTTTAATATAAACAGGAAACTGAACATCAACAAGTTACCCTAAATATAAAGCTTTTAGGCCTAGTCATGCACACGTATCAAAACGATGCGCTAAATAGTGTTTAAAGTTTATATTGATGATTTATATGTACGAAGTTTTAATACCTTGACGGTTGTGCCTACACTTGTCATTGATAACAGATCGAATCATTACAAACAGCTTTAATTTGTTCTTCTCCATGGAACTGTCGCTCTACAACATCTTACAATAATAAAACTAATTTTCTGTCTAATCTGTCTTTCGTTATTTTTCCTCCTTACTCAAAACATAGTGCCATCAAAATTAGAGTTTTTCGTTACATGAGATGAGAAAAAGGGACATCAAACCTTGGACGAATGACGATGCTCATTGATTGTTGATTATATCAATAAAATAATAATCATGAAGTTAAATTATCAAAACCGTAAGAAGATGATAGTCCATAATAAATTGGTTTCACACACAGCAGCTGCTTCCGCAGGTCATGTCCCCTGACGTGCTGATACAATTACGTGGGTAGTACACTTGGAAGGAGCCAGGCTGAAGTGCGCCCTCTTCGTTCAAGAATTGTTTTCTTTAAAAAAAAATGTTTTCATTCCCAACAATTCACAACGATTAAACTTCACAAAATTGTGTTATGATAGCTGAGTTCAAAATCGAATCATGTCTTGAATTTTCAATAACATACATGAAGCCGCTAAGAAATAATGAGCAAATTTGTTGACAAATTTGAGACTCTTTGCACAAGTACGAGGTGCACAATTGATCAGTGAACTTCCTTTAACAGAGATTGCCCGGTCGAACGCGTCGGACGTCGGCATGGGGTCGACCGCGAGCATCGTGTACCAGATTCATTCCTTGTGTCTCTGCATGGTGCCTTTTCGTTGAAGATTTCTTTCTTAGAAATCCTTGCCAAAAAATCACAACGCTTTTATTAAACGTCACCAAAATTGTCTCATGATATCGGACCATAAGTTCGAATCATGTCTTGAATTTTCAATGACCTACATGAAGCCGCTAAGAAATAATGAGCAAATTTGTTGACAAATTTAAGACTTCACTTTGCACAAGTACGACTGACTTCCACTGTAGAGATTTTTAAGAAATCCTTGCCAAAAAATCACAACGCTTTTATTAAACGTCACCAAAATTGTCTCATGATATCGGACCATAAGTTCGAATCATGTCTTGAATTTTCAATAACATACATGAAGCCGCTAAGAAATAATGAGCAAATTTGTTGACAAATTTGAGACTCTTTGCTCAAGTACGAGGTGCCCAATTGACAGAGATTGCCCGGCTATGATTTTATGCGTCGGTGGTTTCCGATCGCAGTCTTCATATCAAATACTACTACATTACTCGCCGGGTACCAACCAGAGTCCTTGTCACATGGCGAGATCCGGCTCGCAGCTGGATGAGTTGTCTAATACATGTACATTGGTTTTGTCATTTATATATTTTTTATTTCGGTCTGGTCAAGCAAGAATGCTAGAAAAAAATGAGTAGGCATACATAGTGTGTTTTTTCTTCAGTTTGAGATTGAAAAAGTATAAATAAACGTTGTGCTTTTTTGTTGCTAGGAACAAAATCTGTCTTTCGTCCAAATTTTGTTATGGTAAAGGTGGTGCCCTTGTCATAGACATCCCAAGCTTCTTTGTAGCTTTTGAAATCCCCATCATTGTGTACCGTATTCGCAGGTTACAGAGAGCTTTACTTTGTACATGTACATGTACTTAAAAGCTTGCAAATCAGCTGCAGTTGTGTGATATTTTCCAATTTTTTTTTACTGTATATACATGTATATTATATACATATCAAATTGAAAAAATCACGGGCCTACTGATTTGGAAGTTGTTTACAAAGTAAAACTCTGTTAAGCTGTAAACTATACAAACTCACTGAAGTGATACACAAAGCGTTACAAGCTCTATAATCGTGTTATATACATGTAGGCCGGCGAATTCCCTATGCCTGCGTGCGCATAACAAGATTTAGTTGGTACCTTGATTTCCAAAATGCCGCGCCAAAAAAATTGAAAGGGAACTGAGAAATCACTTTAGTGACATTACAAGTATCTTAGAAAATTGTTGGACCATTAGACAAATTTATTCAATGTTTGATCGGGGGATAGACATGCGCCATGATTTGCTCCACGACCAACGAAACGGGCATTGACAAGTTTAATATGTACCTGGCCAACACGAATCTGGCGGGAGGTCGCCACTCGCGTTGCCGTTTTTTTTTCGTGCGTGTGCCATCCGGGCCACGTTTAAGGCTAGCTGCATTACAACAGCTGCAACAAAATCACCTGTGATTTAGCCAATGAAAATAATCGTTACGCGCCTTATCGACAGAGAAGTAGGCATGGACACGTAATAAACCAATATCGCCAATTTGTCGAACAAAGAGCAAAAAGCACTGTCACGTCTTTGAAAAAAGTAGTTTTCCCGAGGAATTTCCTCCGGCGATTTTGCCCCTAATTAAATATTGATCTAGGCCTACTCTTTAACAGAGCAAAATGTAGGCCTATAAAAAGCTATACATTTTTTAAATGTAACGAGCCTAATACTTTAAGGACAAAGTACTGTTCCAATATAATTTAAAACTTTAATAACACTCAGCAAAAAAAATATATATATCGTCAAAATCAAATATAACACCACCCATCGGGAAAATAAAGCTCAGTAAAAAATGTTGCTGGCGATTATTATTAAAGACAGATTTACGGAAGTTGAGGTGCGTTTTCGTGTCGTTAATTATCTATAACTTTCTGTTATACTGTGTGACGCCGTTGGCTCTAATTCTGGTTGATTATTCGGAAATGGCTATAGGATTAGCGCGAACGCCCGTCCCCACACCAGCCGTGTTGATAGGCCTGATGACTGGTGAATTATAATCGACGGCCGTGTACACGTGGTGGAGCACGATCCTCCATGGATCAACGCGAATCTAGTCTGTGTTGTGTGTCGGTCCATGAATCTTCAGTCCCTGGATTTGTTTACTTGATAGGAACCGTTACGTGTGTTTTGACTAGACTAATCCATTCATCCAAGATAAGCGCACAATGGGAGAGGTTATTACTACTAAGCCTAAACCATATGCCTTGCTTTTGTGTCAGTACAATAGGATTAAAGCCACTGTATAACAATAGGAGACATACACTCGGTGAATACTCGGTAAAAACACCGTGAACGAAACCACTGGGGCGTAAGCACCGTGAACTCGCCGTGAAAATGCATTTTCACGGCAAAAGTGCAATTCACCGAGCTTTAACGGTGCATTCACGGAGGAGATGTTCATAGTGTCTGCGACCTGGGTTCGAATCCCAACCCAGGTCAACATGTGGATTGGGCTGTTTAGTCCCTCTGTGAACCGGGTTTGAATCCCACCCCGGGTCGACATGTGGATTACAATAGGTGCTTAGTCCCTTCATGTACAAAATGTACCTCTGTGACCTGGGTTTGAATCCCACCCGGGTCGACATGTGGAGTAGTTGTTTAGCCCCTTCATGTACAAAATGTACCTCTGTGACCCGGGTTTGAATCCCACCCCGGGTCGACATGTGGAGTAGTTGTTTAGCCCCTTCATGTACAAAATGTACCTCTGTGACCCGGGTTTGAATCCCACCCCGGGTCGACATGTGGAGTAGGTGTTTAGTCCCTTCATGTACAAAATGTACCTCTGTGACCCGGGTTTGAATCCCACCCCAGGTCGACATGTGGAGTAGGTGTTTAGTCCCTTCATGTACAAAATGTACCTCTGTGACCCGGGTTTGAATCCCACCCCAGGTCGACATGTGGAGTAGGTGTTTAGTCCCTTCATGTCTCTGTACCTGTGTTTACATCCCACCTTTGAATTAGTGACATACATGTATACATGCACATGTCCACGTACCACTAAACATGGTGGGATGTCATGATGCCTCCCTACAGTTAGTGAACAATTGCTGTTTACTGTTGAAAGTGCCTAAGAATGTCTGCTTGTGCATGTACGGTAACCGTGTACCCGATTAGCTTACTGCAGAAAATGTGTTTAATAAAAAAAAGTGTGTACATGTACGGTTTACCAGTTCGCACCGGGAATAAAAATGTTTTTCCAAACCCCGTGGCGGGTTTATTTTTACTGCACAAACACAACCAATGGTGCTCACCAGAGCGTGACCGGGGAGACTGCGTCTTCCACCGTATGCTTATGGCTCGTTGCCACGTCGACCGGGAATCTATACAAATATTCCCGAGAATCCTGTGGCGTGTTTAGACGCTCTCCGATCCGCTGTCCAAAAAAAAATTGCGTGTATACACGGCCTCCGACGCGAACTGGTTAAATAACATTTGTATTTTGCTGTGGCAGTCATACATAGTATACTGTGTAAATCACTGCCAATTACTGATATAATGAACACTTTGTGTGGAGCTGCACGTGTACATGTACCTGAAAATGTCCATTACGAAGGCATCTTTACTGTACATGTCAATAGTAACTTGAACCATAAAGGAATTGTGTCGGCACTCCTCACAGGAAAATTATACATCTATCATTGCAGTTGATTAGTGTCATATTCCGATCTTGATCAAAAGTGCTCGATGCAGACTGCAAGCGTTTGTCTCGGTCAGTGACGTTCAAGTTTGACTATAATTTCTTTCATTCCCCATATATAGTCATCGTTTTCCCCTCAAGGCTGTGTAGCAGCGCCACGGTGTAGCAACGGTTGCCAGGCCAAGTTGTTACCCTATCGGGCAATCCATAATTTTGATTGACGGGCCGGATCGATGTATTCCGCCGTTTTACATTTGGCCGGTTTTCCAGTCCTTTCTACAGCCACTAGTTTCTCCTCATTTTTATGTTGTACAGCAGATGAATTAAAACAATTTGTTTTGTCTTTTTTAGTTTTTTTAGTTTTTTGTCTGGACTATTTGAAAGGGGTTGGTGATCAGTTTGTCCTTGGACATGGCTGTCTGCTCTGATATTTCTTTAACCCTAACCCCCTAGGTATTCTGGCTAGGAACCTTCTTTAATTCTAACCCCCTAGGTATTCTGGCTAGGAACCTTCTTTAACCCTAACCCCCTAGGTATTCTGGCTAGGAACCTTCTTTAACCCTAACCCCCTAGGTATTCTGGCTAGGAACCTTCTTTAACCCTAACCCCCTAGGTATTCTGGCTAGGAACCTTCTTTAATTCTAACCCCCTAGGTATTCTGGCTAGGAACCTTCTTTAACCCTAACCCCCTAGGTATTCTGGCTAGGAACCTTCTTTAACCCTAACCCCCTAGGTATTCTGGCTAGGAACCTTCTTTAACCCTAACCCCCTAGGTATTCTTGCTAGGAACCTTCCTGAATCCTCCAAAATCCATCAGTGCACTTTTGGAAACATGGCCTTATCTTCAAAATGCACCATGCATTTTCGTTGATCTTTCAATATTTCGGACTAATGGCCTGTACTTCTTGCCAGGTAGTAATTTTGCCCCATGTACCAGTTTCCGACAGTGCTGAATTTTCCCGAAAAAAGTGCCCCTTGGAGGATTTTGATGGATTTGGGGGTGGTTAGGGTTAATTAAAGGGACAATATCGTCACGGTCGGAGCAGACTTTCGACAGGGCATGGAATCAGTGTCCTCATTTTAGATGAACTCATTGACTGAAAATAATACTCCATGAAAGCGGGCTGGCCTACATGTAGATATCGAGGCACAATGAGATTATTTATTAAAATTTATTTATTTTTTTTCCCCTATGCTATCATTGTATATTGTTTGTAATTCATGTTTTTCTTTGTTTCCGCGCCTTGAGCGCCCAGCAGGGTGGATATGTGCGCGCTAAATTTTTTTATTATTATTATTATTATTATTATTATTATATTACCGCAGCTGATGCATACATATTGAACCAGTAGCTGCATATTCATGATCGGTAATTTGATCTTACCGCGCCCTGTAATCTAGGCCAGCGCATGTGCATGGGCATAATTATTTCAGGCATGAAGTTCATCTAAAACTAAAAATTGCAGCTAAAATTGCTACCGTGCTGTGTTTTCAATGACTTTTTCTCATAGGGGTATGAACGTTTGTCCGATTTGTGAGGCCTCTCTTAGCCACCATACTTTGTGTACTATGTACATGTATAGGAAATTTGGTCTGGTTCCAATAACCGTGTATACAATGTACATGTAACGCGTCTTTCACTGCTTGGCCAAAAATAAATAAATAAATAAAAAATTACCAAAAAAAAAAGAAAAAAAAAAGTGCGTCACTGCACTGATTTTGAAGCTGACCTGTTTTTAAAAAAAAAAAAAATTCTAATAAAAAACAAAAAATAACTAGAGCTAAAGTGTTTGTTGAATAACAAACGAACGGTGTTCGTTTCAACTTCCGGTTCACTCAAACTTTGTCAAACTGTTATTCCCATTCATAAATGCCTGTATTAAAAAAAAATAAAATAAAATTGTTGAATAAAGCCTATTAATAAAAATGGGCAAATTCACGTTTTGAGGACACGCGAAACACTTCCAAAGTACATGAGTCAGGCGCGTGATGCCAATCTTCGTCACTCTGATTGGTTGAAATGTGCGTCGCGCGTCGCTCAAAACAGCTGGCACATAATACGCGCTGTTCTGATTTTGATAAGCCAGTCTATACCTTCTGTTAATACACTCCCGCGTGATTACGTTTTGTCCAATCAGATTGTCTAAACTGTCTTGGGCATTTCATTCTCGTCATTGTCCTATGAGTCATGGCTGACCCTTTGTGACCCGTGAGATGAGACTACTCCACCGTTTTCTATCCTTTGTGATACTGTGTGAAGTGTTGAGAGGCAATCCGGTCAGTTCTTTAATTCCGTCTGTCCGTCTGAGCTTCTGTGTACCCCGTTTACGTTTTCCTTGAAAGGCACCTTGAATGATAATTTTGGGCATTTATTGATAAATAATTTTGGGCATTTATGAATCCTTTGTACATGTATTCATAATTGTGGAGGCAGTTTTGTATTTTCATAAAAACTCTACATTCCCCTGTTTGGCCTTTTAGATGTTAATGTGCATAGCCACCTTGATACTGTACATGTACAGTACATCCTTAATCCTTATCATTTGATGTCACAGTCAGCAATGATAAAACCACCTGTACTATGTATCTGCAAGGCCACTGCACACTTTAAATTAACCCTGGTACTACATGGCAATTAGTGAAGGGCATTAAGGGGAACTGTCAGGGGAATATCCCTACCAATGCTAACATACTATGTATAAGGCCCCTCTAAAAAAGTATCCATTTCTGGTCATAGGTCAGCTTCAACATCAGTTCAGTGAAACCTTTTTTTTTTTGGTAACCTTTTTTTTTTTACCCAACCAGTGAAATATGTGATACATGTATCAATGTGGTAATGTGAACCAGACCAAATTTCCCATGCACAAAGTACATGTATGTACATGTATGGTGGCTAAAAATGTCATTTACATGTAGCCCTACTACAATCAGTGCAATTTTTGAAACAACCCATTGAGGCCACTCCAAGCCATTAGCTGTTGCCAGTGGCCTCCTATGGTTACCCTTCTGTGCACTGTCACACCACTGAGATTGCAGGGTAAGGTGGTCTCCCATCGATACATTGTAGGCCATGATACTAATATGTTCAAACATTTACAGTGGCCTTGGATGACACACAGTTGATTTTGTAAGATTACTTGGAAAGAACAGCATCAGGCTTGTATGTATGTACTGAAGGTTGCTTAAGAACAGAATTTAGTGGTTGGGAGTGGCCTCCATGTGTAGGACAGCAGGCTTGTACATGTATGTACTGAAGGTTGCTTAAGAACAGAATTTTGTGGATCGGAGTGGCCTCCATGTGTAGGACAGCAGGCTTGTACACGTATGTACTGAAGGTTGCTAAAGAACAGAATTTTGTGGATCGGAGTGGCCTCCATGTGTAGGACAGCAGGCTTGTACATGTATGTACTGAAGGTTGCTCAAGAACAGAATTTAGTGGTTGGGAGTGGCCTCCATGTGTAGGACAGCAGGCTTGTACACGTATGTACTGAAGGTTGCTGAAGAACAGAATTTAGTGGTTGGGAGTGGCCTCCGTGTGTAGGACAGCAGGCTTGTACATGTATGCACTGAAGGTTGCTCAAGAGCAGAATTTTGTGGATCGGAGTGGCCTCCATGTGTAGGACAGCAGGCTTGTACATGTATGTACTGAAGGTTGCTGAAGAACAGAATTTAGTGGTTGGGAGTGGCCTCCATGTGTAGGACAGCAGGCTTGTACATAACATGTATGTACTGAAGGTTGCTGAAGAACAGAATTTAGTGGTTGGGAGTGGCCTCCATGTGTAGGACAGCAGGCTTGTACATGTATGTACTGAAGGTTGCTAAAGAACAGAATTTTGTGGATCGGAGTGGCCTCCATGTGTAGGACAGCAGGCTTGTACATGTATGTACTGAAGGTTGCTGAAGAACAGAATTTTGTGGATCGGAGTGGCCTCCGTGTGTAGGACAGCAGGCTTGTACATGTATGTACTGAAGGTTGCTCAAGAACAGAATTTAGTGGTTGGGAGTGGCCTCCATGTGTAGGACAGCAGGCTTGTACATGTATGTACTGAAGGTTGCTCAAGAACAGAATTTAGTGGTTGGGAGTGGCCTCCATGTGTAGGACAGCAGGCTTGTACATGTATGTACTGAAGGTTGCTCAAGAACAGAATTTAGTGGTTGGGAGTGGCCTCCATGTGTAGGACAGCAGGCTTGTACATACATGTACTGAAGGTTGCTGAAGAACAGAATTTAGTGGTTGGGAGTGGCCTCCGTGTGTAGGACAGCAGGCTTGTACATGTATGTACTGAAGGTTGCTTAAGAACAGAATTTAGTGGTTGGGAGTGGCCTCCGTGTGTAGGACAGCAGGCTTGTACATGTATGTACTGAAGGTTGCTTAAGAACAGAATTTAGTGGTTGGGAGTGGCCTCCATGTGTAGGACAGCAGGCTTGTACATGTATGTACTGAAGGTTGCTTAATAAGAACAGAATTTAGTGGTTGGGAGTGGCCTCCATGTGTAGGACAGCAGGCTTGTACATGTATGTACTGAAGGTTGCTGAAGAACAGAATTTAGTGGTTGGGAGTGGCCTCCGTGTGTAGGACAGCAGGCTTGTACATGTATGTACTGAAGGTTGCTGAAGAACAGAATTTAGTGGTTGGGAGTGGCCTCCGTGTGTAGGACAGCAGGCTTGTACATGTATGTACTGAAGGTTGCTGAAGAACAGAATTGTGGTTGGGAGTGGCCTCCGTGTGTAGGACAGCAGGCTTGTACATGTATGTACTGAAGGTTGCTGAAGAACAGAATTTAGTGGTTGGGAGTGGCCTCCGTGTGTAGGACAGCAGGCTTGTACATGTATGTACTGAAGGTTGCTTAAGAACAGAATTTAGTGGTTGGGAGTGGCCTCCATGTGTAGGAGGGAAAACACAGCAAGGGCAGAATTTTGGCTGCATTTGGACATCATTTCATAGCCAAAAACAGAAAACTAAAAATGCTGATGCGCTGGGCCGAGATGACGTGTGCAGAGACCAGATACCGGAGACTTTTTTGGGGGTGGGGGGGGGTGGGGGGAGGAGGGGGGAGCATACATGTACATGTAGTAAAGTTGTCAAACCATAGGTACATGTACATGTACATGACTTTATAAGATTTAAAATAACCGTAAGATTTCAGGAAAGAACTTTACTTTGTTTCTTGTACATGTAGGTACATGTACACATACATGTACGTGGGTCACTCCATGAAGTTGGGGCACAAAGTGTGACATAAGGGTTGAATTTTCAAAATCAATATATTTATATAATTTTACCATTTTTAGTTTCTCCAAATATTCAATTAAGAAAAATCAAAACACATTATTGCTGATTGTTTCCTGATCATCAGTGATCCTTGTTCAATGAGAGACTGACGCTGGTGAAAATACCTACAGTATGCTACATGGACACCTTTGTCATATTTCTTGTGTTTTATTTTGTAAACAGTTCATCATATTCCAACTTTATCCAATGTTTAATAACCATTTCAGGGGAGTGTAATAATAACATAAAACTAACATTACTATTATTGACCACTTAATACCCTAACAAGACATGACAATTGAGTTTTTTGATAGTTTTTAACAAAATTTGGCAATAATTACTTGAAATTCTGTTACATGTTCCTCGTTAAAGAAAATGTGAATCATAGAATCCCATCAGTTTGTTAAAAGCATACACTATCATGTTATATAACAATAAAGACTTGCTCAGACTAAAATCGGATATTATGAGTACCTCTTTTTCCAAATACCTATGACACCGTGTCCATGTAGCATAGGTATATAATGTAGAAATCTTTGTCTATTGTCCCCCTTCAAAGAAGTTTTAATCATAGCATCCCATCAGTTTGTTAAAATATACACTAGTCATGTTCTATGGTTATAGAAACTTACCTGACCAAAAATTACACATCTGTGCAAACCATTTTCCCTATACCTATGCTACATGGACACGGTGTCCATGTAGTGTAGGTATACATTGTTGAAATGTTGTCTAATTGTCTCTCTTTAAAGAAAAGTTTAATCATAGCATCACATCAGTTTGTTAAAACATACACTAGTCATGTATTGTTATATAATGCTAGACTTAATCAGACTAAAATTTTGACTTAACCCTTTTTCCCAAATACCTATGCTACATGGACACCATGAACCATGTCCATGTAGAGTAGATAATTTTTAATTTTTTGTGCAATTGTTTTACAATTATTTTTTAGTTAAAACATGTTTATAATAATAATAGTGGTGTACATTTATAATGCGCCATGTCTGTCATAAATGACTATCTGGAACAATAACTAAAGTAAGATTAATTTAAACTAAAATCGCTTAGATCTACGAAAATCCGGACCCAGGAAAACAACTATGACAGTATATGAGATGAACTTTGAAATCAGCGATACTTAAAAACCCAAGTCAATTTTGCACTCAAAATCACCCTTTGTTGCTGTTGAAATTACCACTTGTTTCCGCTCGATTAAGGAGGACAAATGCTACATTCTGTCAACTGTAAAAATAAATTTAAAAAAAATGTACCGTACTTCGGAATATAAGCCGCGCTTATAATGCTGATTTTGACACGGTAAAGTTGCTCGGCTTATACCGAGGTATGATCTTGAAGAACAAAAACACAATGCACAACTAAGCAAAATCGTTGGTAAAACAGACAGAAACAGAAACCTAAAACCTTATTGTTCGTGGCGAAATGGTCTGGTCATTGTCAGTTTTAGTGAGCGGACCTCGATACACACAGATTTATTCAAAACTTCTGAAAAACTGTTGCAACGCTTAGCGCCAGCGACATCAGAATCCACTACTTAGATCATAGTCTATGCCATGCGTGTACCAGAGCCAATGGGAAAATTGCTATATCGTAGTCTATGGAAGGAGCCAATAGGAAAATTCGTTACGCTGGCGGCAGGCGAGTCATCGCTTCGCTGGTTGCCGCGGTAGCGATTACATGTATCGCCAGCAGAAAGCAGGCAACCAGCGACTACGCTTGACATTCCCGAACGCCGTAAATAGTGATACGGGAATGGAACAATCTCGGTAGTTCCGGGACACCGACGCCACATGCGGACACCCCACACAGTCAATCGTGTGTGCTTATGTAAGCGGTTTTGCCACAGGTATTGGTTTGAACGAGCGACCTCCGAGGTCAACCTATGGCCGGTACCATTTCAAAATGGGTGGTGTTTATTTATGCGGAAGCGTTGCTATCGACGCTTACATTTCACTCAAGGACACCCAAATAACCGATCGTATATTTCCCAATCGCATGGAAATTTGCAATCACACTTCAAGTTTTTACTTCATTGTGGTTTATGGATGTTTTTAAAGCCGTGAAACAAGATTCCCCAATGAAAGTATATCTTTCAGTCGGAGCAGGGGAATACCGATGTTACGTGTTTATTTTACGCGACACCCCATGTAGCCGGGTACGCTGGAATTCACCGATATGGCGTTGGAAATCTGAAAATTTTAAACTAATATTTTATTATTTATATGCTATTTGAAAAGTAAAAAAACGGATAAGCATGGTTTGTGTGGGTTCTAGTAGATTTTCTTTGAAAATGAGGAGATAAAATTGGAACACTTTGTATGTCACAATTTTTATAAAAATGGCACTGACACGGACAAATTTTCGGGTCATATAAAATAAAACAAAAGAAAGAAAATCTCCTTTTCCCTCAAAAAGCTACATTTCTATACCAGCTTTCATTATAAAAAAATAATTACCTTGAAACATTTAACACCAACAACTTAAACATGGTTAAATAACTACAAGGTAGCAATGTACCCATGTGCCCCAACTTCATGGAGTGACCCACATGTACATTGTTAGAGCATGGAGGAAGGAAATAGTTCCTTCCTCCATGGTTAGAGTGACTTAAAAGTAACAATGAATTATTTTGATTGTACAATGTACATGTATATAAATAGCTAAATAATACACAAAATTCACAATTTGCTGATGAAATTTCAAGATTGGCTATAGATGCAAAATTAGCATTACATGTACATACAAAATTGCGTGTACATTTCTGCCTGAATTTTTTTCCAATCCAATTAATTTTTACTAAATCATTCCCTGATGTACATGTACATCACTATACACATGTACATGTACATGTATATACAAGTTTTGTCAAAGCTGTTCATTAAAACCCTAACAATACCCATCCAGTCAAACTCCAACACCAGGTTTTGTTGGAATCTGTTAGGATGGGTACTGGACCCCTAAACTGATTGTCTTTTACACTTGGTTAGGCATACCTCCAGAATCAGAGTCCAACAGTTTGTGTGTACAGTTTGCCATATGGTGTTGGAATTTGCAAGGATGGGTATGGTTCCTAGTAAATTACACTAGGGAGTTAGGGTTAATATCTGTAGCTGTGCACAATAGTATTTGTGCATGTACAATATGTAATCGTAGTACATGTACCTAGCTTTTTCCATGCATACAAGTTCATACATAGTACATGCACACACAGTACATGACGGTCACTACAGTGTCCCAAGTATTGAATTTAAGTACATGCGTCACTAATTACTGTTGGCATTTTTCCCTTCGTGATGATCCAACCAACTGATTGTTGTCTTTTGTCATTTCTGTTTCGTTTTGGTCCGTATTTTTTTTCTGAATCCTTTCCCATAATCCTTTGAGCGCTGCTGATGTACACGTGTACATTACATACGTAAGGATCTGTTTTATTGATGGAATTTGTCGTTGTCTCTGACGAAGGTCTTGTTTGGATCGATAAGCGATAAGGTCGTCCATGGCTGCAAATACTCACTGAAGTATTGTATCGAGTCTCGTGATTTACGAAAGCCAGATCGGGTGCCATGGCCGAGCGGTCTAGAGCATCAGACTTGTGTTCTGATGGCCGAGTCATCAGTATGTGGGTTCGAATCCTGGCCGCGACCGTGGTACTTGTGTCCTTGAGCAAGATACTGGAGTATAAATGGGTAACCTGTGAGGGTAGAGGTTGATATTGTGGTTGAAGAAAGCTTCCGATGCGCTATGGTAGCTCAGGGCTGTATATTCCCCAGGGAGCTCAGAAAGTTTAAGGATTGATATTGGCCCAATGACCAGGGATAATAATGTAAAAGCTCCTTGTATCCTTTGGCAATTTGGTGCTTTATAAATCCAGTTATTATTATTCTTATTATTATACTCTATGACAAATAGTCTTGCTTCAAGACTGTGTTTGTATGTTTTTGATACAAGATCCATTGCCACATGCCGCAGGAGGGTATTATCTCTACACGAACCGCTATCAAACACAGTCTTGGGAAACCTGCTGATCTCCGCCCGAAAACAGGGAGAAACGCATTCTTCAATTTGATATGCTAGCGTGCCCCACATTTTTGGTGCGCACGCTTATGAACCATTTAATTTGTTCTTCGCACGTCGCAGGAGGGCGCTATCTCTATACGAACTGCTATCAAACACAGTCTTGGGAAACCTGCTGATCTCCGCCCGAAAACAGGGGGAAACCACTACGCATTCTTCAATTTGATATGCTACCGTTTCCCACATTTTTGGTGCACACGCTTATAAACGATTTAATATGTTCTTCGCACGCCGCAGGAGAGCGCTATCTCTACATGTACATGAACCGCTATTAAACACAGTCTTGGGAAATTTGTTGAAACACCCCCATGAAAACGAGGGGAAACCACTACGCATGTGTCAGTTTGATATGCTAGCGTGCCCCTACATTTTTGGTGCGCACACTTTGTGTATGTACATGTACATGTATACAGGTGTATAAAACAACCATTTAATTTGTTTACCCGAAAATATGATTGAGTATTCCAACTCTGTAGTTGTAGTCAAGTACTTTTTCATGAGTATGAGTGCGAGTACAGAAAAATGAGTACGAGTTGCTTGAGAACTCCAACTCTGTAGTTGTAGCGGAGTGCTTTTTCACGACTATGAGTGCAATGAGTGCTATACACGACCCCGCCTAGCCCTGATGTTTTCTTGAAATTTGAGCGCAGCCCTCCCTATGTTTTTTATGTTCACGATGTACATATCTCCATATGTACAATGTGCATACATCATGTGTACAAGAAGCTGAAACAATCGTGACCACACTCTACATGGGTAAGCGCAGCAACACCTTGGTAGATCCTCCTTAATTACTCCCAAATCTCCAGTGTAAACAGCTGACTGCCGACAAATCCACAGTGCGACACCGTCATCGCGTGCGTGATTATGGTTTGCAATTTTGCAGGACGCTCTCCCGAGGACGACGAGTGTTTGTTTTGTGGTCTGTCTGTCGGGGTGGGGGGGGGGGGGGGCAGGGGTTATTGCCACAAATCACAATTCCCTGTGAGGATTGGGGTGGGGGTGGAGGGACGGTGTTGGCAGGTGCTCACCCGTATTTGCTGTTTTCGTCTCTTTCAGCCGCCATGGGAGTGCCCCTGTGTGTGTGAATTTGGTAACACATGTACATTTTAGTCACTTGCAAGTCCAAATTCAGGCCTGTGATATCTCAGGATTTTTTCTTGATTTCAGGATTTTTTTTTACAACCTCCCTTTGCCTCAATATTTTCTTGAAAGAAGAGAGAAGTACATGTAGCCACATTCAGGTATGTGATTTCTCAGGATTTTTCCTGATTTAAGGATTTTTTTTTACAACCTCCCTTTGCCTCGATATTTTCTTGAAAGAAGAGAGTTACATGTAGCCACAATCAGGTACACTGTATGTGATTTCTCAGGATTTTTCTTGATTTCAGGATTTTTTTTTACAACCCCCCTTTGCCTCAATATTTTCTTGAAAGAAGAGAGAAGTACATGTAGCCACAATCAGGTATGTGATTTCTCAGGATTTTTCCTGTTTTCAGGGTTTGTTTCAAATCTCCCTTTGCCTTCTTGAAAGAAGGGAAGTACATGTAGCCACCAAGGAAAGAAAGAAGTAGCCTGTATTGTGTCCAAACCTCTAGTTTCTTGTTTGTGGGGGATGTGGAGAGCCTGTAAATCCTCCAAAATTAAACATCCAGGAGGTTCAGGGGGGCTTTGTCCTCTAGACCAAAGGGAGACCCAGGCCTGCTGTCGACCCATTTTTTTTCAGGATTTTTTTTTACTTTTGTCAAATCACACCCCTGTAAATTTGCAAAATAATTTGACAAGTTGTATTAAAACGATAGCACATAAATATTTCAAGGGATGTTTGAGCATCATCATTAACTTGACACCAAGTAAGATTCATGTGAATATCTGACCCTACATGTATGTACATGTAAATGCTTTTTTAGAATACATGTACCAGTGGATCTGAGGGGCTTATTAACCGTAACCACCCCGGCCATACCATTCAAACTCCAACAGCAGGTTGTGTTGTATTTTGATGGACTCGGTAATGTATAGCCCAGACAGGGATACTTTGCGTGGGGCCGGGTGTCCCAATTCCAGCTAAGTCCAACAGTTGGGTGGTAGTGTTACTGCATGGTGTTGTATTTTGATGGACTCGGTACTGTATAGCCCAGACTGGGATACTTTACATGGGGGCCGGATGTCCCAATTCCAGCTAAGTCCAACAGTTGGGTGGTAGTGTTACTGCATGATGTTGTATTTTGATGGACTCAGTACTGTATAGCCCAGACAGGGATACTTTACATGGGGCCGGGTGTCGCAATTCCAGCTAAGTCCAACAGTTGGGTGGTAGTGTTACTGCATGGTGTTGTATTTTGATGGACTCGGTACTGTATAGCCCAGACTGGGATACTTTACATGGGGGCCGGATGTCCCAATTCCAGCTAAGTCCAACAGTTGGGTGGTAGTGTTACTGCATGGTGTTGAATTTTGATGGACTCGGTACTGTATAGCCCAGACAGGGATACTACATGTATGCATGGGGTCAGGTGTCCCAATTCCAGCTAAGTCCAACAGTTGGGTGGTAGTGTTACTGCATGGTGTTGTATTTTGATGGACTCGGTACTGTATAGCCCAGACAGGGATACTTTACATGGGGGCCGGATGTCCCAATTCCAGCTACTGTAAGTCCAACAGTTGGATGGTAGTGTTTGTGCATGGTGTTGGATTCTGGTGGATTCAGGAAGGTTCCTAGCCAAAATAGCTTGGGACTAGGGTTAACCCTAACTCCCTAAGCATTTTTACTAGAAACCTTCCTCAACCTATCAAATCCCAACACCATGGTTGACTGTTGCTGGTTTATAGTACTCAACCCATCAAACTCCAACAGTCCACTTGTCATAACAGTACTCAACCTGTCAAACTCCAACAGGCCCTTAGCTGTTGGATTTTGATTGAGTGGGGACACATGGCCCAAAGTAAAGTTTGAACACTGGAGTCACACAGTACTCAACCCATCATAATCCAACAATTGTTTTCATGCTAAAAAAACTTAACTACAATGTATACAAAAACTAAAACACCCTATGGAATAAATGGTAGGTTCTAGTTGTATGATGTTAGACACAATGCCAAGCATACCATGTTTGCCTTTATCAGTTGTTTATTACAGCAGGTTGCATACACACACTCTCTCCACTCAAAGTCCAACAATGTTGCATGCTAGTAGAACCACCGTCCTCACTCAATCAAAATCCAACACTGTCACTGCACACATACAGTACTCATCCAGCCATATTCCAACACTTTACACATGCCATATCAGAAGTACACAGTACTCAACCCATCAAACTCCAACAATCCCTGGTATTGGAGTTTGGCTGGATGGGGATCGTTAGGGTTAAAGATGTATCGCCATGGTTTTTTCTACATGTACGTGTACATGTATTTTGATGGCAATTTGTTGAACTGTTATTTATTTATTACATGTACATGTGTACATGTAGTTCTAAATAGGAAGAACAAATAAATTCTTTTAAATGAGATATATTGTATTCAAAATAATTATCAGAAGCTTGTTTCAATAGTAATTACATGTAAATGCCCAAATGAAGTTATGACGGGATCATCCAGAAATGAAATTCAGGACATATCTTTACTGAAGCCTGAAATTTAATTCTTGTAGGGGCAAGGCCACTCTTCCTGAGTGTCCATGCTGGGACCGTTTTTAAGAGGTCAGGGCAATGGAGGCTAGACCCGGTATTTCATTCGTGTACAGTAGGGGCATGGGCACTTTTCCTGAGTAAAGGGCACTTCCATTAGAATATCAGAATGTCTATGGGAACATTTGTAAGGGGCACCAAGGCCAAGACCAGGGCAACGGAGGCCAGGTCTGGAATTTCATTCTTGTAGGGGCAAGGCCACTTGTCCTGAGTAAAGGGCACTTCCATCAGAATGTCAGAATGTCTATGGGAACATTTGTAAGGGGCACCAAGGCCAAGACCAGGGCAACGGAGGCCAGGTCTGGAATTTCATTCTTGTAGGGGCAAGGCCACTTGTCCTGAGTAAAGGGCACTTCCATTAGAATATCAGAATGTCTCTGGGAACATTTGTAAGGGGGGCCAATACCAGGGCAATGGAAGCTAGGGCTGGAATTTCATTCATGGAGTGGCGAGGCTGCTTGTTTTGTTTATCTCAAGTAAAATGACAATGTTTCTTCGAGAAAGAAAATCGTTGGAAATTGCCGGTTTCCCTCCCCCCTCCCCCACTACAGCTGCACTTTAGTGGGAAGTTGCTACAGAGGTCAAAATCAGTCAACTGCCCGTTTTGACTGCTGACCCAAATGTCATTGAATTTTAAGTAAATTAACCCTCCTAATTTACCTGAACTTTAGTAACAAGTACATGTTGAGCTCTGTATAGTGGTCAAAATCAGTCAACTGCCCGTTTTGACTGCTGACCCAAATGTCATTGAATTTTAAGTAAATTAACCCTCCTAATTTAGCTGAACTTTAGTAACAAGTACATGTTGAGCTCTGTATAGTGGTCAAAACCAGTCAACTGCCCGTTTTGACTGTTAACCCAAATTTATGTGCACACAGGGGCATTTTTGACTGGTTTGTACTGTCATTTTGACCACCCTCAACAATACCAGACAATGCTCTTACCAGTCAAAAGACGGTCGACTCATTTTGACCTGTAAATGTACTTTGTACACGTAAGGTTTGACAGTGTTTGACTTTTAAGTGCACTAGATATAGACCTTGGCAAGTACAGTGTATATCATCATTTTGACTGATTTTTAACCCTTGTAGTCGTGGGAGGATTACATAGTGGGAAACAGAGGTGCTACATCTTTAATGCTTTTAACCCTAACTCCCTAGACAACAAAGCCAGTTGGAGGATTTTGAAGGATTTTTATTGTTTTAGTACAATGCCTAGGGAGTATTATTGGGGGATAATATTAATATAATAATAATAGTTTGACATTTTCAAAGAGGTGGTCGTGAATGATCTCGAATCAGTGGGCCTTATCATCTTCATCACGGGGTTTGCATTCGTGACATTACATGTAAGTGGTTTAATATGGAGATTATTCCCCCCATACCTGGGAAAAGTCATGAAATTCATTTTTTTTTAATTCCTGAAACTACATGTATCAGTACGTGTATGGAGATTTAATATCCAGATATCCACCACGAGTGAATTGCTCGCCAGAACCACGTCGCCATTTTGGATGGTTAACTCATGCAATTTCACGACTGATTGGTATCACCTTTCCAAAAACCAAAACCGGGAAAGAATTTCATGTAAACTGCAGAATTGTTCGTGCGTGGACATGGAGAACGCCTTGGATAATTCATGGCTCTTAAACCCCCCCCCCCCACTTACAAGACATTGCAGAAATTCCACTCTACAAACATATGTGGGTAGTTCATGTACAAATAAAATAAATCAAATATATTTTGTCACTGCGGCAGTTCTAGCCATAAAAATACATGTATGTACTTTGCACCTCGCTCAAGTACGCCCTCAAAAAGAAGATATATGTATCTCATGACTGAAACTACAATCATTGTGTATTTATTGGCATGAGGGTTTTGTACAAGTCAGTGTTAACCAATGTATTGTGGTGAAATTTTTACAGATTAATTTTTTGGAATGTTTTTCTTGAAACTAGAGAGTTAAAGATTGCCTGCGTTTGTGCCGATTTGGCAGTAAAGCAATAATTAAATGTCGAATTGATATTTTTCTGGGGTTATGGAAAGTTATAAGCTTTCATTTCATTTAAGACATTGAGCCAAAAAATCTGTCTAGGATTGAAAATAAAACCTCAAGCTAATAAAATGCTGGCCCACTGTTTTATACAGTTTCCGACATCCGAATTTCATAAAAATGTTTATTTCGTTTAATAACGATATTATATTTCAAAATTCGTTCGCTTTTTAAATTCTATTTTTGGGGTCTCTTGAGCCAAACAGGGATGATATATCTTTAACATTACCATTCATTACCAATATACCAATGTTGTACCTTCCCTAAAATATCTGTCCCACCTAAAATATCTGTCCCACCTAAAATATCTGTCCCACCTAAAATATCTGTCCCACCTAAAATATCTGTCCCTCCTAAAATATCTGTCCCACCTAAAATATCTGTCCCCCCTAAAATATCTGTCCCCCCTAAAATATCTGTCCCCCCTAAAATATCTGTCCCCCCTAAAATATCTGTCCCCCCTAAAATATCTGTCCACCCTAAAATATCTGTCCCCCACTTTCTGAAATTACAATGTACAGTGTATGTACTTCAGGCCTGTGATTTCTCAGGATTTTTTTTTCTAATTTCAGGATTTTTCACAAATCCCCCTTTGCCTAAATAATTTCTTGAAAGAAGAGAAGTAGCCACCAAGGAAAGAAAGAAGTAGCCTGTGTTGTGTCCTAAACCTCTAGTTTATTGTTTGTGGGGGATGTGGAGAGTCTGTAAATCCTCCAAAATTAAACATCCAGTAGGTTCAGGGGGGCTTTGTCCTCTAGATCAAAAGGAGACCCAGGCCCGCCACCCATTTGTCAGGATTTGTTACGTTTGTCAAATCACACCCCAGGTACTTCACATCTTGTATGTACCTCAAAATGTAAAAGTGGCCTGCGTAATTTATGCAAGTGGAGGGAAGACAAGCCACATACATTGTACATATAGGCCTAACTATACATGTACATGCACTGTCCAGGGAATGATTTCCTTCCACATTTTTGCAAAGCAAAATTTATCAGCAGATCTATTTTTGTGTTTATATTTTTTGCAGATTTCAGGCCTCCCAGCGAAACCTATAAAACCTATAAAAACCTAAATGTACATGTATATTCAAAATGGGAACCTTTGTTTCCCCCAAAAAACTATATTAACCTACATGTATAAAAACCTATATTAACCTATAAAATCCTATATTTTTAATCTCCTGCAACACTTTTTCAACTTCCTCATAAAATCCTCCTGGCTTTGAAGAAAAATTACTTCCTAAGTATAAAGAGATGAAGCCAAAACAGTAGCCAAACTGTAACATGTGTACCGCTCTTAGATTTTGTTGTAAAAAGTATTCAGTAGGTCTACAGGCAATTTCCCAAAAATTTGTTACTTAACACTGCATAATCACGGGAAATAACCTATGTATTTAAAACCAGTTGGCGTCGGAGGCCGTGTATACACGCATTTTTTTTTTGAACCACGGATCGGAGAGCGTCTAAACACGCATTCCGATTTTTGTGTGTGTTACCGGGAGACTTGTCAACATGCCACACGTGGCGTGCCGTCGTGGCGCCTGACTTGCATACACGCAATCGTTTCTCGGAGTCCATGGGGTCACGGTTCGGTGGCCCCGGACAAAAGGCACTGCAAACAATGAACGAGTTCACTCTTTTTGTTGATTTTTGCGTAATCCCTTTATCCACTTGAGACCTGTTCCTTTGACGTACCAGCCAAGAATTTGTAAAGACGGATTTATATCCATTGTTTACGAGGCCTTTCCTCTCTCCGGGTATGCCGCCTGTTCGACCAGGCGCTGGTCGCTAATAGGCCGTTGCATCGGAGCTTGCCAACGGTCTAATTGTGCTGAACAAACACAACCATACGTAAAGGTGTTTATTTGGGTGTCCGGACTTAGTTTCATTGACAAAAAAAAATATTAACCCTCCTATGGTTTGACCTTTCAAAACCTTTCAAAATCTGCTTAGGGCCAAAATGGCTATCAATAATTATGAACCCTTTAAAACCCTCCAGAATTTGTTGCTACTGAACAACCACACCTTTTAATACCCTTTGAAAGGTATTGAAACATTTCAACACCAGTTTGTTCAGAGAGTTGTTACACCTTTCGAAACCTTTCATACACTGTAGGTCCCTTTTGTCAGACAGTTTTCTCACCTTTCAAAACCCTTCAGTACAGCAAACTTGAAAGGTTTTGAAAGGTCTGACAATTCTATGGCAAACTGCACTGTACATAGGAGGTTTTTGGCTAGAAATCTTTTCTGATTTTTCACTGAAAATAAACCTGCACGGGGGACCGGAAAAAAAAAATATTCCCGACGTGAACTGGTTAAAAAACCTATATTTAGTAGATTAGGCACTGGGAGGCATGAGATTTTTAATAATAAATTGTGAATTTTGTGTAGTATTTGGCTGTGCATTACAACCGAAATCGTTCATTGACCCTGCACCGTCTAAAAATTCAAATGTGATCACCAGAATGCAGTAGTGCGCGTGCAGATCTCTCTCTCTCTGGTTAGTGTCATATTCATCGGACATGCTGTCGCAAACACACTGTACCATTAACTCTATTGTGCGCACACAGTGCAGTGTTCACAGTCGATGCATTGAGAGCCGGCTCCTGACTGGAAATAGGCCATGCACAAACATAATTGTTCAAATATTCACACTTTTTTGGGTTTGTCGGGCACATCATTGAAAACAGTTCTCTGTAGCGTGAATAGGATACTGTATTATACAGTGCATAAATTAATAATTGATCTGTGGTACGTGTATTGTTAAAGGGTCAACATCGTCTTGAAAATCATCAGCGCATGGAAACGGAGTGCTTGTTTTAGATTAATTCATCAGTGACTGAAAAATAATACCCTACATGGTAAGGTCATATTACCACTACTGCTGCATGCACCGTAAATAAGCCAGTAATTGTCAGTCACTGTTGTTCATCTTAAATTAGGACACCAATTCCATGCCTTGTTGAAAGTCGGCTCTGATCGTGACGATATTGTCCCTTTAATTTTTAACCCTAACCCCTTGGGTATTGTTACTAGAAAGTATCCTGAATCCACCAAAATCCACCATTTTTGTCACACACAAAATGCTGGTGTCCTGAATACAGAATCCGCCAGTGTAGATATTGGACATATCCTGAATCCGCCAAAATCCACCACTAAATTTCTGGCAGATTTTTGCGGATTCAGGATACCATGCTCACATGAAAATTTGTATAGTATGTTGCTGCACAGAATCCATCAAAATCTAACACATACAAGTGTTGGCTGTACATGTACAGTACATGTAACTATAATCCATCAAAATACATCAACCAACATGACCAAGCAGTTAAAGGGGGACTGACATGGATTTAAATCAAACAGTTAAATATGTGATCGTTTTATTCTTTTATATCAGTAAAAGATCAATACAATTTTTGTTTTGTGTTTTTATTTTTTTTGAGAGTGTTATTTTCCATTGTAAAAATGCCCCCCCCCACTTTTACGCCCTGCACGGAGGAGCTGTTCGTGACGTCATGTCGGGAAGAGAAATTCGGTTCAAAACTCGGCTCAAAATGATCGCTGCACAAAACTATGTGAGCCGATGGACCTGACCACTTTACTCTTGTCAGTCGAACTTTGCTCGTCCAAATACGGCGATTTTGGGTCGCAGGAACAGATGAAGGCTAACACCGTCTTTGGTGGTGTTGCTGCATCCTGCAGAAACACATCTTCCGGCATTTTATTAGTTCGGAAACAAAATCACGGAAGAAATGAAATCGACGCTACGTGTGTGAAACGTTTGTATGTATATGTACATCATGTACACATCGGATCTTCCCGACCTGACGTCACATATCTTATGCAAATGAAGCTTCCACCAAACACTTCAAACATTGTTTTAAAATACTTGTACTCATAAATCAATGATTAAATAGACACAGGTGGGTCTCAAAAACAATATTTTATTACAAAACGCCTTAAGTACACACACAATAAAGGATGTCAGTCCCCCTTTAAGAACTATTGAAATCCTGAATCCATCAAAGTTAGCCATATGCTCAATGTGGAGATATCCTGAATCCGCCGAAATCCTCCAAAACAGGGGGATGGATTTTGATGGATTCAGGGTGGTTAGGGTTAAAGGAAAAAAGTACAACTTTTACCAGGGGCCAATTTCATCGAGCTACCAAAGCAGAAAATTATGCCAAGCAAATTTATTTGTGCTCAGCCCTGTATATTCACCATTCAGATGAGGGGAAAACTGGCTAGATGGTCACTTACATACGTACAAATTGCAGAACCCCCAAACACTCAGTGTCAAGAGTCCGTGCATGATGTCAGTTAATGGATTTGTTCATTGTGACTGAACCTGTGGCGGTCATTGACAAGTGCACAATGCCACGGTTCCCCAATTATGTCGCAAACACCGATTCTGCCATTGAAATGCGGTAATCCACGCAGCGTTATTCTGAGGTCGGTCGAATTTTTCTAGAAATTAGACGCGTCGGCAAAAAAAAAGCAATGCAATTGACCTGCATTACGAGACAGAGGAAACGAATCTTCTCTTCATTGCTTTGGGTCAGTCAGGTTCCCTGAACGCAAGAGACTAATCATACATGTACAGGGTAGCTATGATTCTCAATAACAAACTGGGACCAGTCTATTTTCCTGCAAGCCTCCTTCTGGGCCCATTTTCATAATAATAATAATAATAATGTGTGGACTTATATAGCGCACGTATCCACCAACTAAGTGGTGCTCAAGGCGCATTCTTTTACGTGCATTACACAACACACGGGACCTACGGCTTTACGTCCCATCCGAAGGACGAAGCAATTATAGTTAAGTACCTTGCTCAAGGACACAAGTGTCACGACCGGGGCTCGAACCCACACCCTGCTGCTGGCAACACCAGAACTTGAGTTCGGTGCGCTAGACCGCTCGTAGGCAGTTTTTCGTGCCAACTTTAGCAGTTCCATGGTTACTCACGTTACATTTTTGAGGTTTTGGGCCCCCTCTTAATGCCATAATATATGACATAAAACACAATAAAGGGGGCCACTTTGCATCCGTCACGTTAGCAGTTTTTCCAATGGTTGTTATTTATTTTTAAGTACCTGAAACCGACCAAAAAGTGTTTCAACATGTGAATGGACATGCAGGCTTGTACTAGAACTAATTTGTGTCGATTTATTTTATTTTTAAATTTTTAAATTTATTTTTTTACCCTCAAATTTCCATAAAAATTGGACGGAAAAAGTTACCTCACTTTTCCGTCCATTTGTTGATGGAAATTTTAGGGTAATTAAAAAAATAATAGTAATAATCAACTCAAATTATCTTTAGAATAAGCATGCATGTCTATTCAAATGTTGAAATTCTTTTTGGGTGGTTTCAGATATTAAAAAAAAAAAATTACAACCATAAGAAAAACTGCTAACGTGACGGTAGGAAAGTGGCCGCCTTTATTGTGTTTTATGTCATATACATGTACATGTATTTCACTCATTGGTTTTTTCACAGTAGTTGCATTATACCCAGATCTTACTCAGCACGAAATAATAATTTCAGAAATTTCTTATATGTACGCTATAATTATAAGAGAAACTAGACTTAAGTGTCTGTCATATGACAAACACATAGGTGTTCGGATTTTGTCAGGGTAGTGATGATGACGTCAGAATGTTTTTGTAAATATTTTTTGACAATTAACAATCTGTACAATGGTGCAAAAACTGTGAATTTACCTGTTGTGGTTGTTGAGATATGATTTTTTTAAATATTAAAATTTGACTTCCGGTTTGGACAGCAAGTAAGGTCAAATTGGGGTCACCTTTTGTGTAAGTAGTTTTTGACAATTAACAGTCTGTACAATGGTGCAAAAACTGTGAATTTACCTGTTGTGGTTGTTGAGATATGATTTTTTTAAATATTAAAATTTGACTTCCGGTTTGGACAGCAAGTAAGGTCAAATTGGGGTCACCTTTTGTGTAAGTAGTTTTTGACAATTAACAGTCTGTACAATGGTGCAAAAACTGTGAATTTACCTGTTGTGGTTGTTGAGATATGATTTTTTTAAATATTAAACTTTGACTTCCTGTTTGGACAGGAAGTAAGGTCAAATTGGGGTCACCTTTGTGTAAGTAGTTTTTGACAATTAACAATCTGTACAATGGTGCAAAAACTGTGAATTTACCTGTTGTGGTTGTTGAGATATGATTTTTTAAAATATTAAACTTTGACTTACAGTTTGGACAGGAAGTAAGCTCAAATTGGGGTCACCTTTGTGTAAATATTTTTGACAATTAACAATCTGTACAATGGTGCAAAAACTGAATTTACCTGTTGTGGTTGTTGAGATATGATTTTTTTAAATATTAAACTTTGACTTCCTGTTTGGACAGGAAGTAAGGTCAAATTGGGGTCACCTTTGTGTAAATATTTTTCGCCAATTAACAGTCTATACAATGGTGCAAAAAATGTCAATTTACCTCTTGTGGTTGTTGAGATATGATTTAAAAAAATATTAAACTTGATTTTTTTAAATATTAAACTTTGACTTCCGGTTTGGACAGGAAGTAAGGTCAAATTGGGGTCACTCACAACTCGTGTTTCATCTACTTGTTATGTTCTAAGTATATGCCAAGTTTCAAGTTCATGTGAAGTTTGCAAGTATGTGTTTTTTTGTAGACAGTCGATGGGGAGAAGAAGAAGAAGGAGAAGAAAAAAAAAAAACGAAAAAAAAACCGAACAAAAACAATAGGTGTTTCGGGTACATACCCGAACACCTAAATATAATGTGAGTCACAAGCATTTTTTTTCTTATATAGCGTATGTACATGTTTTTTAAATATTTTTTTAAATTTACTGTCAGTCACCCCAAACAAGGCCAAAAAGCCACTAGAGTGTAAGGGGTTACATTTGCGATAACATCCACCATTTAAGCAAGATTACATTTGTTGATATTTTTCTTAAACTTAATTAGATCGTAAGTTGGTGGAAAACAATCAGCAGGAAGGTCGTTCCATTGTAATGCTGTTCTAGGGAAGAAGCTATCCAAATGGAACTTACTCTTGATTTTGGGGAGTCGAAGATAGTGAGGGTGTTCACCTGCTTGTTTATGAACAAATTTCTGAAATAATTTTCTGGGAATAATGAAGTTACTGTGAAAGATCTCATGAATGAAATGAAATGAAATGTAATTAGTAAGGAAATTATTGCATCAAGATGTAATGCGTAACCGTGGAATTGCCCATAAACGTATTCAGTTTTAAGCAAGAAACTTCAGAGTGGCGTGTGTGTATTCACCATGGATTTGTATCATTGATTTGCGTCACTCGTTTGCTCGCAATAATGGCTGGCAAGTTAGCGTGCCTTGCTCTATGCTTAACGGTTAGCAGCGCTATGAAATGAAAAACATACATTAACCCTCCTATATACAGTGCAGTTGCCATAGAATTGTCAGACCTTTCAAAACCTTTCAAGTTTGCTGTACTGAAGGGTTTTGAAAGGTGAGAAAACTGTCTGACAAAAGGGACCTATGAAAGGTTTCGAAAGGTGTAACAACTCTCTGAACAAACTGGTGTTGAAATGTTTCAATACCTTTCAAAGGGTATTGAAAGGTGTGGTTGTTCAGTAGCAACAAATTCTGGAGGGTTTTAAAGGGTTCATAATAATTGATAGCCATTTTGGCCCGTAAGCAGATTTTGAAAGGTTTTGAAACGTCAAACCATAGGAGGGCTAACCCTAAATCCCTAGACAACAAAGGCAGTTGGAGGATTTTGAAGGATTTTTATTGTTCAGTAACAATGCTTAGGGAGTTAGGGTTAAGCAAAAAAAATCGGCTGCTTAGCTGCTCTGTGAAATTGGGTCCTGGTCTCGATTGCACATTGCTGGTAAAACATCTATAAATGCATCCATGTATGTACTTAAAAAGAAATGAACTAGAGATTCAGAGTTTGTCTTGACACAAACTCTAGGTGTTCGGGATTTACGTGTAAATGATATATGCACCAATTGTAATCTGGTAATTTTGTTGTCAGAAGTTTATTTCAGTGTAACACGTTTTGAAATTGCCACAAAATAACTGTACAATAATGTGAAAATTGTGATTTTTTTTTTTTTTTTTTTTTTGTAGTTTATTTTATTTTTTTTTTTTTTTTTGTTTTTTTTTTGGGGGGGGGGGGGTAATTAATGTGACGTTGAAGTGCTTGTGACCAGGTATCATGGTTAATGTTAGTTAAGAAATCACACGTTAAATTTCAGAGACAAATAATGTATTTGTGATTAAGTAGGTAAATGCTTTTATTTCCATGGCAAACACATTGTAATAACAATGCAGGTGTGATCATTGTAAATTTAATGTGAAGTTATGAGAAGGCTGAGACAATGATATTTCTAGGTTTTTATTTTTTTAGACAAAATAGTTTGTTAGTGTATTACTGTTTTATTGTTGAGTAAAATGTGAGATAAATATAATGAAACTGTTGTTGAAATAAGTAAAATGAACAAATAAAACAAGTTTTGAAGTGGGAGAACATATAAGTAAACATACTTGGTATTACTTTAGAAACAAGAAAACGATTGTATCAGTAGATAAATATGTGGGAGGACATCTAAGTAAACATACTTGGTAATACTTTAGAAACAAGAAAACGATTGTATCAGTAGATACATATGTGGGAGGACATCTAAGTAAACATACTTGGTAATACTTTAGAAACAAGAAAACGATTGTATCAGTAGATAAATATGTGGGAGGACATCTAAGTAAACATTTGGTAATACTTTTATAATAAGTAAACAAGAAAACGATTGTTACGGGAGATAAATATGTGCGAGGACATATAAGTAAACATACTTGGTAATACTTTTATAATAAATAAACAAGAGAACGATTATATGAGGAGATAAATATGTGGAGGTCATATAAGTAAACATACTTGGTAATAGTTAAAACAAAAACCAAGCAAACGATTGTATAAAGGTAGATAAATATGTTGTTAATCATGTTAACTAATTGGAAAATGGGTCTTTTCACACTATGGGATACAAGATTAACAAATAAGGAATGCCCTGAATTGGGTGAAGAAACTAAGTTGTTTGTCACAAGATGGGAGAGTACATGCCTTTAAATGTTTGGTAATCGAATGTTACTTCTATTTTGTAGGTTTATGTCATTTGTGTTCATAACAATGACAACAATTTATATGTTAATCATGGAATTTAAAGCAATCATTAAATAAAAACATGTTACAAATTGGACGATAGTGGTTTTATTTCCAGGCATGTATTCACACACAAGAATGGAAGTGGGAGAGCATGGAAACCCTATTGTGTATTTTGTGATAAAAGGAACACTGTTTGCACACAGGCACACAAATACATTTTAAATAGGTCAAATTGGGGCATTGACAATTTTGGTTTGCAATATCTTATTTGCATGTGTATTGTTTATTATCCATTACAATGTGGCGAAAGACATCTACATTATGTGGACAATGTGTGCACAACCACGAATTTTGATTGTGTAATTCTGTAAAGGAAATGCACAAAGAAATTGTCTAAGTATTTTGGCATGGGGCTGAGGGTGAGACAATATATTTGTCTATGACAGTCTGCCATTGACAAATATACCTGTGCTACCACAATTACATGTCATAACGTTGACATCAACAATTGTCATGGAAACAGTGATGTTAATAGTGTTTTATGCACTGTAAATTTTTGTTTCATGTCTAAAAGGGTGTAGTTTTGTTTACTAGTCAGTCCTGGGGCTGAAAAATATTGAAACTTTACTAAAACCACTTGTCTATGTCTATTTTAACTGAATAAAAGTTTCAACTGAGAATAATCTGGATAAGCTGTGTTACTATTGGCCAGTATTTTAAATCTGTTAAGATTGAGTGTAGTTGGATATTGTTTGTCATTTAATACTAAAGAAGTCTGGATTAATGTAATTAGACTGGAACTTTACTAATAAAAGTTGCGAATTGTTTGTCCATTCGTACAAAATCCCTGTAGTATAATTGGTTGACATGGATACAAAGCAAATTCAGAGCAATCTGGGTATTTATGTCAAGCAATGATGCTATTGTGATGACTTATGAATGGACATGCTGTGTGCTAACTTTCATTTGAGATGTTGCTGTCATCTCAGAGCAAATAAGTGTTGTTCAATGTTTAGTGGCAAAACTGCCTAGAGTAAGAATTAGGCTGTCATTACCCACGAGTATGAAAATCACTGTTCTGATGCATAGAAAAAAGCAAATAACTTTTATGTTAAGAGTTTAATATTTGGTACATATTTTATGTAATGAATATCTATAAATTATACTAAAATGAACATACATCTATAAAAATGTGAAAGTTTACGTACATTCAAAAGCGAAACCAAGTAATGAAGACCACTTCCATTAATTGTGCCGGATTCTCAAATGATCTGTTAACGAAGATGTTAAACCATACCATCATGTAACCTACAAACTGAAGATTGTTGATGACTTGAACAGTTACGATACTGCATTTGGATGTGGTGTCAACGCTGTCTCGGGGTGCTGTAGGCTGGAACTTAGTGAGCCATGATGTATTGGAGTCAACATGCTGTAAAAAATAACAGGAAAGTTTTATAGAATAAAGTATTTGAAATTTCAGAGAAGTTGTAATTTATGTGAATGAGGAAAATAATACATCACAGTGAACATGCTGTACAAAATAGTAAGGTTTTACAAGTACATGGACCAAGAATAAAGTATTTGAAAATTCAGAGAAGTTCTAATTTATAATATGAATGGGGAAAACAGTGTATAATTTTGGAGTAGGTCCCTAGCTGGAGCATTGAAATTGAAAAGGGCATTGGTTGTTTTCAAAATTGCACACAATTATTCTTGACAATGTGTAATAAATTAAAGAAATTTTCTTGCATGAAACTCACATCAAAAGAAAGGTATTTAAGAAATTGCCGAGTCTCATAATTTCATGTGAGAGATGTCTGAGAGAGGCCTCCCCAGGGCAGGTGTGTCATGAATATTGTGCATTTTCCTGTGAAATAATTGTCTATGTAAGTTGATTTATATCTAAGAAGGGTAAAATTTAGGAAAGTGCAGTAAACAATCACTACTTGACATTAATTTGTGCACAAACTGAAGATTTTTGGAGAAAACATAAATTACAAAAATATGGCATAAAATTTCAACTGAAAAATTGCCATAACCTAAACAACTGAATTTTCCTATCCTTATTTTACATTCTATTTCTAAATACATTTTAGTGACATCTGTTCATATTTTGTTAGAAAAGAGGAGTTGTTTACTGTCCAAGTACAGTGTACATGTTCACATTTACATTGTACTATAACTAACGATTAACGTTAAGTTAAACACTAAACAGGCACAATGCAACTACCAGCCAACCAACGCTTAAAAAATGGCTTTTCTTGTATAAAAATACGAAGATAAATACAGGAAATCCTCTTAACAATTAAATTCAAGATACCTACCCTTTATGACTATGTTGGCGATCCAATTTTACACTCCCTAGCACGAGTTCATCAGTAATATCACATATTTCACACTCTTATTTTCATAAAAATACAATTTCTTTCTGAGTAAATCGGGAAATATAATAAGCGTAGCACTTGCTAAAAACGATATTTCAGAATCTGTTTCTGCCGATTGAGGCGACATATAGAACTTACCGTTCCGCCGGCCGGACTATTTATATGCCCGCCCACTCGATTGAGTATTATGGGGCGTGGTTGAAATAACATATTGCGTACATTTTCAAGAAAAGTGTGTTTCTTTTTACAAAAATATCGTGTTTTCAGTAAAAAATAAATATCAAACTCAAACATATCCTCATCTCTAATGTCACATATTTCACACTCTTTACACTCATGATAAACTACATATTTTCGACTAAATCAGTAATTTTATTGATTTTTCAGAGCCCTTGATATGATTTTTTTAATGATTAAACTTTGAATTATCGTAATTCGATATTTGATGACCTAATCATGACCTCACAAATTCTGTTTCATCTACGTGTTAAGTTCTAAGTATATGCCAAGTTTCAAGTTCATGTGAAGTTTGAAAGTATGTGTTTTTTGTAGACAGTCTATCCGGAGAAGAAGAAGGAGAAGAAAAAAAAGAAAAAAAAACCCGAACAATAACAATACATGTAGGTGCTCGCGCTGTAGCTCGAACACCTAATAAATAAAATATATAGAAACTAACATTTGAATTTTGTTCAGTATATATATATTCTGTTGTCAGAACTCCCTAGGCCCATTTGCTTACACATAACCTGAATCCTCCAAAATCCTTCAGTAGTAAAGCAAGCACATGACATGTATGCACACATGTGTTTCTAATCTGTGATACATGTACATGGCCAGGGACCCTCCCTGCATGCATGGAGCAATAAACAGTGTCCACTGACCCAAGCACTGACCTTGCAATCACTATAACAAACATGGATGTACATGTACCATGAAAAGGCAAGTATGCCTAATAATCTCAATCCTCCAAAAACCTTCACTTTAGCAAAGAGCATGTAGCATGTAACCTCAATCCTTCAAAATCCTTCACTTTAGCAAAGAGGATTTTGGAGGATTTGGGAAGGTTAGGGTTGAGGAGGATTACAGTGAAAATACAGTCAGATTTGGAAGAAAATAAGGATGGCTGCCGTTAAATAAAGGTCTACACATTTTCAATGAGGGCTATGGTTTTTCATGCGCCTGTTACACAAATGCATAATTCCCCATTCCGTTTAATTGAAGCCTGTTTTAACGTGACCCTGCCCATCTCTTTAAAAGGAACCTGTAATTATGTGCAGTAGCCAGGGTAGGTTTTGATGTTTACAGATGAGGCCAAACAAAATAAATGTTGTGTTTCCGGTAACATGTCCACAAAAATAATGGGTAGGTAAGGTAGGTAGGGAATTTAAACAAAATTAGATGTACGCATAGGCAATACATGTTTGTATGTACGTGTACGTAAATGCAGTGTTTAAAAATACATTTGAAACAAATTTGATGATGAAATCAATGGGTTTGTTTTCTGAATTCTTTTGGTGGGTTTGTTTTCTGAATTCTTTTGTATACAATACTGTGTTTAAAAAATACACCAACAGTAGGAAATAAAAATCCTGACTCGACCTTTTGTGAATATTATTTGGTCAGTCGGGTTACCGGAAACACAACAATTTTCTTTTTGGCCTGACCTGCCTGTACATATGTACAAAGTACAGTGCATATTACGTGCAAGCAACAAGAGGAGGTAATTACGTACAGTGTACACGCACGACTGGGATTTGTTCTAGCATGGCAAGCCAGCGAAGTGGTTATTTTCATCCTTCTGGATAAGCTCACCATTGAGCACAATTTCAGACCACAATTTCATAGAAAGCTGCTAAACATAAAATAAAATAGTGCTTAGCAGAAAAACTTGCTAAGCAGGTTTTGCTGGTTACCAGCCAAACTGTCATACTAATTGTGTAACACTTTGGCTGGTCATCAGGAGCCGCTGCTAAGCCTGAAACAAATTGCTTAGCAGAAAAAACTTGCTAAGCAGGTTTTGCCAGCCAAACTGTCGTACTAATTGTGTACACTTTGGCTGGTCATCAGGGGGCTGCTGCTAAGCAGGTTTTGCCAGCCAAACTGTCATACTAATTGTGTACAATCTGGCTGGTCATCAGGCGCCGCTGCTAAGCCAGAAACAAATTGCTTAGCAGAAAAACTTGCTAAGCAGGTTTTGCCAGCCAAACTGTCATACTAATTGGTCAATTCCGTGGTAACGGAATTACATTTCAGAAGAAAATTGACTGTTATTTTACATGCTGTGGATTAGTCTTATGTCCTACCTGATTACAAACACTTTTATATGGTCTGGTTATACCCCTATCATCATATCAAAATAAAAAAATTGAAACTTCCTACATGTGGAAAGATCCAAGGCCCAAAATGTGTGAGTAGCGAATTCGTCAGAAAATGAAGGAATTTTTTAACCATAATTTTAAAAACAAATTCTATGAAATCTATAGCATAAAGGGCACAGCTAGATTTTTATCTTTTTTACCTATGGTTTCAACTTCATTGTGGCAGCATTTTTTAGGGTATTTTTTTTACAGATATTCCATACCTCGCGATTTTTCCAAAATAGGCAGTGGTAACGGAATTACAAAAAATGGTAACGGAATTACACTTGTGAAATATACCTTGAAAATGCCAATTCTTGAACAACAGACAATCTAAAATTGATTTTGTTTTATACTGAGCATGTTATACAGCTTTAATCATGTTAATATAAACCATAATACAATGCACCTGTACATGTATGTCAAATTGAAAGCTATTCGAATTATTATACCTAGCAGCAACGATTAATTAGAAAAGAACATGAAACTTCCAAGTACTTAACTATGAGTTGTGCTCAGAAACAAGGCAGTCGCTGTAAGTATATTTGTGGGCTTCAAAATATTTAATCTTGCCTCAGTTTGTGGGTTAGGACCTCGTTTAGATGTACATCCAACTGTATATTGTATATTAAACACGGTAACGGAATTACACATGTACATACTATGAATATTGAATACACTGATGCGTTGTCAAATCACAATATAATTGTCCATATCTGTCAATTAACTGCAACCAACATCATGTTTTCTTTTCTTTTCCTTGGAGAATGTGGCAAAACCTTCATCACCTTCTGTTTGACTTTTCCCAAGACTTGGGGTGACCCGAATGGTGCATGTACTAATTTCATAACTTGGATTGCACCAGGAATACGTTTAGCAGGAGGTGAAGAATTTGCCTTCTTCTTGGCACGATGTATTGCTACACCTTTTCGGTTTTTCTCTTTCTGGACAAGCTTTTCACTTTGAGTCATTCTTGCATTTTTGGCATACTTTCTCTTTCTATCCTTCTCCCTCACTTGTTTTGCTTTCTCATGATCCTGCATTATACGTTCCCCGTATGCTATCATCTTCTCTTTCGGCTTGAGAGGCATTTTACCTTTGAACAAAGTAAAGATATCAGTAGGCTGTGTTATTATGAATCATACTTTGAGTACATGTGTAAATATGATTACTGTATAATATACCCCCAAAAAATATATATAAACAATGCTTAGTTTAACAAACTATCTCTTTAGCCCTCTACATGTAGGGTACATGTATTTTAAGATCAACTTCACTAAGTATGAGTTATTTACATACATGTACATGTATAGCTAGCTCATAGTAAGCTATAATAACCAACAACCAAAATTGTTTGCAAATTATTATTACACATAGGGCCTACAGTGAATAATAAATAAAATAAAATAATAAAATTAAAAAATATAATACAAAAATAAAATACAATATAAATATTAATATAATAAACAAGGATCATCAAGGCACAAAAATAACTCATTAATGTAAAATCTGAATCAGTGCAGAATAGCTGAGTGCAAATCTACATGTAAAATTTGTTGACCTACATCCCTGCAATAAAAGTGCAAAAGCTTACATTTTGTACATGTTGTACCTAAGTAAAAGTAATCAGGTAATCACTTATTGAATTTAACAATTAAAATTTTGTTAAAAGTAACAGTAAACTGCTCCTGGGAATATTTACTTACAAGAATACTCACCAATTTGCTGGAGGTTTTAACAAATATTACAGATTTACATGTACACTGTATGGAGGGAGATTACCATGTGCTCTCAACTGTACAAATATATGTAAGACATAAAACTAGATAATTTCTGTTGGTAAAACAAAGAATGCCTTGCTCAAAGACATGCAGGTTGTGAGGTTGTAATTCCGTTACCCATTGTAATTCCGTTACCATGTAATTCCGTTACCAGTGTTTAAATAGGAATAAATACTTGTATTTGGGAAATTGGTGTTTGAGGTTTTTAGTGGGCAGATGAAGGAAGAGAATTTACAATGATGGAATAATTCAGCAAGAAATAAGCCCAGGAGGAATGTGACTTTTCGGTAACGGAATTACAGCCAATTTAAACCAAATTTCGTACTTTTCTCCTGCAAATACCAAATCCAGCAGAAGATAGTGCCTTTAAAATAAGCATCCATGGTCTCAAACCTTGTTCAGTTTTGCATTTAGGATTTATTGCATTTTATAGTATTTAGCTTCACGGTTTTTGGCTCCTTGCTAAGTATGGATTTATTCACACTGCGCATTTAATTTAATCTCGATTTGATCAACTTTAAAATTTGTCATTTTTCTCATTTCCCATACGGAATTGCCCAATTGTGTACACTCTGGCTGGTCATCAGGTGCCGCTGCTAAGCAGGTTTTGCCAGCCAAACTGTCATACTAATTGTGTACACTCTGGCTGGTCATCAGGCGCTGACTTCATAGAGCTGCTAAGCAGAAAGAAAATTGCTTAGCAGAAATATTTGCTGAGCAGATTTTGTTGGTAACCATCCAAAGTTCCACACAAAATGTTTGTAATTTGGCTGGTAGTCTGTTTTATAATGCTTATAGTGAAAATATACATAACAGCAAAAGAAACGTCACCCCCTAAATTTTGATAAGTCTGAGAACGTGTTTAGCTTATGTGTCCTCGGACGTCATGCATGACGAATTTTGAGGTCAACCAAATTTGCCATATTGTGTTCGTGTTACACTCCATACTCATAATATTCTTCATTAAACAAATTATATTAATTATAAAATGACAATAATGAATATTTTTAGGGGTGACGTTTCTTTTGCTGTTATGTATATTTGGTAAGCAATATTCTCTGCTTAGCTGCGCTAAGGCCCCCCAAAAAAGTCTCTGGTTTCTGGTCTCCGCGCGGGTCTGAGATGACGCACATTTTAATAATTTTTGTTGTTGCTATGAAACGATGTCCAATTGCAGCTAAAATTGCTGTGTTTTAAAAAATTGTTCACATAGGGGTATGAACATTTGCCCGATTTGCGAGGCCTCTCTTATCCACTAACTTTGTATATATATGGGAAATTTGGTCACCGCGTATACCTGTATCACGTATTTCCCTGTTGAAAAAAAAAAGCATGTCACCGTACTGATTTTGAAGCCGACTGATGACCAGAAACTGGAGACTTTTTTGGGGGGCATAAGCAGTATACATGAGGTGACAATTTGGCTGTTAACCATCTTTTAAAGAAATCATTTCACTAATTTTTGCTGAAACGATAGCAAGTCAACTGCATGTATTAAAGACAGAAATATTTCAAGAGATGTTTCATTAACCAGTTCACGTCGGAGGCCGTGTATACACGCAATTTTTTTTTGCACCACGGATCGGAGAGCGTCTAAACACGCCATAGGAAACTCCGGAATATTTGTATGCATGCTCGGTTGACGTGGCAACAAGCCGAGCATACAGTGACATGCTCGGTAGACGTGGCCACGTGCTGTGGAAGCTTCCATTAACCCTCCTATAGGTTTAACAATCAAAGACACTCAAAATTTGTATGTCACTTCCAACCCATTGACTTTGTGCACTGCACTCAAATAAATGCAAGGACATGTGGTTCTGGTAGGAGGTCAAACCAAAACCACTCGACTGTAACTATGCAGTACATACACAGCTCTGTGTGACTCTGCATATAACTTGTAAGACATACACAAGTGTGTTTGACTTTGCCACTAACTCCAGCACTCTTAAACACATGTGTGAACAATTGGCAATGCAACCAAAAATACTCAAGTGACTGTCTGTGGGTGCGGTGCTTACTGGGCCAAATTTCAGCCTGGGCATAGGAGGGTTAACGTGTTTGTGTGGGAAAATGAAACCTGCACAGGGGCCCAGAAAAACTTTTTTATTCCCAACGTGAACTGGTTAATTGTAACCCTTGTACTGGAGAGTTTGATCCCTATGGCAAACAAAGGGTTTTGAGGACAGGAGGGTTTGAATTTAATATCATCATCAACTTTTCACAAAGTAAGTTTTATAAGAAGTCTATTACATACATGAAGTGTGCGAGCCTGCTGTAATCCATACCACGTCATTGTACTTCACAACGAACACGGTTACAAGTGTTTGCTACTCTGCCCTGCCTGCCGTAGGCGCTGGACGTGCGAAGCTAGCTCCTAGAACTAGATGCAATCATAAACTTAGATGCGGGCAAATCATCAGCTGTGGGGCGAATGCGATAAATGTTAAGGTGCGCGTGAGATACAGCCGGGTAAGTCTCCCAGACTGCACTGTTTCTTTTTGAGACCTTGTGTGCATCAGTCTGTTTGAACAATATGTCAAGGATGGCCAAAATCCATTGTTCTTAGGGAGGAGGGCCAAAGTCGTGGTACAACTATGCCTTTGAGAAGCCTGGCCAGGCCTAGGTTACCTGGCCTCCTAATCAGTCTTTTGTGAGTCCTAATCCTGTAACAATACAGTACCTGTCAATCAACATAACCCGGGCTTCTGGAGGGCCTAGCCCAGGCAAGCAGAGCTCATTGTATAGGCCGGTAGGCAGGGGGAACAGCCTGGGCCTGGCCGGGCTTCTCAAAGGCTTGGCTGTACCATGACTTTGGCCCTTGTCCCTTAGTGTACTATGCCGTGGACTAGGATAGTGCACGAGTGGCACATTTCATGTAGGATTGTCAGCTTCTGGTTTTATCATCATCCTGATGATGACTACAGCAGACTAGTCGAAACGTTGTGAACAAACCAACCGGCTCTTCTCAGAGCCATCACTTTTTTTCCCAGAAAGAGATTACATGGTGCACCCGAAAGAACTCAATAACGTCTACATGTATTTAACAGCTCTCTCTCTCTCTCTCTCTCTCTCTCTCTCTCTCTCTCTCTCTCTCTCTCTCTCTCTCTCTCTCTCTCTCTCTCTCTCTCTCTCTCTCTCTCTCTCTCTCTCTCTCTCTCTCTCGTAGAATTCCTTTGTGTCTTACGCACCATCGTACGATGACTCGTGCGGTAAGAGCGGCTCCAAGTTTCTCAAGACGCATGATGGCAAGTTCTTCGTCAAGACGATCACCCGAGAGGAGATTGAGTTGCAATTCAATATCCTCCCCGAGTACCACAAGGTGAGTCTTCAAATCAGAGTAAGATAGGGTCTTGAAAAAAAGGGGGGATGCAAACTGCACACTTAAAAACATATGGAAATTTACGTCGCAAACTGAACAATTTTTTATGGTTACGTTCGCATTTTCGTGTAGCTGTGCAGTCTTGTTTCTGGTTAAGAATATAACGTCAGAAACAAGTTTCTGGTTAGGATCATGAAAATGCGCCCCAGGTAAAGGGGGAGGAGGGGGGTGGTTGCCGGGGAAGCGAGTTACGGCACAGCACAGTGAGGTAAATGCAATACGTGTACACTATATGCGCTGGTAAATGCAACACGTGTACACTATATATGCGCAAGCAAATAGACCTAGGGAGTTAGGGTTTAATCTTTGGAAATAATGATTTCTGGACGGTGGGTCTGTAATCCAAGTTATTAAAAAAAAATGGCCTTTTGATACAGTTGCTATTTACATTGTACAATGTACATGTGTGTAGCACAAACTGGTTTTTGTGCAGTTTTTATCTTTAATCTTGGGTTTAGCTAGATATCCCCAACTCTAACACAGTGTGATGCTAAATGCGGTTAACATTAAAGATATACATGTATCACACGTGGTTTTTGGCCTATTTTAACAGTACTTAATTTCTGGCAATGTTCCTTTTGTCATTGCAACATTGCTATTTCACTTGAATGAGAGGAAAACACATGCTTAAAATAACATCTTTCTCAAAGTAATCATGAAAAGCATGGTTTTATGGTAAATGCAGTACCAAAATGAATTTATGGTGGGTCCCGTCGTAAAATAATTTGGAACTGTTTGACTGTAAAACCAAGCTTCTGACATGTATTTAGTGAAATATGTCATTTCAAAGTACATATACATGTACAGTGTACATGTATATATTTGTTTTCCTTTCAAAACAAAAATATCTATATTCCAATGAAAATAAACATTCTGGAAACTGCCAGTAAGTCATGGATGATACATCCTTAATAAGTACGGTACATGTACACCGATTAACATCATTTCTAAAACCATCTTGGCTTCCTCAGGAAGCGTTAACAGCCCAAGCACGCTGAATTTGCACTGCTACGGGGGGGAATAATCACTGGAACCATCTCTGTGTCTCCCGTCCAATTTAATCTTCTGTGGAGAGAAAAGCAATTACGGCAAAGTGTCTTGCTCAAGGACACAACAGCACCACGACGCATTGCCCAGGGAATTTCAAAACACACATTTGGAAGACCGAGCCATCATGGATGCACATGTTAGACGTGCCCATGTCCAAGGCTAAGCGTTTATTAGTGTGACGATGAATGGAAAGCAATCAATAGCGTTAAATGTGTTGTCAGCAATGAGTGGGTTGGAAGATTATAGTCATTCTGAGCTCATTCAACTGTGGGATACTTAAATGTGTGTTATGTTTTTCCTATCAAAACCCTAACCCCCAAGGCACTCTGACTCTCGAGGAACCTTCCTGAATCCTCCAAAATCCATCGGTGCACTTTAGGAAACATGCCCTTGCATGTATCTTCAAAATGCACCGTGCATTTTCGTTGATCTTTCATATTCAGCACTTGTGGCCTGTACTTCTTGCCAGGTAGTGATTTTTTTCTCCCATTTGACACTATGAATAACTTTACCCTGAAAATGCCCTGAAAAACCGTTTTACCGTGAAATAAATAGTTCATGGCAATTTCATGATGTCACAACACCGTGAAAACACCATGAAATACTCTTGGGATTTCTTCGCCGTGAAAATGCCATGAACTTCTCGTGGCAGTTTTACTTTTGGGGGCAGGTCATTAATTCTCCAGAGCGGCGTGAATTTGCCCTGAAATCACTGTGAACATTATTGCCAATATCTGAGAGAAAGAGACACCGTGAAATTGCAGTGAAATTACAAGGAACTGTTATTTCAAGGCAAAATGGATTTTCAGGGTATTTTTCAGGGTGGAGTTGTTCAAAGTGTGAAGAGGTGAAAGTACCAGTTTCCAACAGTGCTGAATTTTTCCCAAAAAAGTGACTCTTGGAGGATTTTGTAGGATTTGGGGTTGGTTTAGGGTTATTAAATGGAAGGTACAACATTAGTATTTAGTAGTGTGCGCTCATAACAAACCACTTGTGTCCAACAAATGTGTCATAAAACGAACATGTGAAAGTTTCATCACAATAGGAAGATCATCTGTTTGAGAAAAGGCGAAAATTTGATTGTATGTTTTAAAACCCCTAACTTTCCCAAATCCTCCAAAATCCTCTAAAATCCTCTTTGCTAAAGTGAAGGATTTTGAAGGATTGAGGTTACATGCTTCATGCTCTTTGCTAAAGTGAAGGATTTTGGAGGATTGAAGTTATTAGGCATACTTGCCGGCACAGCCCTAGTGCATGGCCAGGGACCCCCTCCCTGCATACATGGAGCAATAAACAGTGTCCACTGACCCAAGCACTGACCTTTCAATCACTACAACAAACATGGATGTACATGTACCATGGAAAGGCAAGTATGCCGAATAACCTCAATCCTCCAAAATCCTTCACTTCAGCAAAGAGCATGTAGCATGTAACCTCAATCCTCCAAAATCCTTCACTTTAGCAAAGAGCATGTAGCATGCAGCCTCAATCCTTCAAAATCCTTCAAAATCCTTCACTTTGGCAAAGAGGATTTTGGAGGATTTGGTGAATGGAAATAGTTAAATGCATTTATTTATTCCTTATGTCAGGAATGAACTTTTCTTTGTGGTTGTGAGAAGCCTCACTTTCGTATTTATCGTGAATAAGGTGAATAGAAGTAGTTTTTGCCAACATTGCCAATGCTGTACTTTCCCTTCAAGTAGCATTTCACCATTTACCAGATCACCCAGTTAAACAGTTCGCATCGGAGGCCGTGTATACACGCATTTTTTTTTTGAACCGGGGATCGGAGAGCGTCTAAACACGCATTCCGATTTTTGTGTGTGTTACCGGGAGACTTGTCAACACGCCACACGTGGCGTGCCGTCATGGCGGCTGACTTGTATACACGCAATCGTTTCTCGGAGTCCATGGGGTCACGGTTCGGTGGCCCCGGACAAAAGGCACAGCAAACAATGAACGAGTTCACTCTTTTTGTTGATTTTTGCGTAATCCCTTTATCCAAGACCTGTTCCTTTGACGTACCAGCCAAGAATTTGTAAAGACGGATTTATATCCATTGTTTACGAGGCCTTTCCTCTCTCTCCCGGTATGCCGTCTGTTCGACCGGGCGCTTGTCGCTAATAGGCCATTGCGTCGGAGCTTGCCAACGGTCTAATTGTGCTGAACAAACACAACCGTAATTAAAAAACTAGCCATTTAATTCTCGAAATGTCAATGAGTAAAGGTGTTTATTTGGGTGTCCGAACTTAGTTTCATTGACAAAAAAAATTATTAATGGCTAGAAATTTTTTCAGATTTTTCACTGAAAATAAACCCGCACGGGGGACCGGAAAAAAATATATATATTCCCGACGTGAACTGGTTAACCATTACGATTGCTTGTATCCTTTCTCGTTGATAGTACATCGTTGAAACCCACGCCGATACATTAGTACCACAGTATCTAGGCATGTACCGGCTGACCGTAGACGGCACAGAGACCTACATGTTGGTTATAAGGAGTATCTTCAGCTCGAGTCTACCTGTCCACACAAAGTATGACCTGAAGGGGTCGACGATAGACAGGCAAGCCAGTGAGAAAGAGAAGGTTTGTTTCAAATTTGTATTTTGTGACACTGATATTAAGTTATGATGTGTTTATATCGACTCTGTGCACGACCTGTAGAGGGCATCCTTCATGCATTCACTATAAGCACGTAGTATATCGCTGGTTACCATGCTCTACTGACTCCATTTACATTCAAGTGGTACTGGTTACCAAGGGAAGACGTTTTGGTACATATAAATTATAAGCTTACTCGGGCATGTGATTTCTCAGCATTTTGTTTTTTACAAATCTCCCTTTGCCTCAAAATTTACAAAGAGAAGTAGCCACCAAGAAAAGAAAGAGGTAGCCTGTATTGTGTCCAAACCTCTAGTTTCTTGTTTGTGGGGGATGTGGAGAGTCTGTAAATCCTCCAAAATTAAACATCCAGGAGGTACAGTGGGTTTGTCCTCTACACCAAAGGGAGACCCAGGCCCACTATAAATACACTTTTTTTTTTTTCAGGATTTTTTATTTTTGTCAAATCACACCGCTGTTTTACTTTATATGGAGATTTTTACTAATACAACGCCCTAGCCTCGGAGACTGGGTGTTTCTTCACCACTAGAGGGCTACAATGTTGCACAGAGCAGATTGTTGGTTTGCTTTTGGGTAGCATCCCCCCACCCACAGCAAAGAATTTTGTCGACTATGCGTGACTTTTGAGACTCGAGGTGACGGCAGACTTACTGGTCTTCCACTGTTTGTGATAACGTGATTCTGCACAGAATGACGTGTACGCATGTGATCAATGGAAAGGGAATTCAACGAGACCAGTATATCTGCTGCCACCTAGTGTCTCACTAGGAACCATTAGGATTGACCTTTGACATTGGGCTGGTTACCTAACAGTTGGTGGAGCACTTTTTGCTGGAAACCAGAGGCACTCACAGGCTGGAATACACATTACCACAATATGCATTTATTTAATACATGTACCTTGTTCATTATAAATTTATTGAGGTCTCCAACGTGTTGATACTATGTTTTGTTCACACCAAATTCAGCCAATTTTGCAAATTTTGCCAATGTGGAAACTAAAGTTGAGAGAATGCCCTTTTGTGGAGTACGTGTACATTTTTTTTTATAACAATACCTCTTTTGTACTTTTAGGACAAGGAACTACCCACCTTTAAAGACAATGATTTCCTGAGCGAGAATAAGAAGATATACATTGGCAAGGAAGCCAAGGACAAAATGATGGTCAAAGTCAAGAGGGATGTCGAGGTGTGTAACGATGTTAAAGCGCTACCGGGGTGTAGCTGAGATGCTGATGGTAGGGGGGTGTTTGGGATACTGCTTGGGTGAAGCTACTGTACATGTAGGGTGCAGCTCGGGTGCAGCTGGATTACAGCAGGGGTACAGTTGGGTCCCAGATAGGGTACAGCCTGGGTGCAGCTGGGGTGTAGCTGGGGTGTAACAGGGGTGTAAAAGGGGTGCAGCTGGGGTGTAACGGGGGTGCAGCTGGGGTACTTTTTGGGTACAACTGGGTTTGGGGTGCTGCTTGGCTGGAGCTACATGTAGGGTGCAAGTGGGGTGCAGCTGGATTACAGCGGGGATACATTTGGGTCCTGGATGGGGTGTGGCTGGGGTGCGGCTGGGGTGTGGCTGGGGTGTGGTTGGGGTGTAGTTAGGTGTAGCTTTAGTGTTGCTGGGGTACCTTTTGGGTGCAACTGGGTTGCATCTGGGGTTAGCTGGGTGTGCATCTGTGGGGTGCAGCTGGGGTGGAGCTTGGTGAATTTGGTCAGGGGAAGGGGGCAGACTTGCATTTGAGTTCTCACACCTCAAGTCTGAGTCAATGTCAAATCCGGGTCTCACGTCAAAGTATGTGTCGGAGAACATCATTTTTATTTCAAAAGTTTTACCAAAAAATTACATGATTTTACATTTTTTCATTCTGAAGTTTCTTGCTGAGCTGAAACTCATGGACTACAGTCTCCTAGTCGGGATCCATGACTGTGACCGCTACGAGGAGGAGCAGAAGGCAGCTGAGAACAACGACGAGAACGGAGAGGAGGAAGACTCGGGCAGCGGGGGCGCCCTCACCCCGCCCGATAGTCCGGGACCAATTATGAGACAGCACCACCTGTCCAGCGGAGAGTATGAGTTTGACTCCAGCCAGGACGTCTACGCCATTCCATGCAATGAAAGTGAGTTGTAGGGTGCGATCTAGTATGGATCTAGTGTCTTGTCAAACCACAAATTGAATTTGAATTTGCCTCTGAAGAATATAAAAATAAAGACAGTTTGTCATTTTTAAATTTCCATGTTCTACCCAATTTCTGTGTGTTTTCCATATCGCGGAAAACGTATTTACAGAGCAACTATTTGTTTTAACTTCAGATGACCAACTGTAGGTTAACCCTCCTACTGTACTGCACTTTTGTGGGAAGAAGCTTTTGTGGTCAAAATCAGTCAACTGCCTGTTTTGACTGTTGACCCAAATGTGCACGCACAAGCATTTTTTGACTGGTTTTGACTGTCATTTTGACCACCGTGAACAATACCAGACAATGTTTTTACCAGTCGAAAACGGTCGACTCATTTTGACCTGTAAATGTACTTACTACACATAAGATTTGACAGTGTTTGACTTTTAAGTGCACTAGATATACCTTGGCAAGTATATCAACATTTTGACTGATTTTGACCCTTGTAGTAGTAGGAGGGTTAATGTACTTACTACACGTAAGGTTTGACAGTGTTCGACTTTTTAAGTACACTAGATATACCTTGGCAAGTATATCAACATTTTGACTGCTTTTGACCGCTTTTGACCGCTTTTGACCGCTTTTGACCGCTTTTGACCCTTGTAGTAGTAGTAGGAGGGTTAACAGACTTCTGATCATGCCAGTTGTTGATTATATTTGGGTCATTACACCAGGTTGCAGCGCATACATTTGTTTGAATACGTATTGCATTTACCTCGCCGTGTCGTTAACTCGCTTCCCCAGACGCCTTACCTGCAAATTTTCATGCGGTAAAAAAAAAAATAGTCTGGTTGTCAGTCAATGAGCCAGAAATCATCAGTGCTTTGAGTCTGTGTACAGACTATCAAAAAACATTCACGATTGAGGGCGCTCCTATCAGGAGTGTGCCCTCAAATCAGTGGTGTTTTTAAAATTATTTCGCCCCATCCCCTTACCCACCCCTTACCCACCCAACTTCGGGAAAAAAAAATCTGTAATCCAAGTAATTAAAAAAAAAAAAAAAAATGGCCCCCCCCCCCCCCAAAAAAGTATCCGGTTTCTGGTCTCCACACACGTCGTCTCAGATCTGCACGTCGACATTTTTAGTTTGTGTTTTTTTTTGCTATGAAATGATGTCCAATTGCAGCCAAAGTTGCTGGATCCATTGGAATTTTGCCGTGCTGTGTTTTAAATGACTTTTTCACATAGGGGTATGAACGTTTGCCCGATTTGTGAGGCCTCTCTTAGCCACCATACTTTGTAAATGGGAAATTTTGGTCTGGTTTCAATAACCGCGTATACATGTATCATGTATTTCACTAAAACAAAGATTACCACCAAAAAAAAACCGCACCGCTCCGATTTTGAAGCCGACCTATGACCAGAAACCACCAGTGTTGTAGTCGAGACCAGCTTGTCCGAGACCAAGACCGAGACCGAGGCATCTGAGACCAAGACCGAGACCATGCATTTCGAGACCGAGACCAAGCCTTCCGAGACCGAGACTTTTGCAGGTCGAGACCGAGACCGAGACCAAGACCGGCAAAAAAGGTCTCGAGACGGTCTCGAGACCGAGACCAGGTCTCGAGACCTACAACACTGCTCCGATATAATTTTGGAACAAAACTTGCACTCTGCACAGTGCTTTTTTGTTCCCTTTCCACCACCTGACAAATCCTTGTGGTTTTTGAAGCCGAACACCACCACTGCTGATTTATTTGACATGGCACCACACTGGCAGGGCAATGACTGTTGTCTCAAGTTTATCGTAAACTTCGAGTTTTATGAAGCGTGCCAATGCCAAACTTTACCTGCAATGCAATATACGTGTACGTGTGTAGCATGCCCAACGTATACCAGTGATATACACGGGCAACTGTGCTCAGCGCGGGTACCATTTCGAATTGGCATGCTGCAGCGGGTCAGGTCTCCATTCAAGCTTCAATATCTTTCGTCGATGCAACAGCCTGATAACTTGCATATTGGAAGTCATTTGACACAGGTAAAGGACTACTGAATAAAGACTACATGTAGGTTAGCGCAAATAAGCAAATCTAATTTATAGAGGGCGCATTTTGCAATTTTAACATGGTGTTTTATTGTGAGCGAGCCGAGTTCGCCGCGAACGTATTTGGCTATTTTCTCTGCAAAAAATTAACGTGAGTTGTTGTGGTCTCGACGGGTGTCGGGGGTAAAATCCGAGACCTTGGCATCCGAGACCGAGACCGAGACCAGCCCTTCCGAGACCGAGACTTTTATAGGGCGAGACCGAGACCGAGACCAATACCGGCAAAAAAGGTCTCGAGACGGTCTCGAGACCTACAACACTGGAAACCACAAACTTTTTTGGGGGGGGGGTGGGGGTGGGGGGTGGGGGGTGGGGGGTGGGGGTCTAATACAAAAAAAAAAAAAAAAAAAAAAAAAAAAAATAGTAAATGGGAACTAGTGGTTTGGTTTAATCTTACTGTATTTTATAAATCATATATACCGGTAATTGTTTTCCCCTGACAGGTTCTCCAAGAAATGAAGTGTACTTTATGGCCCTTATAGACATCCTGACGCACTGGGGTGCAAAGAAGAAAGCTGCACAGGCGGCCAAGACGGTTAAACATGGGGTGAGCCTTTGTTCTTGTATTCCTCAGAATGGACCTTGTATTAGTTGCGATAATTTAATAACAATAAGGGAATAAAAAAGTTTATCATTCAGTCTTTACCGTAGGTTAACCCTAACCATGCTAGGGTAACTTAGGACTTAATCAGTTAATAATATGCACAGGAGGAGGGAGGGTGGATGACTTAGGTTGTAGGAGATCCCTCAGTTTGGGGAGGGGTGTTGATTTTGGATATATAGAAGATCTGTTGTCCGTAGTAGGGGGGGTCGCCAGATGTTGCCGACATCACCTTGCCAAGGTTGACGCCAAGGTTGACGCCTATCAGGTATGTGATTTCTCAGGATTTTTCCTGTTTTCAGGGTTTGTTTCAAATCTCCCTTTGCCTTTTTGAAAGAAGGGAAGTAGCCACCAAGGAAAGAAAGAAATAGCCTGTATTGTGTCCAAACCTCTATTTTATTTCTTGTTTGTGGGGATGTGGAGCGTCTGTAAATCATCCAAAAATAAACATCCAGGAGGTTCAGGGGGGATTTGTCCTCTAGGCCAAAGGGAGACCCAGATCCGCTACCCATTTTTCATCCCTGAAACAATAATAATAATAATAATAATAATGTGTGGACTTATATAGCGCACGTATCCACCAACTAAGTGGTGCTCAAGGCGCATTCTTTTACGTGCATTACACAACACACGGGACCTACGGCTTTACGTCCCATCCGAAGGACGAAGCAATTATGGTTAAGTACCTTGCTCAAGGACACAAGTGTCACGACCGGGGCTCGAACTCACACCCTGCTGCTGGCAACACCAGAACTTGAGTTCGGTACGCTAGACCGCTCGGCCATGACACTCCATGACATCATCATGAGATAAGGTTATTAATTGTTGTGATTGTTCTTACTTTATAGGCTGGTGCCGAAATATCCACAGTGAAACCAGAGCAGTATGCCAGGAGGTTCCTGGAGTTCTTAGAAAAAGTATTACAGTAAAGGTAACACAAGGAACCAGACTACTAACTTTGATGTAATCTAGTGGTTAATTGGGGCCAAATTTTAAACAGAGCTTGGTTTCTGCTAGCTGTGTTAAGCAGTTTTCCTGCCCCCCCCCCTTCCTGGGTGAGCGGAGTAGGATTTCACGGGCAATGTTGTGAGTACAAGTAAGCATGGGGGGGGGGGGGGAAATCTCTGCTAAGCAAAGCTGCTTACTTTCAGTGGAAGCTCTTGGTCTGAGCGTAAGTTGCCTTGAAAGGGAAGGTAGAACATTGGTAATGATTTTCAAATGAACAAAAATATTATCTGAAAATGTACTTTGGGGGTAAAGTTGGTTCACGTATCGATCATCTTGAGAAATGATTTTTATCTGAAGTGCCCTCAGCTTAGAGAAAATGGGAATTATTTTGTTGAATTTCGAAAAAGCTTGCCATCTTTTTGTAAGGCTGTGCTCAGTTCAATTTTTCGGTTCCAATTACCCGTGACTTTTGAAAAATTTTACTGAACAATTAAGCTACACAACTGGAAGTCGCCAGTTTTTTTTTGTTAACATTTTTTGTGTGGGGGATGGGGATGCTATGAATTGTTTTTAATATAGAGGTGGGATATTGTTACAGTAAGTTCACATTTATTATGACTTTAACCAGTTCGCGTCAGAGGCCGTGTATACACGCATTTTTTTTTTGGACAGCGGATCGGAGAGCGTCTAAACACGCCACAGGATTCTCGGGAATATTTGTATAGATTCCCGGTCGACGTGGCAACGAGCCATAAGCATACGGTGGAAGACGCGGTCTCCCCGGTCACGCTCTGGTGAGCACCATTGGTTGTGTTTGTGCGGTAAAAATAAACCCGCCACGGGGTTCGGAAAAACTTTTTTATTCCCGGTGCGAACTGGTTAACAAAACAAGAGAATCTTGTGTTCGTATCGGTTATTTTATACATTCGGGAGTATTTATGTGTTTTTACAAAATTGTTTAAGGGTACCCGGGTGTCCGAAGATTTCCAATTTCGGGTATCCGGTTCCTGAAATAACTGAAAACGCACAGCCTTATCTTTTTGTAAAACATCAATCTTAAAAAAATAAAATATTATAAAATAAACGTGTGTACCCTTTATGATGACAATTTCAGAGGCTAGGGTTATGAGATACTTCTTGAACACGAGATGGTTGAAATGAACGCACGTTACCAACATTCCAATGTTGTACCTTCCCTTGAAGCAAAAACTGATCATGTTGAACTGTGCTTCAGCAACCCGGCGTTGCTCGGAGTTGAGCCCAATTCTTGCAAACCCTCCGACAGGGGGATAATCAATTTGAAATTTTTAAAAATATTGTATTAATAAGCATCTGGGGATTCCTGGGCCCTCGTTTAAAGTGAGTGTTACACACCTTTGGTAATCGCCCGGTTACAAAATTACTGAATTATAATGTTGGTGATGGTGATGGTACCAACCAGCCTCAGAAATGATTGCGTGTGACATACTGTCATTATTGAGAAAACCCGAAATGTATTTTAAAAAAATAAATAAAATAAAAATGTAGCCCAGATGGTTTTTGTATATTAACTCTCCTATAGGTTTAACAATCAAAGACACTCAAAATTTGTATGTAACTCCCAACCCATTGACTTTGTGCAGTGCACTCAAATAAATGCAAGGACATGTGGCTTTGGTAGGAGGTCAAACCAAAACCACTCAACTGTATATGAGTCTGCTGCTATAACTTATGCAGTACATACACAGCTCTGTGTGACTCTGCATATAACTTATGTAGGACATACACAAGTGTGTTTGACTTTGCCACTAACTCCAGCACTCTTAGAGAAAAATACACATGTGTGAACAATTGGCAATGCGACCAAAGATACTCAAGTGACTGTCTGTGGGTGCGGTGCTTACTGGGCCAAATTTCAGCCTGGGCATAGGAAGGTTAAAGGGTGACACTAGAGAACAGTGTGTTGAATTGATACGGACTCACCTACATGTATGTTCATTCCTATGGTCATTCCTATAGTCTGACCTTGGTCACGGCAGTGAATGTCAAAAAAAAAAAAAAAAAAAAAAGTCTCCGGTTTCTGGTCTCCGTGCGCGTCGCCTCAGACCCTCACGTCGGCATTTTTAATTTTCTGAAATGATTTCCATTTGCAGCCAAAATTGCTTGATCGATTGGAATTCTGCCGTGCTGTGTTTTAAACGACTTGTTCGCATAGGGGTATGAAAGTATGGATGCATTTACAGACATTTTTAGCAATGGTTTACACTGCCTTTTAAAACAATAGGTCCTTATCATTCTTGCGGCCATCTTTGTCTGATGTCCTGCACGCAACAATTATGACACTGGTTATCCATCCATCAAAGGGGGGGGGGGGGGGGGAGGGCCGTCATTTTTTGTCACTTGAGTCTTGGTTTGGTTGTCATGGATTTGTATGGCAGGCAAATCAGATGGCTCCACCGTGGTGAAGGTGAATCATGGAAGAATTAAGTTCACACAACTCAGGCCTGGAAATTCATTCTTGTCGGGGCAAGGCCACTTGTCCTGAGTAAAGGGCACTTCCATTAGAATATCAGAATGTCTATGGGAACATTTGTAAGGGGCACCAAGGCCAAGACCAGGGCAACGGAGGCCAGGTCTGGAATTTCATTCTTGTAGGGGCAAGGTCACTTGTCCTGAGTCAAGGGCACTTCCATTAGAATATCAGAATGTCTATGGGAACATTTGTAAGGGGCACCAAGGCCAAGACCAGGGCAACGGAGGCCAGGTCTGGAATTTCATTCTTGTAGGGGCAAGGTCACTTGTCCTGAGTCAAGGGCACTTCCATTAGAATATCAGAATGTCTATGGGAACATTTGTAAGGGGCACCAAGGCCAAGACCAGGGCAACGGAGGCCAGGTCTGGAATTTCATTCTTGTAGGGGCAAGGCCACTTGTCCTGAGTAAAGGGCACTTCCATTAGAATATCAGAATGTCTATGGAATTTTTTGTTAAGAGCAACAGATGCCATGGCCTTTTGTGGCCTCTGTGAAATTCAAGGCCTGTCAACCTATGAAATTATGCTCAATCTCATCAATCATAGTTAATCGCACAGAGATGATGGAGCGATTTAAGATCATCCACATCATTGCACCCTCTGATGAGTATTTTGATGTCGGCAATCGTAGGAATGATTTCCCCCCCCCCCCCATCCCCGTTTCATGAAATTGAAATGTCCAAAAATTAAAGCATGCTCAGGTTCTCCGCCTTCTGATCCTTCCAGCAGTATTTTTTTTTAAATAAAATATGTGCAGGTTTCAGAAAAAAAAAGTGACGGGCAAAAAAAAAAAGTGACATATCTTTTTTTTTAAATGTGGTTTTGTTTTGGTTCATGTGAATATTGTGTCATTAGAATACATACAGATAGATATAAGCAGTTTCAGAATGTGACAGGAAACGTTTAGTTTTTTTTTTAGTGTCTGCCGAGTGTCCTACTGCTGCCATTTTTGTCATGTTCCCAGAGCACACGGCAGTAATTGCTGTGGCAGTGGGTGATTACGTCATTGGTACCAGTCTATTTTGGACACAGCCTCGTTCTGAGCCTCATTTTACATGTGCATGTTTGTGAGAAAAAGAAAGCACTGGTGCTTAACTTTGTGATTTCTGATGGTTGCAATATTCAGTATAAATAATGTAAGCAAGCCAAAAATTCCTACAAAATAATTAGGAAATAAAAACATGGGATTCGATCAGTTGTATATTTTGTTCTCGTTTATTTTGAAATACATACATAACACAACAGCTAAACATCCACCAAAAACAATTTACAGAGAGCAAATGACATTTTAACCCTCCTATAGGTTTAACAATCAAAGACACTCAAAATGTGTATGTCTCTCTTAACCCATTGACTTTGTGCAGTGCACTCAAATACATTCAAGGTAATGTGGCTGTGATAGGAGGTCAAACCAAAACCAATCAAAGACACTTAAAATTTGTATGTAACTCCCAACCCATTGACTTTGTGCAGTGCACTCAAATAAATGCAAGGACATGTGGCTAGGATAGGTCAAACCAAAACCACTCGACAGTACATACACAGCTCTGTGTGACTCTGTGGATTGACCTACCAATTGGCAATGCAACCAAAAATACTCAAGTGACTGTCTGTGGGTGTGGTGCTTACTGGGCCAAATTTCAGCCTGGGCATAGGAGGGTTTCAATGGCCTTATAATTACTTTAGACTTGGCACACGTTTTCTCTTTAATTTTAACCATTTCTTTATCAATTTCACATGATCTTATAGTATAAACAAGTTATCGCATAGTTGATCTAACATAATATGACAACAGCAATGCGATTTTTGGCAAAGATTATGAAAATACCGACAATATTGCTCAAAAAAAGTCTGTGAAATTAAGCTTAATTGTGATGAAATCACTGTGCATATTTGGTGGCCCCAAATCAGACTGGTTATTTATTTATTTGTGTTGTTTTTTTTAGCTTAAAGCTGACATCTTGTCTGATTTATCTCCCCCAATGAACTGGTTAATCCATGGTTTAAAAAAAGAGATGGTTTTTATATCAAATTATAACATTCTTAAGAAACTTAATTACTGTAGAGGGTGCCATACGTAATGTCTGTTGAACTAAAGAGGGCGCTATATAGAAATAATGTTGAACTAAAGAGGGCGCCTGTACAGAATCTCTGTGGATGAAAATAGATCAGGGCAAGGAGGAAAGAAGTATTAAGTGAATAAATTAAATAATGACACAGCATGATAAATTCATTGCTAGTCACATGATGGCACTTAAGGACTGTTTTAACAATGTTTTATTCAATTGGCTTTTGGGAAATCGTATTTCCTTTACATGCAGAAAAAATGTTTGGTGAAAAATCGAAACTCACCCCACCTCAGTCTTTTAATTAAGAGGGTTAGTGATGTCAGTAATTGTGGCTGCCCTCACAAGTATGGGCAACACCCTCCCTTAAAAAAAAGGGGGACGGGCACATACCCAACCTTGCTTCTGATGCTTATGAATATGCAGATTTCTTTGGGCGTTGAATTTGTTGACAAGAAACGGGCGACTTGACTGCAATATGCTCTCTTCCCCTCATGCCGCTTAGATTACTAGAAATTTAATTTGCAATCAGTGTATTTAATGAAACTAATGTTAATTTAATTTTAACTTTGACTTAAAACAAGAACAAATGTAAAAGAATCTGAGGAGTTTGTGTCACAAGTTCATATTTTGTCCAATGGAATTGAATTCCTCTGGTGGGCGATCTATTCCTTTGAAAAAGAAGCTACAACATTGGTACAGTTGGCAAAACTTTAGTAAATCAACATATTATATCCTTTCAACAACCAAACTGATAAAGTTTCAGCTCAATGCGGAGTCTTAGTCGGTGGAAAATTGTCAACAAAAAAGTATTCACATTTTTTTTTACAGAAAACACATGGAACACTTGCTTTCACGGTGTGGCAACTTTAAAAAAAAAAGTGCATATTTTGTTGCGTTTTCTCTGAAAAAACAACAACCCCACTTTAGACAGAATAGTATTTTTCAGGAGGGTTCACATCGAGTTAGTTTTCTGATACTCATGCAGTAATTTTGTAATGAGCCAATCACCAGTGTTTGTACTTGACTGTTTAAGTTAATGCGGAAATAAAAGCAGCGCCGAGAAGAATTGGTCGTTATTTTGGCAAACGATTCCTAGAAATGAGAGGATATGCTGGCGAATAATGTTTCATTTGCGGAAACGAATCCAGTAGCTCGGCAGGGGTTTGGTGGGGCAGAGGAGCTATCATACCCCCCTCCCCTCCCCTCCCCTCAGCCCTTACGTGACCCAACCTTACAAAAATGAGTTACATACCTTTGTGTAACTAGCCTCTACACATGGCTTTGCAGAATGCAAATAAATATATTTCATTGACAATAAATTTCACCCCCGTAAAAAGTCTTACTTCACAAGATATTTAATTCTGTTGTGGTAGCAAAATAAAGCTTATTTAAAGCTTATTTAAAGCTTGTTTAAATAAGCCCAAAATATTACAAAGTAAAACAGGCATGCGATTTCTCAGGATTTGTCCTGATTTCAGTTTTTTTTTCCAATCTCCCTTTTTTTTTTAAAGAAGAGAAGTAGCCACCAAGGAAAGAATGAAGTAGCCTGTATTGTGTCCAAACCTCTAGTTTCTTGTTTGTGGGTGATGTGGAGAGTCTGTAAATCCTCCAAAATTAAACATCCAGGACTGAGGTTCAGGGGGGCTTTGTCCTCTAGACCAAAGGGAGACCCAGGCCTGCTACCCATTTTTCAGGATTTTGTAACACTCCTGGTAAACATGTGTCTGAAACACTCATTTTGTAGCCTATAGGAAAAGGTCACATAAATTACGAGAACATTTCTAAATTTGCTCCTCCGGAAAATCTTAGCTACGCCACTGAACAAATATGAACTTTGAACACAACCCTATATGAGTGTATGTGTTTATTATTTGTGATATCATTAGAGATATTCTTTGTTTTGTCCAAGTTTGGGAATTCCACAACTTCAGAGTGTGACTTGATAACATACAAGTCATTGGGTGCTAGTATTTCACGTCGACATTTTACTTGATATGTGTTATTGACGTTTATGATTCATTCAAGAGTTCACAGTTTAGAAGAAGGTGTAATTTACTTTTGTCTGGGAACGGAAAAGAGCTGTCTTGGTACTTTGGAAGTATCATCGATCCTTTTCCCCTTTGAATACACCTTTTAGGGGATATTGCGCACGTGGGTTGCATGTGGTAATTTCTCATGGGCTTGTACATGGGAAGTGTACCGACACGTTTTTTGTAAGCAAGAACTCTTGTCAGGACACTTTTCATGCACAAAACTACGGGGGAATTATCCACGTGCAACCTGCTTGCCCAACATTCCCTAAAAGGTGGTTTGAGATATCCCAAAGCTTGAAAGGTTGAAGGTCAAAAGCCAATCTTTGCAAGTGGATATTGAAAGGTCACCTTCGACACGTGAACTTATTCGATGAAACGCCATCATGTTTTGTTTTCAAATTAACTGCAGAGATGAAATTACTGACTGGAATTAGGTAAAACTTGTAGCTTTGCATGGTGAGGATGATAAGTAAGACTAATTGCGGTGACACCATGTGGAATCTCAATTGAGTAGTAATTAGTTCTGAAAAGAACTGGTGGTACAACTCGATGTTTCGATCAGTATGCTCTGATCGTCCTCAGGAGACTGGAATTATTTGTCTTAAGTTTGTTTTATGTATTTACACATTTACTTCGGCAAATTTAAGTAGGCCCTGACTGAGCATAATATAAAATGTATCTGAAGTCAAATATTTCAGTGTCAATAGCCTTGCAAGGTTTATTTAATGTTACATGATTATGTGATTTTGTACAATTCTTTTTGTGAGTTCTCTGTCGATTTACTGGTTCATGTTTTTGTCTGTCCTTTCCACATTCCTGTAATGAACATAACGTTTATACTAATTACAAACAACAAATATAAGTACAAGTATTAAAATGAATTTTAGGAATTGTGGATGAGCTTAGAAGATCTAGGAATGCGTTGCAATGCGTGCAAATGCGTTGGAACGCGTTGGAACGCGTTGGAACGCGTTGGAACGCGTTGGAACGTGTTGGAACGTGTTGGAACGTGTTGGAACGCATACTGCTTGATTTCACCATGTCCAATTTCACAGAGCTGCTAAGCAGAGAGTTTTACTAAGCAAATATTTTTGCTAAGCAATATTAAACGGACTACCAGCCAAAAAAGCATACATTTTGTAAACAATTTTGGCTGGTAAGCAAACAAATCTGCTAAGGCAAAACTTTCTGGTCGGCAATTTTTTTTCTGGTAAGCAGCTGTATGCAATTGGCCCCTGGTCTGTGGCCAATTCCATACAGCTGCGAAGCACACAAATTTGCTAAGCACAGAAATGTTATGCTTAGCCAAAATCGGTTACCGGCCAAATTGTGACATAATGTTCATTGCTTCTGGCAGGTTCTCGGCTAAATTTTGCTTAGCGGATAAATTTGCTAAGCACAGAAAAGTTATGCTTTCGCAAAAATGGGTTACCAGCCACAATGTCACGTTAATGCATAATTGCTTTTGGCAGGGTATCGGCTAAATTTGGCTGAACATAGAAAAGTTATGCTTAGCAAAAAATCGGTGGCGAGACCACATTGTCACGTAATGTACATGTAGGCTATATTGCTTCTAGCTGGTTCTCAGCTAAATTTTTCTTAGCAGATAAATTTTTCTAAGCATTATTTTCTGCTAAGCAGCTCTGACATTGGACCCAGGATATATAGACACGTTTGAATGCGTTCCTACGCGTTATTTTCAAATCTACCGTTTCTTGGATGTTTTCTATGAATGTGTATATTTTAATTGTTATTAATTTTTTGTGCTTCCTTGTTGTGACATTATAGACTTATAAATGGCTGTATATTATATACATGTGCAAGAAATAATAAATGCGCCATGCTGGCAGCCGGCCAGTGTATACCTCTGGGTCATTTACGGATTTAACCCTTCTGCAAGGGTCAAAATGTTGATATGCTTGCCAAGGTATATCTTAACAGTCGACCACTGTCGAACCTTACGTGTAGTGAGGACATTTACAGGTCACAATGAGTCGACCGTTTTTGACTGGTAAAAGCATTGTCTGGTATTGTTGAAGGGTGGTCAAAATGACAGTAAAAACCAGTCAAAAATGCCCCCTGTGTGCACATTTGGGTCAACAGTCAAAACAGGCAGTTGACGGGTTTTGACCTCTATAGCTACTTGCCACTAACGTATGAGGGTTAAAAAAGGGTGTATGTACTAGCCCTGGTTGGACTTTCACCTCCGTGTCCTACGGCGTTTCAGTGGATGCCAGTCAACTCGCCCCCTGGCAAACTCGCCCCTTACAATCTCGCCCCTTACAAACTCGCCCCCTGACAAACTCGCCCCTGCTGGTACAAACTCGCCCCCCGGAAACTCGCCCCCGACAAACTCGCCCCCTGTAATTTTTTGACGCATCTCACGCTATTGAGACTGTGTTCATATAAGAGAGTAAATAAAACATTATTATAATCATGGAGGAAGGAAAACAGATTCCTTCCTCCATGTTATAATAAAGGCAGGATGTATGGGGATATTTTAATGAATCCAATTATTAATTTTAAGTCTTAAAAAACTCTGTGGTAAATTATTTCATCTTGGCGCTAGTGATAGACTGAAGAGAGTAAATCAAACATTTCAATTGACGTTTTATTTAACGAAAACAAATATTACAAGAAAAAATTCATTTACAGTTACAATTAATAGAATAAATAGGAAACTAGCTAAACAAAATACTGAGTAAAATAAATAAGAATAAATAAAAATAAATAAGTAATTACATACAAAATACAGAATTAAATCAAACAAAATAACTTTGGATAAATACTGCAAACAATCTCCCATTTAGGGATGTACAGGTTGCAGGTGTGTGGGCTGGGTGACTCTAATTATAATAAGCTCTGCTTTTGATGTCTAAGAGGTTTAACTTTTGTAGATTTTGCTTAAAGATGTTAAGTGAGGGAGCCTCTCTCACAGATGCTGGGAGAAGGTTCCACTCTGCTGTAGTTCTAGGCAGGAATGAGTATTTGTGACAGTCTTTGTTTACGGGCTTTCGTATGAAGGATACTGATTTCGTTGTGCGAGTCTGTACTCCAGTCATTGTTCTTTGAATATTATGAAGATGGTCAGAATTTATTGCAGCTTTATGATGAATTGATTTGTACAGTAAGGAGAGGCGTGAGATCATTCTGCGTTCCTCGAGAGGTCTCCAGCCTAGTGTTGAGATAATTGAGGAAACACTATAGGAGTATAGGCCTTTTCACACTATGTACCTCTTACACGTGTAGAAGTGTACACGGTTCCACTCCGTGTTGACTCTGAAGAATTTCAACACGGTTCAATTCCGGTATGATTTCACACTATCCGTTTTGGGGTTACACGTGTAACTATCCGACACGTGTAATTGCTCGATCATTTCACACTACGCTCGAGTCTACACTGGTCACAGCAGAAAGTCCCACACTGCATTGCGAGCAAAGGTCATTAGTTTGTTCGTTGTTTCATAACTACAATAATGCACACGGATCGAAAATCAACCCAGTGACTTTTCACACTACGCTTTCGCGGCGCTTTCAACACGTGTCGGCGGTCTCAACACGGATCGAAAGCTCTCAACCCACCTCATGAGCAGGGTTAGTTTCGACACGGATCGAGCATCTTACACGGATCGGCGCCGTGTTACATTTAACAATGTGAAAAGGTCAGTCAAGATTACACGTGTCGGACCCGTGTCCAACCCGGAGATTTTCTGTAGTGTGAAAAGGCCTTATCTGTCTTGGTGTAATTGTTCGTTACAAACCTTGCAGCTCTTCGCTGAACTGCTTCAAGTTGGGTTAAGTGTTTTTTGTGAAATGGGTCCCAGATTGTAGCGCAATACTCTAGGCGAGGGAGGACTAATGATTTGTAGGCTGCTTCTTTGACTCGTGGAGAACAGCTGTAGAGATTTCTACGGATGAGGCCTAATATCTGATTTCCCTTTGTTGCCGCTTTGCCAATGTGTTGTGCCCAAGTCAGTTTGCTAAATTTGTAAATTTTTCATAGTATATACATAATACATAGAGTATACATCGTATAAATCATAACTGTTTTGTTTAGCTAGTTTTCTATGTATTCTATTTTAGTTGTAACTGTTGAATTATTTCATGTAATATTTATTTTTGTTAAATTATATTAAACCAGTCTCAATAGCGTGAGATGCGTCACAAAATTACAGGGGGCGAGTTTGTCGGGGGGCGAGTTTGTCGGGGGGCGAGTTTGCCGAGGGGCGGGTTTGTCAGGGGGCGACTTTGTGAGGGGCGAGTTTGTTAGGGGGCGAGTTTGTAACTGCAGGGGGCGAGTTTGTAAGGGGCGAGATTGTAAGGGGCGAGATTGCCAGGGGGCGAGTTGACTGGCATGCGTTTCAGTGTATACAGAGACGGAGTCCATATTTGGGGCTAGGGTATACTCGTTACAGACCTCCACTCTACCGCTTTTCGGTTACAGTTTTATCGTAGGTGGCGTCTTTGTGATAAATTCCTACGACCTTCTTAAGTACACATACCAAGAGGGTTTTGATATTATGAGACAGGTGTTAAAGGTATAAGATTGGTAATTAAACAATTACCAAATGGTCAAATTTTAATGTAAAACTTACTTAGTTTAAAGCTGATGATGGTATTTATCTGAGGTGCTGCCATAATTTTCAAGTAATGTGTAACATTTCCAGTTCAAATTTGCATTAGAATGAATACACAAAATTTCCATGCATTTTCACCGTTTCGTTTCATGTACAACACAATGTAATAAGCTGAAACTTTCACGTGTTGTTTAACCCTAACCCCCTAGGCATTCTGGCGGCTAGGAACCTTAATTAACCCTAACCCCCTATAGGTATTCTGCCTAGGAACCTTAATTAACCCTAACCCCCTAGGTATTCTGGCTAGGAAGCTTCCTGAATCCTCCAAAATCCATAAGTTCACTTTTGGAAACATGCCCTTATCTTCACAACGCACCATTCATTTTCGTCGATCTTTCATATTCAGCACTTACGGCCTGTACTTCTTGCCAGGTAGTAATTTTGCCCGATTTGAAGAGGTGAAAGTACCAGTTTCCAACAGCACTGAAATTTTCCACAAAAAAACTGCCACTTAGAGGATTTTGATGGATTTGGGGTGGTTAGGGTTAGCGGTTTGTGCGAACATGTCCAATGATGCACTTTCCCTAGCCCCGAAGTTGACTTTCGTTTAGTGTTCCAATGGAAGGAATATCAATACTGAATTGATGGAATTTGCAATTGTCAAAATATCCCTAGCGTTTGCCACAAAATACTAGTGCAGCGAGTTACCGGTTAGTTTGATAAACTGTTTAACCGAAACTTTACTTTCACGGACGGTTAACCGATTAACCGAAAGTCGACGGCCACACAAACTAGATATAGTCGGCAAATGGAACAATGTGTGTACACATTTTCAATCAAAAAGCATCAATAAACTTCCCACAATGATTGTTTAATAACCAATGTGGCCACACACACAAAAAAAAGTCCAGAACAACGAAATGGGCGGCATATTCTTCCAAAAGTGTTTTTAAATATTGGTTTAGGTTAGCCGGTTAGCAAATTTCGAAACGGTTAGTGCAGTTTCGGTCGATTAACAGGTAAATCGTCCCAGCTCTACAAATACTGACATTGACGTAATGCCCGAGAAAAATTTACTAGTAACCGGTACTCCCACACCATCGTAAACACGGGCGCGCTGGTTCCTGATTCCCAGTAGAAGAAAATTAATCCCGGTAAAAAAATGTGTCGTAAAAATGTTGTACATATCGGAATCGTGACGAGCGCTCTTGAAGTGATGAGATCAATGGCTGCTTTTAATTGTCGAGGAAAAACTGAAAATGCACTCATATTTTCTTTTTCAGAAAGAAAATGGGCATATTAATTTGTTGTGTTTTCTCTGAAATGAGAGCAAATCCCACAGAACAATTTCTTCAGAATTAGTACCCTCATCACCTTCACATTAATCAAGTCAGCTTTCAGATAATAAGTGGGTAATTTTGTAATAAGATAATTAATAATTACCAATGTTGTACCTTCTCTTTAAGATTATGACTGTCATTCACGATCATTAAAACAAATCCTTAGCAGAAACTGTTCAGCTTGATTGCATACAAGATAAGTTTAGCATCAAGCCATGACGTACCCCGCTCTAACTTTCGAGTAGATAAACGAGATTTTTATTATTTTTTAAATATTTTTTGGTGGGGGAGGAATATCGTTTTTGTATTGACATTGCAGACATGGAATTATAGCGATGATCACAATGAACAATTTTCTGTATTGTGCATGTTTGGGGATATGTCATATAAACAATGCCAACAAAGTGATTCAGTTGAAATACAATCATTATCATCCGAGCTGAACACGGTTTTAGAATTAGATTACGGTAAATAGACTAGCACAATTTCGAAAAAAAAATATTGAAAAAAGGGGAACAAAGTTATTTGAAGCAAATCGTAGTAACATTGGCGTCTGCAACGGAAACCCCCAAATCATTCGTTAACAAACGAAAAACCCAAAATTGCATTTGAGGACTGGGGTTTCTATGTAATGTCTTGAGACAATTTTTTTCCGTGACTGTAAGATGTGACGTAATTTTGTCAACCTCTTGCATTAACCCTCCTATGGTTTGACCTTTCAAAACCTTTCAAAATCTGCTTACTGGCAAAATGGCTATCAATAATGTATGAACCCTTTAAAACCCTCCAGAATTTGTTGCTACTGAACTACCACACCTTTCAATACCCTTTGAAAGGTATTGAAACATTTCAACACCAGTTTGTTCAGAGAGTTGTTTCACCTTTCGAAACCTTTCATAGGTCCCTTTTGTCAGACAGTTTTCTCACCTTTCAAAACCCTTCAGTACAGCAAACTTGAAAGGTTTTGAAAGGTCTCACAATTCTATGGCAAACTGCACTGTACATAGGAGGGTTAATGTCCAATGAGCGGTGTCCAATGAGTGTTCCGGAAGCGTGATTCACAAAATGGCGGATTTTGATTGGTTACAATTTGCTGACGTCACACGTCGTGACGATTATCATTGGCCACAGGAACAATATTTAATACTTGTCAAGTCTGTATCAGTGTTTTGTGTCATTATGATAAATAATTATATATTATAACCGTAACATGCAATGTAATAGAAAACCACTTTGGAAGAATAAAATCCAACGTGAAATCTACTACTTTAGTCGGTAGTCATTACAATTTGTCTGTTTTTACTATTGTGTTTGGGGCGATTTGACGAAAAAAATAAATAAATAAATAAATAAAAAAAATTAAAAAAAATTAATGGTAAAAAAAAATAGATTTAAATGTTGAATTGCTATTTTGGGGGGTTAAAGAAGTTATAAGCTTTCATTTGAGACATTGACTGAAAAAATCAGTCAAGGATTAGTACCAGTAAAATAACTTTAATATAATAAATTAATTTAACTATAATAAATTAATAAAATGATGGGTCACTGTTTTAATCCTCAGTTTGCACGAGGGCGTGTACAGTCTGCCTATTGGCCCGTGCGGCTGTCAATCAGAATCAAGCACGTTTTAAATATCGCATTTATACAGTTTCCGACATAAAAATTTCCAAATTTGTTCCCCTTTCCCCCATATTTTTTCTTTCAAAATTAATTCGCTGAATTTGTCATTTTGCTCAAGAGACCAAACATGGGCGACATATCCTTAAAATGTGACGGGCAAAATGAACATTTTCTCCTTGACGAAATCGTGTTTGACGTCAGGTTTGAGCAGCATCTCGCAAAAAAACCAAAGCGACAATTTTTTGAAAAGATCATGTGGTTAATTTCACTAATTACGTTCTCACCCACCTCTTTCCATATATCCTACCTTTTCCTAGAAGAGTTTTTCTACCGCTAGTTATACAGCTCTCTGTTACACATGGAAATTGTATAGTTCCTAGACAACATCCTTACAAAGGGAGGATGCAGATATATTTACGATGCTAAATAAATCCCACTTCTGCCACTATAATGTTAATACATTTAAATCTAGATATGATTTAATCCAACGCAACAGTTTCTACTGTCCGTCCACCAATTCCTGTAGTTGCGGCAGTCAAATTCCCCGTTTGATCCGTACGCGATGCTGTGAAGTCCGTAGGGCGTCGCCTTCTCTGCTGAAAGCACACTGGGAACGCCTTCTTAAAGTACCGCCTGTAATTCTCGCCCATAAATGCGTACACAAACGGATTGATGCTGGAGTTGGCGTAGGACAGTGTGTGGGCCGCCATCTTGAAAATATACGTCGCGTTAGTCTTGGGGAAGTACGGATCCAGCCGTAACCATAAATTGATGATGTACGTCGGCAACCAGCAGATGGCGAATACCAGCACCACCACCAGGACCATCCGGGTGACCTTGCGCTTCTGGCGGGCGTTGTTCTGGTGGGAGTTGTTATCCTCGCCTGGGGACACCCTTAACCAGAGCTTCCGGAGCATCAGGCTGTAGCAGACGGTGATGGTGAAGATGGGGATGATGTAGAGGAGGATGAAACTAAAGACCACGTAGCCAGGGAACATGATGGGGAACGGCCACATCTCAGAGCAGACCAACACGCCACCGACAGGAGGGATGATCAGGGATAGGTCAAAGTAGACGGCTACGGGAACGGAAACAAGCAGGGAACCTAACGGGGGACAAAAACAAATCGAAGAAAAAAGATTATTAGTGATTGTCCACTATTCAGTCAGGCCTATACAATGTGACTTTTTGGAGATTAACTTCAAACCTATCTGAACCTTGCATGTTTGTAAACAATGCTTGTTTGAAAGTACAATAAAAAAAAACAGTTACATTTTTGCATAGTCTCATTTCTGACATGGATTGATTTTACAAATAAAAGGCGCCAATGTTTTTCGTTACATTGATAGTTTTCTTGTAGAAAAATAGTTAACAGAGATGTTGCTATTTTGCATGACGTGGACCTAATGCCCGTGTGCGTGTTCTTCCACAGGTACGTGTAGATCCAAAACTGCGCCATGCATGGCGTCATCATCGTTTTTTGTGTTGCCTAGAACCAGAACATTACATAAAAGCACGCTTTGTGGTAAGTTTGTTTGAAAACGTGCCTTTTCACAGCCATCTTGAAAATCAATACTCCCTGACACTAAATAATTTATGGAATATAGATCGACTGGTATGTCCTGGCAGTAATGGTTACAATATTGTGAAGAAAATGTCTTACCAATCCAAATGCACGTGTTAACGATACACGCCATCCTGGTAGTCCGTGACTTGAGTGATTTGATGGGATGGACGATGGCTTGATACCGGTCCACGCTCATCGCCGTCAGCGTAAGACAAGTGCACTGCCCGGTCACCTGGTGACAAGGGAACAATGAAATTGTCACCTCTGGACATTTCATCTCAAGAATAATATTAAAGGGAAGGTACACCATTAGTATTTGTAGACCTACACTCATTAGTTTCAACTCTCTAGTTTTCAAGAATGTTTTTTTGTATCACGGTATTCAACATTGTTAGTGTACTGAAATACCAAGGAATTTACCATGGTAGTATTCCGTAGTAAACCATGATGAAAGTAAGCATGCACATTTACACGGATATTGGTATCATGGTTTAGCATGGTAATTTTTCATGGAACAACCATAGTAGTGCCCAAAATACCTATAAGGCCAAGTAAAAAAAATACCAGTTGATCGTCCCCGCCCGCATCTTGTTTTGAGGCCGCATCATTTTTGTTATTATTATTTTTTATTTTTTATACTTGTCCACAAAAAGAGTAAATTTTTCATGTATTTTTACTTGGGTTTAACAAAATACATCAAACATATGTAACGCTTACTCACTACTCATTACAATTTTGCTATTTTACGATGGAACACTTTCCATCAAAGATAGGCATCCCGTTCGTACATTGTACATATACATATCCCGATTGAATAATTGTATGTATTTTTAGTTAATTTGTTTATTCTAATTAGTCGATTGATTAATTGGGGGCGCTAATAGATTATATCTGTGAAGGGAAAAAAATACAATTTTGCCATTTTACGATGGAACACTTCTCGTCAAAGACAGGCATGCCGTTCGTACATTGTACATATGGAGATCCCAATTGGCTAATTGTATGCATTTTTAATAAGTTCAGCCGGGCTAATTAGTGGATCAGTTATTTGGGGGCGCTAAAAAGATTACAGCCAGAGATGTGATGAACAATCGTCATTGTGCATTTTACTATGATACTGTACGTTAACATTCAATGACGGATATTGACGGCCTTTGGTGGTAATTGAAATTCTGTGCCAGCACCAAATTTCGTGTTAGCACCAAATTCGGTGCTGACCTCAGCCTGGTACACGCAATACCGTGGCACATCACACCCACTACCGTGGCACACACAGTCACGCACCGTAATTGTGGGGACATTTACATGCTGTGAGACACAGTTGTGGGGATAAAAAATGACCGAAAATGTTGTGGGGACATGAAAATGTCCCCACAGATACGGCGGTCTTGCCGTCCCTTTTGTTATCTGTCCCCACAACCCTGCCAGTGCTCGTACACACGGACCCGCTACCGTCGCACACACGGACCCGCTACCGTGGCACACACGGACCCGCTACCGTGGCACACACGGACCCGCTACCGTGGCACACACGCTACCGTGGCACACCAGCTACCGTGGCGCACACACTACCATTATCACATACATCATCATGACACACACTACCAAGGCACATACTCTTTACTGTAATAAAAACAAGATCCATGGCCCAATATATCAGTAATCCTGTTTTTCCACGCTGCTTCAGGGCATCTTCTTGATCCACAATCAAGTATAAAGACATATAATGACCTTTTACCGAAACTGTAATCGGGGTTTACAGCCCTGAAAAGGTTCTAAATTTTACCGCCGATGTTGATCAGCAAGCACATCAACCGGAATCTCACGGCTATAAACCACGGTCTAACGACGGACGGGGGAAGCATAAAACGCAAGATCACTGGCTGTAGAAAAGGCTAATGAGTCCGCGGCCCGCAGTCGTTAATTCTCATTCGGAGAAACGCAAGATCAGAACGACGGGCAAGAGGATTTGAAAGCAATCAATCTCTCCAGTCCGGGTCCCCGGGGGATGAATACTATACGTGCTATCGTGGCATTTTTACTCATGCAATATACGTCCACGTCGTCAGAATGTTGACTTTTATTAACTTCCGCGTGAATAATGGGTTCACCCGACTTTGTACAGTTCATGGTTTATTAAAGATATAAAGCCAACGAATTTTGAAAGATGTCATTGTTAAACGACAAAAAATAAAATTATGAAATTCGGATGTCGGAAATTTTTAGATAAAAGCAATGTTTCAAACTCGCTTGATTCTGATTGACAGCCGCGCTGGCCAATCGCAAGACTGCCCACGCCCTCAACCCGGTTACATAAACAATCGTAATTGTGTGGTTACGTGCAAGCTGAGGATTTAAAACAGTGGGCCTGCCCAGCGTTTTATTAATTTGAGTTTTTAATTTACTCGTACAGTCCTTGTTCGTTCAATGTCTCAAATGAAAGCTTATATACACTCTTATAACTAAAGTGTTGAATCAACATTTTAAAGAGTTCGGTCAGTGACAACTAATAATAATAATAATAATAATGTGTGGACTTATATAGCGCACGTATCCACCAACTGAGTGGTGCTCAAGGCGCATTATATCATTACCCCTGCTCATAAGGCTCATAAATCATTCCTGAAACCATCTCAGCTCCCTGGGGAGTATACAGCTCAATTGCTGCCATTACAGCGCATATAGGGCTAATCAACCAATGCCCTCACAGGTACCCATTTAACCCCTGGGTGGAGAGAACAATTATGGTTAAGTGTCTTGCTCAAGGACACAAGTGTCACGGCCGGGATTCGAACCCACATTCTGCTGCTAATACCAGAACTTGAGTCCGGTAAGGTAGACCGCTCGGCCACGACACTCCCTGTTTATAAAGTTGGATTTAACTTTTAAAAGTGTTGAATTAACATTAATAATGTTAGACTTAACTTGACTCCGTGTTAATTCAACACTTTCTTTGAGTTGAATTTAACGTTATTAAGTGTTGTCACTCACCGAACTCTTAAAAGGTTGATTCAACAATTTAGTTTTAGGAGTGTAACCCCAGAAAAATAGCAATTCAACATTTAAATCTATTTCTTACCGTCCAATTGGCTCAAACACGGGCGATACATCTTTTAAAGTAAGGTACATGAATTAGTAAATTAATAACAACATTTTCAAAATGATAATGCGAAACGTACTTGGACTAAAGCTATAATGATGGTTTCGATGGTGCTCTCCTGGGGACGGATCCTGAGTCTCGAAAGGGGGAGGAGGAGCAGACGGCAGAAAGGGGGAACATTGTCAAAAAAGGGGAACATTGTCAGAAAGGGGGAACATTGTCAAAAAAGGGGGAACGTTATCAAAAAGGGGAACATTGTCAAAAAAGGGGAAACGTTGTCAAAAAAGGGGAACATTGTCAAAAAAGGGGAACATTGTCAAAAAAGGGGAATGTTGTCAAAAAAGGGGAACATTGTCAAAAAAGGGGAACGTTGTCAAAAAAAGGGGAACATTGTCAAAAAAGGGGAACATTGTCAAAAAAGGGGAACATTGTCTAAAAAGGGGAACATTGTCTAAAAAGGGAACATTGTCAAAAAAGGGGAACATTGTCAAAAAAAGGGGGAACATTGTCAAAAAAAGGGGAACATTGTCAAAAAAGGGGATGTTGTCAAAAAAGGCGGTAACAAATGGTACTTTGCCATCCCCTGAATCTGCCAATGGTGCTGTCACTTTTAAGAAAAGGGAAATAATTTCCATTGCCAATTTAGACCGATTTTGAAGCCGAGCGATGACCAGAAACCGGGACTTTTTTGGCCTTAGGGAAGAGTACTCTTTCTTAGAGGGAATGGTGGAGGAGACGAGAAGAGGAAGGCAAAATAAGCAATGGTTTGACAACATAGACCGGAATGAGTTTGGTTACAGGCTAAGGGTTTTTAGTAAGAACAGGACAGGGGCCAACTTCATCGAGCTGCTTAGTAGAGAATTTTGCTAAGCATTATACAAACAGACTACCAGCCAAAATGGTTTGTGTCAAAACGTGTACATGTTTCGCACATTAAACGCAAAATGCCAAGGCTGGCATCAAGCAAGCATCTCTTTCTTAAATTCCACATGTGAGAATGAATACAATCATACTGAAATAAATAATGATTGTTCACATTATCTCGTTGTCTCGTTATAGCGACACAAAATCATTTACTGAAACTTTCACAGGTTGGTTCTGATAACAGTATTTTGATATAATATACAGTGGTGGAGTCACATAGCAAGCGCCCTTGTTTACAGGTTTCCTGGGCACCTTTGAAAAACAAACAGTGTTTCACTGAAAGGTCTTTCCAGGTTAAATAAGAAATAAATAAAAAGAGAGTGCTACCATACCATTGTGAATTAAAGTAGTTTTGACAACGTTACCAATGTTGTATGCATTACCCTTTAATAAGATGCGTGTTGATCACAGTTCGGCTGAACGCTGGACACCCAGTGTTTTTGCCCGGAAACGAAATCCCCATGGATATTTATAGTACATCAAGCGTTCCAGTTTTGATAAAACATTATGTTACGTTTTATTTATGGCACACTCTTATTCTGTCTGGGGTGTTTTATTTTGACATTTTCTTTGGAAAGAATAATCATCGTCTTGAATGTGAGATAGTGATTTGAAACGTCCAACTTGTCAGCTTTTATTTGGAATTCTTCATTTTATTTTTAAGTAGGGCCTCTGTATACATTATATAAACATATATATCTCACAAACGATTTCAAATAGGCTATATAAATGAGAAAGAAATTCCAACATGAGTGTAACATTACAGAACGCAGCTTAATCAAGGCTATATAATGGTGATGATCTTTTCCTTTAAAGACGCAATCGTGTTCGTAAGTGTGACGTAGTTTCAACCTAAACCACGCCCACTTCACACATGCTGCTGGCACCAACGATCATCAGAAGACCATTGGAAATGCATTGACCACCCTTTTCTTTAAGGATTTACGCAAGAAATTAGAAAGCTCTGGGCTCGATTTCACAAAGCACTAACTTCATCTTAAGATGAGTTGTTAGTATTACCATAGTGATTTGTAATGTGACATCACACTTTGCTAAGCAATTAAGATTGATACACAGTTAAGATTAATCTTAGCTCTTTGTGAAATCGGCCCCAGGACTAACATTTACCGTAACACATACGGCGTTTGTGTTGTAAACAACTCAAAAACTTTATTAATAAAGAAAATTTCTGCCTCAAAAATCGCTTTAAAACATTAAAATCAAGGAATTTAAGTTAACAACGGCGCGGTATACCAGCTTTGGAACTTGTCCTCTTTCGGCTGCTCCCGTTAGGGGTCGCCACAGCGGATCATGATCCGCATATTTGATTTGTCACAGGTTTTACGCCGGATGCCCTTCCTGACGCAACCCTCCCATTTATCCGGGCTTGGGACCGGCACTAAGCATGCATTGGCTTGTACATCCCCAGTGGCTGGGTTCAATTCGGCCCTAGCAGCAATTATGGTAAAGTGTCTTGCTCAAGGACACAAGCACCATGGTCGCGGCAAGGATTCGAACCCACAAACACTCTGACGACTCAGCCATCAGAACACAAATCCGATGCACTAAACCGCTCGACCATGGCACCCCACACCAGCTTTGGAACTATATAGCGAAAATAATGCGCGTACAACCAATGAGCGCGCGTATTACGTATGTACTTACGAACAGGATACGTCCGGGCACAAGCCTTTCTCGCACCGTACTGGTAAAGCCAGGATTGGACACCATGCATGCACGTCAACGTGATTTTTTTTTATCAGATCAGAGCGTGGGTGTTTACGTTTGTAAATATCTGTACTCCTGTGGTCCAGGGGCGAGTCCTTTCAGGGCAATAGCCAAAGCGGGGTTGGGGTTGGTGTGACGCCCACAGTATTTTTTTCCGTCGTAATTTAGAGCCTCAGCTCAGTCAGGAAATCATAACTACCCCGCCCACCTCGTTTGGCGATTTTGAAGGGGTTAAATATTGTGTGATTTAAGCGATTTTTGGAATCCAAAATAGGGTTCAGAGTAAGGAATACCACCCCCACATACACAAACCAGCACAATAATTCCGACCAGTAAAGGGGTTCTTTCGCAGTATTGCATGCTCTTATCCCTTGTAGATTACCATAATGTGCCAATCAGTACAGAGGCGCGTCTAGGAAATTCAAAACACTGGCTGTGGCGTATTCTCACCGTGCGTGAGCTGTTGAGGGCACATACTGTTAGACCACTGTGGGCGAAAGAGCAGCGATAGCGCGTTGCGTTTAGCGTATTTTGCAGTTTGATGTGCGGAATACTTCCAGCAATCATTGGCTAGCAGAAGTACACGCGCGCTTAGTACAATAACATACGCAAAAGTGGCTATCATCAAGACACTGGGTGCAAATTCACCGCTAGAGGGCTACGATGTGCACTGAGCGGATAGCGTGTAGCCCCCCCCCCCCCCCCCACAAAAACAAAAACAACGACAACGACAACAAACAAACAAACAATGGTCAGAGTCTCGCAGGCCGCGCCCGCCCACTCACAATGTTTGGTCTCATATTAATTGGGTTTATATAATAACATTCAGGTTGCCGTTCGGCAAGTTTGCGTCAATTCGAAATAACAACCAATATTATACCTTTCCTTTAAAAGTAAATAACCGTAAACTAAATAACCGAACATTGTAGAATTTGCTTACCCTAACCTTCCCAAATCCTCTTTGCTGTGAAGGATTTTGAAGGATTGAGGTTACATGATACATGCTCTTTGCTAAAGTGAAGGATTTTGGAGGATTGAGGTTATTAGGCATAGTTGCCTTTCCATGGTACATGTACACCCGTGTTTGTTGTAGTGATTGCAAGGTCAGTGCTTGGGTCATTGGACACTGTTCATTGCTCCATGCATGCAGGGAGGGTCCCTGGCAATGTATCACAGATTAGAAACACATGTGTGCATGTCATGTGTTTGCTTTACTACTGAATGACTTTGGAGGATTCAGGTTATGTGTAAGTAAGCAAGTGGGCCTTGGGAGTTAGGGTATGATTTACCTGCATCATGTAGAAAACGAACTTGCACATGAACCTGCCGAACAGCCAGTTGGACGAGACGAAGAGCGTGGCAGTGAACGGAGCGCAGCACAGCAGGAACGAGATGTCCGTCACGGCCAGATTCACGATGTAGAAGTTAGTCACGGTCTTCATGTGACCGTGGCGCACGATCACGTAGATCACCAGAGAGTTGCCCACCACGCCGCACACCGTGATCAGCCCGAAGATGACCGGGATGAGCCAGGCCGCCTGGCCGGCCGTGGCTTGCGGCGCGGCCCCGGTGGCCATCAGCGCGGGGACGGTGTGTGACTCTTCCGTGAAAACGGGGTCCGTGATCACGTCCTCATTATCACTGTAGAAAGTCAAATTCTTGAAGAATTCGATGATTTCGGTGGATGGTGCATGCATGGTTGCCATAGTAACTGAAACTCCCCTATGCAATTTCAAATATAACAGGACGTGTCTACAAATTCAAATTTGATTTGTTCTGAATGCTGTGAAAAATGTACAAACAGAAAACTGAAGAAGCTGAGCAGACGATCACTGAGAATAATTTTCAGTGCCTCGCTCCTCTCGCTCGTCTTATTGAGAATCTTCCCAAATGCAAGACTATGTCTCCTGTCTCCTCTTTCTGTCCTCCTAATCTACCAATGCAGTAACTTCTTCACTTCTCACTCCAACGTGAGCACTCAGTTTATCTCAAGATCTCCATGAGAATGCCACAGGGTTAGCAGACAACTCCAGTGCGTCTTATTTGAGAATTCTGCGAAGCGCGCGGGAAATTGCACGAGATTTATAGACCACCTCGCCGGTCATCGATGTCAACCCATCACGTAGCCGGCTCGAATTTCCCCCGGCCCGTTAAAACCATTGCAATCAAACGTGTGTACTCCCGCCATTTGGGAATATTAAAAAACTGCACATCAAACAAACTGAGAATAGTTGTGCTGATTATGTTGTTCTTCTGGTATATAAGACTGGCCCCAGTCCGTCATAATCTGCGTCATTTGCCACCCTCGATCCTCTCCGTCACTATAGTAACGGAACCACTCTCTCATCCCGTTCAAGATGGCCGGCCGTGCAAAATCATGCGCTCTCGCTTTATGCACACAAATAAGGCAAACTTTTCTTTGACTCGCTTAAATCTTCCAAATTGCAATTACCTCATGCCATATGCCTATGGCAAGTCTACCTTAAATTCATCATTTTATTTTGTCATGGTGACAAGAGAAGGGAAATATCAAAATAAACAAAAGCCAGACAAATCTACACATTAAATAAACAGACAAAAACAGGCCAACAAATCCGACACATGCTGCTGTTGTTTAATAAGAGGAATAACGTATTCTTAGAATGTGTGGTATGGCAGAATTATAATATTTGACAAAGCAATTTTCATTTTAAAGGGACGATCAGAGAAGACCAACAGGGCACGGAATCGGCATCCTAGCTTTAGTAATTGAAATTTACTGGCTCATTTATGCAGCAACAATGGTAATTTATTGGGGGGGGGGGGGTGTGACACCCTCAATAATTTTTCACAGTCGGCATTTAGAGCCTCAGTCGGCAAATGAAGCATGAAAGGTAACTAGAAACAAGGGTTGGTCAAACCTGGAGCTATGGGTTCGCCGACTGGAAATTTTATTGTGTTTCTAAGCGCTGAATATTTGCCGAGTTGTTTGTTATCAGTTATTTCTTACTTTGTAATACATTGTATTTTACTCACAGAGAACAAAGCTGCGGTTTCGGGTGGCGGTTCGTCATGTCTTTGTGGAGATTTTTGTGGAGATTTTTAGGGTAATGTCAGTTGGCAAACTGGCTTCTAGATGAAGCCGTAGCGTAATGCGAAGACGCTAGGTTCTCGTCCAAGAGACCCTGGTTCGAACCCTGCTGGTTGTATTATTTTGTGGAGTGCCATGGTCGAGCGGTTTAGTGCATCGGATTTGTGTTCTGATGGCCGAGTCGCCAGAATGTGGGTTCAAATCCCAACCGCGACCATGGTGCTTGTGTCCTTGAGCAAGACACTTTACCATAATTGCCTCTCTCCACCCAGGGGGAAAATGGGTACCTGTGAGGGCAGAGTTGGTTGTTGTGTTTGATTAGCCCTATGTGCGCTGTAATGGCAGCAATTGAGCTGTATACTCCCCAGGGAGCTGAGATGGTTTGAGGAATGATTTATGAGCCTGATGAGCACGGGTAATAATATAATGCGCCTTGAGCACCAGTTTGGTGGATACGTGCGCTATGTAAGTCCACATTATTATTATCATTATTATTCAACACCCCAGAGAAAATGCCTTCGCTACGCCCCTGGTCTCAATTAAAAACGCCGCCAAATACATCCAGATCGTTCATGAATATTCCATATACATGTACTTTTGAGAAAACAGATGACTGTTTTCTAGATTCCTTCTTACAACACAGAATTTCATAGCAATAGGAAGTAATTTACCAAATTGATAACTTGATAAGTCCGCATGGTGACAGAATTTCCGACAGTAGATTTGTAATCGATATCCTTTTCTTGATCACAGACATTACGTGGACACACGAAGCAGCGTAAGAAATGAAAAAGCGTTTTTGGAATTTTAATATCTAGGGACTAGTGTTCGTGTTTTCATCATTGGAGGGTGGGTGGAGGGAATTCCCAAAAAGTTTTTTTTTTAATATTCTTTTTTAAATCCGTCCAAAGAAAATAGAAGTAAATTAGAGCTTTTACCAAAATTTTACAAAACGATGCAAACAAATGATGTGACATAAGGCATGATGCTTTTTATGTTTTTGTTTGTTTTTGTTTTTTGTTTTTGTTGGTCCATTCCGTTCTGTTCCGTTCCGTTCCGTTCCGTTCCGTTCCGTTCATTAATTTATTTTACGCAATTTATTTTGAGAGATGTGTAATTATGAAACATTTATTTCATCAAGTCAAATTGCAATGTTCTGATGAACAATTTTTTACGGATATTGCCGTCAAAATAGCGAAACACACAGCATCTGTAACCTAAATAACAGGCCTACGAAACAGTTACTGCTACACGAATAATATTTTGCCCTTATTGGAAATAAGCAAATCGCATTTTTCAAGTACAATTTCGCGGTTTTGAAATAAGTCGTTTTTAATAAATAATTTTTCAGTTTTTCCCCTAAAAAGGAGGCAAACTAAATAAGGGGTGGCAATTGGCACCCCTTACAAACCTCCTTAATAACAGAATAGAGTTAAACACATAACACATACTATTATTTATAAAAGCAGTCTTTAAAGATCATGTATGGGGTGGTAATTGCCTATAAACCTCCTTAATAACAGAATAGAGTTAAATTTGGTTGCTCCATAAATAAAACATTGGTTTTTCAAGATTGAAATGAATGTTTGTTGGCGTACAGGAGTCTTGTGGATGGTAGATGGAATTGAAATTTATCTTAGAATCGTTACTTCTAATAAGGACAAAATGTTTCCAATTGCGTTTGTTTTAAACAGTGAAAAAATAACCATTTAACAATACCGCAAATAACATCCATGATTATTGTATCCCTTGAGACAACACAGTGACTGTTTTCCAGATTCCTTGTTCTCAGAGCCTGTCCTACGTCAACGGTCATATTGAACAGGGAGCAGTTTACAAAATTGATAACTTTTTAAGTTCATCCAGTGCCAGGATTTTCGACAGAAGATTTGTAACTGATACCCTTTTTTTTGTGATCACAGACTAAACATGGATAAACAAAGCTGCAAGATAATTGAAACAGATGAAGATGTTTTTGGAATTTGTTCAGGGACATTTCTAGTTATTGTCCTGAATTAATTGGCGGATGGGTGCGTGGAACGAGAAGGGAACGAATCGCCAAAAGGATTTTAAAATATCATTATCATATTTTGTTTTGCATATTTTAAAAACGTTTTTTGAACGTACGACCCACAAACAAATATAGTAAATAAGAGTAGAAAGTGGTAAGTAAAAACAAAATAGTGGTAGGACAAAATGAATTTTCGTTATTTTACAAGAAATGTTTTTTTTTAATCTGAACATTTGGAAAATTTGTAGAAAAGAACACTTAGACTAGTTTTAACAAAACCAAAACTATTTTAATAAAAGAGTACTGAAATTAACTTATTTTAGGTTATGTCATAAACTTGCCCCGATATAAATTAAGTAATTAGGCAGTTATTTCGTGTTAAACCCTGCTTCTGACAATGATTATTTTGTAAAATATTTGCATTTTCTTGTATTTGTAATTTTAAAAAATTAATTAATTAATTTATTTTTACTTTAAAGGGGCAGTATCGTTACGATCAGAGTAGACTTTCGACAGGGCATAGAATCAATGTCCTAGTTTAAGATTAACACATTGACTGAAAATTACTGGCTCATTTATGCAGCAGCAAAGGTAATATGACTTTATCATGTGGGGATATATGGCAGTCACTGTGTTAATCTAAAACTAGCTTTCCGATTCCATGCCCTGTTGATCATGACGATACTGTCCCTTTAAGAAAAAAGAATAAATGTTCCTAGTTAAAAACTAAACTGACGTCAAACCGCAGTAGAATAGCGAAATACACAGGCGATATATCTTTTTAACCAGTGTTACATAACACCCAAGTAGATCCTTGTCATTTGATTGGAGGATTGTAGGTCACGTGGCATTCATTAATCAAACCATTACATGGCCTACGTCATAAACCGACGGTGCATTTTGGTTCCATTCACCGTGCATTTTTGTTCCATCCCATTTGATCTATTGCACGCTAGACCACATCATGCGTTATATACACAGCAGTATACAAATATAACATGGTTTGAGGGTGGACAGTCGATATTAGCTCCCCAAGGTATTGGAAGTTGGCAAACTAGTTCCCGAGGCGAAGCCGAGGGAACTAGTTTGTCAACTTCCAATACCGAGGGGAGCTAATATCGACTGTCCACCCGAAATAAACCATGTTATATTTGTTTTACTATACCTCATACATATTCAGTTGTATTACAATAATAAGGAGCATCATTGTCATTGAGCTCGGGAAAACGCGAATTGACATTTACGTGTGCCGCCATCTTTTCATGTACTATGTAGCTAGGGCGATGTTCGCGCGTGCGTACTACACCCGTGCGACTGTTCCCCGATATTGCTTCGTAAAGCGCATGCGTAGTAGTTTAACGCATATGCGTTAAACTACTACGCATGCGTATTTACCCTGTGCGTGATACTCGCGGGCGCTTGGTAAACAGCCAAAATAGCATCTGGCACGTGACGGTGAATGGACCAGTGAGAATTCGGATCTCGATCATGAATATGTATGTGGTATAGTAATACAAAATGCCCTCTTTTGACAAGACACAACCATTCGAGCAAACCGTGCGTCATAAGCCGAAAAATAAAGTAGTGGATGTCCAGAATACAATCTTGTACATTTTGTTTATTCTTATAGTTTTATCCTCCAATCAAATGACAAAGATCTACTTGGATGTCATATATAATAAAAAATGAATGTTTTGCATTCGTGCAACGGAGAGAATATTTTCATTCGTTGAAAGATGGAATGTTCCATTCAGCTCATGCAAATATTCTCACCATTGCACTCATAAACATTCATTATTTGTATACCGTACGTTAACATGTTTAGCTCCTTGAAGGATTGTGTTCAATATCACTATAAGTATGCCGCCACACCATCGGAACCAGCCTATGTTCAAAAGTATGGCTCGTTCTGACATACTAATCCCATAGACTTGTGTATATAGCAGGAAGACAAGACTAATGCCCGTTCGAAATTAGGCCGCTTGAATCAAAAAATAATAAATATTAAGAAATACCGACGACAGATAATGATTGACCGGCCGTCAAACTGCACATGACTGTGAGCAACGTGACGTGCGGGGCTGCGGGCCGCATCGCACGGCAAATCAGCCACAGTGATATACGATATGTACTAATCACCCACGAAAACACGCCGATAGGAAAACGGTTATTTACATTGGCGAAGTCCTGTTGCCGTTTCTGTTAACCTATACGGTGAAGTTATAAATAACAAGCTTGGGATGTTCGATTGATTGATTGAACGAGGTATACGATTAAAGGTACACTCCCACCCTTAAAGGGACAACATATCGTCAAGATCAGGGGGCAACAACAGGGCATGGAACCGGTGCCGTAGTTTAAGATGAACACATGCCAGTGACTGAAGATTACTGGCTCATTTATGCAGCAGCAACGGTGTTTATGACCTTATCATGTGGGTTATTATTTTCAGTCACTGAGTTAATATCTAAAACTAGCACTCCGATTCCATGCCCTGTTGATCGTGACGATACTGTCCCTTTAAAAGCCAGTACACACTTTTGGTAAAATTATTGTCTCTAAAAATAATATTTCATTATTTAATTATTTCGAAAAGTATTTCACATAAAGGTTTCAATACACTTTACATAATACCCCCGGTGATTGGACCAATATCATTCATGTAATCTTCCTCAGCTCAGCCCGATATACTGAAGTGCTTCAGATGTTTTTTTCAAACACAATATCAACCTAGCCTGTACCCTCCCAAGTACCCATTTATACTCCTGGGTGAAGAGAAGCAATGTACAGTAAAGTGTCTTGCTCAATGACACAAGGATGGTCGCGGCCAGGATTCGAACCAACCCGGCTCCCCATTCTGACGGCTCAACCATCATCAGAACACAAGTCTGATGCACTAGTTCGCTCGGCCAAGGGCAAAGGCAGCCTATAGTCGCACCGTGAATGAGCTGTTGTACGACTGGGCCCCTGTCTATATCCTATCAAGGATTATAGACAGGGGACGTCATGTGAGCGTTGTGCGTACACTTTAGCGCGTATGTTATGGTAATTCACGCGCCTCTACCTCAAAGCGTGACGTCAGATCTTCGGGCTATAGAGCTGTTGAGGGAGCATGTTAGATCACAGTGGGCGAAAGGGCAGCGATAGTGCGTCGCGTTTGGCGTATTTTGCAGTTGATGTACGTACGCGCAGAATATCTCAAGCGATCATTGGCTGTACTTCTGTACACGCACGTGCAGTACCATAACATACACACATAAAGTGTACGCACAACGCTCACATGACGCAAAAGTGGCTATCATCAAGACACTGGGTGCAAATTCACCGCTAGAGGGCTACGATGTGCGCTGAGCGAATAGGCTTATACTAAGGGAATAACAGTTTGTCGTGTGGTCTTTACCGCAGGTTAATGACCGGTTTTGGGCGTAGTCACGGCCGATAAGGACCGAGCCGAAGGCATTCATAAATGCCCGTACCGATTTCGTTTTCAAAATGTAAACAAACTGTAAGTTTTGTTGAATTAAGCCAAAGGGTAATTAAATTCACGTTTTGGGGACACACGAAACACTTCTTCTTCTGTCGTATGTCCTTAGACTTGCAGCGCTGTCGAGGCGAGCCAGGCCAGTGTGTCGTCGTCCAGGCAGGTCGATCAGGCCGCATTCACCGTGCGGCGACCGGTGTTTTGAGTCAGGCGCGTGATGCTTCGTCACTCTGATTGGTTCAAATCCGCGTTGCGCGTCGTTCAAAACAGCTGGCAAACAGCTGGTACATACGCGCTGCTGATTTTGATAAGCCATGTCTTTTCCATCCGCTAATACACCCCCACGTGATTACGTTTTGTCCAATCAGATTGTCTAAACAGTCATGGGCATTTATAAATGTAGTATAAGAATCAATAAAATCAATAAAACCAACCTGTGAAAAGTATCGCCTTTTTTTCTTAGAGAAAATACTGAAAATGATAGCAACCAACAGAAAGAAAAAGGTTGATACTATCGTCAAATATACACCAAATAAAAGTTTAATGTAACTCTGTGCATTCATTACTGTTTTTCCAGTAGTGTAAAATGGCCTTCAAGATTCTATGTATCTCCCTATTTCATATTATTATATATCACACAATTATTGAGGTATTTCATATTGACTAGCAACGACTCGATCACACTGTGTCATAAAGTAACGTGTTCAATTACTCTTTAACAAATTTATTTATTTTGCCATTTTACGAAACAGCAAGGCGCCGCATTAGGCCAAAACAAATTTTTGTTGAGTTGCCCTCCAGTGAAAATATTTGAAGGGGTCGGTCGGGATTTTTTTTTTTTTCTTTTTTTTTTTTCCCCCTCCTTGACTGTCATTTTAAGATTGAAATGCATTGGAACTGAAACCACATACCATGTTTTTCATTTGTATACCTATCAGCAAGGAATTTTGCTTCAGAATAAAAGTATCCCAAGCATTTTTGTTGTACTTTTCGCTGTGATTGACACAGCAAATTCATCCATATTGCGTGCAATGCTCAACATGCAACATGTGAGTGGCCATTCGATTTGAAATCGTGTAGATTGAGTCGCAATCGTTGACACACGTACAGTGCGGGGAGCCAGTGCACAACGTGTGAGGGCCATTTGATTTGAAAACGTGTAGATTGAGTCGCAATCGTTGACATACAATGATACAAAACAGTGCGCGAAGCCAGTGGAAAACATGTGAGGGGGCCATTCGATTGGAAAACGTGTAGATTTGAGTCCACCATGTGAGGGCCGGGGCCATTCGATTTGAAAACATGTTGATTGAGTCTTGGGTACCGGTAAATTTACCGGTAAAAAAAGTGGAAAATTTCACAAATCAAACGTATTATGTTTTATACACAGAAAATTGGTAAGTTTCATTAATAAATAGGCCTATGAATGACGGGAAAAAAAAAAGAAAAAAAAACCCGACCCGAGATTTCAGCACTTTTGGGTCGGTCGGTGGAGGGCAACTCAACATCTTTTTTTTGTGGCCTGATGAGGAGATGAAAGAGAAATTGGGAGAAAAAATAACCACCACCATGGTCGCCTGTTTCATCACTAGAGGGCGGTATACACAGCTCTCGTCACGGCTTTTCTCTGCATTAATTATATGCTTCCTGAAATTGGACTTAACTTTTTGTTTTACTAGGTTTTACTGGATTTGTAAACGCTATTTTTAAATCAGACGAGTTGACCCAAATAACTGGTGCATTTTGCGGTATTGAACACCTTCCATTAACGGGAGGTTTTGTACGGTCGGCCGGCCCAGCCACGCTTAAACAGCAACGTAAGTTGTATCACAGGGAACCGCCAAAACTTGGATTTCTTTAGCGCGCCACGGTGCGTGTTAATCAATGGAAACACGGGACATACAGAAACAGTCGTTTGCCACGTTCAACGTTGTGCATTGACCATGCGGCCGGTCTGCACTAAGAAGATAGCCCAAAACATGGATGCACTTGATGTGCGAAACCCCCAGATGCTGTACAGACAGAGATTGACAATTTTCAAGGATCAAAGATTTTTGGCAAAAGATTTTTGACCATAAAGGAACAGGAAATTCGGATAGTGTGTGTGGGTCTGTGCGCGGTCGGCAGTATCTCTGCAAAAACGACATGAATGGATTGAACAAGGTAAGCATGTAGGAAACCAGCAAAATCGAAAGGTTTTTCAAGTGCACGTCTAATGGGGGTGTTTTGGGGTATAAACAATTCAAAACAGGGGTTTTGGAGACGAGAACGAATAATGACGTCATTATACGGTCCATGTGTACAAACTTATACAAGGTTGACCGTGCAGAGGGAATGTTTCCACTCGTAGTGAACCCACAGAATGGCTGTTTCTTTACGGGCAACTGTTGTACACACACTATGAGAGATATATGTGTAGAATAATGACCATGTTGTGCGTGTGCACATTCTGTACTGAAGCATGGAGGAAGGGAGCCCCTTTCTCTATGGTCGAAGTGATTGACGGTAAATGCGTTCAGCAGAGCCATCATAGTTCTGGTTTTTGTTATTGGAAGTTAGGACATGTAAAGAGAAAAATTATGGTGATTAACATGATTACAGTTGTGATTGTGGTTATATGGTATTCTTGACGATGGATAAGGTGGTGATGAAAATGGTGATGTTGGTGATAGGGATGGTGTTATTTATATTAATGATGAGGGTGGCGGGAAAGGGGATGGTGATAGTAAATGTGATTGTAATGGTGGAGTTGGGGCTGATGGTGAGGTGATGGTAAGGGTGTTAATGATGGTGGAGGTGGGATGGCCGTGAGGTGATAGTGAGGGTAATGGTGGAGGTGGGGCTGATGGTGAGGTGATATAGTGAGGTGATAGTGAGGGTAATGGTGGAGGTGGGGCTGATGGTGAGGTGATATAGTGAGGTGATAGTGAGGGTAATGGTGGAGGTGGGGCTGATGGTGAGGTGATATAGTGAGGTGATAGTGAGGGTAATGGTGGAGGTGGGGCTGATGGTGAGGGTGATAATGATGATAATGGTGGAGGTGGTGCTCATCGGATGGTGAGGTGCTAGTGAGGTTAACAGCGATGGTGATGTGTTAGTGGAGGTGGAGCTGATGATTAGGTGATAGTGAGGGTAATGGTGAAGCGAGGTAGGGCTGATGGTGAGGTAATGGTAAGGATGTTGGTGATGGGCTGATGGTGAGGTGACAGTGAGGTGATGGTGAGGGTGATAATGATGGTAATGTAAGGGGGTTTGGGTCCGGGACTCATATGTAGCGTGGGGGGGGGGGGGTCCAAAGCGTTGTCACTTGAGTTATGCACACAGGTTCTTTCTGATCTCTCCGCCAAATGTAGACGATTTATTTGCGACCTAACCTGCACAATTAATAATAATAATAATAATAATAATAATAATAATAATAATAATAATAATAATAATAATAATAATAATAATAATAATAATAATAATAATAATAATAATAATAATAATAATAATAATAATAATAATAATAATAATAATAATAATAATAATAATAATAATAATAATAATAATAATAATAATAATAATAATAATAATAATAATAATAATAATAATAATAATAATAATAATAATAATAATAATAATAATAATAATAATAATAATAAAGATTTGTAGCGCGCACATATCCACCCTGCTGGGCGCTCAAGGCGCGGAAACAAAGAAAAACATGAATACAAACAATCTACAATGATAGCATAGGAAAAAAGAAATATGTACTGAGATACATGTACCTACAATGCAATTACAAATATACATCATCTTTGAAGAATTGTGACATAAGATGAGTTTTAAGCAGCGACTTAAATCTAGTTATACTTTGCCAAGATTTGAGTTTAGTTGGAAGATGATTCCAGAGTCTCGGAGCCGCGACACAAAAAGACCTATCACCCCAGTTCCGTTTTGAAGTTGGTTCCTTTAGGAGTGACATGTTGCTGGAGCGCAAATTGCGTGATGGAGTGTAGACTTTAAGCAGTTCAGAAATATAAATTGGAGCAATACTATTAAAAGATTTGTGAACAATTAGCATAAGTTTAAAAACAATTCTCTGTGAAACAGGAAGCCAGTGCAGTTCTTTCAAGATTGGCGTGATATGGCATGACTTTCTGGACAAAGTTACAACACGAGCTGCTGTGTTTTGTATGTGCTGAAGACGAGATATTTGATTCTGCGGGAGACCGTAAAGGAGAGCATTCCCGTTATCGAGCATTCCCGTTATCGAGCCGTGATGTGACAAACGCATGTATAATTTGTTCAGCAGCACTTTTATTCAAGTATTTCCTTATTCGGCTAATATTTCTGATATGAAATGATGATATGCGAACAATGTTGGAGATATGAGGTTTTAAAGTCACTGTGGAGTCAAATATAACACCCAAATTACGTGCTTGTGATGAGGGGTTTATCTGCGAGTCACCAATTGTAATAAATGGAAGAGAAACTTTAGATAATTGCTGACGTGATCCAAATAGAACAAATTCTGTCATTCAATTTCAAGAAGTTTTGCCTCATCCAACTACGAATCTCTTGAATACATTTCTCCAGCGTTGTAATACACGAATTGATCTGATGAAGATTGTGCAGGCGATGAGGAATACAGAAAAATACATTAGAACCAGCAAATACAGTCATGTACACCAAGTTGTACAACATAATCCATCTTTGTGTTGCATAATTCCAGGTAAATCATTTGCCTTAAGAAAATACTGTTACTCTTTGCATCTATCAATTAAGGGTCATTAAACTTCTCCTTACGGGTACAACAATACTAACCTCTCAATATCAACATAAAATCTCAATAACACTAGGCTTAGTTACATGGGATGTATCAATGGCACAGCAGCACTGGGCAACGGGGATATGACACACAACATACGTCGTTGGGCCCAACTTCACTTAAAGATGGACTTCAACGAGAGCTCGTACACTAAATCGTCTCCTGAGTCTTGTTTATGTTGTGTTTAGTTATTATTTCATTATCAGTACGATGGTTTTATTCCCCGTTATTTTGTTTAATTTTGGTTGTAAAAAATAGCCCCCCTTCTTAGATTTCTGAGCGAGTGGTTTTTTCTCGCCGTTGGCTGCGCGCTTTCATGGTTCCCAGCAAAGGCCCATAGAAATGAACGGTGAAATACCAGCGGCCACGTAAACCAGCGTAAGTGTGACGTACTATCTGGGGCATAAGCAGCGAATGCCAGTCCTTGATTGTACGTCACAACTACGATATGAATTATTCATGAGTTCGGGCTTTTTGCGAAACACGACTTTTCTAGATAGTGAAATGCTGATCAAAATGAATTTTTTTTTACATTAAGAAATTACTTTATTTGAATTTTAATCATATAGAAGTAATCATTACACATTTCTTGTAAGCCTAACAGCATCAAAACACTGTAATATATTCCGTTGACGTCCTGCTTTAAACAATCTTCACACAGAAATACACACTCATCCCCCCGCTGTCCAGCAGAACCAATGCCACACATACACCCATGACAACAAAACATACACGTACATGTACCATGTACCGCAACACAGAGCCTACAACGCTAACCATCACGCGTGCGTTGCATTCCTAAAACTTCACGCCAAATCCGTGACCCACAACATTTTTCTAACTGTAAAAATTACACTTTTTGGTAATGGTGTTCCTATAAATCAACAACATCAAGTGGATCTATGGATATTTGCGGATACAATGAAAATAAGCATGGGTTTATATTATTGCATTATAATTATTAAAATAAAAGTTAAAAACTACGAAGAGAGTTTGGCATCCTCACCTGATGAAGATTGTGCAGGCGGTGAGGAGCGTGGGGTCAATGAACTTTAAAAGGGCGCCACCACGCATCAGAGAGTATAACAGTTAATTAAAACAATAACTAACGTTCCTATAAAAGAACAACTCCTCACAGTAATGGTGGAGGTGGGGCTCATCGGATGGTGAGGTGATAGTGAGGGTGTCACAGCGTTCCTAATTAATTGTTTGTCGTCCCGGTTTTGTTGTATCGTCCCGTTCATACGTGTAGCTATTGTCCGCACTTACCTTTCCGCGAGTTCGCTTTTTTACACTTACCTGTTAAGATAATCGTCTAGTCCAAAAGTTTTAGTCCAATCAGTGATGTTTATAGTTCCCGCGGACTTCCCGTTTTAGCCACTTAGCGTTAGTGCGTCTTTTTCAACGACGATGATCAATATTATAACAATGCTTGCTTTATTTTGTTAGCCATGGTTATTGTTCGATTAACGTTTTACTCTGTCAGGCGAGGCCCATTACGTCTCGGTAACAAAGCAATATTTTGTGTGTGTGTGTAAAGTGAGAGTGTGTGTAGAATACCAAATGATCTAAGAGAGAGAACATCGAAAACAAGAGTGAGCTTATCTTTTAGGACCGGTATAACTGTATATCAGCAAATTCAGTGATCTAAGTATCTGTAGATCAAGCTAGTATTAAACAGTAAGATTTGGCAAACAGGCCAAACTTATCACCATAAAATTGGTAGGCAAAAAAAACCATCGCCTTGCCGGTCCACATCATACATAGAAGCACTCTTCCTCGCCGTTAAAGACCAGCAACAATACAATAACCGTAAGTTTTAATGATTATGTGTAACATTAACTTTATTATAAAGAAATCTCCGTGTATAAGAATAGTGTAAAACAAACCAGCAATTTGGAAATGAAATAATGAAGTAGTCGTTGAAGAGAAACAAAAACTATTGTATAAACGTTGAAACTAAACATGAGTTGTTTTGAAGTGAAGGGTATTTAAATCTATGGAAATGTTGGTTCTGTTTACATAATTTGGAAAATAGATTTAGTAAAACGGTATTCGGTATTATACATTTATGTTATCCTAGATGGCCGATATGTTTGGATAGAAGCCCGCAGAGGCAGTATAGAGAGTCGAGAGTCGGCGGAAGAAGAATTTACGAGAGAAGGTGGACACTTGAGATCCAACCAAGAGATATGTATCCGAGAGATAACTTCTGCACACTTCAAAATATATGAGGACAGGTTATAGGCATAACCTACTATATTTAATTAAGCTCAAAGAAAACTAGAGATTAGGTCATAAAAGTAAACGTGTTGCTTTGAAATTTTGTTTTGTGTGATTGATTTATTGTTGATATAGGCCTACTCAGTCGTGGGAAATGAATTCCGTTATATCCGTTTAAGCACCTGGTTTTCTAGGGAATTTCCAAGTAAACTTATCTTGATAATTCAACACTATATTATACTCAACAACTTAATAAGGTCCAGCTTGGTTTAGCAAAATAATTATTTCATAATGTTGTACATAATGTAAATAATGAGAGTAATTATGAACACATAATTTACAGTAATATCACGAGTCACCTGGAAAAGTATTCCTTGCTTTGTGACAGACAACATGGATTCAGAAGCGGTAGATCCTGCGAAACTCAACTTGCTGGTTTGGTGAATGATTTGGCAGAGATCCTTGATAGTCGTGGCCGTGCTGATCTCTGCATAATGGATTTCAGCAAAGCTTTCGATATGGTCCCGCATCAACGCCTTTTTGCAAAAATAGATAATCTTGGCATAAGAGGCAATACCAAATCATGGATCGCAGGCTTCTTAACCAATCGTCAACAAAGAGTCATTATTGATGGACAGTCATCCTCAAGTTCACCGGTGATCTCCGGCGTGCCCCAGGGGACTGTTCTAGGCCCCTTGTTATTCTTGGTATATATCAACGATCTTCCTGACTGGGTGACATCAGATGTTAGGCTATTTGCAGATGACTTGATACTCTACAGACACATAAATTCCCCCAAGGACTGCGACATTCTACAAAAAGACATTAGCTCACTTTGTAACTGGGAGGCAACTTGGCAAATGAAATTTAATGTTTCAAAGTGTTTCATTTTGCATGTGACTCACAAGAAGAACTTCACCCCTCATCAGTATTATATGGGAAATTCTGTTATTCAAAAAGTTGAACATTATCCTTATTTGGGTGTGGAGTTGGCTGGAAATTTATCGTGGGCAAAACACATCAATCAAACTGTAAATAGAGCGAATAGTATTCTGGGATTGCTGAAAAGGAACCTGTGGAACTGTTCCACTCGCACCAAGGAGATTGCGTATAAAACACTGGTTAGACCAAGGCTGGAATACTGTAGCCCAATTTGGGACCCCTATCAAAAAGTTTACCAGGAAAGCTTAGAAAAAGTCCAGAGGAGGGCTGCTAGGTTTGTGACTAATGACTACAGACGCACTAGCAGTGTTACAGACATGCTTCATGATCTGAATTGGGAAACACTTAAAGACAGAAGGGAGAAAGCTCGCCTCACAACACTTTTCAAGGAGACCCACCAAATTACCCCATCAAATATAAGTCACCATCTTCTGAAAAATAACCCAATTAAGCCCGCAACTCGTCAATTGCACATGAACTGAATTATATTGTTATTCGGCCAAACAAAGACTGCTACCGTTATTCACTATACCCCCGGACTATCCCGACATGGAATGCTCTACCCTCCAGCACCAAAACAGCAACTGATGTTTCTGTGGCTTCTTTTAAGATCTTGATCAACGGCAGTGCAAAAAAAGATTTGACAGGTTAAACGCGATGCATGATGGTCTGCACGTTGATAGCCACTAGGCGTTTTGTGCAGTACAAGACAAGACAAGACAAGACAAGACAAGACAAGACAATTTAATATAATTTCGTTTTCAAGAAATATTTCTGGTGTTCGTTTTCCTTTTATTTATCTTTACCACTCGTATCCCAACACATTTAATATAAAGTTCAGAGTGGTGACAGAGGGTGACAGCGATGGTGATGGTGTTAGTGGAGGTGGAGCTGATGGTGAGGTAATAGTGAGGTGATATTGAGGGTGATAGTGATGGTGATGACGGTGGTGGTGATGACAATGCTTGTTAAATCCATCCATACTTTCTAAGAATCAAAACATATGTATAAAAACATGTGAAAGTTTTTTTCCATTGCGTCGTTAACGAGAAAATAGTAAAAAATACATTCAGATTATTTTCATTAATTTCAAAGTGGAATTTCTTTCTTCAGATGCACATTTTTTATTGGAAATTATTTTAATAATTTTACTTAAACGATCACACATGAGGACAGAAATATTTCAAGGGCTGTTTGATATTACCATCATCAACTTTACATGTTCATTCATTTTTTCGAGAATACCAATAGTGTACATAGGAGCTTAAAGAGACGATATCGTCACGAGCAACAGGGCATGGAATCAGAGTGCTAGTAGATTAACTCAGTGGCTGAATATTATACCCCAAATGATGATAAGGTCATATGACCGTTGCTGCTGCATAAATGAGCCAGTAATTTTCAGTCACTGTGTTCATCTTAAACAAGGACACCGATTCCATGCCCTTTTGAAAGTCTGCTCTGATCATGACGATAATGTCTCTTTTAAAAGGAATGACAAACCAGTGAATACTAAAACAGTCCTGACTGATGATATGGTCCCACAGGAATATTTCGATCTTTCTGTCGAAATATATTTCGATTCCTGTTTTTTTTGTTATTTTTAATAATTTCGTCAAAATCTCGTATAAATATCGACAAAATATCTGTTTTCCGTGAGGATTTTTGTATTTTCTCGACAATTTCGATTCATTTTCGATTTTATTTCGACGACTTTCGACTGTTTAGATAATTTCGACTGGCATTTCGAAAAAATTCAACTGTTTAGACTGTTTAGATTGATTTCGATTTTTTTCGAATAATTTTCGATTGTTTTAAAAAATTTTGACAAATGTTCCGATTTATTTCGACTGTAACGATTGTTTAGACTATTTAGAGAGTTCAGATTTATTTCGACTGGTTTTCGAACTTTTAGACTGTTAAGACTATTTCGATTTCATTTTCGATAGTTTCGATAAAATGTCGAAAAAATTTCGATAAATTTGATCGAAACTTTATCGAAAAATATTGGTCAGGTTTAATAATTTTCGATTAATGATTTTTTTTTTCGACAAATCTCTACAAATCTCGACAAATATCGACAGTTTCGAATTTTTTTAGACTCTTTAGACTATTTCGACTTTTCTCGAGAAAATTTTGTAAAAAATCTAAAATCTTGACGAAACACGATCTAGAGAGTCGAAATCTCTGTGGGACCATAGCATTACCTGTGAAAGTTTCAGCCAATTTCATTATTTCATTGACGAGAAAAACAGTGAAAAGGGCATTTCAGACTTGTTTGTATTCATTGTAATGTGTAGAAATGGATCACGGCCCGTACACACTTTTACTCGCGGTATTTCAGAAGCTCCTGCGTACTAAAAGGGGACGAACTCCGTGGAATAATAAAACATGCATTTTCAAACACAACAGCTTATGGATTCAAACAAACACAATCGCTTATGGATTTAATTTCATGGCACCTTGAAAACACTAGAGTCTGCGCTCCAGGCAAATATCATAGTGTTAAGCGCTCCAGGTCATTTCTTGATTTCCCACGCTGGGTAAATCGCATTTTTTCCCAATTAAAATAGAACAGTTGTTATCTTTTGATCCAGGAAATGTACACGTTCAATGGAATAGGCTTTGCCCTTAGGTTGCAAACGGAACGGCCATAATATTATTTCCCACGCGGGTCAATTTTTCATCTCGAACACTGCTAAGTGTAATCAATAATTTTCCAGTACTTCATGCACAATTTCTTCTTCTTTTCATAAGGAAGGTTGAAACATTGGTTTTGGGACAAGTACCGGGTATACGTTGAATTTAACCCTCTGGTTTTCAAGAAATAAAATTTTAAACTAACCTGTGAAAGTTTCCTCACAACAGGTTCTCACTTTTCTGAAAACATTGCGAAAATGTACGTTCTTTATGTTATCGTTTCGGTTTGCGGTAACACCATGTGTTTATCTCAACTAACGTGAAGCTGAGATACAGGTTCTGAAAAGAACCGTATCGCACAACTCGTATCTCAACCTTCGTTAAGTGAGAAAGGTTCAAGGGAGAACCAATTTCGGGCAACTCAGTTTTTCTCTACTGTCGCTAAGTGAGAAATATGGTTCAGGGAGAACCACGGGGACTTCACGGGTTAATATGGTTCAGGGAGAACCATAGGGACTTCACGGGTTATTCTCAACGTTTCGATTAACCTGCTCTAATCTTCTTCAGGAGAAAGAAGATTCTTTATGTTGTTACAAAACGTTTCCGGGCGGCAATTTATTTAAAAAAAAATTACATAATATTTTTTGTTCTCTTAGATGAAAGCGCTTCAGACGAAATAAATTCTCAGGATGGGATACGTATACCAAATTTACACCAAGTATACTTGAAAGTGATGATTCGATAATTTAATTAACTTGACTTTATACATGTTCCTTTAATCTTTTAAGATGCCGTGCTTTTATAGCCGTCTTGTTGAAAGCTTCGGCCTCCTAAGATGTTTTCTTTAAAGATGCCGTGCTTTTATCAGCATCTTGTTGACAGTTTCGGCGCTCCTATTAAAGATGTTATCCGAACGTGTTACCATGGAAATTAGATAAGAAAAAAAATAATAAGAAAGGGAATCTCGTCCTGCTGTGACATCACTCAATATGCAAATTAAGCATAAAGACTAAAAAGTGCAACGAAAGATATAAAAACACCCATAAATTGGTAATTAAAAAGTAGGAAAAGTTATGTCAACATAGATACAGAATTGTGCAAAAAAGTTTTTTAGTTTATTTTTTTTTCTGAGTTAAACATTTCCTATTTCATATGTTCATTATGAGTGTGAATGCTCCGGCTTGCTTCGCGTTCAACGTGGGACCCAGCCGGGCGTGGGTTAAATATATACATTTAACATTCCTACTACTGCAAGGGTTAAAATCAGTCAAAATGTTGATATACTTGCCAAGGTTTATCTAGTGCACTTAAAAGTCAAACACTGTCAAACCTTACGTGTAGTAAGTACACAATTTACAGGTCAAAATGAGTCGACTGTTTTTGACTGGTAAAAGCATTGTTCTGGTATTGTTCAGGGTGGTCAAAATGACAGTCAAAACCAGTCAAAAATTTCCCTGTGTGCACATTTGGGTCAACAGTCAAAACAGGCAGTTGACTGATTTTGACCTCTATAGCAACGCCCCACTAAAGTGCAGCAATAGTAGGAGGGTTAAAGGGACAATATCGTCACAATCAACAGGGCATGGAATCGGAGTGCCAGTTTGAGATTAACCCAGTTACTGAAATTAACATCTCACGTGATAAGGTCATATTACCGTTGCTGCTGCATACATGAGCCAGTAATTTGCAGTCACTGTGCTCATCTTAAACTAGGACACCAATTCCATGCCCTGTTGAAAGTCTGCTCTGATCGTGACAATAGTGCCTCTTTAATTTCCAAATATACTTTTGTAACAGTTATGTTAATTTTCAAACCAAAGATCTCAAGCTTGATGTTATTTATGTCTCCGCGCAATTTTTTTTCAACCAGGAACTCGATTTTGTAATTCCAAAGTAAATTTTCTCAGTAATTTTAGTTTTTTTCGTCTTGTCTGTTTGATTGCATTTTAATGTTTTGAGAATAGTAAGAAATGAGGTGTCTTACGGTACATACCGGTAGTTAAGACATACAATAAGCCAGTATCATTCTTTAAGGTTTTATTGGAGTTTGAGTTGTTATTCATGGGCGGGGCAGAGTGGACTCAAATAAATTGTCAATGTCTTTGTTTTGGTGGCGATATACTCGGAAGATCACACCACAGGGGAACGTCTGTCGGGGGTCTCTCAGAGACCATGCAGATCTTTCATATAAATATCAAATCACGGGGGTCACTGAATTGATCAAATTTGTGTTCCTATTTCCTTCCATCGCGGGCTTTTGATGTTGATCACGAGAAATACCTTCTGCAAAGGAAAACTGGGTCAGCGGAATTGATTAAGATAGTGGTGTGACAAAATGATCGCACAAAGAGATAAATGGAACAAGCCAGGGGAGCGGAAGAGGACGGGGAGGCGGTTGGGGAGGTAGATCCGGGCTATCGACGGCCAACTAAATACGGGTGAAGCGCTGATACAACGCGTTGAAATGCGTTGGCCTTGAATTGTAACACCATCTGCTTTGTTGCCCGGTATCGTCAGTAATCAAAATAATGTAAAAAAAAAAAAATCAACAAAAATAATAATAATCCCCTTTCCGGCTGGATTTTCCCACTGGAGATATATCTCAAACACCTGCCAAAGGAGCTCCGTAGGCTGGTTTTGAAAACGGGGGTTTAGGTTTTCAGAAAGTGAAACACTTTTAAATGTTCATCCTTTTTGTAATTTCTGAACAAACTAACTTGTCCAGCGGTGACAAGTGAGTCCCCACTCTGAATCCACTCAGCTTAATGGCCTTGTCGCTAAATGTAACACAGAACAAAACACGAAGACACAATTTCCAATTCCAATGACAGAGACTGATGAACGTCTGGCCGTCCTCTCCCAACGGATATAAAATAGTTTGATCTTTGAAGCATCTAGATCAAAAAATAATGAAATTATGAAGAAACAAATATATATAGGCCTATGTATTGAAATTGTTTTTAAAATGTTTGAAATTTTCGGGAAGTTTTTTGAACTTGGAAATTTTGTGGGAAATGTTTGAAAACAATGATATATACATAAATAATGTTTAGGCCTATTACGTAATAAAATGGTATCGAGGAGTTTATTTATTGCTTTCTTTTACTGGGTTATGCAAAAGAGGGATGACTATAGACATGATCTCCAGGACAATTAGAGTGGGGATGTGGGCCGGGGGACAAACATATATATCCCCCACCCCCCGGGATTGAATGCCATGAACATTATAAACTACTGAGAGGGTTGGTCAGTGCCCACGGCCAATGCCTCTCCCATATGCCAAACCGCTCATATTCTCTATTATAGAATGACGGCAATTTGTTATGACGGCACCGTTGGGCATTCTGATGGAATGGATCCCGCCTGTGCATTAAAGGAAGTGACGTTGCACGGGTAATGACGAGTTAATCATTTTCCTAATTGTATCAATTCCATCTGTCAGTCCGTCAGTTTGTTGACTGAAATACTTCCAACCGTTGACCACCAATGAACCCCACACTTTCCAAGTAACACTGGTAAATATTGGTAAAACTTGTAGCTTTGCATGGTGAAGAGGATAAGTAAGACTAATTGCGGTGACACCATGTGAAATTCTCAATTGAGTAGTAATTAGTTCTCGGACAAGAACTGGAGGTTACAACTCGACGTTTCGATCAGTATGCTCTCAGTTTCTCCTGAGGACGATCAGAGCATACTGATCGAAACGTCGAGTTGTAACCTCCAGGACTTTCCAATTTGTATTAATTTATACCATCTGAAGTCTGTCCATTTTGTTCGCTATCTTCAAACTATTGACCATCAATGCCCTTTTTACTTTCCAAATGATCAATGCAGGTACTGTTCTTAGAGACGAATTCCCGTGCTTTATCGATTTAGTTGTGGGGATAAAGATAGAGGTTAAAGCCCCTATTCTCTTCGTAAGTCAGTACGTAATAACGTGTGCGCATTAGTAGTACGTGCATTCTTTCTGCTACTTCCGGTTTTAAAGCTGGCATACCCGGTTGTTTGTAATTTAACATAAATTCCTTGATTTTCACATTTAAAAGCGATTCTTGAGGCAGAAATTGACTTTGTTAATAAGATGTTGAGTCTTTACAACACATAGGCCTACGTCAAATGCAAATCCCAAGCTTTCTAATTGCTTACGTAAATCCTTAAAGAAAAGGGTGGTCAATGCATTTCCAATGGGCTTCTGATGATCGTTGGTGCCAGCAGCATGTGTGAAGTGGGCGTGGTTTTAATATGTTGGAACTACGTCACACAGGATACACTAGGTATTAACCCGCTTACTACAAGGGTGCGGCTATAAGCCAGGCACTTCGTGTCTGACGTCACTGTGTTGGATCTGGTATTGCGCGGCGCCCAGTTGAGAACCCATTTACAATACACACGTGTGCGTGCTTATATCGAGTCACAGTGTTTGCAGTATTTCACTCATAATTGTAAACAGGTAGGTATAAAACATCAGTTTGCAACAAAAAATGCCTGTTTATTGTTTGAATTTTATTAACCTCTCCGTAAGATTCTGCTGTAGATATGGATTCTCAACTGGGCACCGCGCCATACCAGATCCAACACAGTGACGTCAGACACGAAGTGCCTGGCTTATAGCCGCACTCCTTACTACAAGGGTCAAAATGTGGGGTGCCATGGTCGAGCGGTTTGGTGCATCGGATTTGTGTTCTGATGGCTGAGTCGTCAGAGTGTTTGTGGGTTCGAATCCTTGCCGCGACCATGGTGCTTGTGTCCTTGAGCAAGACACTTTACCATAATTGCTGGGAGGGCCGAATTGAACCCAGCCACCGGGGATGTACAAGCCAGTGCATGCTTAGTGCCGGTCCCAAGCCCGGATAAATGGGAGGGTTGCGTCAGGAAGGGCATCCGGCGTAAAACCTATGCCAAATCAAATATGCGGATCATGATCCGCTGTGGCGACCCCTAACGGGAGCAGCCGAAAGAGGACAACAGCTACAAGGGTCAAAATCAGTCAAAATATTGATATACTTGCCAAGGTATATTTGGTGCACTTAAAAGTTGAACACTGTCAAACCTAACGTATAGTAAGTACATTTACAGGTCAAAACGAGTCGACTGTTTTTGACTGGTCAAAGTATTGTCTGGTATTGTTCAGGGTGGTCAAAATGACAGTAAAAACCAGTGAAAATGCCCCTGTGTGCACATTTGCACACAGGGGCATTTTACTGATTTTGACCTCTACAGCAACTTCCCACTAAGTGCAGCTATAGTAGGAGGGTTAAAAGATATAAAAGACATTAAAGATTGAAAGGTTAGTCGATGTAAAGTGGATGACGGTACAAAACATCCCTTGTAATCATTTTCTATCTCGGGTGATATGTTGTTGTGGTGAAATTTGTGGAATGAAATGGGGGTGAAACCAGGCGAGCGTGTAATGTGATGCCACCATGCCCCGCCAAAAAAAATAATAATAAAAAAAATAATAAAAAAATAAAAAAAAAATAATAATAATAAAAATAATAATAATAATAATAATAATAATAATAATAATAATAATAATAATAATAATAATAATAATAATAATAATAATAATAATAATAATAATAATAATAATAATAAAAATAATAATAATAATAATAATAATAATAATAATAATAATAATAATAATAATAATAATAATAATAATAATAATAATAATAATAATAATAATAATAATAATAATAATAATAATAATAATAATAATAATAATAATAATAATAATAATAATAATAATAATAATAATAATAATAATAATAATAATAATAATAATAATAATAATAATAATAATAATAATAATAATAATAATAATAATAATAATAATAATAATAATAATAATAATAATAATAATAATAATAATAATAATAATAATAATAATAATAATAATAATAATAATAATAATAATAATAATAATAATAATAATAATAATAATAATAATAATAATAATAATAATAATAATAATAATAATAATAATAATAATAATAATAATAATAATAATAATAATAATAATAATAATAATAATAATAATAATAATAATAATAATAATAATAATAATAATAATAATAATAATAATAATAATAATAATAATAATAATAATAATAATAATAATAATAATAATAATAATAATAATAATAATAATAATAATAATAATAATAATTAATAATAATGCGTTCCTAGAAAAGGAGAAAGCAGACCAACAGAGCTTAGCCTTATTAGTATATTACTGTAAGTAATTCAAGATCATTTACAGACAGAAATTTTAAGGATACGGTGAAGAAAGAAGGCCCATTAGGGCCTTTTTTCATCAGTATCGTGGTTTTCAGAACCACTGACGCCATTTTGTCATGGGTACACATACCCAATCTACAGGACTGAAGAGGCCAAACACAATAAGATTTGTTAACACTGCTATGGAAATAACACCTGAAGAGGTTTATCAAGCAGTCAGCAAGGAACTACAGACGACAAGGGCAACATAACTCTCACCGATGAAAGTCAATGTGATGTAATAGCAGCTAGAGGGTTAACAATAAATGGAATGTTAATCCAGTGTGAACGCGCTAACATTTTCAATTCAATTGTGGCATACGTGAAAGCGCCTTACGAAATGGACGATAACGTGATCGTGAATGCACTCATGCGATTTGGCACTGTGGCAAACATCAGAAGACAATACCATTCTTTCGATGAAGCAGTAGAAAATGGAGTCAGAAGTCTCCTGATTAGAAACGTTATGAAACCAATACCCAGTTTTATTAAGGTTGGAGCATTTACAATTCCGATAAGACATAGAGGGCAAGAAAGAACGTGCCGAATCTGTCAGCAACCTGGTCACTTTGCGAAAGATTGCAATATGAAGGGGAGATGTTTCATATGTGGAAATCGTGACCACCGGGCTGAAGACCACCAAGAATCATTACAGACACAGGTGACCATGGTATCAGACGACGAAGAAACTCGGGCCAAGTATGATGACGGTAGCGATAACGGATCGTATACAGTACTTGAAATACCAGCAGACCCAACCAAAGTAATACACGATGAGAATGAAACGCAGACCGGAGAAAAAGAAAATGAAGAGAAGAAAGCAACTTGGGCAGAAAGAGTAGTGAGAGAAAAGCGGAAGACAGAGAGAAGACAGAAACCGACAGAGGACAAACAGCAGAGACAGGGAGGTGAAACCCGCATGGGTCAGGCAAATCCAAAACAAGGGAAAGAGACAGAAACACAACAAGGAAAAGAAAAAGAAAGCCACCAGAGTCCAGGGTACGAGAAACAACAGAAACGGGTAAACGAAAAACGGGAGGGAAACGCAAATCATGAGCAAAAATCTGATGGGCCAGCTGAAGCGAGGCATAGGGGACGAAGAGACGAGAAGAAACAGGAAAAAGCAGCAGGGAAGCCACGGGGTTTTTGGGACGAAAGCGTCAAAGAATTGCTGCCCCCTTCGCGCTGGAGAAAACGAAAACTCGAAGAACAGTCAGGTGCAGGTAAACTCGCCAAAGAAGATGAAGAGGAAACTGATGAATCTGACATGGAACACGATAGAAATTCCGAAAATGCTACGGACTCTGAAAACAGGGTGACGACGGAAAATTTGTTCCATACATTAGAAAAGGGGTTCAACATTTCAGGAAGAAGAGAGGTACAGGAGCAACAGTAACACAATATCGGGACAGTACTCAACATTCAGATTCGTACCCAACAAGAGGAAGAGGGAGGGGAAGAAAGAATGATAGGTAAATTTACAAAATTCTTAATACAATGGTTTCTTTTAGTTTTTTTAATTTCAATTCTGATGGCACTAACCATAGCTACTCTTAATGTAAATGGACTCAGATGTGGCCAGAAAAGAGAAGTGATTTTCAGCTATCTTACCCGAAAGAAAATAGCCATAGTTTTCCTCCAAGAAACACAGTGAAAAGTGTGATGAAACATACTGGGCCAAGCAGTGGGGAGGAAATGTTATTTTTAGCCATGGCACGAAAAACTCTAGAGGGGTTGCAATTTTAACATCATATAAAAGTGGTTTAACTATTTCTAATGAAAGTCATGATAAAGAAGGAAGATGGATTAAGGGAGATATTGAAATAAACAGACATAAAGTTTCTTTGTTTTCGATATACAGCCCTAACATAAATGCAGAGAGAAACCAGTTCTTTAAAGAATTTAGGGAAACCTTTTATGAAGGAAACATGGAAGAAGATGACTGTATTATAGCCGGTGATTTTAATTGTCAAATAAACACTGATATTCAGGATTCTAGTTCCAAAACTTTGAGTAATTTTTTAGATGAAAATAATTTGTTTGACGTTGGAGGAAATATCAATCCTACCAACCCTACTTTTTTCAATAAAGGTTTGAATAAAACTAGTCGGATAGACTATGTTTTTGTTTCTGAAAATCTAATAACGCAAATAAAAGAAATGTCAGTTGAAAGTACCGGTCTAGTATCAGATCATAGAGCAGTCATTGTTCGACTGGAGAATTCATCTATGCTTTTGGGTCAGGGAAGGTGGATATGTGATAATACGATTCTTAAAGATGAAGAATGTAAGAGGAGAATAGAATGGTTTTGGAAATTCTGGACCAATCAAAAATATAAATATGTTAACATTCTTGAATGGTGGGATATAGGCAAAAATAGATTATACAGGAAATTATAAAGGATTATAGCAATGGGAAGAAACATGAAGAAAAGAAAGAGAAATGTAATCTTCAAAACGAATTAGAAAACCTTTTAAATATTCCGGGTAAAATGGATAAAAGCCACTTTATTGAAATCGAGAGAAAGCTTAAAGTTCACGAACACCGGGAATGGGAAAAAGCTAAACTCAAATTACACACTAATCAAAAAATTGATGGTGAGAAACCAAGCAAAACCTTTTTTTCAGCTGTAAAACAGCAAAAATCAAATAATATTGCTCGTCTTAGAGATGAAAAGGGGGAAATTATAAGTAAGCTTAATGATATGATGAACCACGTCCAGAATTTCTATGTCAATCTGTTCTCCTCTGAAGGTATAAACAATCATCATTTGAATAGAATACTTGATAAGGTAGATTCCTTTTCTTTTGACGAAGAAACCATTCTTGAAATGAACAATGATATAAGTAGCGAGGAGTTATATAATGCACTTAAAGTAATGTCTAAGGACAAAGCGCCTGGTTTAGATGGGCTTACAGCCGAATTTTATATAACCTTTTGGTATATTATTAAAAATGATTTTATTGATGTAGTGACATATTGTAATATTAATGGGAAACTGCCAAGGTCAATGAACATGGCTCTGATTAGAATGATATATAAAAACAAAGGAGAAAGAGACTACGTGAAGAATTGGAGACCTATTAGTTTACTCAACGTTGATTATAAAATTATATCAAAAGTTATCACCCAACGAATGGCCAAACTCATGCCTTTATTGATTAATGAATCCCAAACTTGTGGGGTGAAGGGAAGAAGTATTCAGGAAAATTTAATGACAATTAGAGATACTATTGACTACATCAACATTACTCACAAAGAAGCCGCTCTTATCAGCGTGGACCAAGAGAAAGCATTTGACAGAATAGAATGGAAATATATGTATGCCATTATGGAAAAAATTAATATACCTGTGGGACTCATTAACTGGATTAGAACTTTCTACTCGGATCCTTTAATTTACTATAAATGTTAATAATTTCTTTACAGAACCTTTCCAAGCAAAGAGAGGAATTCGTCAAGGTTGTCCTCTTTCTCCTTTGTTATATGTAATATGTGCTGAAGGATTGAGATATCTTATTAGGAAAAATGATTTAATCAAAGGTATTATGTTACCCACACAGGAAAATATAACCATTATACAACATGCTGATGACACGAACATTTTTGTTACAAGTAACGATTTCAATGTTTTAGAAAAATTATTTTATACGTACAGTGAAGGATCGGGATCCAAAATTAATGTTAAAAAAACCACTGGTCTTTGGCTCGGGGCATGGAAAAACAGAATAGACAAACCAGTAAATTTTCAATGGTGCAATGATAAACCAAAAAAATTGGGAATATATTTTGGTAACGAAGTTACACCTGAAGATAATTGGGATGAAAAAATCAATAAAATCAATTGTCTCAATAGATGGAAAGGACGGGCCCTTACTTTGAAGGGCCGCGCTATAGCTATTAATAGTCTAATTGGTAGTAGTTTGGCCTTTTATGGGTCAATCCTTTCATGCCCTGATCATCTGATAAAAAAACTAGATGACATTATATGGAAGTTTACTGGGCTGGCAAGGGCGACAGGATGAAAAGAGCCACTGTTAATAGCCTTTCAAAAATGGGAGGAATGGGGGTAATAAATATTGTTTAAAAATTGAGAGCCTTGAAATTACAATGGCTTCAACGATACACACAAAATCGAGGTAAATGGGCTAAATTATTTGACTATTGGATTAATAGAGCCAGTGGTGAAGACAGACTGGGTTGGTGCATTTTTAGCAAGTGTAAGCATATAAGTCCTTGTACTCCTCCTTTTTATAGAGAAATTATAAATGCTTTTAACAAATTAAATGGCAAGATCTCCTTCCATATGAGTTACCTCAATGAAGCTTTTGAAACTCCAATATGGAATAATACTGTCATAACTGAAGGGAATAAAAGTATTGACACTAGAATTCTAAAAAAGTTTGGAATGTTCCAATTCAAACACATATTAGAAGAAAATCGTATGATAACTATTAACAACTTAGCCCAGAAATGCAAAATTCGGCCAATAAATGCGGGTAGAATCCACGCTGGATTAAAGAATCGTATCGCCCAAAAATTCTTCAACGAAAAAAGAGAAGGGCCAGCCAACCATTTCAGCAATTTTTTGGATATCAAACTAAGAAACGATGTTTTTTTCTCAATATCAAAAATTACTGTTAAAGATACATATATTAATATGATTGAAGATGCTTATTTCCCCAGCAGTGTAGAAAGTCGTTGGCAAAATAAACTGAACATCCAAACTCCTTTTAATTGGAAAGAAATATGGCGTAAAGCTTGTAGTAAGATCTTAGATCATGACGACAAAGACTTATGGTATCGTTTAAGACATAGGATTCTGCCAACTAAAGATGTATTGTACAAAATGAAAAAGGTTTATGAAACTAAATGTGGTCTTTGTAAATTTTCTAAAGAAACTTTAGAGCATTTGTTTATTTATTGCTGTAAAACTTTGCCGTCGTGGTTATTTATAGAAAACATATTGCGTGTTTACACGGGGAATCCGTATTATTTTCTGAATGACAGTAACAGAATTTTAGGATATGGGAAACATGTGACTGATATTCCTTTGTTTTTAATAGCCAAACTTCACAAAATTATTTGGAATACTAGGTGTCTGAATCTGGAAGAAAAACAGTCAATTGACGATTCACAGCTCCTAAGAATCTACAAAAAGAATTTAAAAGTTTATTTGACCCTTGAAAAAAAGAGGCTGTCAAAGTATGAATTTAACACAATCTACAGTAAAAATAATGCTCTCTGTAGAATTCAAGATGAGGCAATATTGTTTCCTTTCTAACCTTTCCTCATGTAATTTAATGTAATATTTTATTTATTGTAATTTTGTATTACTGGTATGTATAACTGTTGTAAATTCTTTTCTGAGTGAAACAAAATGGAGTTGTATGACTCCAATGGAACGGGGGAAAAAAAAAATAAAATAAAAATAAAAAAATAATAATATGCGATCCGGTTGCAAGACACGTCATCGGATTAGCTCCCAGAAAATCGCCCTTTTCACCGTTTTTGAAGAGATTTTTACAACCTTTGGAATTAAGGTACTGTTTTAGATTGTTTATAGATCACAGTGGTTGTTGCTTTTTGACTGATAAGAGCTGAAATAGTTTCCATCACATTGATTTTGGTTTTGCACGGGCTAGGCTAGGCGAAGAACGCCGACGCCATTTTGCCCATAAACCATGGCGTACACCTTGCATAGAAATTCTTTGAAAAGACCAAACACAATAAAGTTCCGCCCAGAATTCAAAGTTGAGCCTGAAGAAGTGTATTACGCAACACACAAAGAACTGGAAGAACGTGATGCAATTAAGTGTATTGCAGAGCTCAACACAGGCTGGTACCGTAGAGCTACAACTGGGTTGTAGCTCTATGCTGGTACAACGTATCCCTTAACAATGAGGCTAACTGTGAAAGAATCGCACTGCATGGAATAACAATCAACGGAATTATCAATTGTGAGAGGGCCAACGTGCAGAATTCAGTAGTGGTGTATGTAAAAGCACCATACGAGATGGCTGACCAAACTGTCACTTCAGCTCTGTCGGCATATGGGACAGTTACAAATATCAGACGCCAAACTTATGATTTCGATGACAGTGTAGAAACTGGAGTTCGAAGCCTTCTCGTGAAAAGTATTAAGAAACCGATTGCAAGTTTCTTAAAGATTGGTGACTTTAATCTACCAGTTAGACATCGTGGTCAGATTAAAACCTGCCGTTTATGTAAACAACCAGGCCATATTGCACGGAACTGCAACTTACAAGGAAGATGATTTGTTTGCGGAGAAGAGGGACACCAGGCGGATCAACACGAAATACAAAAACAAGGCACAGGTGATGAAGATTCCGATGTAGACAGTGCAGAAGAAATCGAGGTTGATTCAGATGGGGAAAATGACGGGAAAAAGGACGACAAATCTTCAGATAAATTTGAAGATGCTGAAGATGCTGAAGATGATCTGGTTACAGCTCGTGTCCCTTCAAAAGAGGAGACGAATGATGATGAAGGGAAAGGAGAAAATGAAGACGGAAGAGAGGAAGAACAAGATAAAGGTCCGCAAAAGTCAACAGAATCTAAAGAAGTCAACAACTCGCATCAGCGGAAAGGAGAGAAAGATAGAGGCACACCGGTGAGGAAAAAAAAGTCATCTCGACACTAGTGATAGAGCAGGCTCGAGATCAGATCAGATGAGCCCCAACCCGAGACAACCACCAAAAACTGGGCAAATGCAGTTAAAGGTGGGAAAAAGAAGCCGCCAAGGAAAACGACAAGCAAAACTGATAACGGAGAAGTACCAAGTGCAGACGAAGACATTATGGACTCACAAGATTCCTTTGAACTTTTACCATATACACGTCAAGGGATACAACACTTCAGGAAGAAAAGGGGGTCCGGCCTTCAGAATATAACAAGCAGACGGGTGGTACCATACATCAGTCACAAAGGAAGAGGTGGCAGAGGAAAGAAAAATATGACGAGAGAACAAGAATAAGTGAGATTTTCTTTCCTTACTATATGATTGCCTTTCTTTTAATTTTGTTTTGTATGATGCTTAGAATAACTACTCTAAACGTCAATGGGCTCCGTAACAATCAGAAAAGAGAATTTCTTTTTAATCTTTTAAATCGGGAAAAACATGATATCATTTGTTTACAAGAAACGCATAGTACTCTAGAAGATGAAGATTATTGGAAACAACAGTGGGGAGGGGAGAATTTTTTCAGCCATGGTGAAAATTTCTCGAGAGGAGTAGCTATTCTAGCATCAAATAAAAGCGGAATTAAACTCACTAACAAAGATAATGACAAAGAGGGGCGTTTAGTTAAAGCGGATTTTCTTTGGAAAGGGATAAATATCGGTGTTGTGTCTATATATGCTCCTAATTTTATGTATCCTAGGAAAAAGTTTTTTACATTTTTGGCCAACTTTTTATATGAAGATCATAACTGGATAGTTAATGGTGACTTTAATTGTCAACTTGACATTGATGGTAATGATAATAGTATTCCTGAATTAAATAACCTTATTTTAGAAAGATATGTATGATGTTTGGAGAACTTGGTATCCAGATAAGCAGGGTTATACATTTTATCATAAGGGTCTCAAAAGAAGCAGTAGGATTGATTATTCCTTTGTCACAAGCAACTTGCTATTTATCATACCTGAAGCCAGTGTCAGTTCTGTAGGTTTATCTGATCACTGTGCTCTTAGTTTTAGACTTCAAAAACAAGAAGTCACACGGGGACCAGGCAGATGGTTTTGTAATAATATTTTGAAAGATGATCAATGCAAAGACCGTATTAAATTCTTCTGGGATTATTGGAAATAAAAAAAAAGTATCTTTGACAGCATTCTCAGTTGGTGGGATGTGGGTAAAATGAATTTAAAAGAGATTATTAAAGATTACGATTCGGAAGTGTATTACAAAGAAAAAAAGCATACCGGTAAATGTCATCTTCAGAAAACTCTTAGAAATCTTATGAATAAACCTACTCCCGACCCCAACGCTATCTTTGAAGTTGAGAACAAAATTAAAAATTATGTGATGAAAGATTTTGACGAATCTAGAAATAGAATGCACATAATTAAAATGGCAGAAGAAAAACCAAGTAAACTCTTCCTTGGAATGGAAAAGCAGAGATCTAACGATAATATTATTCATAATTTAAAAGATGAGAATGGTACAATTTACACTGACGCCATTTCCATGTGTAAATATGTTAATTTGTTTTACCAAAATTTGTATTCAGCTGAGAATATTGACAGTGAAGCTGCTGAAGATATATTGAACACCATTAAACAAGTAAATTTTCCTGATGATGAAATTGAAGACTTAGAAAGTTTCATTACAGAAAACGAAGTTTTTCAAGCCATCAATCTAATGAATACTTGTAAATCACCAGGTTTAGATGGTTTAACTACTGAGTTTTATACCTTTTTTGGCCGCTCATAAAAGACGATTTTTTAGAAGTTATCAATGAATGTAATAAGACCTTTTCTCTCCCAACTACTATGAATACCGCCTTGATTCCTCTTATTTTTAAGAATAGAGGGGAAAGAAGTGATCTTAAAAATTGGAGGCCCATTAGCCTTCTTAATGTAGATTATAAAATTATCTCCAAAGTTATTACCAATCGTTTAAAGAGAATTATGCCGTTTATTATAGGAAATGATCAATCCTGTGGTGTGAAAGACAGAAATATTCATGATAATTTAATGTTACTCAGAGATGTTATTTATTATGTTAATAATGAAGAACAAGCTGCTCTTATCAGTATTGACCAGGAAAAGGCCTTTGATAGAATTGAATGGAAATATATGTTTGACATAATGGGGGCTATGGGAATTCCTAAAGTTTTGATTAATTGGGTTAAAATTCTCTACAGTAATCCTAACAGTACAGTTCTAGTTAATAATTTCATTACTGAACCTTTTCAAGTGACTCGAGGTATTAGGCAAGGATGCCCCCTGTCACCACTTTTATATGCTATTTGTGCAGAAGGATTAGGAAATCTTATAAGAAATAATATGAAAGGCATTTCCCTTCCTAATACTGATTGCTCCTTGAAACTGATTCAACACGCTGATGACGCTACTATTTTTATTTCTGATAATAACGATTTTAGTATTCTTGAATTTAAAAAAAAAAATTATAGCAAAGGATCCGGTTCTAGAATTAATATACACAAATCGCAGGGGCTTTGGATTGGTAAGTGGAAGGATAGACAAGATAAACCGGGGGGGGGTTTTCATGGACTAACGATCACTTAAAAATTCTGGGTATCTTCTTTGGGAATCACGACAACACAAAAAGAAATTGGGAACCGAGAATAAGCAAAATGAAAGCTGTTCTTGAGAAATGGAAGGGGAGGAATTTAACTATGAAAGGAAAAGCTGTTATTTTCAACAGTTTCATTGGTGCAAGTTTATCTTACCAGGGTTCTATCATTCACTGCCCCAATAATTATGTTAATGAAATGGAGAGTATCAAGTCGTCTTTCTTCTGGGATGGTAAACCAGATAAAATAAAAAGAAAGACGATTACTGGGCCCATAGACAGGGGAGGTATTGGAATTGTTGATATTCCGCTTAAATTACAGACTTTAAAACTAAATGTGTTGAAGAAATACCATACTACATCCAGGAAATGGAAACACCTTTTTGATTACTGTTTATGTATCGCTAGTGGAAAGAATGAACTTGGTTGGTACATATTAGATAATCCTAATGCTATTAGTCCAAATACCCAAGTTTTTTATAAGGAATTAATTCTAGCCTTCAAGAAATCTGGAATTAATTACAATAAAGTTTTTTCTTGTGTTAATGAAACCCACGAGCTTCCCCTTTGGAAAAATGGTACTGTTACCAAGGACAATGGAAAAGAATTAGACAGCAAAATGTTAAGGCCCATAGGCTTTAAAATGTTGAAGCATGTTCTTAAACATGGTAAAATTTTGTCTCATCAGACACTAGCAAATGGATGTAACATTTTACCTTTAAATGCAGGAAGGATAGTCGCCAGTTTGGAAAGAAACATTAACAATGATTACATTACTGAAAACCGAGAGGGCCCAGCAAACCACTTTCTGAACAATCTCACTTTCAAAGATAAGAAAGGAGACATCAATAAGAGATTTCTGGATATGAATGTAAAAACTATCTACAGTTATTTGATTACTAACCAATTTAAGCCTCCTGCTGTAGTCCAATATTGGATTAATTATTTTCACATAACTGACCCTGATATCAATATTTGGAAAAATGGACGTTGTCCTCTTATGGAAGCTGAAGAGAGGAACTTGTGGTTTAAAGTTAAGCATAAAATTCTTCCCACCAAAAACAAACTTTATAGATTAGGAATTACCAGTAATAATTTTTGCCTACTCTGCAACAGGTCTACTGAAACCATCGAACATCTTTTTATCGAATGCGAGGAATGTTATGACGCATGGCTCTTTGTAGAAAACATTGTTAAAACATACTTAAGGAACACCCATTTTTATTTATTCGACAGTAATAGAATCCTCGGCATTAACATTACGAACAATATGGTTTTACTTTTAATTGGTAAATTACATAATTATCTGGAATGTTCGTTGTGAAGTGGCAAAAAAAGATTGCAGTGCTCATATTGATATACTTAAAGTGTATAAAAGAAACCTGAAGAAATTCATTCTTATGGAAAATAACAGATTGGGTATAGATGCTTTTAACCTGATTTATGCAAAAAATTGTGCTCTGTGCTATTAATTATGACAAAGACAAACTTAAATTCACCTTTTGATTTTAAGTTGTTAGTTTTTTAGTCATGCTTATTTTTGTTTTTGTGTGATCTTTTTAACTGTTTATATTTAACTTACAAATTGTCTCCCTTGTTTAATATTTCACGTATGTACTTGTTTTTGTTTTAACTCACCTATTGTTATAAACTGTGTTTTGTTTTGATTGAAATAAATGGAGTTGTATGACTCCAAAGGAATGAAAAAAAAAATGGGAAAAAAAATGAAAAAAAAAAATAATAATAATGTGGACTTATATAGCGCACCTATCCACCAAACTGGTGCTCAAGGCGCATTATATTATTACCCCTGCTCATCAGGCTCATTAATCATTCCTGAAACCATCTCAACTCCCTGGGGAGTATACAGCTCAATTGCTGCCATTACAGCGCATATAGGGCTAATCAAACACAACAACCAACTCTGCCCTCACAGGTATTTACCCCTGGGTGGAGAGAAGCAATTATGGTAAAGTGTCTTGCTCAAGGACACAAGCACCATGGTCGCGGTTGGGATTCGAACCCACATTCTGACGACTCAGCCATCAGAACACAAATCCGATGCACTAACCCGCTCAACCAAAGGGCCCCGGAAGCTTATATTCAAAACTAATATCAAGGTATCTCCTTATCAATTTCAAGGGTTACAGAAAATTGATGCGAACATTTGGGAAAATTGTTTAGCAGATGTGAAAATTGTTGGGGGGGGGGCGGAGGGAGGGAAATTGCATTGGTCATTCCTCCCTCTTAAATTATTGGATAGGATATATATCCCCCATCGGGATTTAACCCCCCCTACGAAGATTACATTTTTTCTGTCATCCGAAGACAGAAATTCCGCGTTGGAAAGGATACGAAGAATCTCACCACATTTTCGACACAAAATATTTTTTTAAAGGTTGGTTTCTGTACATATTTGTTGATCATATTTCTTTCTGAAAGTCTATATTACTGCTTTTGATGGATCTTTCCAGTCAGTTACGACTGATTCAATGTTTCAATGGGTTTTTTTTATACGGAGAAATAATAAAATAAGATTTAAGAGTTAAAGCAAGATGAATTTCCGTAAGCTGTTCTGAACCAAAATACATTTTGCGAAGCCACCTCTTCAATTAGTCTCCATGGAATCGGTTTGGTTTAAATCGGTAACGTAAGAGATAAATGGGAGTCCCGTACTATTTTATGTCAACGCTTACGTCCCAAAACCACAAAGGAATCACGCCATCTACACTCACGGAATTTAAAAACGCATCAACTTATATTTCTCAATAAATATGTATAACTTATATGCAGTGATAAATTGAAGCCATAATTGTACATAGCACTTTTATTGTGTCAGTATGATGTGAAAATTTGCGCTCATAAATTGTTAACCTATGTTCTTATTTCTCGCTGCAATAATCTGCTGTTGAAAAATATGTGAAATATTGGGATGATGCGTTTTTAAGTTCCGTGAGTATATAAGCAAACTATAGGCCCGCGAGGAGGCCGACATTTTCAAAAAGGCGAATAAAATAGCCGTCGGGGATGAGACGCGTTTGTCCATGCTTGTCACCGGAAGATTTATTAGAGTGATCGCGTTTTCCCCATCATAACAATTTGACAATACATTTTGGAAGGAGAGCGGATGTTCTGAAAGGAATGAGAATGTTTTCTATACTTGTAAAAAAAAACACGAAACCGGGCATTTTTTCCGGGGCGTCTTCCGGGGTCGTATTCTTCGGTAAGTAATTACGACTTATGATGGAGAAAACCAACGGGAGGACTGTTATTTAGTCATACATCAGAATGTTGATGTGTACAGGTTAAAGTTAACATACAAATGAAACAATTTATGTGACTTACTCTCACAAAATAAGAGTTAAGTGGGTCCCTTTGTCACTCACATTGAATTCGCCCCAGACTGAAATGCTATTCAGAAAAACAGGTCTGAGTATATTGATTGTATACAAAATGACGCCTATATATAGATTCTTCTTTGCTCAGTCCCTTGCAATGAAGGCCTATGTAATGTTTAGAAAGCGTATAACAATAGGTAGCAAGTTTGACCGCAGACTAATTAACAACAGTCGACCACGTTTTGCTCAGTACATTATAAACACTCGAAAGAACATAGTCGAAAAAACACCAACTTATTAATGGTCTGCTTTTATACTAAAGTTTAGGAAACGACATGAGACCAGCGAAGCAACCATGCATATTAGGCTGGCTCCAAAAATAGTCGAAATCAGGCGCGGATCCAGGGGGGGGGGGGGGGGGGGCACGTGTTCCCCGGGTAAATTGAGTAAAAAATAAATTTAAAACAAGGAAAAAAAAGAAAAAAAGAGGGGGAGGTCAGAGAAAAGGAGGAGTAGCCTAAAAAAAAATACCGGCGACAATATTAAACATCTGCTGTGTCTACTTTTGGCATAAAATAAATACTGAAAAATGCAACACGAAAAAAAGGTTATCAATCATGCCATGGAACTGAAACCAGTGGCGCACCGAAGGGGGGCTTGGGGCCTGAGCCCCCAAGGGCCCGCTGATGTTTTATTTTTTTTTTAAAGAAGGAGCCAGGAAAGAGAGCAAAATCTGAGCCCAACTCTTGTCTACAGAGGAGTTCGGCAAGGAGTATAGGGCAGTGGTACAAGGGATGGGGACTCAGGAGACTCAAGCTCCCCTCCAAAAGTTTTCCATTTATTCCACTCACTATTATATTTTACGGCGTTGCGTATGCATGTGCATGTAAGCTTGAAGGGCCACCAGTATATATAACAAGCATTTTTACACATTGTCCCCCCCCTGCCATGGTGCACCCTGATCAGGGAGCAGCTTTACTTAATTTTATTTTCATTTTCTGTTGTCCGTTTCTCTTGTTGAGGTCGTTGACTGTCGTTGAGGTTACTCGTAAAATTTAAACACGCCCGCATTATAATCAACTCCTTTCACGTGTGTACACAATGGCCCAGGATTGGGTTTTAATTTACAAAGATTATGTGACACTCTAGCAAACACCGATTGGATAATATTGGGATTTGGTTTTGCCGCCAAATTCGTGTTTGAAAAAATTTAGCTCCGCCCGGAATGATCACAAACTTTACGTCCACGCAATGAAAGTATTTAACTATAGAAATCTTGCAGACGAAACAAGCTCAAGTTCTTTACATCAAGAGGAGGAAATTATATGGAAGGTAAAACCCTACGAGTCCGAATCATGCCATAATGTCTTCTTTTTATGACTAGAAACCACCAGGAAACATTTAACATGTGCCGTAGGTTCACTGACGAGCACGACTTGGGACATGGCTGCAGCCGCGCCAGCGGTTATGGTTTGGGTCAGCCATGTCTCTCCGCCATATTGGATTTCAAATAAAAATATTTTGGGCCCCCCCCCCTTCCCCCAATCAAATCCTGGGTGCGCCACTGACCGAAACCCCCTTTTGAGAGAAAACCGAAGTATTTCCCGGAGCTCGGGGATTTCAACTCTCTCCATCTCAACATCTAATCCTCTTGGGGGAGTTTATTACCGGTTAAATGGCCACAGCCAGCAGGAAACAATTGATCGCTTGACTGAATGATTTGCTAGTTTTGCCAAAATCCTTTTTTCAATTAATAAAATATCCAGTGCCATCATGTCCAGTAATGAAACCATGTATTATTTTTTTGATCGTTGAAATTGGTGCCACAAACAAATAGACCTTGGCTTTTAAAAGAGAAAATCGTCTCATCATGATAAAGTTGTATTTGTACCCCAAAACCACGAACGTTCTTTGACCAAAGTACATCACGTAGTATACTTCGTTTGAGCAGCTTAATTATCTGGGCTCCTTGCCAAAATTCCTTTGCAGTGAATATAGCCTTGAATGCAAGGCAGTGGCGCACCCAGGAGGGGGCTCAAAATATTTTTATTTGAAATCCAATATGGCCGGGAGAGACATGGCTGACCCAAACCATAACCGCTGGCGCGGCTGCAGCCATGTCCCTAGTCGTGCTCGTCAGTGAACCTACGGCACATGTTAAATGTTTCCTGGTGGTTTCTAGTCATAAAAAGAAGACATTATGGCATGATTCGGACTCGTAGGGTTTTACCTTCCATATAATTTCCTCCTCTTGATGTAAAGAACTTGAGCTTGTTTCGTCTGCAAGATTTCTATAGTTAAATACTTTCATTGCGTGGACGTAAAGTTTGTGATCATTCCGGGCGGAGCTAAATTTTTTCAAACACGAATTTGGCAAACCAAATCCCAATATTATCCAATCGGTGTTTGCTAAAAGAGTGTCACATAATCTTTGTAAATTAAAACCCAATCCTGGGCCATTGTGTACAAACTGAAAGGAGTTGATTATAATGCGGGCGTGTTTAAATTTTACGAGTAACCTCAACGACCTCAACAAGAGAAACGGACAACAGAAAATGAAAATAAAATTAAGTAAAGCTGCTCCTGATCAGGGTGCACCATGGCAGGGGGATGTAAAAATGCTTGTTATATATACTGGTGGCCCTTCAAGCTATACATGCACATGCATACGCAACGCCGTAAAATATAATAGTGAGTGGAATAAATGGAAAACTTTTGGAGGGGAGCTTGAGTCTCCTGAGTCCCCATCCCTTGTATCACTGCTCTATACTCCTTGCCGAACTCCTCTGTAGACAAGACTTGGGCTCAGATTTTGCTCTCTTTCCTGGCTCCTTCTTTAAAAAAATAATAAAACATCAGCGGGCCCTTGGGGGGCTGAGCCCCAAGCCTCTTGGGTGCACCACTGATGCAAGGCTGTGATGCATCTCAACAAAATTATGGTCGTATCATCTCTCCGTTAGTTATTAGTTAGTAAGTTTTGTTTATAGGCCTGCTTCAAACGTCGAACTTTTGCCGTATCTAATTCAAATAATGACCCAAAAATTTACATTATTTGAATTAGACACGGCAGAAAGTCGACGTTTAAAGCAACTGACTTCTGCCGTAAGTTCGACAGGCAGGTCTTGCCGCTCTGAACGCCAGCTCGTCTCTGGACTCTTTCAAGCGAAGAGATGTTTTTGGTGATATGGGGTTTCCAAGCAGTGCTCCCATATCAAAGATGTGGTCTAACCAGTGTGAAGTATAATTTCTCTTCGATGGACTTTCAGGCCAGTCTCGGTTAGCCCTTAGCAATCTTCTAAGGAACTGATTGATTTATTTTAGTCAACCCATTCTTGAAGACAATTTTCCTCCACGAATTTAGTTAATGGAGATGACTTCATAAAGTTTAACACAGCCTCATTATGGCAATTAATTGATTGTAGTTTCTTTTATATTATATTTGATTTTCCACAGAAGCTTCGGTGATAAAAATATCCAAGGATGTGTCTCATAAAAGGTTGATAAAAAAGGATTAAAAATTAAGGGTGCAGAGTAAAAAATAAAGCCACCATCCAAGGTGAACAGCGCCTTCAGTTTGGTGTACTGTCATTATTGAGAAAAGTGGATTTTTTGTATCAATTTCCAATGATGATTATAGTGACTTTTTTCAAATACTTCCCAAAATTAGTTAGTCTACATTTCGTTTGCAATCGTTAGTCTGTGATCGGGTGCAAAGCAAGCTAGTCTGGTTTCTTGACCCGATTCCTCCACGTCTATAAATTGTTCCGTTTCGTCTGAAGAAGGGTCGGGGTACCGTGTGGAAATTACAATCGCCGATGTCAATTTACTGTCGGATTCTACGCCAGTACGCACAGGCCTGCGAAGTACGATGAGTCTTGCAGCTGATCTGCCGATGGTTTTAACACAGGGCAAGGAACAGTATGAAATCAAGCCCTTTTCTTGAAAATTTCAACTGGACTGAATTAAAACCAAGAAAAATTCCGGATAAATTAAAACTGAAGTCAAAAACTGCAAATTAAATGCCAAAAATCGAGGAGGGAGAAACTTATATTGTTGTAGTCATGACATCGCTAAAATAATGGCTAAAAATAATGGCTAAAATAATATGTATATATATATATATATATATATATATAAAATGTGAATAGTAAAGGTGAAACAGTGCTCACCGGATAGTTAAACCCGAGCTTTCGGTGCGATGCACCTTCATCAAGCCTTAATTCCCCTGATGAAGGTGCATCGCACCGAAAGCTCGGGTTTAACTATCCGGTGAGCACTGTTTCACCTTTACTATTCACATTTTCTAAGTTCTACAGTGCTACGCAGCATCCCCACTTATATATATATATATATATATATATATATATATATATATATATATATATATTCTCCATGTAATCTTGAAAACTTTTGCAAAAAAAGTCAGGTGAAACTGGCCAGCAATCGCCTCAGATTGCACCACAGAGCATCCAGAATCCAAAATTTTCCGGGGCCCTTAAGCGGGCCCCGGACCCCACGCCATAAGGGCTTCGCGCTTCGCGCTCGCATTTGTCCATGTTGGGTGTGCCCCCCGTCTAAAAAATTCCTGGATCCGCGCCTGGAAATGGTATGTTCAGTTCAACAAGATCTATCGGATGAGGTGATACAAACTTTCATAGGTCACTGTTAGGGGGGTGGTTTACCAATTTTCCAAAATCTTTCTTAAAAAACAGTGTTTCCCCCATAATATTCATCCGTTGGCCATCAAACTTGGCACAGATGTTGCCTTAATAGTTTTGAGTGTGACCAGTCAAAGCGTTCTGGAGATATTATACAAAAAAGCATAATTATTGTATACCCATGCTTGTTTTCGTGCGAACTTGCTTCATGTTCCGTTTCCGTTCGGAGGCAAATTAAATGGAGCTCTTTAAGACTAAGAGTTCCACCTTAACTCATCTTCAAATCCACGCAAACGCTCTCAAGTGCATGTCTCCCAGCGAGGTATAAAGTTCTCTGCCCTCGATAAGGGTTCACCGCGTTTTTATGAAATATCGAATTGTACACAAATAAAAAAAAGCACGGATGGGGAGAAAAACAATCAAAATCCATACACGTGCCATCGGTTATTTCTCACAGCTGGCGAACACTGACGCACCGTGGAGACTCTGAGTGGGAAGAAAACACCCCTGCCAAACCAGCTCTAAACCAATTAAGATCAATACAGAATGCCAGTTTTTTTTGTGATGTAGAGGCGTTGTTTGCTAGTTTTGTGTATTGATTTTGTTTCCGTCTTCAGTAGTATGGTGGCGGTCAAGAGGCCGTCATTCAGATCACCAGGCCGGGTGTTTCACTGGGACAGTTGCGTCTTCTGTTCAAATGAGATCGGGCAAATGTCCGGATACGGTTAAGGTGGGGGTGGAGTGGGGAGGGGTTGTGTTAATGGAATTAAACCCGGGACTGGGGGATGCGGACTGGGGGTGGTGGGGAGTATATAGACAGACATGGAAGGGGGGGATAAAGGGGATATAGAAATTGTTCTCATTCTGATCATCATGCTTGCTATTTTATTTTACCATACGTTGCTACACTCACTGGCCAAAAGTATTGTAACATGCTCAAAATAGCACTTTACAGGTGAGTAACAGGTGAGATGATCATTTAATCAGATTTCATCGATCGTGTATTACATAATTTCCGAGCAAGAACAGTAAAAAAGAACATTGACTTCAAAACACAGGCACTTTCAAGAAGTCTTAAGTAGTGTAAATAAAATAAAATAAATTATTGTAACACAGTTCTCCAAACTGAACTTTGGGGATGTTGCAATACTTATGGCCAGTGAGTGTAGATTACCCATCTCCTTTTGGGGGAAGCGCGCGCTCTCTGCATGTTCCGTGTGTCCCTTCCTTTTTGCCAACTTGGATCCGCCCCCTGATGGAGAAAAGGTAGAATTTAACACTTAATGCAAAAACAAAGAGAGGAAGAGGGGCGGGGCGAGGGGGGAAGCTCCAGAGATAATGCACCAATCCATATTTGGCAATGATCCCCGCCCACCATTTACAACTCTGACAAACTCAGACACGTCTTGCACCAAGACAAAATGAGTATGAAGTATACCCACAGCTTCCTGAGTGTTTGCAGGCTCTCTGCAGACATGACTCTGCACAATGCAAATCAACAGAATTTGGCACTTTATTTCAACCAATAAAGTCGAGCGGTTTAGTGCATCGGATTTGTGTCCTGATGGCTTAGTCGTCAGAATGTGGGTTTGAATCCTCACCGCGGCCTTGGTACTTGTGTCCTTGAGCAAGATACATTACCATAATTGCTTCTTTCCACCCAGGGGTAAATGGGTACCTGTGACGGCAGAATTGGTTGTTGTGTTTGATTAGCCCACATGCGCCGAAATAGCAGCAATTGAGCTGTATACTACCCAGGGAGCTGAGATGGTTTCAGGAATGATTTATGTGCCTGATGAGCAGAAGTAATAATTCGCCTTGAGCACCAGTTTGGTGGATACGCTATATAAGTCCACATTATTGTTATTATCGACATTATGTTTGGCTACAAATTGAATATGATAATATCCTTAAATAGACAATATCGTCACGAGCAGACTTTCATCAGGGCATGGAATCGGTTTCCTAGTTTAAGATGAACACTGTGGCAGCAACAATAAATAATCGTCACCGTTTTCACGAAGGGCCACATATCTCAAATGGCGTGATTGAGATTTACATTTTACACTGTGCTTAGCTTAAAACTGCAAATCTGCAATACTAAAGCCACGGTTTGCAGTTTAAAACCCCTTACATGATTCTGTAAAAGTTTAACCTCTCTATTGACTAACTAATTTCTTTTAAAATATTGGCTAATTGCCATAGTAAGTAGTCAAAGATATGTGTCACAGGTTGTTCTCACTCTATTTTGTGAGCCTGCTAGGTTCGTTTCATTATTAAAATGGATAATTGCTCTAGAACGAATCCACACGGACAGCGAAATTGAGTTGATCTTTCTTCGCAAGATAAATTATTATTGAATACCAAATCTCAATTCATCATTAACAAAACAAAATATATGAGTGAATCAGCATAGAGTAATGATTGGAAACATTGACAATGTGAATATGAGTTCAACGATTTCACTACGGATGATCTTCAATACAATCGGCAAAGTTCACTTCACAAGTATAAGAAATGCAACCGGAATGAAACAAGCGTACCAAAGATACTTTAGGAATTTGGGTACTCAATGGGTTGCAAGAATTTACGTGAGGGTAAATTACGCACTCACAATAGAAGCAAAGCTTAACCAACAAGTAAAATGTGCTAGTGAAACAACAGACATTCCGTAATCAAAACGCTGATATAAAAATACATCAGGTAAATCAATATGAGTGTAAACCCATTCAATTCAACAGGTAATCACAATTTATATTTACTTCAATGGTATAACTGTTCCTTGACCGAAAGTTAATCGGCAATTCGCAAAGGAATTGCCTAACGACAATAATCAAACAGAAATCTGCACAAAAGTTGGAAATGGCTAACCAGTGAAAGGCAGTGCACGCACTCACGCGGTGTGAAATCAACGACTTGATTACACTTAGGAACAACGGTTAGAACCACTGAAATATTGGCATGAAAATACAATAAAATGTGAATGGTACAACGCAATCAATAATGCAATTGTATTAAATTCTTCAGTAGTATTCGTCAACTAGATTGATTGACAATTGATATAATTTGGTAGTTGTCAGGTGGTAAACGGCGCTTCACCAACGTGAACAGAATTCAGAAAATAATCAAGAATGTGTTAACTCCAGAAAATAATAATAGATCGCAATTTAGGGTGAACACATCAAATTCTAAATACTGAAGAAGTTAATAACAACAAAACACAAGAAAAATAACATATATAGATCTTATCTAGTTTGCGCTTCTACTGGGCCTTGGATGGACGTGCAGGCTTGGTTGGCGACTCAGAAGGGATCCGGGTCCCAAAGCAGCGGCGTCCAGGTGGGCTCCAGAAAAGGCGACGATCCGAAGAAAGGGGTGGTTGAGAAACGGGACAGGTTGGAGGCGAACCGGGTCGGCTCCCCAAGCGAGACCTAGGGACGTATGTTCTGTATCAACAGAGCACGTTGGTAAAGATGCAAGGAGGAATATTAGGAACTACTTTTAGGGAAAAGTCAACGCGTTCCAAATGAAAAGTATCAAAGTGTATGCAGCAGAGATACGTCTACTTGCATCGAGGTCGCTTTCGCTTCTCATTCAAGATCAACCATTTAAATATATAATACTAAACTAAATAAGTAGGTAGCAAATAATATACTAAGTAGAATCTAATGAATTGGTAAAATTGTATAAAAAATACACAGCATCACCCGTTCAATGAACTTGGCAACTTAGAAATGTTCTCTTCCAGAAATAATCACGGGAGGAATATCGGGCCTCTGATAAACGAAATCGTGAATAGGAAAGTATCAAGAATACGGTTCAGCACGAATCGTGCGTGTGTGCGTACATTATGTGGAATACATCAATGGTCAACCGGGTCAAGGTCACTTTTGTTTACAACCAAAGCAGCAAACGGTCGTAAGGTTTACATGTACTTAATGGCTAAGGAATGTGGTGACCATAAATTGTGAAAGTGAATAACGTATCTGAGGTCAGATTAACTCTAGTCAAGACTGGTCACATCATGGGGAATTCCTCCAAGGTTACACGAAACATGGAGGAAAATGCATGAAGATGTAACAAAACAACTTAAATCTAGCATCTTAACTACTAATCAGCAGATATAATCAATGGGTGAAGAACTTGGATTAATAACAGAATGGTTCAATTAAGCGTTCCAATCAACGAGCTGGATTTCTATCGGAAAATGGACACGTTTTCATTGAACATCAAATAAGAAAAGGACACGGGTGTGAAGCTGCTATCAACAATCAAAAATGCACTACAACTAAATCGCAGATGGGTAATAAGCAACAATAAAGTCTAGCGGTAAATAGGACGGAACTCCTAAAGCTTTTCCGCACACATAGTTAGCAATAATAAAGGTTACACAAAGAAATATTTAGTGATTTTATACATCTCAACATATAGTTGAAGCATCTTTCAAACAAATCTATAGGTGACTGGTCTAAAACTCATATTGGACTGTTCCATCCATCTTGAGTCCGTCTTCAACCACTTTGTAGATCTATCAATAATATAGATGCACAAGGAATAAGCTTATACATACTAGGAAAGTAAAATAAGGGTAGCTTACCTGTATCAACAGAGCACGTTGGTAAAGATGCAAGGAGGAATATTAGGAACTACTTTTAGGGAAAAGTCAACGCGTTCCAAATGAAAAGTATCAAAGTGTATGCAACAGAGATACGTCTACTTGCATCGAGGTCGCTTTCGCTTCTGAGGGGGCAGGAGCGAAATTAGGAGATCACAGAAAAACCATGCTGGATTGATACGTGCTCAAACAAGTTCTTGATTGGTCTAAATCTTAAAACAATGATGTCCTGAGGAGTCTAGACCAATCAGAAAAAGACTAGTGGACAAACATTCCAAGGAAGCATGGTCAGCAAAATATGACCATATTTGAGGATGTTTATGCCAACGTGGCCAACCACTAATTAAGACAAAGGATTGTTTGGTTTGCGCTTGGCAGCTTAATGTCCCTGGGGTAGCTCCTAACATACCAGATTATGCTATGGTCAGCAGAACATCGTGGGAAACGGCAATTTTACCCATCTTGCAAGATAGCTAGAAAAAGGCCAAAATGTAGGAATTCCATGCTTAAAGGAAATTTCGTCGGACCACCTTAAGGAGTTATAATACAATTTTATAACAGGGTCCGACATATGTGTCTCTTCGTGAAACCTAAAAAGTGAGATGACCAACTTATACGCCCATCTGAATACGTGTTTTTACATACAGGAAAGGGATGCGCATGTCACGTGATCACGCGCACACTGATTATGTGGCTCTTCGTGAAAACGCAAACACGATTTGACCTACATTTACGCCCTTCTGTTGCAATGTATTACATGCATCTTTGGGGATGTGTGGCTCTTCGTGAAAACGCAAAATGCAATTATTGAGATATACGCCCATACCTGTATTAATCAATAATTTGTCATTTTAACATTAGTGGCTCTTCGTGAAAACGGTGACGTAATATGACCTTATCATGTGGGGCATTATTTTCAGTCACTGAGTTAATCTAAAACTAGCACTCCGATTCCATGCCCTGTTGATCGTGACGATATTGTCCCTTTAATCACATTGTTGATTAAATAATATTTGTTCTGCACAGTGTGCAGTTATAAGGCAGCGCAATGTGAACACATTCAAAAGACGTCTGGGCTCAAGACTGTATACCGTACGTGAAGTCAAGTTCAACTTTTAAAACACGCGAAACGGCAGCAGATTCATTTGGGCGCATGAGTATTGTTAAACTGAGCTTCCGGCAGATTATTTGCAAGGAATCTCACTACAAAGTATTTGTTTTCCTTTCTAAAAAGGTTTAAATATTGTCTGTTACGAGAGAGAGAAAAATGCGATACATCTTTAATGTCTAGTTTTGATGTTACTAGTAACATGTTCTTCAAACAACCGGTATCATCCCCTTGTCATGTACTAGATCTGTCTGCACATGATCGAGTGAATTTCGAGTTCAAACAGATGCAGTCTAAGGATAGATGGATCGGGCGTTAACTCCGCGATAATTAAGCCCCTTGAGCCGAATGCCACGCACGTCAGGGACCCGGGCTAAACTGTCACTGCCTCGTGTAACATTTTTACCTCTCTCGACTCCGTCAGAGACGTATTTTGACAAATGTTTCCCGGTACAGGCACTACATGGACTTCAAGTCATATTAGTGACATCCAGTTTGAAATCTGGGTGTTTTGTAATGGTCATGCTAAAGTATTGTAGTTGTACAGAGCATGCAAAGCTTGCTGTAGGCTGACACAAATTCTCAAAAGGCTTTGTAATTATCTCTTTATGCCCAACTGACACTTTTGAGTATTGGCAAAACTACTTTTACGAGTATGCTCACTTTCTTTGATATACACGTTAATGACAGCCAACCGTTTGGAATGTTCGACTTCCGGCACATAATAATGTGTAACATGAAAATAGTGTAAATGCGTTCATAATTTCGAGAAGAATGTTTTAAAATTAGCCAAATCTTCCCGAAGTTATTATTTTCTGACTGTATACAAGTCAGACTGTGGATCACAATAGCAGTGATAAGAAGTACACTCACTGGCCAAAAGTATTGCAACATGCTCAAAATAGCACTTGACAGTAACAGGTGAGATGATCATTTAATCCGATTTCATCAATCGTGTATTACTTAGCAAGAACAGTAAAAAAGAACATTGACTTCAAAACACAGGCACTTTCAAGAAGTCTTAAGTAGTGTAAATAAAATAAAATAAATTATTGTAACACAGTTCTCCAAACTGAACTTTGGTGTGAATTTCAATGTTGCAATACTTATGGCCAGTGAGTGTAGGCCTATATACAAAACCCGTGTTCGTCGATCGAAAAATCTGAGTGCATTTTCATTATACTTTCTCGTTGAAGGGACTGTACACCATTTCATCCCTCAAAATCATTTTATGTCAACATGTCATCGGCTGGAATAGTTAATCAGGATGTTTGGTATCGTTTTAGTACAATTAGTGGAGTGGGTCTCATTTGCAAAAACGAACTGATGCAATCTGGAGACAGAAATTTGGAATGAATACGGATAATACTTTTCTACTTTTTTTTTAAATTCACGACACCATGAAATAAGCCTCTTTCAAAGATTGGTTTGATACATATTTCTTTATTCTTATAAAGTACCGTATGGATGCATTTACTGACATTTTTACCAAAATGGTATACAGCGGCGTGGCCAGGACTTTTTCAGTGGGGGGCACAGGGGGAATTGCTTTTCAGTTGGGGGGGGGGGGGGTATGAGTTTTTTCCCTTTCCCTTTTCTTTTCTTTTTTTGGGGCACTATGAGGATTTTTTTGTGGGGGGCACCTGGGGGGGGGCACTGAAAATTTGTGGGGGGCACGTGCCCCCCAGGCCCCCCGTGGCTACGCCCCTGATGGTATAGAGCGAAATTACATGAATAATAATTACAAGTGAATAATAATTAACCTAAGGCTAAACATAATACGGTAGATAGCTACACAACGTAATGACCTTAACATTTTTCACAGGTGTTGTATTTAGATGGAGAATCAAGGAACAGGGCGATACAAACACTTCACGTCGATTCCTTTTTCAAAACGTCTCGTGCAAACTTACAGAATCTGTCCTCATCTGATGGCTTCTGCACCTGACGGACCAGCATGTCGGGCATAGTTCGCCCGATGCATGCTGGCTGGCTGCCCGGCGAGAGCGCCGCAACGAAGATTGAAGATAGAGAACTCGTTACTCTTGTGTCAGGATTGGAATCTTAACTACATGTTAAGTCGATGTTGTATTTTTAAACCAGGCGAGTGTGTGTGTGTGTGTGTGTGTGTGTGTGTATTAAGGCGAAGTCGAAGTTCAATTTGACTGGTTTGCGAGCTAAGTATGCGAGTGACGCTGCCTGGAATTCCGTTTTAACTTGTCGAAATTGATTCTGTTGCGTTGATATCCTCCCACTGCTGTGGATGACAACGTGGGATTTCGTTGTATCTCAATGTTTCAAAAAAATTCTCTCGTTAGAGATACATTCATGTGATGTTTATTTAACTTAAAGCCATTATAAACACTATTGGTAATCCAGTCGAAAAACATTGAAGTATCACAAAAAACATACACGGTGATGATATCAAACATCCTTTGAAATATTTATGTTTCAGCTGCTATCGTTTAAGTACAATTATTATTACCTCCGCCGACGTAAGTCGAACGGAGGTAATGTTGTCAAGCTGTGGTGTTTGTGTGTTGGTCTCTGCGTGTGTATGGGTGTACTTATGTACAAGATATATCAAAAAGTAATCAACGGATTCGGCAGTGAAATTTGCTGAATATGTTGAGTTTGCTTCACGGAATAATCGATTAGATTTTGATGAAGATCCGATTTGATGAAGATCCAATCGTCTTCAAGTTAATGATCTAGTACACGGGACCTACGGCTTAACGTTCCATCCGAAGGATGAAGCACTAGTTAAGCTTCTTGCTCAATGACACAATAAGAGCAGCGACCGGATAGGTTGGGATTCGAACCCACAATTCTGACAACTCCAGAACTTGAGTTCGATACATACACTAGACCGCTCGGCCACGACACTCCGTCGTTGTAATATTCCAAATTGGCACAAAAGGCATCATTTGCAAAACGAATTGTTGTAATCCAGATACAGAACTTTCACAATGGAATGAATACGGATATCTTAATATTTTTCCCACTTCATCATGAAATAAGCTGAAATTTTCTTGATTATTAAGTATGGATTGATTTACTGACATTTTACCACAATGGTAAGTGAATATAAAAATTAAACGGTTTATGAAGTATTTTTTTTTATCAGTTGATATGAATAAAAACAATTTTAAGTTTGTTTTGTGTCTTGAGTGGATTTTTTTAAATTTTAATTAAATTAAAAAAAATATTGTTTCAAATTTTGCACAACGCGAGGTGGTGCTGTTCGTGACGTACACCTGGGCAGGGAGCCTTACGCTAGGCTAGAGTCGTCACATGTACTGTTATACCATGCTCGATATGCGGCAGAGTGCCACCCCCCCCCCCCACAAATGTCCCTATACACTAACACACTGTTGTTCTATTGTTAACGGACCTCTCCCCCCAAAATCCTCTAAAGAATTCCTAAGATTCCTGGAACACAACGAAGATACAATGGGAGGGGGGGGGTGGTGCACTCTGCCGCATATCGAGCGTCACATGAGTCGTCACATGTGCTGTATATAATACACAATCACTTCCAACTTGATTCCCCGAGAGAACAAAGCAAACAGGGTTTTTCATCGTTTGCTAGCATGCCTTTTTAACCCATTATTATTGGCCATCATTGTTGCCACTAGGTAATAAAACAGTCATGAACTGCTAGCAACATGTGTACACACGACTTATGTAATAAACATGTTTGTAGCTTTGCATGGTGAAGAGGATAAGTAATAACTGTTGACAGTCGTGAAACTTCAATAGTAAAGCATGACTCAGATTGCCAAATGCCATGTAAAACGCGTGCTATAGTGCTAAAATCTCCCAGGTATACGTCACAGATTTTATGTTAATAAGGAGCGCGGCGCCCCTCTTAATTTAGAATTAAATTCTTTTAATGTTACAAACGGACGCAGAAAAAATGGAAAAAGGGCAAATATATTATCCAGCATGCATACTTGATTGTTTACACGGTATTTTTCATAGACCCTTTAAGGCTAAATAATATAGATAGCTGTGTAACTGTGTTTCAGTTCAAGTGTCATAAACTATAGGGAATGTATTTACCATTTATTTCCACACAACACAAAATGCAAATATTGTGAAGTGGAGGCAAAATCCTATACCATGGGCGGATCCAGAACATTTTTTAAGGGGGGGCTGAGAATCAAAAACAATTATTTTTTAGTACTACAAAAATTACAATGAAATAATCAAAGGGAGAGAAAAACAAAGCATTTTTGGGGGGGGGGCAACAGCCCCCTTAGCCCCCCCTGGATCCGCCAATGTATACGGTATTTTTTTTTTCGTTTATTCAAAAAATGAAATTAGCTGAAACTTTCACAGGTTGATTTCTATACATATACATATCTCTTGGTTCTTATAGAATATGGATGTATTCACAAATATTTTTCCAAAAGTGTATAGGCCTACTGTTTCATTACTGTGATCACAATTCCTATTCACTTCGAGTATACAATAGGTGTACACTGCCTTTCAGAGTAGCTCCATCATCATCAATATTTTGCCGTCGTCTCGTTTTTTATGCCCACACTCCATCAATCCTTGGACTTATATTTCCCCTGAACACGTCTGTTTTCCCTGCGAGGCAGACGTTGAGCAAATTCTCTTGTTGAATTAAAAAAAAAGAAGATTAATATAATGTAATTTAGGTCCTGTTGGCCTGGATTATATTGTCAATCTTCCTGTAGCTTGTTCACGATCATTTTAGCTTAGTTGCTTTTCTGGGTTGTAACAATAAACGTAGATGGCATTTCCTCCTGTGCCGGCGTGTCTTCACGGACCCTGACCCCGACGAGGGGATTCAAAACTAAGCACAACTGATGCGACTTCCTGCCAGATTTGTAACCTTATCCTTTGCTTACTGGCAATTTGAAATGTCATTGTCTTTCTAAAGGTAATAACAGTGATGTTGTTTTGAATGTCAGTTCTGCTGATTGCGGACGTCACATGAAAACCATACATGTGAGAGAAAAACCCCAGCCAAATAATCAAGGGAAACCCCGCGTTATCAGGTAAGGGATTGAAAACCCGATCCACATTCTGCGTTAATAGTGTAACCCTGCGCAAATCGTATTATGTAAAAAGAAGCCAAGTCTGATTCTGAAATCTGTACTGTTTGTCTTGAGGGTATATCGACGAAACTACACACTTATTCTTGTCCTCCAAAAACTGTGCAACCACTTTGGAAAAAAAAGTTGAGAGGATTGATGTAGCAAAATGCTGCAATTCTGTCAACTATATTCATCGATCGTGTTCTAATTTGGATTAGCAAAACTTACACAAATATTACAGGTTTTCAAACACACTCATTTTCATTGCTATAAAGACACAGCAATTTGTTTCAAGTATGGACATTATTCTAATCATCTTACAATTTCATTTGACCAAGAGACACTATCAAAACTAATGCCGGTTTACTGAGTTGACAAACTTGGTTGCCATGGAAATTTGGAGCTGGATGTTAATTTCCCTGTGTTTTTCACCCAAAAACGTTTTCGACCTACTCGTACTCCGCGAATTAATGGATATGCCTATTGCCTTGAATTTATATTCTTGTAAACATTGCATAAATGTACATAGGCCTATCACTCTTCTTTGTGTTCGCTTAAAGATGGACTTCAACGAGAGCTCGTACACTAAATCGTCTCCTGAGTCTTGTTTATGTTGTGTTTAGTTATTATTTCATTATCAGTACGATGGTTTTATTCCCCGTTATTTTGTTTAATTTTGATTGTAAAAAATAGCTTCTTAGATTTCTGAGCGAGTGGTTTTCTCGCCGTTGGCTTGCGCCTTTCATGGTTCCCAGCAAAGGCCCATAGAAATACAATACGAAATGAACGGTGAAATAAAACCAGCGTAAGTGTGACGTACCGTACTATCTGGGGCATAAATAAAGGAAGCCGTTTTGTCTTTGTGTTTGGCAATGGGATTTTACTTGCTCGAAGCTGATACACATGATTTTTTCCCCGTTTTGACGATTTTGTGTAAGACGGCATAATGCCTAGCACATGTGCTGTTGGTGGATGTACAAGAAGTGCCACCAAGAATCCAGAGGTTAGTTTTTTCCGATTTCCGCGGAATCCGGCGGCTTCAAGAGTGGGTGAAGTTCGTGAACAATACACGAAAGGATTTCACGTTGACAAAATGGTCGTTGATTTGTTCAGCCCATTTTACGGGCGACTGTAGAGATTCTTCCAGTCAAGTGAAAGAAAGTTTTGGTTTGGATACCAAATATCGTTTGAAGCAAGGCTCTGTTCCAACTTTGAAAGCGTCAAATATCGAGAGAAGGCAAGTGAGTACGACTGGGAGTTCGTCGGCCGAGTCCTCGTTAAGTGCCGGAGACTCCGAGAGGAGGCATGGCCGGGGGCGAACCAAACGTACAGGCACAGCATTTGAGAAGAGAGAGAAGATACGGGTAAGGGAATGAAATTATTTTTAAAATAATACTTGGAGTTTTGAAGCTGCTTAGAATAGATTAAAGTTGTCTGGTAGTTGGACTACAGAAAATATAGAGCTTCGTACGTCCACATGGACACTCATCGATAACCATGATAACAACGGCCGACAGTGTCATAATCATATCTCATGACATGTGGGCATAAGCAGCGAATGCCAGTCCTTGATTGTACGTCACAACTACGATATGAATTATTCATGAGTTCGGGCTTTTTGCGAAACACGACTTTTCTAGATAGTGAAATGCTGATCAAAATGAATTTTTTTTTACATTAAGAAATTACTTTATTTGAATTTTAATCATATAGAAGTAATCATTACACACTTCTTGTAAGCCTAACAGCATCAAAACACTGTAATATATTCCGTTGAAGTCCATCTTTAACCAAAGATCTCAAGATAACTATAATTAAATAATATAAGTGATATTGTATAATTGCTTAATTTTGCGTTATCTTAATATTTACATGTGTTGCCAGCAGCAGGGTGTGGGTTCGAGCCCCGGTCGTGACACTTGTATCCTTGAGCAAGGTACTTAACCATAATTGCTTCGTCCTTCGGATGGGACGTAAAGCCGTAGGTCCCGTGTGTTGTATAATGCACGTAAAGTGGATTGTCGTGGTCTAGCGCACTGAACTCAAGTTCTGGTGTTGCCAGCAGCAGAGTGTGGGTTCGAGCCCCAGCCGTGACACCTATGTCCTTGAGCAAGACACTTAACCATAATTGCTTCTCTCCACACCCAGGGTTAAATGGGTACCTGTGAAGGCAGAGATGGTTTGCTCTCTATGCGCTAGAAAATGCAATTAATTGAGCTGTATACTCCCCAGGGGAGCTGAGATGGTTTCAGGAATGATTTATAAGCCTTAACAAAGATCTCATGATAACTATAATTAAATAATATAAGTGATATTGTATAATTGCTTAATTTCTAGTTAATATTTACGTGCGCTATATAAATCTATACATTATTATTATTATTATTATATATATATATATATATATATATATATACAGATAACAGCCAAAGAAACGTCACCCCCTAAATTTTGATAAGTCTGAGAACGTGTTTAGCTTATGTGTCCTCAGACGTCATGCATGACGAATTTTGAGGTCAACCAAATTTGCCACATTGTGTTCGTGTTACACTCCATACTCATAATATTCTTCATTAAACAAATTATATTAATTATAAAATGAAAATAATAAATATTTTTAGGGGTGACGTTTCTTTTGCTGTTATGTATATATGCAGGCCCCAATGAAAATAATTTTTTAACTGTTTAGGCATACCCTGAGTAAATAAATGAAATAAATAGCCTAAATAGATAAATAAATAACCGTAATACTAGTATAAAGTAACATTTTTAGTATGAGCAGTGGAATCTGTGGAAATAGTTATCACTGATGTTTATTGCTTTATTGAATAAAAAGACAGAAAGACAAATTCCACATATCAGTTCGGCTCAAAGTGGGACTCGAACCCGGGTTCAAGTGGGATTCGAACCTCGAACCACAGAGGTGAAGGCGAAGAAATGCGCCACTACGCTAAACCCGATCTCACTATTAATATTTTTTTATAAAGTTGCGTAAGCTATTTACAGACGGTAAACATTATAAAACCATTACACTGGGCGAACGAGGCTTTCCACGTGTACATTTTGTTATCTGCCAACACAAATAAGTGTTTGTACCATTCAATATTATCAGATACCTTGAAAAAGACGCTGCTTCGGTGGAATCGTCATGCCACATTTTTACATCACTACGCTACAACTATAGGCCTACTATACTACTATTTTAATAATAATTCAATGTATAGCATTCCTCATGCACAGACTTAATATGTCTCAACATACATGGGCCAATATCATTGAAGTAGTTTTTCACAGCTCCCTGGGGAGTATGCAATCCATTTATGTACAACCACAGGGCTAACCAAACACAGTCATTAACCATCTCTACCTTCACATGTACCCATTAATACTCCTGAAGAGAAGCAAATTATTAAAGGTCAAGTGTCTCGCTTGATGACGTACACAAGTACCACGGCCGCAGTCAGGATTGGAACCCACATTCTGATGTCTCATCCACCAAGACACCAAAGTCCGACGCCAGCGGCATAGCCAGGACTTTTCAGTGGGGGAACAGGGGGCATTGCTTTTCAATGGGGGGGCCCAGGGGGTATGGGTTTTTTCCCTTTGCTTTTTCTTTTCTGTTTTTGGGGCACTATGAGGATTTTTCGTGGGGGGGCACCTGGGGGGGCACTGGAAATTTGTGGGGGGGGGCGCACGTGGCCCCCCGCCCCCCTCGGCTACGCCGCTGTCCGACGCAGGTCCGTTTGCTTGATTAAGCAGTTTGCAAAAGCCAATTCCTTATTTATTTTATGTAACAAAATTATGACATTTTACAACTCTGAACAAATCCCCTTTTTAAAAATGAAGAAATCGATGTTTATCAAGTAAGCACTTTATATTTGTCCCTATTTTTAGGCACATTCTGAAAAAATGTATACATTTTGTGAAAGCTATTTTGTACCAGTCGGCACTGGAACTAATTGTAAGGTGCTGTGAAAGACTTCGCCCTCCCAAAGATGCAGAACTTGTAGGCATGCATGCAGGGACGTGCACAGGGTTGTAGAGGGGCAGGGGCTCAGAGTCTGAAAAGGGCAGTGTAATTCTATGCGAGCGCGCGTAGCGCGCGAGCTAAAAAAAATTTGGGCGTTTATTTATTAATAAAAACGCATAATATGGTTTTTAACATTACAATCAGATCAGATTATGTTGATGACTGGTTTTCATTTACAATCTGATCTGGTGGTGAGTGAGCCTATAGTCAAGGACCAAGTCCACCAAGTCTAATTATCCCCTTAAGTCTCAAATTTATAATAAACGTATCATATCACCTGATATGAGATTATTCACATTTAATACTGAGGTTTGGAAGACATGCAATTCAGCTGCAATTATAAAAAGCAACAAAACACTGACTTATTTTTAGGCAATTTATTGTCAAAGAAAATAACATTGAACAGTGAAACATTGAAAAAAATATTGGGAACATTACTGGAAAACTTGAAAATCTCTATTGAAAGTCTCTTTTTTCAGTTTATCAACTAAAAATGTCTTGTTATTTCCCCTTTTGTTAGGCTACTAATATTTATTCTAATTTTATTCTATCCTGACATCTTTCAACTAGGCAGGGCAGTCTATGCGCAACAGGAACTTAATAATTCATTCAAAAAAAAACTTTAAAAAAAACCTTGGGCTAAAAAGGGCACTTTTTATACTAGGCAAAAAGGGCAGGGGCTCAAGCACCCTTTGGGACCTATGTATGCACGTGCCTGCATGCATGTGAATTGATGGAGTATCTTTTTGCTGATTGGTCCTTTCTCTGCGTGACGCCATGCTTTATTTGCATTTTGATGGCACGTGTCTGTATGTGGCGGCCTATAAAAACACCCGCAACTACAACAGTGACAAGATAACGCAATTATGCGCAAAGCACGCACCGAGGGAGTCCGTTGCCCGTGAGATTTTTTTTAGCCAGGCCTCTTCTTTGGCGCTTGTATTATACGGGGGTGGAGGTGCATTTCCCCGGGATCATGTTGGTACTGCGTTCCGCTGCTTACCCCTCGACACTGTGAAGGATCCATTTGTCATCATCTAAAGGTAAATATGGAATTTTATTCAAAGAATTTGTTAACGAAGCTGTGATGTTTATTTCAATGGTCAACGGGTGACAACAGACAAACAGCCGTCTTATTTGGTGTTTTTCTTTGCTTGAGATTGGCATGCACAGAAAATAAAATAATATTATGTTACCCAAACCAAGATTTGAAAAAAGAAAAAAAATCACAGGAGGATAATGGACAGTGAGCTTTTCCATTAAAGTAAATAATTATGCGGTTTCTGGTCATATGTTGACTTCAAAATCAGTGCTGTGATTTTTTTCCAACCAGTGACAGGCCTACATGTATATGGCATAAAACACAATAAAGGGGGCCACTTTGATTCCGTCACGTTAGCAGTATTTCCAATGGTTGTTATTTATTTTTAAGTACCTGAAACCGACCAAAAAGTGTTTCAACATGTGAATGGACATGCAGGCTTATACTAGAACTAATTTGAGTTGATTTATTTTATTTTTTAATTTTTTAATTTATTTTTTTACTCTCAAATTTCCATAAAAATTGGACGGAAAAAGTTACCTCACTTTTCCGTCCATTTGTTGATGGAAATTTTAGGGTAATTAAAAAAATAATAGTAATAATCAACTCAAATTATCTTTAGGATAAGCATGCATGTCTATTCAAATGTTGAAATTCTTTTTTGGTGGTTTCAGATATTTAAAAAAAAATTACAACCATTAGAAAAACTGCTAACGTGACGGTAGGAAAGTGGCCCCCTTTATTGTGTTTTATGTCATATGCGGTTATTGGAACCAGACCAAATTTCCCATACACAAAGTATGGTGGCTGAGATCGGGCAAACGTTCACACCCCTCTGTGAAAAAGTCATTTAAAACACAGCGCAGCAGAATTCCAATCGATACGTTAAATCAAGCAATTTTGGCTGCAGTTGGACACCGTTCCATAGAAAAATTGGAAAAGAAAATGAAAAGAAACGCGCGACCAGAAACCGGAGACTTTTTTGGCCCAAAGGAACATTATGGGTATCCGCTCAGTGCACGTCGTAGCCCTCTAGCGGTGAATTTGCATTCAGTGTCTTGATGATAGCCACTTTTGCGTTGTGTGAGCGTTGTGTGTACACTTTATGCGCGTATGTTATGGTACTAAGCGCGCGTGTACTTCTACCAGCCAATGATCACTGGAGATATTCCGCGCGTACGCACAACTGCAAAATACGCCCACAGTGGTCTAACAACATGTGCCCTCAACGGCTCATGCACGGTGCGAATAATATTGGCAACATTGCTTCTATGAGTGTACTTAATCTCTCTAAATCAAGACATGTATCACGTATTTCCCTGTTGGCAAAAAAAAAAATTAAAAAAATTAAAAAAAACGCGTCACCGCGCCGATTTTGAAGCCGACCGATGACCAAAAATCTGAGACTTTTTTGGCCTTACCGATGATAAAGTTATTGGCAATATTTTCACTTTTCTTAAAAATGACAGCACCACAGACAAGAAATGTTTTGGGAAGATTAATAATATACCATCGTGAGCTTTACCCCAAGTAAGTTTCACATTTAAATTTGACCAATATTGGTTATTTTTTACCTACCAATTCTCTACCTTATATTTAACGCAGTTCAGCTATATGCAGTTATTAATAAAACATTGACATAGGATCCTTTTAAAATGGGGTTAGTAAAAAAAAACCTAAGTGGTATGTTATAATGTGCCAATTCTAGGCACGCATTCCGGAACAGACAAGCATAGATTCTCTTCATTACATGCACCCTAATATCTAATATGATTCTATATGGGTAATTCCACGGTTACTCACGTTACATGTTTGAGGTATGGGGCCCACTCTGAATACCATAATTTCTTTACTTATGTCACAGGGTATTCTCAAGCATTTTCTGAGTACCTGCGGTAGTTCGTTGATAATAATGGATATTTGCTCAGAATAAAAAATCATACAGACAGCGGAATTGAGTTGATCCTTCCCTCTAGGAACATTTATATTGTTATTCAAATCTTCAATTAATGTGCAAAATTATCAACAATCGTCACGTCAACAATAAATCGTCAAGACATAATATTAATGTGTGAACTTCAATGGTGTAAAATAATTACCAACCAAAATCTGGCAATCTACAATTTAGAATCGAGTGAGACAATTGTCAAATGTGGGGACGCAACTTGATCGACAACTTAGAAAGATGGAAAATGAAGGTCACGAGTTTACAACTCAAGACACAAATTTCACACACTCGAGGCTGAAGCTCGAACAAAAAAATATAAAATAACAGTTAGTTGTCAAAAATTGGAAGGAAAAGGGCTCACTATATCTGTCGCATGACAAGGGAAAAAACCAACAATTTAAACCACTGAAATGTCACACATGAAACATATATATTACAAGGAATGAAATCAATTTACAAGGTTTTATATTCCTACAGTGGCTTATTCAATAATGGGTACCGATCGCACAACAATCTCAAAGTCTCAAAACAACTCTTTTCAATTAGAAGGATTATAGGCCTAAAGGTACTTGCAATGTTCACAAGGGTAACGTCAAAATCTGAATTGAGAGAATATTAAGAGCCACTGGAGCAATAATTACATGAGTCAAAACAATAATAATTTAAATGTAACCGGAGCTTTTGCACACCCAGGAATAATACTCAGAATGCAAGTAAGGATACCGTGGACCAATGAACTTTAATGAAATCACAAATCTAGAGAACTACAACCAAAATGAAAACGTAAACCCGAAACCAAACACACACAAAAAAAACCTGTTAAAACAAACAGAAAAATAACAACTTTAAATCAGCACAAAATACGGTTCACCTCATGTTCTATATCAATCTAATTGAATTATTCAGTTAACCACAAGTTTCTTTAATACAAAATGGTATACATAATAAAAATGAAATGGAAGAATTAAGACGCAATTAACAATAATTATGATAAACAATAATAGCGCTTTCCGACAAAAACATCATTACCAGACCCAACAGCCATTTACGTTAAGAGCGATCCCCGATCCCCGATCCCTTTGCAAGAACCCATAAACCAATCAACGGAATAACTAATGGACCATAAACATACCCCAACCAGCGACAGATCACAGACCCACCATTTCGGCACCATGATAAAATCCGGTCTCTGGCTAAAACAACCTTCAGCTGTCATCAGCAGGTGGACGATGGTCTAAAATGAAGTGAATTACAATATGCTAAAACACAACCAAAAACCATGCAATCATGTACAGTACGCTCAAGTTCTGCGGTCACTATCTATGTGCATGTAATGACAAGAAATATGCCAATGTCCATGACGGACTCGCATGCAATGCCTCTACAAAACGGCGGAACTTCCATCGTTCATAACTATAAAAAAAAAACATTCGTAAACTACAATCCCCATGGGAAGACCAGATTACTCAAATCGGACTGTACGAATTGACTTCGAATTACAGCCGAAAAGAAATCTCTGTCACTCTCCAACCCAAACCAACTTCATCGCAATTCTTTAAAATATCTTAAAAATACATAAAAACACATACTCGATTAATCCATATGCCTCTCCCGTCTTCCGAAAATATTATTTGTTTAATTTCTCCCAAACATCCCAACAATTTACTTATTGACATCAACGGCGACAAATTATAAAAGTCTGCCATCACTATACAACGTGACAAATACTGACGGCCTCCTGTAAAGGATTCATTCCAATACGCCTGTCAGATAACCAATCATCCCAAACAAAGCTAGCCCCTTACGAAATTATTTCGAGTTATGCCTCACTCTGAATGGAAGTTATTTTCTCCATTAATCTTCGCAACCACGTCACCGAGACGTATACCAAGTTATCGTAACTTTTCCCACTGCTAAATTAATGAACTAGCCGGTGCTGTGGTCGACTTGACGTCGATTCCCAAAGCTCACCGAACACTTATAGAATTTGTCTCGACACCAAAAAGAAAAAGTTTCTTTACTTAAACTTATCTTTCCCCTACTAAACTCTAAAAATTACAAAGACAATTTCCAGTGAAAATAAAATTAAAAAAATAAGTAAAAATGTATCATTTACCTGTATCAGACATGTACTGTAATAGTCGAAGAACATCCTGACACAAAGACGAAACTACAATTAAGGCTCACTGGACAGACGTTCGCCTTCGCAACCGTCGTCACCAGCAGCGCGTTGGCAAGTGCCAGCCAGGCTCTAAATCGCCGTACCCGCTGCAACCCCCCAAAAATTGCCACGGCGCTAGACAAGGACGTAGGTGCTATAGCCCGTCGTGGTGGTAAGACCCCCTAGCTTTACTACATTTTATAACTCTAACTGAACATTCCTAAATGTAACACGAGAAGGCAATAATAACACTACATAACTAATATTAAGCAAACAAGATACAAAACGTACAACTACAATAAGGAAATTCCATTTAACTTTGTGTCCATAACAATAACCGACAGGGTTGTATATTCCCCCGGTTACATAAAGATCTTAGCTAGTTAGCGCTTCATTGGGTCTTGAGTAGGAGAACGCGTAGCGATGTGTGATCTCAGGTGGGCTCCGGGTCCAACGCGAACGGAAGTCCAGGCGAAATCCAGCGAGACGACAATCCAGGTAGAGGGGTTTTCAAGAGTAATGGGCTCTGGGTCCAAGGCAGCGACGTCCAGGCGAAAATCCAATCGGGGTAGAGGGTGGTGAGAAGCGAGACGGAGTAGAAAGGCGAACCAGGATGGCTCCCCAGGGACCTGTTAAATGTGTGTCTGTATCATCAGAGCACGTGGCAATGTTGCGAGAAGGATTTAGGAAATGACTTAGGAAAGTATAATTTGTTCCTAAAAGTTGTACTAACTACAAGTGCAAAAAATCGGAGCACTTGAATTTACGGTCTTCTCGCTTGAGGTCTTCTACTGCTTCTGAATTTTTGGAAGCAAGTTAGAAGTAATATCATGGGAACACGGGCTCAACAGGTTTGGTGGGACAATTTCATTGGCTAAGAATCTAAGACAATGAGGTAATCTTGCCTAGTAACCGGTAAGGGCCAATCAGAAAAGGAATAGTGGACTAATCTCCTGAGAAAGCATGGCCAGATGTGAGTTATCACATCTATACCTTTGTTTATGCCACGTTGTCCGAGTGGTCACTTTCCCACAACTTGAACAACGACTTGCAATCTATGGGGGGTGATGCAAGTGTGATAATTTGCCCTTGGGCAGCACCAAAAGGTGCCAGCTCAACAACCTTGTTAGGAAGTGTTGTAAACTCAGCAAAAATATGTTCCCGTGAGCGTGGGAACATCAAGAGACAAAAGCAAAACATTTTTGTCGGGCTAAATTTATTAAAGAAATCAAAAATTTAACAAGGCCCGACATTTATATTATTTTCACTTAGGCCTATCAGTTTTTTCACAGTAGTTGCATTATACCAAGACTGTAATCAGAATTGTTTTTATACGTATACGATTTAAGAGGAAAAATGCTGGTTACTCACGTTACATTTTTCGTACATAAAATGTTGCTTTTTCTCTTATAACATACCGGTACATTATAACAAATTTCTTAAATGTTTATTTTGTGCCGAGTAAGGTCTGGGTATAATGCAACTACTTGTGTGACAAAACACACTGGCGAGTGAAATATACATGATGGTATTAAGAGTGGGCTCAAAACCTCAGAAATGTAACGTGAGCAGCGGCGTAGCCAGGACTTTTTCAGTGGGGGGGGGGGCACAGGGGGGGGGGCATTGCTTTTCAGTGGGGGGGCCCAGGGGTATGGGTTTTTTCCCTTTTCTTTTTCTTTTCTGTTTTTGGGGCACTATGAGGATTTTTCGTGGGGGGCACCTGGGGGAACTGGAAATTTGTGGGGGCACGTGCCCCCAGGCCCCCCCGTAGCTACGCCGCTGAACGTGAGTAACCATGGAATTGCCCATAGTCTTAAAGATGGACTTCAACGGAATATATTACAGTGTTTTGATGCTGTTAGGCTTACAAGAAGTGTGTAATGATTACTTCTATATGATTAAAATTCAAATAAAGTAATTTCTTAATGTAAAAAAAAATTCATTTTGATCAGCATTTCACTATCTAGAAAAGTCGTGTTTCGCAAAAAGCCCGAACTCATGAATAATTCATATCGTAGTTGTGACGTACAATCAAGGACTGGCATTCGCTGCTTATGCCCACATGTCATGAGTGTTCCCCAGCAAAGTGCATTAAAAAGCGACGTGTACGAAACGAAAGCAAGCCTGACGCTTTCAAAGTTGGAACAGAGCCTTGCTTCAAACGATATATGGTATCCAAACCAAAACTTTCTTTCACTTGACTGGAAGAATCTCTACAGTCGCCCGTAAAATGGGCTGAACAAATCAACGACCATTTTGTCAACGTGAAATCCTTTCGTGTATTGTTCACGAACTTCACCCACTCCTTGAAGCCGCCGGATTCCGCGGAAATCGGAAAAAACTAACCTCTGGATTCTTGGTGGCACTTCTTGTACATCCACCAACAGCACATGTGCTAGGCATTATGCCGTCTTACACAAAATCGTCAAAACGGGGAAAAAATCATGTGTATCAGCTTCGAGCAAGTAAAATCCCCATTGCCAAACACAAAGACAAAAACGGCTTCCTTTATTTATGCCCCAGATAGTACGTCACACTTACGCTGGTTTACGTGGCCGCTGGTATTTCACCGTTCATTTCGTATTGTATTTCTATGGGCCTTTGCTGGGAACCATGAAAGCGCAGCCAACGGCGAGAAAAACCACTCGCTCAGAAATCTAAGAAGGGGGCTATTTTTACAATCAAAATTAAACAAAATAACGGGGAATAAAACCATCGTACTGATAATGAAATAATAACTAAACACAACATAAACAAGACTCAGGAGACGATTTAGTGTACGAGCTCTCGTTGAAGTCCATCTTTAAAGTGTTTTGGCAACGGGCGTATTACGAAGATCAATCATGTCACATAAAGGTAGGGTAGTTACTAAGGTGTTAGCCAGGATTTAGAAACAGGGGGTCCAAAGTATTCACTTACAATACCTTTATATGTAAATGACAGATGAATTAGGGTGTCCAAAAGACACCCAAGACAGTAAGGCTGTGCCGGGTATCCGGATGCCCGGCCGAAACTGTTGTTACCCGGTTCTATCTTTCGGTTCCAATTACCCCGGAAACGACTTCTTAAAATTCCGGTTGAACATTAGCCACACAAATGGAAGTCTCAATTTTTTTGTTAACACAATGTGTGTGGGTCGTTTTTAATAATTATAGTCGTTTTTAATAATTACAGAGACTGGAAATTATAAATTATTATGACTCTAATAAAACAAGATTTCGGGTATCCGGTTCCCGAAATAACCGAAAACACACCTTACAACATCGGTGTTCTCAGATATTATACATGATGAAAGCTTCGCAACAAATGTACTTAGCGCCATGACTGTACTACAATTAGAGAAGTTAATCCTAAATAACCCACGATACCTTGTCGAGTGCCATAGATTTCTGAACGCCTATCAGATGTTCTAAGCGCCTGTCAAATGTTCGTAACTAAATCACTACGCAGTGAATTTGATAAGTGACAACCAAACCTAGGAACAGAGAATTCGTTTTATTTCGAGTGTCTCTTTTCTGCTTGAAAGGGGAGTTTATCCGCTTAATGTACGGTATTAGCATTAGCCTTTCGCGGGACAATTTCGCATTATACATGAATATGTTTTAAATCGCGGTATGAGCCTCCTTCGACCTTGAAGTGGGGACGGACAATTTCACAGGCGAAAACACATATTTTCAACCTGAACAAAAAAAAAAAAAAAAAATGAAAAAGTGAGCAAATAAGAATGAAAAAAGATACAAAGTAAACATGGATGAAAACAGAAGATAATAGGCTCTATAAAGTGAATACGAATGAAAGACATGGAAAATATATATGCACAAAAATAATAAACAAATTGCAAGTGAACACGAATGAAACAAGAATAAAAGATACAAGAATGAACAAAAGCAAAAATGAAGCATACAAATAAGAAACATCTGGCAAAAATAAAAAATATTAAAAAATGATAGGCCTACCAGTTTTATTTTTTGCTGGTTTCTGAAAAACATTAAAAGCTATTATGATGAAACTTTACCGGGTTATTATTTAAAATAAAAACAAAAACTTGAAAAATAGGGGTTGAACTTTGAACGTGCGCTACCAAATTCCACTGTTGTACCATCTCTTGTATATATATGGGGTTCGAATCCTGACCGCGACCATGGTACTGTGCCCTCGAACAATCTGAATGCATTTTCGTAATTTTCTCGTAAATAAACATATTCTTTTATAGTTTTTTTTCTGTACAGGCACTATAGGACCAAGGTATGTATTTATTCTTACAGTATGGGTGCTTCTGTTTTCTTCCTCCATGATGCATCTAAATACATTTTGCAGTTAGTGTAAACTTGCTTCAAGTCGGTACATTTTCGTTGTAGGCCTGCGGATTTTGGAAGAATATTTGTCTCAAATAGGTAACTTCAAACAGTAACTGGTTACCATTATTAAACAAAGCTTCGGTCAACCAAGCGTATTTAATGACAAGGATAATAGTACGGCCCACTGATTCAAACCAATATTACTGTAACATAATGGTTCACATGGACTAAGCATTTTATTAGGGTTTATTCATGCGAGAGTTGAATTTCACAAACATGGACAATATATTTTGTGGCTGTTTTCGTGCTGAGTATAGCCTCTGTATTGACTATAATTATATCACGCTGTTTCAAACTCGATCGAATCTTGTTCAAGGTAGACTATGCAAAACATAAGTCAATTAGACCCCCTCTCCACCTGCGCGTTACCATGGACACGGGAATCGAGTGCACATCAGAATTTGCAGTTGTCATCTCGCCAACATTTTACTGCTCCGAGCTCAAAATTACTTCAAAAACATTCGCCCCTTGCGACCGCTGCTGCACAATTCCATTAACACATTATTTTTTGTTCGTGTCCGTATGTCAATGGAGCCGGGCCATAGGAACGCCGCAGGCCGTGGAGCGTGCGATAGCTACGGCAGGTTAAGGCGAGTTAAATGAAGCAATCACCATGAACATGATAAGAGATGCTGATCTATCCCAAAGATAATCCAATTTTTGTTGGCAAAAAAACGTCTGTCAATAAATAATGCTTTTATCAAAACACAAGCACTCCGCAAGGTAGAGATCTTAAACTATTTAAGGGGCATTTATTGTGAAATGTTAAATACATGTCGATACATGTTTTTAGTGCAAACATGCATATTAAACAGAGTGGGCAGTTTATATTAAACATAAACATATAGTGAATATTAAGTATACTTTAATGTTTTTATGTGTTAATGCGACACACGAGGGCGCTGTTTTGTGAAATCACAAAAGGAGCTTCGTGTCACAGCAACACACAAATAAAAAAACTTGCTCAAGAAAACAGTGGTTCAGTGACTGTGAACTAAACACCCAGAACAAGAAGAAGAAGAAAAAAAACGTTTAGAAAACCGACTTTGGAAAATACTTGGAATGGAATAGACACATTATGCCCAAACCAGCCACAATGTTGCACTTTGATAACACCACAGATTTGCTCATGAATATGCATTTTTAACTTAAAGGGAAGGTCCAACATTGGAAATGTTGACAATACTGCTTTTATGAGTATGTTTAATAGTCTCTTTGAGTCAGGATACATTTAAAACAACCAGCATCCTATGAAAGTTTCAGCTTATTATGTTGTTTCGTTCACGAGAAAATAGTGAAAACGGCGTAGGCCTATTATTCGTGTTCACCCTAAATTCAATCTTCTTTAAAAAGACAGCAACTTAGACAATTTTTCTAGGGAAGATTGATACTATCATTAGCTCTTCATCAAGTTGCACTATTTCACATTGCAATTTGTCTATTTGGTTACCAATCTAAAATTACCAATCATATCCTTACCTTTAAACTCATGGCGCATGCCACAGATGGTTAACAATTAGCCTCCTGCTGTACAAACGAACGAAGTGACAGAATCAGTGTCGACGAACTTTTGCTAATTAACAACCTGCGATAAATTGTGTGGGCATTCACACGCCACACACAGACTGACTGATTGATTGGTTTCTCTATGGTTGGTTGAAGAGATTTTAAAACCAAATATTTGGCTTCCGCGTCATTGTTAAAGCAAATTTCCTGCCGGGGTGAGAAGGACTGGGCGCACTTGTGCCGTTGAAGGGAAGGTACAGCAATGATAATGTTGGCAAAAAACTATGGAACGCTACAGCTGCCTTCGGTGCCCATATCGCTTCATTCGGCTGATTCACCATTTCATTCGGCCGATTCACCATTTCATTCTGCTATATCACCATTTCATTCGGCTACTCATCATTTCATTTGTCCAATCATCATTTCATTCGGCTAGTCTTCATTTCGTTCGCCTTTTCGTCATTTCATTCGGCTAGTCGTCATTTCATTCGGCCATTCACCATTTCATTCGCCCAATCATCATTTCATTCGGCTAGTCTTCATTTCATTCGGCTATTCACCATTTCATTTGCCCAATCATCATTTCATTCGGCTAGTCTTCATTTCGTTCGGCTTTTCATCATTTCATTCGGCTAGTCATCATTTCATTCGGCTATTCACCATTTCATTTGCCACCAAGATCAAGCTAGCCGCGGATTCAACCGCGGATTCAACCGCGGATTCAGCTGCAGGTTTTCTCACGGATTTAACCGGATCGGGTCAGTTTAAAAACTGGATAGGTTGGTCCAGTGCGTGTGAATACTGCACTCAATACGGTACATTTCCACACGGCCGGGCGCAGGCGAAATGAAATGATGATTGCGCCCAGCCTCTGTCGTTAAAAGCGTAATCTTATAACGCCAAAACCACGATATGCCCTAAGGTGAAATGTCATCTCCATAATTCGTTAACAAAAGTTAACAAAAAATAACATTAAATGGGGCACAAATTGTTTTAACTTTTGACGAGTTGGTCATAATTAAAGTGACGCTAGAATATGTACCATTATCGCCGGTATATGCCGTGTATAGTTACACAATGCAGAGTATTTGTGACCAACTCAAGCACCATGGTCGCAGCCAGGATTCAAACCCACATTCTGACGACTCAGCTATATCACAACATAAATTCGATGCACGAAACCGTTCGACCATGGCACTTCATAAATTACACTTGAGACGAAATAAATCAATTGGCTTTAACATGATCTTCGCATTTTCCATGGGAAATTAATTGACACCCCGTTTCATTAAAAATATTCCCCCCTTATCAAATATCTGACACTTCGATGAATCTGTCAAAGGACAGGAAACCTCTCTTTAATTTCATTAGGGACCCAGTGAAAAGCAAGGGTCACTGTCGCTTCATTGTACCGTCCTTTCATGGTCCCCGACCTACACAAACGTAAATATAGAAGTTACTCAAATAAATCGCCGAGTACGAGATATCAAATTAAAAATAATGTCAAGATTTCTCATCCCACTTTGTTGTTTGATTGTCAGAGTGTTATACTCCGAGTTAATCAAATTGTCAACTACGAAATGTACGATTCGAAATGCCACCAAGTCGCTCGTTTATAAATTTGATATCAAGTTTATCTACGAACTCAAGTTAATTATCGGAAGTTAGTATGGAGAAACACACAGGTAGGTTATACAGAAACACGACAAAGCCTAATAAATAGACTTTATGCATATGATGTTGAGGCAAACGAAGTCACTCATTAGTCCATGCTAAGCCCGCATAAAAGTAGCCCGAAGATCTGACGTCACGCTTTGAAGCTCGTGAATGACGGCAGATACTGGCCGTGCGGTCGCCATGTCTTCCCCGAGATTCAACTTTGACCTTGGTTGGTAGCTAGCTCATGAGCGTCGAAGCGTGACATCAGATCTTCATCACAACGTATCCAATGAAATCCCTTGAATAGTACACTAGGAGCCTGTCTTTATTCTTGAGGATAAAGACAGGGGACCAGTCTAGCATACATGAACCAATGCGTGACGTTCTTTTGCCTCTGAACGAGGGCGCCCTTCAAGTCTGTGGCGTCAATACGCAAAGTCTATTCTAACGGATATACAGAAAGCCCAACTTATTTACGGACCATCACCGACCGACAGACAGACAGGCATGAAGACATGAAATAGACGGACAATGGGAAACTTTATGACGATAAGTGGTGGCAGACTTTGTTTACGTAATTCTGAGCATGTGCACGATATCAAGAAGTGTAGATGAACTGGCAGACTTTCAAGGTACGGAGGCCGAGAAGAGAGTCTGTTACAAACACCCTTGTTGTATATCCTATTTCTTGCGCATGCGGTTTAGTGTTATTGCGGCACAGATGAGCGGCGAGGTATTTTTTCTGCAGCATACTTCGTCAATGGCTTTGAAATTGGCACGAAAATCTAATTTAAAAAAGTTATTTAATAATTAATTCACCGTCAAATTCGAATTGCATGGTATTTTAGTAGTTGGAACACTCGCCTTGCAAATAGAAGGTACCGAGTTCAAGACGAGGTTTTTCAACATTTAAATTTTAAATTTTTTAATCCACTTTTTATACATTGTTTTAACTACAAAATTAATTCAGAAGCAAAGCCTTTCTATATAATAATAATTCACGGTTGTGGAGGATTTTTTCAAGGAAAATAAAGTCAAAAAATAATTTTTAGTATACAAATGCATATATAGTTGACGAAGTGTACTGCAGAAAAAAATCGCCAGCGGCTATTTGATTGGATTAAAAGGGTCCTCGCTATTGACAATGGAAGACTTTTGAGAAGCTAGATGGTCGCAAACTAACCGGTTCCATTGTTCTCCAAATCGCGCTCTTGATCAGAATTACGTAAACTGGCATGTCTGCTGCCACCAGCGTTGAAGAAGTTCCCACATAGCTGCCGCTATGCAATGCTTCCGTTGATCTTCGGAGGTCATTCAACGCGGGGAGCCAATATTCTGTTAGACAAATTATTAACATTCGGTTGCTCTCCTATTCATGTATTTATCTAGTAGAGCCCAGGCGCGGATCCAGAGGGGGGGGGGGCCGCGGGGGCACGTGCCCCCCGGGTAAATTGAGTAAAAAAAAAAAAAGGGGGAAAAAAAAAAAGAAAAAAGGGGGGGGGGGGGGTCAGAGAAAAGGAGGAGTAGCCTAAAAAAAAATACCGGCGACAATATTAAACATCTGCTGTGTCTACCTTTGGCATAAAATAAATACTGAAAAATGCAACAAGAAAAAAGGTTATCAATCATGCCATGGAACTGAGTATTTCCCTTAGCTCGGGGATTTCAACTCTCTCCATCTCAACATCTAATCCTCTTGGGGGAGTTTATTACCGGTTAAATGGCCACAGCCAGCAGGAAACAATTGATTACTTGAATGAATAATTTGCTAGTTTTGCCAAAAGCATTTTGATTGGCCTAAACGCACACATTCTTTTCAATTAATAAAATATCCAGTGCCATCATGTCCAGTAACCATGTATTATTTTTTGGATCGTTGAAATTGGTGCCACAAACAAATAGACCTTGGCTTTTAAAAGAGAAAATCGTCTCATCATGATAAAGTTGTATTTTATGAAGCCCTATTGGTGCCACTTGACTAGTGCATATATGTTTCACTTTATGTGATGTATTTCACAGCTCCGCCACTTATATCTTGCGGCCGCAACTTAGTATCTTGCGGCCGCAACTTAGTATCTTGCGGCCGCAACTTAATTATCTTGCGGCCGCAACTTAGTATCTTGCGGCCGCAACTTAATTATCTTGCGGCCGCAACTTAGTATCTTGCGGCCGCAACTTAGTATCTTGCGGCCGCAACTTAATTATCTTGCGGCCGCAACTTAGTATCTTGCGGCCGCAACTTAAGTATCTTGCGGCCGCAACTTATTATCTTGCAGCCGCAACTTAATTATCTTGCGGCCGCAACTTATTATCTTGCGGCCGCAACTTAAGTATCTTGCGGCCGCAACTTAGTATCTTGCGGCCGCAACTTAGTATCTTGCGGCCGCAACTTAATTATCTTGCGGCCGCAACTTAGTATCTTGCGGCCGCAACTTAATTATCTTGCGGCCGCAACTTAGTATCTTGCGGCCGCAACTTAAGTATCTTGCGGCCGCAACTTAGTATCTTGCGGCCGCAACTTAAGTATCTTGCGGCCGCAACTTAATTATCTTGCGGCCGCAACTTAATTATCTTGCGGCCGCAACTTAGTATCTTGCGGCCGCAACTTAGTATCTTGCGGCCGCAACTTAAGTATCTTGCGGCCGCAACTTAGTATCTTGCGGCCGCAACTTAGTATCTTGCGGCCGCAACTTAATTATCTTGCGGCCGCAACTTAGTATCTTGCGGCCGCAACTTAATTATCTTGCGGCCGCAACTTAGTATCTTGCGGCCGCAACTTATTTTTTTCTATCTTATTTTATTCTTTTTGTTTGTATGTTTTCTAAAATTTTTGGTGTTCAAGAATAGAACAATTCCAAAGCACTGGTGACACTCTTTAAAATAACTGATTGTTTGGAAAAGAAGCGGTGGTTTACAACTCAACATTTTGATCAGTATGATCCAGTATAATCAGAGTATTCTTACAATTATATGCCTAACATTTCAAGCTTTCTGATTGGGGGGTCATAGGTCCTGGTATGCTCTGACAGAATTGATATACAATTAACAGACTTTTGTGTGTATTGTTGATAGGGTATTGTTTTGATATTCGATGTTCTGAATTTACTGTTTCATTTTATGGATGTTAAACTCTGTAACCTCTTTTTTATATTTGTTATTTGAGAAGACACATTTTAAATATTTGTATCTTAAGATCAAATATACAGCACTGGTAAAACGGGTAATATAGCTATTGAGATCATACATTTCAATTATGTGATATTTATTTCGGGTTTGACATTGTCTTGTCTGAAAAAAAGTATATTAATCATGTACAGAATCTTCAAATATTTACCTTAGTTTTGAGCCATTTTTTCATTCTTGACAAGTATTAGGTGTTAATTATTAAAGGGTTCTCAGTGACATGGATATTAAACTCGTACCATTTTAGGGCTGTGCCGGGTATCTGGGTATCCGAATACCCGACCAAAACGGTCATAACCCGGTTCCATTTTTCGGTTCCAATTACCCGTAAACGACTTTTAAAATTACGGAGTTAACATTTGAGCGGTGCAAACAGAAATCTGTGACTCTTGAACAATGCACTTGTACAGACAATTATCTTTAAATTCAAGAGATTACACTCCAATAAAGAAAAGATCGAAAGTATGGTATCTTCTGTATTATAAAAGTGAAGTTGTAACCATTTACAGTACATGTATTTGTACACCACCGGAGGCATGTTTTCAACAAAAATTTCCTGATTTCGGGTATCCGGTTCCAAAAATATTCGAAAACGCACAACCCTATACCGTTTTAGGAATGCCTTGTGGACCAAGCTCCTCTACAAGACTTGTTCCTTCCACCTTATGCCCACACCCATTGAAAGGAAGTTTTGTATGATAATATTGACAAAGTATGTTTAACTTCTTTTTCAACAGTGGTTTAGAAATCGTTGAGATCCATTTTGTAAATTGACACTATGTATTTTTCAGATTTACAACATACAATCTACAACTAGTGATGGCTATTGTCCATCTTTAAGTAGATCATCACTGGTATAGCCTTGTTCTTCACAAAACAACTTAGGATACAGGATAATTATCTTCATATTCCCCCGTCATTCGGCGGTGTTAACAGATGTATCAAGCTTTATGTATGACAATACTCATGTTATTATTATTTACGAGTGTTTATTGAAAGAAAAAACACGTTTCTGACTTCTGGAAAAATGCATGGTGTGCCAGGAATGTATGTCATTACTTATTTGCCTTTCAAGTTACAAATCGCTAACAGGTCCATTTGTTTTTGAAAAGTAACCTATAAAATTCAAAACATTTAGGCCACGGGCCAGCACCTGTAATCGTGAAGGTTCATCTGAACTTTTGAGTGAATGGCAACTTTTATTTACTTGGTTATAAGTAGTTTGGAACGTACCGTACTTATTAATAACTACCTGTTCAAATTTGCAATGCGTGAGTGGCCTGCAGCGAATAGACCGAAAACGCAGTTTAGTTAATTACTCGTTCATTTTTTAGCAAAAACAATTGAACCCCTTTCAGCTCTATCACCAGACAGGCCGAATTGACATGGCCTATGAGCGACCCTTTTGGCAGCATGACTCATGAAATGGTATATTGTATACAATAGAAGTGATGGGTGCACCACACTAAATAAACTTCCATTCCATTGACGTTAGTGTAAAAACCCGGTAACTTCACAGTGAAAAAATCCTTATTCAGGAGTCTCTCAGTTTTTGTGACAATACTGAAAATTGTAGTTTGAATCTTAATCTGTCCAATTCTTTAAAATTTTTGGCAGGTCAGCCGCTGATAATTTTTGCTAAATACCCCCAGAAAGTAACACCCCCGAAAATGTGCTTTTTCCCAAACCGACTTGCTGCCAGTTTTCATAAAGTATCCCTCCACTTCCCAAGCCATACATGACCAATTTTAAAGCCAAAATTTATCAAGTCTCCTTAAAAGTTTATAAATTTAAACAAAGTTTTAGGTTTAAAAGTTCGGTGCACCAATTTTTGCCTATTTAGTGTGGTGCACCCTGACGATTCGAGGCTGAAAATTAGCGCCCTCATACAACGTAGTCTTGTTACAGAGAAATGCATCAATAGACCATTCCAGTGACGAAAATTTCCGAACGGACACGAGCTATTTCGAAGTTCAGTATTCGGTACGCTGCAGATTACCAAAACTTTCAAGCAATAAGAAACAGACAGATGGAAACTGCGATTCCAAGACGCAATGTAATAAGTATGAAATACACGTTCTAAAATAAAATCAAGATAATTAAGTTGCGGCCGCAAGATAATTAAGTTGCGGCCGCAAGATAATAAGTTGTGGCCGCAAGATAATAAGTTGCGGCCGCAAGATACTAAGTTGCGGCCGCAAGATAATTAAGTTGCGGCCGCAAGATAATAAGTTGCGGCCGCAAGATAATAAGTTGCGGCCGCAAGATAATTAAGTTGCGGCCGCAAGATAATAAGTTGCGGCCGCAAGATACTAAGTTGCGGCCGCAAGATAATAAGTTGCGGCCGCAAGATAATTAAGTTGCGGCCGCAAGATAATAAGTTGCGGCCGCAAGATAATAAGTTGCGGCCGCAAGATAATAAGTTGCGGCCGCAAGATAATAAGTTGCGGCCGCAAGATACTAAGTTGCGGCCGCAAGATAATAAGTTGCGGCCGCAAGATAAGTAAGTTGCGGCCGCAAGATACTAAGTTGCGGCCGCAAGATACGAAGTTGCGGCCGCAAGATACTAAGTTGCGGCCGCAAGATACTAAGTTGCGGCCGCAAGATACTAAGTTGCGGCCGCAAGATACTAAGTTGCGGCCGCAAGATACTAAGTTGCGGCCGCAAGATAATTAAGTTGCGGCCGCAAGATACTAAGTTGCGGCCGCAAGATACTAAGTTGCGGCCGCAAGATACTAAGTTGCGGCCGCAAGATAATTAAGTTGCGGCCGCAAGATACTAAGTTGCGGCCGCAAGATAATTAAGTTGCGGCCGCAAGATACTAAGTTGCGGCCGCAAGATAATTAAGTTGCGGCCGCAAGATACTAAGTTGCGGCCGCAAGATACTAAGTTGCGGCCGCAAGATACTAAGTTGCGGCCGCAAGATACTAAGTTGCGGCCGCAAGATATAAGTGGCGGAGCTGTGAAATACATCACATAAAGTGAAACATATATGCACTAGTCAAGTGGCACCAATAGGGCTTCATAGTATTTGTACCCAAAAACCACGAACGTTCTTTGACCAAAGTACATCACGTAGTATAGGCTACTTCGTTTGAGCAGCTTAATTATCTGGGCTCCTTGCCAAAATTCCTTTGCAGTGAATATAGCCTTGAATGCAAGGCTGTGATGCATCTCAACAAAATTATGGTCGTATCATCTCTCCGTTATACCCCAGTCACAATTAGCTTGCGATGGGTTTGCGAGTAGTTTGCGATGGATTTCTAGGCATTTTCGGCCGGGGCCCCACGGGACTCCTTGCGGCTGCCGGGTCATTTTTGGGCATCGGGCGGGCATCGAGTTACTTTTAACTCGGACTTAAAACCTGGTGCGGCGTTTCGCATCGCAAACTGATCGCCAATAAATCGGCCGATGCCTGGCCGATGTCCGGCAGGGCATCGCACACATCGGGCGGGCGCCGGGCCAAATTTTGGACAACCCAGACAATCCATATATCGGCCATGCGCCGGCCGGGCGCCGCCCAGACGCCGCTCAGACGCCGGCCGGGACCCGCCCGGCGTCCGGCCGACTTGGCGGCGCCCGGCCGGATACCGCAGGGGTATCGCAGGGACATAGGCAGAACATCGGACGAGTGCCTGCCGGACACCGGCCGATAAACGGGCCAAGAATTCGACCCCATTTCCAGTAAAGTCGGCCGATCGCAGGCCGGCGACCCCCCTGGCCTCGTCATGGCAGCATGCGGGGCACTTTTAATTGTGACTGTGACCGCCCTATCGCGCAATCTTTCGCCGACCTCTACACGCCGGTCGATGCCTAGAAATCGCACACGCCGCCCGGGCTCCGCTTTAATTGTGACTTAGGTATTAGTTACTAGTTAGTAAGTTTTGTTTATAGGCCTGCTTTAAACGTCGAACTTTTGCCGTATCTAATTCAAATAATGACCCAAAAATTTACATTATTTGAATTAGACACGGCAGAAAGTCGACGTTTATAGCAACTGACTTCTGCCGTAAGTTCGACAGGCAGGTCTTGCAGCTCTGAACGCCAGCTCGTCTCTGGACTCTTTCAAGCGAAGAGATATTTTTGGTGATATGGGGTTTCCAAGCAGTGCTCCCATATCAAAGATGTGGTCTAACCAGTGTGAAGTATAATTTCTCTTCGATGGACTTTCAGGCCAGTCTCGGTTAGCCCTGAGCAATCTTCTGAGGAACTGATTGATTTATTTTAGTTAACCCATTCTTGAAGACAATTTTCCTCCACGAATTTAGTTAATGGAGATGACTTCATGAAGTTTAACACAGCCTCATTATGGCAATTAATTGATTGCAGTTTCTTTTATATTATATTTGATTTTCCACAGAAGCTTCGGTGATAAAAATATCCAAGGATGTGTCTCATAAAAGGTTGATAAAAAAGGTTTAAAAATTAAGGGTGCAGAGTAAAAAATAAAGCCACCATCCAAGGTGAACAGCGCCTTCAGTTTGGTGTACTGTCATTATTGAGAAAAGTGGATTTTTTGTATCAATTTCCAATGATGATTATAGTGACTTTTTCAAATACTTCCCAAAATTAGTTAGTCTACATTTCGTTTGCAATCGGTAGTCTGTGATCGGGTGCAAAGCAAGCTAGTCTGGTTTCTTGATCCAATTCCTCCACGTCTATAAATTGTTCAGTTTCATCTGAAGAAGGGTCGGGGTACCGTGTGGAAATTACAATCGCCGATGTCAATTTACTGTCGGATTCTACGCCAGTACGCATAGGCCTGCGAAGTACGATGAGTCTTGCAGCTGATCTGCCGATGGTTTTAACACAGGGCAAGGAACAGTATGAAATCAAGCCCTTTCCTGAAAAATTTCAACTGGACTGAATTAAAACCAAGAAAAATTCCGGATAAATTAAAACTGAAGTCAAAAACTGCAAATTAATTGCCAAAAATCAGGAAGGGAGAAACTTATATTGTTGTAGTCATGACATCGCTAAAATAATGGCTAAAAATAATGGCTAAAATAATGATATATATATATATATTCCCCACATAATCTTGAAAACTTTTGCAAAAAAAGTCACGTGAAACTGGCCAGGAATCGCCTCAGATTGCACCACAGAGCATCCAGAATCCAAAATTTTCCGGGGCCCTTAAACGGGCCCCGTACCCAACGCCGTAAGGGCTTCGCGCTTCGCGCTCGCATTTAATAATAACAATAACAATAACAATAACAATAATAATAAAGATTTGTAGCGCGCACATATCCACCCTGCTGGGCGCTTAAGGCGCGAAAACTTAGGGGAAAAACATGATTACAAACAATATACAATGTTAGCATAGGAAAAAAAGAATTCGTGTTGGGTGTGCCCCCCGTCTAAAAAATTCCTGGATCCGCGCCTGGAGCCGTACACGCGACTGAAAGGAAACTGTTCGATACTTCAACCATGGAATAACCTTGATGTTCCAATATGATATTCATTAATTTTGCCCTAGAGTCAGCCTGCGACTCTGAGTGGAATGTTCTATGTTAAATATTCAGTAAAGAGCGTGTCCAAAAACCATCGTACAAAGTAAGGCTATAGTAGTTATTTGGTGATATGAGAGAATATTGAACAATTACCCTCCTGTACCAGCATAAACAATTTGATATTTTTTGGAATGCCACCACCCACAGAGGGGAAAACTACACGCGACATTGCAAAAAACGTAGTCAGAAATATCCAGAAATGTTGAATGGGGGGGGGGGGGGGGAGGGGATGAAAGCAAGCTAGTGGAACATGTACATTACTATACTACTACTACTAATAATAATAATAACGATTTTTAGCGCGCACATATCCACCCTGCTGGGCGCTCAAGGCGCGGAAACAAAGAAAAAACATGAATACAAACAATATACAATGATAGCATAGGGGAATTTTTTTTTTATACCGAGATACATGTACCTACAATGCAATTACAAATATACATCATCTTTGAAGAGTTGTGACATAAGATGAGTTTTAAGCATCGACTTAAATCTGGTTATACTATGACAAGATTTGAGTTTAGTTGGAAGATGATTCCAGAGTCTCGGAGCTGCGACAGAAAACGACCTATCACCCCAGTTCCGTTTTGAAGTTGGTTCCTTTAGGAGTGACATGTTGCTGGAGCGCAAATTGCGTGATGGAGTGTAGACTTTAAGCAGTTCAGAAATATAAATTGGAGCAATGTTATTAAAAGATTTGTGAACAATTAGCATAAGTTTAAAAACAATTCTCTGTGAAACAGGAAGCCAGTGCAGTTCTTTCAAGAGGTTTGTAATGGGTTCATTCAAGATATATCGCTCGTGTTTTAATTTTAAGGTAAAAATAGATTTGAAATGGAATTGAATTGCTATGTTTATGGGGTTACTGAAGTTATAAGCTTTCATTTGAGACATTGCGCGAAAACAAAAATCCGTTGAGGATTAAAACTCAAATTAATAAAAGGCGGGATCTTGTGCTTTAATCCTCAAGTTGCACGTGACCACACAACGTAACGGACCGAGAGGGCGTGGGCACTCTTCTGATTGGCCAGCGCGGCTGTCAATCAGAATCAAGCCTGTTTGAAATGTCGTTTCCGACATCCGAATTACAAAATGTTTTTTCCCCTTTAACAACAATGGCCTATTTATTATCTTTCAAAATTCGTTCGCTTTATATACTACAATTTAGGGAACACCGGATTTTTTAAACATCAAATAGGTTTGAAATGTTCCATGAACCGGGATTTTCATTTGCAACCCCCTCTCTCTTTCAGTAGTCATGTCATGAAATGTGTAATCACTACATGCATCCTTTATCGTCTGTTTCATTGTGCAGTTGTTTCTCATCAATTCTGTGAATCATTGTGTTTAATTATCTGAAATAAATGATCTTGCTTTAACTGAGATTATTCCGGTGTTCCCTAAATTGTTTCGAGTAGTATACATTCTATTTTGTGGGTCGTCTTAGCCAAACACGGGCGATTATACCTTTTGCATTATTTCTGCAATGGTGATGGAAAAATGAGGCCAGCCGTCCCCTGGATCTCCCGATTTCGCCTGTACGAGATTGAAGGACAGATTTGTCAGTTGCAATTCGTCACGCAAGGGCTATAAAGGGCATACGATGTTAGCGGACATATCACTGACGATGAAAGGAGTCCAAAGGCCCGCACCTGTCTGGTGCACATGCTTTCTTTATAGATCAGCACTGATTGATAGGACAAAGACATGACAATCCTGTTTAATCTCATCCAGTAAAAACTGTCTCAAGTATTCATTTATACCCCGGACTCTGAAAGATTGGAATCTCTTACCACATCATATCACACAAATTGAAGATAAACAGAAATTCAAAGCAGAAGCAAGGAAGTACGTCACAAAAGCCGACAAGAAATAAGCAACCAACCAAATCAAACCATCAACCACATACGTGCACCATACCCTGCCCGTGTTGCCCCTTTTAGGGGTGTTGGGCAGTATACGATCCAGATCCAGATCATAAGTGTGACGTATTCCAACCTAAACCACGCCCACTTCGAACGTGGTAGCTCCACGTGGTATATCATCAGAAGCCCATTGGAAATGCATTGACCACCATTTTCTTTAAGGATTTGCGCAAGAAATTAGCAAGCTTGGGATCCTTGCATTAAACATTATGTGTTGTGACTCAAAATCATATTAACAAAGTAAATTTCTGCCTCAAGAATCGCTTTTGAACGTTAAAACCAAGAAATTTATGTTAAACAACATGCAACGGTATAATAATAATAATAATGTATAGATTTACATAGCGCACGTATCCACCAACTAAGTGGCGCTCAAGGCGCATTATATTATTATCCCTGCTCATAAGGCTCATAAGGCTCATAAATCATTCCTGAAACCATCTCAGCTCCCTGGGGAGTATACAGCTCAATTGCTGCCATTTCTAGCGCATAGAGAGCAAACCATCTCTGCCTTCACAGGTACCCATTTAACCCCTGGGTGGAGAGAAGCAATTATGGTTAAGTGTCTTGCTCAAGGACACAGGTGTCACGGCCGGGGCTCGAACCCACACTCTGCTGCTGGCAACACCAGAACTTGAGTTCAGTGCGCTAGACCGCTCGGCCACGACAATCCACTTTACGTGCATTATACAACACACGGGACCTACGGCTTTACGTCCCATCCGAAGGACGAAGCAATTATGGTTAAGTACCTTGCTCAAGGATACAAGTGTCACGACCGGGGCTCGAACCCACACCCTGCTGCTGGCAACACCAGAACTTGAGTTCGGTGCGCTAGACCGCTCGGCCACGACACTCCAGCTTTGGAACCGGAAGGAGCGAATAGAATGCGCGCGTGTATTACGTGTCGACTTGAGATACATCGTGTTCAGCATATTTCACTGTTGATGTGCACACGCGCGCAATTTCTCAAGAGAGCTGATTGGCTAGCAGAAGTTAGTGCGCGCGCAGTACCGTTACATTCGCAAATGAAGTGTGAGCCTGCAACGTTCACACATGGAGGTATAAAATACCTCCATGGTTCACACCTAGCCCGAAGATCTGATGTCACGCTTTGAGTCTTGTGAATTACTTGATAGGATAAAGACAGTGAACCGGTCTGCATTCACACCACGCAAATGGTGCCCAATCATCAAGATGCTGGTTGCATTTTCACCGCTAGAGGGCAACGACGTGCACGGAGCGGATAAGAGCAAAGACCTGATTGCAAAGGGCAAATCGCCCGAAAGCGCAGCGGCTCCCACGCACTGGTGATAAAAAACAAAAAATACATATGACTTTTTATAAGGAGTTTATTCGAGTTTGCATGAGGCTTCATTCGTTACGCGGCTAGATTTCGTCAATGTGTGAATAATTCATGTTCGACTGTCAATTCCCAGGCCACGCTGGATGCGTTCACAACACTTGTTTCACGGACCAAACCCGCTAATCTTTCTGCTGCATCATTCTTCCGCCTCTAAACATCTTGCCTAATCACTCTGTCTCCTTATCCCTTCAATCTCCTGCCAGGTCAATACACTCAGATCCGAGGAGTTGACGCACTTTGTTTTGACGAAATTTTGAGCGATTTCTATAAAGCTTCACCTCTCGAGGAGACCGGACGAGGTTTTTCATCCCTTGAGCTAGAGAAACTACCTCAACAACAACTCCAACGGACTTCGAGTCATCTTGGAAACTCATCCGAAGACCTCAAGTACACATCATTCCGGTAAGGATTCTTTTACCAATTCAGTCCAAGACTATTTTTTGACAAACTGCTGCGATTTCCGAAGACAGCTAGCACTTTGGGCGCATCACGGAGACTACACATATAATTATTTTTGAGTTTACAGCTCAGAGAAAACGGGATGAGGGTTTCTAATTCATTTTGTAAAACAAAACAAAAATAGTATCCAATTGCAATTTCAGTAATTTGACAGTTGCAGGCAGTATCTTCAAATTGGAAACGAATTTATTCGAGTATCTGGGAATCGACAATGAGCTTAACGTGATAAGGCCTACGTGTTTGGAAATCCGAAGGGGATTTAGCTGACAAACTTGAGTGTAGTTATCGAGCTCTGCAATAATGAAATAGACAGCGTATGATGCTCGTTATGCTGCAGAGTCCACCCCTTCCCATTGTATCTTCATTGTGTTCCAGGAATCTTAGGAATTCTTTAGAGGATTTCAGGGTAAAGAGGTCCGTTAACAATAGAACAACATTGTGTTAGTGTATAGGGACATGGGGGGTGGCACTCTGCCGCATATCGAGCATGGTATAATGGCAGTGCTTAGTGGGTGGCTCCTGGCTTAAGTAGCCACAACATGTTCTTTTCCCGTACGAACGCCTGGGTACCATACACTGAACGGTCATTTTATTTGTGTTGTACTTAAATGGATCATGGAAGGTACAATATTGGTAATTACCAGATTATCAAATGAACTAATATTAATTATCTAAAAATGATCTACATTGTATAAAACTTGTTACACGTAATCACTCATTCAAAACAAATTTGATGAAAATGTCACAGGTTAGTTGTATGATACGTTTCCTCAAAACTGGAGGGTTAAAACGGCCGATATATTGCCCGTCTTTGGGCCGATTTGACGGTAAAAATAGATTTAAATGTTGAGACATTGAACAAAACAAATCCGTCAAGGATTAATACCAGTAAAATAAAACCGCAAATTAATAAAATGCTGGCCTACTGCTTTAATCCTCAGCTTGTACGAGGGTGTGTGCTGTCTTCCGATTGGCCAGCTGTCAATCAGAATCAAGTGCGTTTTAATTATCGCATTTATACAGTTTCCGACACCCAAATTTCATGTTTTTTGTTCGTTTAATAACGATATTAGGCCTATTCAAAATTCGTTTGCTTTTTAAATTCTATTTTTTGGGGGGTCTCTTAAGCCAAACACGGGCGATATATCTTTAGTTGCTGCCTGGTGCCTAAATTCTTGCAAACTCTCGGTAGGTTTTTAAACTTAGATGCTTAGTATACCGCGAGTACAACAATGTATTACTTAAAGCATAGAGAAGGGATCCTTTCTCTATGCTAAATGTATCTACCGAGACATGACATGCTAAAAAAAAACGTACAAACAACTACTGGCCCCACAGCTATAGTGGCCTTGTATTACTATTAGCTGCCTGTACGTCACGACTCTCAATGACTACAGGGCTCACTTTCGATGTTTTACAGCAAAACATCTAATGGATTGCTGTTATCCTTGCAGATGCGCTTTCCGAAATTGTCTGTATGTATTTTGCTGTGATATAGAGAAAAGATTAAAGCTTGGGCGATAACACGATAATATCGAATATCGCGATACCTTTTTTTTTATTCGAGTATCGAGTATTCGATATCGAGAACCTTTTCAAGTTATCGAGATGTCGGAAAATCGCAATTAAAAAAAATATATATCGCGATTAAAAAAAACGCCATTGTGAGTCAAGTAAAAAATTCCATGGTAATGAAATTAGAACAGTCTTTTCAGCTTTCGGAAGTGAGAAATAAAAGCGAACTACTTCAGAAACACATACGCACTATGCAAACGAATTTGTGATTTATTGTGACGCTTATAGAGGAATACATATACCTTTGGTTATCAGCTCTAAAGCAAATCGCTATCGTTGTGACCCAGCTAGCGATATGGAATCCACACATGCGTGGTACACAGCTACAGCGGTGAGCAAAACTGTTAGCACACATGACAGTCACATCTAACTGAGAAGTCTGACAAAGAAATTCCCGCGTTTTATGTTGAGCGCTTTGAATGGCTGGGATATCGCTCTGCCAAAATGTTTCCAAAGATCGTGCTACTTTGGAGTGCAAACAGGTTTTGCAGCACAAGGATCATTTTTCAGAAAAGTAATATTGGAAAACGTGAACATTGTTTTAGTTCTGTATGTGAGGTTTGCAGATTAGAAAAAAGAAACTTGTCGGGGAATGGAACATTCAAGTTAAAAAACAAACAAACAAACACCCCAACAAACAAACAAACAAACACCCCAACACCCCCCAAAAAAAAAAAAAAAAAAAAAAAACTACTGACAGTTTGCAAGAATACGGAACTTCCGGGCACCAGCGATTGGTCTCCTTAGAGTGGAGACCTAGCTTAGCTGTTAAACCTCGTTAACAAGTGGACATTACAGTAATAATAATAATAATAATAATAATAATAATAATAATAATAATAATAATAATAATAATAATAATGTGTGGATTTATATAGCGCACGTATCCACCAACTAAGTAAAAAAAATACCAGTCATAACAGATTGAAGAAACGTGGAATCTATTACTAGAATGAACTTCCGATAAATCGATTGTGCGCATTACTTATAGTGAGTATATGAAAGACTCGAGGGTTTCGTAGCGAGATTATGACGTAGCCAGACGTGGTTAATTTTTGGTTGTCATTATTGGTGTAATAAAAGCCTACATAGGATGGAAAACAGTCGTAATATAACACCCGAATGTCGACTTGTACAGGATGGAAACACTGAGATTTAGCCCTTAAACGATGAGCGTGATCGCAATACACGAAACAAAATTAGACAGGTATAGGGAGTAGGCCTATAAGACAATTATTTGAATCACGTCTTGATACCCACTCGAGAAACAACAGTTTTTTTTAATACCCTTTCGTACAGTCAACACGACGAAGCGCTCCATATGCTAGTTTCAGACCAGATCAGATCGCGGATGAACTGTTCCTTCCACCGGGCGGTCCTGCGGCAGTGCAGTGCAACACGCTTCCTGAAGCCCGTCCCCCGCTTGCTTGACTGTGCAATTAGGTCTAGGAAACTTCACCGGAGTCACTCTCTAATCTGGTTATCTCTCGATCGCTTCGTAATTCACCTGCTTCGCCAGGTCTTCGCTTTTGTCCAGTTTTATATAACTGTATACAGTGGCAGCCGTTATTGGCCCACGGTTTGGTGACTAAAAATAACATTGATGTGTGATTTTATGAGTTTTATGTTGACGTTATGATGTGAGCTATGTGACAGCAGTGGGTGCATTGCCAGAAATTCGCCAATAGAGGGCGGGAGCCATCAGCCAGACAACGAAGAACGGGCCACATTAGTTCAGGTTTATTACGTTACACAAAGCGGTACATTTCCATTGTACTTTAAATACCTAAGCTTATTCACAGACAAGTAAGACTAATTGCGGTGACACCATGTGAAATCCTCAATTGAGTAGTAATTAGTTCTGAAAAGAACTGGAGGTACAACTCGACGTTTCGATCAGTATGCTCTGATCGTCCTCATTCTCCTGAGGGCAATCAGAGCATACTGATCGAAACGTCGAGATGTACCTCCAGTTCTTTTCAGAACTAATTACTATTCAATTGAGAATTTCACATGGTGTCACCGCAATTAGTCTCCTCCTCACCATGCAAAGCTACAAGTTTTACTTCTTTACAGACCGTTTCAAACAAATACAATACCAGGTCTGTTCACTGGATAACCAGTTTGTGTAGGCATTCAAACCGGGGACCTATAACAACAGTGACAATACGTCCCCGGTTGCTAGCACAATGGAGAACGTTGCGTCCCCGTTTGCCAGGGCAAAGAAATGGGACAAATGAAATCCCCGATTGCAGGGTGTGTGTGGGCTTGTACTACATACCGTCCGAGGACTTATAATAAAGTGAACAATAGGTCCTCGGTCGCCGGTTCTTTGTTTTCAGAGGTCCTCGGAAGGACGTTAATAATAATAATAATAATAATAAAGATTTTTAGCGCGCACATATCCACCCTGCTGGGCGCTCAAGGCGCGGAAACAAAGAAAAACATGAATACAAACAATATACAATGATAGCATAGGGGAAAAAAATAAAAATTATGTACCGAGATACATGTACCTACAATGCAATTACAAATATACATCATCTTTGAAGAGTTGTGACATAAGATGAGTTTTAAGCATCGACTTAAATCTGGTTATACTATGACAAGATTTGAGTTTAGTTGGAAGATGATTCCAGAGTCTCGGAGCTGCGACAGAAAACGACCTATCACCCCAGTTCCGTTTTGAAGTTGGTTCCTTTAGGAGTGACATGTTGCTGGAGCGCAAATTGCGTGATGGAGTGTAGACTTTAAGCAGTTCAGAAATATAAATTGGAGCAATGTTATTAAAAGATTTGTGAACAATTAGCATAAGTTTAAAACAATTCTCTGTGAAACAGGAAGCCAGTGCAGTTCTTTCAAGATTGGCGTGATATGGCATGACTTTCTGGACAAAGTCACAACACGAGCTGCTGTGTTTTGTATGTGCTGAAGACGAGATATTTGATTCTGCGGGAGACCGTAAAGGAGAGCATTCCCGTTATCGAGCCGTGATGTGACAAACGCATGTATAATTTGTTCAGCAGCACTTTTATTCAAGTATTTCCTAATTCGGCTTATATTTCTGATATGAAATGATGATATGCGAATAATGTTGGAGATATGTGGTTTTAAAGTCATTGTCGAGTCAAATATAACACCCAAATTACGTGCATGTAATGAGGGGGTTATCTGCGAGTCACCAATTGTAATAAATGGAAGAGAAACTTTAGACAATTGCTGACGTGATCCAAATAGAACAAATTCATCGTTCAATTTCCGGAAGTTTTGTCTCATCCAACTTCGAATCTCTTGAATACATTTCTCCAGTGTTTTAATGCAGGAATCGGCAGGTTCTTGAGAAGATTTAAAAGTAATGTAAAGCTGCGTGTCATCAGCGTAAACATGGTAATTTAAATTATACTTCAAAATTATATCACGAACTGGAAAGGTATAAACAGTAAACCACTGTGGGCCGAGCACAGAGCCTTGGGGTACAGAATAGTCAAGAATAACAGACTCGGAGATAGCGTTACCAATACAAACATGCTGAGGCCTATTTAAAAGGTAGGACTTACACCAATCCAGGGCTGTGTCATGTATTCCAAGATGATATTGAAGGCGGGAGAGAAGGATTTTATGATCGACCGTGTCAAAAGCGGCGCTTAAGTCTAACAAAACTAATGCAGTGATTTTCCCCTCATCCATGGCAGATAAAATGTCATTGTTGACGCGAAGAAGAGCAGTTTCCGTTCCATGAAATGGTTTGTAGGCTGACTGAAATGTGTCCGACAGGTTATTAGCACGAACATGGTCATGCAGAGATCCGTGATGAAACAACTCGCTCGATTGTTTTTCCAAGGTACTTTAAATTCGCTACTGGTCGGTAATTTTTGAAAACTTCCTTGTCCAAATTGGGTTTCTTTAGGAGTGGTTTAACATGAGCAACCTTCTGGCTATTAGGGAAACAACCGGAAGAAAGAGATCTGTTTACAATAATTGTGATATACTTAGCAAACACATCAATATTTTGTTTTATTAGCGAAGTTGGCACTGGATCAAGTTCACATGATTTTGATGGCGATTTCATGATGAGTTTCTTGATCTCCGTAACACTAGTAGGCTCAAACATGGACAGTCTACATTGTGGATCCTTGCGTGATGGTGTTTGTGATAGAATGGCACTACTGAGGGAAAAGAACGACGGATATTCTAAATGTTTGTGACAAAAAAGTTTGAAAAAGCATTTGCGAGGTCCTGATCGGAGTGTGTAGATGGAAGCACTGGAGCTTTGGGTTTATGAAGCAGCTTTTCAACAATGTTAAAGAGTTTTTTCTGATCACCAGAGCTATCTTCCACAAGAGATGAGTAGTGAGTTATTTTTGACTGGTTAATCATGTTCTTCACAATATCACGCTGGTTACAGTATTCTTGCCGATGTATTCCAAGTTTCCCATTGTCACGCCATCTTCGCTCAAGTTGACGGCGGATTTTCCTTGCAGCACGGATATCATCATTGAACCAGGGGGATTCAGATTGTAGTTTAACAGTTCGAGTTTTTTGCGGAGCATGATCATCCAAGATGTTACGGACAGTAGATTCAAATAGACTGACACAAGAATCCAGCTCACCATCTTCAAGGTTTACATTTTCCAGTTGAGATTCAACATCATGACATAAATCTTTAATATTTACTTTTTCCAGTGGCGAGTAGTTACAGAAATGGTAGGTATGGGAGGTTTTTTAAGGTTCAAATTTACCATGATTGCATAATGATCAGTTAAGCCAGGATGAATAGTTATATTCGAGATAAGAGGTGAAGTATTTTCACGCGTTATCATGAGGTCAAGACAGTGACCATACCGATGAGTGGGTGCTGTAATGTGCTGTATAAGTCCATGAGCAGAGAGCAGATCTTTAAACTGATTTGCATAATTGTTTGAAATAATGTCCATATGAATGTTAAAATCGACGGTTAAAATAATGTCAGATGGGTGTAAGAGATAATCGACAATTAATTTTTCAAATTCCTGCAGAAAACTGGAGAGGTTTACATGTTTACCATCAACATCCCTTTCTGGTCGATAAATATTAACAAGGCGAACAGATCTAGAGTTGCACGTTACCTCAGCATGCAGAGATTCAAATGTTAGGTAGTCAATGTTAACACTTTTCATACTGACAGATAAACTGGACCTAAAGAGTAGTGCAACCCCTCCACCGGTCTTTATTGGTCTGGGGATATGATGGAGAGAGTAGCCAGTACGCTCACGGGGTAGCAAGTCATCATCAGGTTTAAACCATGTCTCGGTTATGGCAACAAGATCCAAATTGTTTTGAAGTACAAAGTCAACAAATTCATCCGATTTGTTACATATGGATTGAGTATTCAAGACACAGAGCTGAAGTTTAGACTCATCGTGAACATTTGGAGTTGAAGTTATGCCAATGTCGCTTGTTGATGCGATTGAGTTCACTGCTGGGGGTTGGTAAGGCTGGAGTGCTAGTTGTGGAAGTCTGTCCATTCTACGGCGACCAGCTTTTTTACCTCTATGTGTGCGGCGGTATGTTTGGGGTTGATTAGCAAGTATTCCAAGACAGTTCAATTGACTCAATGCTGAATAAGATAAAGCTACATCAGTACATGGAGCATTGCGAAGATTGAGTAGTTCAAAACAAATGGAGATTGCTTCAAAAAGTCCAATAACAGTGGGAACAATAGAAGGAACAATAGAGGTCCTTGGGATTCACTTGTGGGATACTGACACAATGAGGACAATGGTAACCCACAAGTTTCTCTTTGTTTCCGTGTACCCACAAGAGAAATTCTAAAGAAAAGGGACGATAGGAGGACAATGGTGGTACCCAACAAGCTGTATACGTGCTGGCTCAGCTCCTCATTCATTGTTATAATGTAGGTAATAAACTAAAAGAGCCCATTAGTGCCACTGAAAGTATATGCATACTAATTCGCTGTCATACTTATCCGTTATTACACAATAGTAATCGGTTATTACGAATTAATAACATATTCTTTAAGTGACAATATTGTAATCTTTCACAATAAACCAAACTCAACCAATCTTACATGGGTCTGTCTAGGAAATGTGTGATTTTGTCGAGATATCTCCAAATGTTTTTGTCGGTTTCACAAGTAAAACTTGTTTGGGCACCACTCTGAAAACCCTGCAAATAATCCACTGAAATAATCCAAGTCAGCAGACGCACTGCATAGTCATGTTCATCGTGTCAACACAGTCCTTGAATAATCCCTGCAAACCTCGATCAAACTTTACCCCCCTGGCCGGTCGAACCTGCGAAGCTTGTTTACTTGAAGGGAAGCTCGTCGAATTAGACTCATCGTCCAAAAAAATAATGGAAATTAATTGGCACTCCGGCACTCCGAGAGGGTCATTTGCTTTATCTTTCAAATGTGGACGTGTTGTCCATTTGGTTCTCTCGGTTAAATTAATAAAGCACACACTCTCGCCCGTACAAGTTATGATGTGATATTGCCCGTTGTTGTTCCGTTAAAAAAGAGCCCGTGGCTAATTTATTTCCCCGTTGTATCCGAGCTGTCGATTACCAGTTTCCGCTTCCTCTTCCAGAAAGCTTTCCAGAAAATTGAATTACTGGGAGGCGTTCGGGCACATGATTGCCGGGTGGTTGCTGCACTTTACACCCCATCCATCATGTCCTGACGTCCCTTTCCATGTCACATACTCACTAGGTCAATCCTGGATCTTACGCGAATCGCGTGTGCAGACAACACCATTCGAGCGTGAAAATCTCGCGTTTTCACGTCCAGTTTCACGAACTTGCGAACACATGAATACGAAATACCCGACTATCCTAGCCATAGGCTGAATGATTTGTCTTGATTGAACAGAACAGTGGTTTATTAAAGAAGAACACTGGGCCGATGTTGCTTCACATTCTCAATTTACCATTGTAATGTTAACAATCGATTGAAAAGTAAATCGCGAGTTCAATTTTGAATAGCACTGCCGATAATACAATAATAATGTAGACTTATATAGCGCACGTATCCATCAAACTGGTGCTTAAGGCGCATTATATTATTACCCCTGCTCATCAGGCGCATAAATCATTCCTGAAACCATCTCAGCTCCCTGGGGAGTATACAGCTCAATTGCTGCCACTTCGGCGCATATGGGCTAATCAAACACAACAACCATCTCTGCCCTCACAGGTACTCATTTACTTCTGGGTGGAGAGAAGCAATTACGGTAAAGTGTCTCGCTCAAGGACACCACGACTCAGCATTCGAACCCACGACTCAGCCATCAGAACACAAATCCGATGCACTAAACCGCCCGGCCATGACTTACCGTACTATGTAACCCTTGTATGCCTACCCTGTTCCTGAAAACGGTCATATTTCAGTCAAAAGTACCGATGTGAGAACAAGAGGAAATGAGACGATTGTTTAATGATCATGATAGACAGAATGTCATGTTCTCATCAACTTATAATGTATAACTTTCTAATTATTTGAAACTCGTTTAAACTTTTCCCGCCGTTTATTTGGTCTTTACTATACTTAGGGAGGCTTCACTTAGGCCAAAAAAGTCTCCGGTTTCTGGTCATTGGTCGGCTTCAAAATCGGTGCAGTGATGCGCTTTTTTTGGTAATCTAGTTTTTTTTTCCAACAGGGAAATACGTGATACATGGGGTGTCGTGGCCGAGCGGTCTAGCTTACCGGATTCAAGTTCTGGTGTTAGCAACATAATGTGGGTTCGAATCACGGCCGTGACACTTGTGTCCTTGAGCAAGACACTTAATCATAATTGCTTCTCTCCACCCAGGGGTTAAATGGGTACCTGTGAAGGCAGAGTTGGTTTGCTCTATATGCGCTAGAAATGGCAGCAATTGAGCTGTATACTATTATTCGGTCTTCATCTGATACATCCCGTTTATATGTAAATATAAAATCACACAAAACTGGTGACAAGGCTTTTGCCATAGCTGGCCCTAAGGAATGGAACAAACTCCCTGTTCACATCAGAAATTCTTCTTCAATCCAGATTTTTAAAAAACTTCTCAAAACCTTTCTCTTCTAATTTCCGTTGTAGTCATTACTAGGTTTTCATTCTTGATTTGTAAAGCGCTTTGATCTTGTTAAAGGCGCTATATAAATACCCGTTTATTATTTATTATTATACTCCCCAGGGAGCTGAGATGGTTTCAGGAATGATTTATGAGCCTTATGAGCCTTATGAGCAGGGATAATAATATAATGCGCCTTGAGCACCACTTAGTTGGTGGATACGTGCGCTATATAAATCCACACATTATTATTATTATTATTATTATTATACAGGTATACGCGGCGACCAAATTTTCCATATAGAAAGTATGGTGGATAAGAGAGGCCGCACAAATCGGGCAAACGTTCATACCCCTATACGAGAAGTCGTTTAAGACACAGCACGACAGAATTCCAATCGGTCCATCATTTTATAGAAAAAAAAGAAAGAAAAAAAAGGAGACCAGAAACCGGAGACTTTGTTTTTTGAGCCTTACAGAGCAGATCAACATGGCGGTTAAAAGGCTGGCTTACGGATAAATCATGAAAAGCTCTCATAAAACCAACTGAGTCCTCCAATTCTGCATAAGCACAATGGCTATGTATACTATGGTTTAATTAACAATGATTGTTTTTACTCATATAGACTGACAAATACACCTAAAAGATGCAACTACCAAAATAGCTGTCTTCACTCACGGAAACATCTTGGTGTAAATTGGGAAAGAGCCACGATAACTGCTCCCGGATAAAACATTTAGTACACTGAAATTTGGAGCGGAAAACCCCCGCTAAAAGTACCCGGTCTCGCACTGACGGAAATGTTCGGGAAAACTTCTCCCGGGAACAGTTTCACTGAAATTTGGAGCGGAAGCCCTCCGCTTAAAGCAACCGGTCTCACGCTAACGGAAATGTTCGGGAAAACTGCTACCGGGAAAATTTTCACTGAAATTTGGAGCGGAAAACATCCATATCTCGCGCTGATGGAAATGTTCGGGAATCTGCTCCTGGGAACATTTTCACTGAAATTTGGAGCGGAAAACTTCGTATTAAAGTACCCGCCGTGTTCCGCTCGTCATTGAATAACCCATATCATCACTCGGACCAAAGAGACTGAAATTAGAAATCAGGTTTAAAAACAAATATCATTTATTATACTTTCCGTCTTTGGTGTGGACCTATTCGTAATAATGATTGACCTAACGTATGTTTTGTATCCTCTGTGGACACTACATTGGGTACACAACACTCTTTAGGTCTATAATGGCAAATCAGCATTGTTGGCACACATTGACACAGTTACATAATTATATGGTAGTCCCACAAAGAAAGCCTCCTTTCTCCTCCCGTCCAACGTTTGACGCTTTTGAATGTGGTTGGATTATTGCATTTTCGCGTTTACAAAATTTATAATATGCTTCCAATGACATTCTGGTTTTAACTTAATATTGTGTGGGGGTACGGGGATGACTGTGCCAACAGGATTTTGCATATGATTGTAGTTGTTAGGGGATTTCCAATTCGTGATAGATAATAATGGGCTGTATACTCCCCAGGAAGCTGAGAAAGATTATAGGAATGATATTGGCCCAGTGACCAGGGGTCGATTTCACAAAACTCTTCCTATTTTAGGATTAATTCCTAGGATTTAAGAAGAGTCCTAGCCGTAAGATCGATCTTACCTAGGATGAATCCCAAGATCGATTTCACAAAACGCTCGTAAGCAGGACGTATCCAAAATATAAAAAAACGAATACCCAATTATTGAACGAGGCTGACCTTTCTCGTACGACGGCTCTTTTATATTTTTTTTACCGTACAAACGAAACGGCCGTCGGGTCTTCGCACTCTCAAAGCAGTTCAAGATGGCTGATTGGTGAGTTGGCGATGTACAACTTTTTGGCTCCAAACTTTTAGGAAATGTATAATACGTATATAGGGAAATTTAGCAAGTGAACATTGAGGTGAAATGTCATGATTGCTTACACCACCACCAACACCCCAAGTATACTAACAAAAAATAAATCGCTAGTGGTAAACACAACGCTTGCGGGCGGTATACTATAAACAAAAATACAGGTTAAAAAATATATATAGCCTAGAGCAAGCTAACTACGACGCGTAAAGTCAAAATAATTACTGTAGGCCTATCGTCATGATCATGCTGGTTTTTTTTACCTGTGTTTCATGTTGTATTTGTTGACCAACCCTTTCTAACAGTCGGGTTATCCCTTGCTGTGTAAATCTATACCTTCAGACAATTTCCTCGTCGTTTAGACTACGGTATCTAACGGATTTCGTCTGTCCCGAAATAGTCGCTCTCTTCTCAACGCACGTCAAGCTTCGTGGTCCGCCAAAAGTATAAGCGCCATTATTATTATCGAGAGTGGACGACAAATTTTGAACGTTAATATAACACTAATTCAATGGGTAAGATGACCCACACACCAATCTTAAGTTAAGGCGGATTTGACACCGTTGTCATGGAAGTTAGGACACGTTTAACCCTTCTTATTTTTTGTGAAATCGTTCTTAGGACGCGTCTCGAGTTAGGAAGAGTTATCCGTCCTAACTCGAGATAAGACGCGTCTTAGCGCTTTGTGAAATCGACCCCAGGGGAAATAATATGCGCATAGAGACTTTCATTCGAAGGTATTACACGCTGTATAAGAACTGTTTAGTATTATTATTATTATTATAATTGAGTAGTAAAGTACTTGAAAGAAACGCGGGTGAACATTGAACATTGAACACCATTGTCTACAACACTACATGGCGGGGAGGTTCAGATGTCGTAATTTATCGTTCAGATTGCTGGCAAACAGTCGCGATCGCTGACGCAGCACAGATCATGATAAAAATGTTCCCCTGCCCGGTAGTAGTTTCAATTTGTCAGCAAATGAGTTTATTTGATCGCCAGCCGCTGCCATGAACGGGAACGGACATGGAATCCAATAAACCAAACCTTGTTTCCGGATTCGTTTTAAAGGTGAAGTGTATTTATAGCATACAAAAGTATTCAATGTTGATATCTTGCACAAAGTGGACTTATATAGCGCACGTAATCCACCAAACTGGTGCTCAAGGCGCATTATATTATTACCCCTGCTCACTGATTTATGAGCCTGAGCCAGGCTCATAAATCATTCCTGAAACCATCTCAGCTCCCTGGGGGAGTATACAGCTCAATTGCTGCTATTTTGGCGCATGTGGGCTAATCAAACACAACAACCAATTCTGCCCTCACAGGTACCCATTTACCCCCTGGGTGGAGAGAAGCAATTATGGTAAAGTGTCTTGCTCGAGGACACAAGCACCATGGTCGCGGTTGGGATTCGAACCCACATTCTGACGACTCAACACAAATCCGATACACTAAACCGCTCGACCATGGCACTCCACATGCTCATTATAGTAACCTGCCTAATTTTGTAACCTCCCTTTCAAATGTCATTGAATTAACAGTAAATTAACAATAAATTAACAGTATTAACAGCAATATCCATTTATTTACTCCTTATGTCAGGAATAAACTTTTCTTTGGAATTATCCGATTATCGGGTCTTCTCGCTGGTGCACGCAGCATGTAAGCTACAGAGTGTGGTTGTGAGAATTACAGCCTCACTTTCGTATTTATCGTGAATAAAGCGAATTCTCGTGAACATTAAGATGCCCTAATAATTCCATCACCACTTATAGAGTATCATGAAAAGTGGTTTATCCAGGTATTCAAAACAAACCGTTCAACAATTTGTGACTTGCTCTGGCAAAACCCGAAACTTCTCGGCATTTACCATAATGCGTAACAGCCATGAAAAGGTCAAAAACTGACCCTAGGGACCAGTTTGAGGGACCAGTTTTCATGTCACCATATAGAGCATTTTCTCTAGATTTTGATGGAAAAAGAAAAATCCTGAAACGTTGTTGGGAACATTGTTAATTTTCACGATAAATTTGGGATGTCACTTCTGAAAATTGGGTCCAAGTTTAGGGTTTTGCCAGAGCCAGTCACATCATGCTCAAATGTGCATACCTTCACAGTTGCTTTATTTCTATCGTTGAAATTCACTCGGAAGCCAAAGGGCGAATTAATTGAGGATATTTCATACCATCAATATGAAATAAAAAGAGACAGTTAATAGATGTGTCCATAATATCTGTTGACATTTTTAGCTTCTACTCTGGGACAATGCCCGCGGCTTTTTGGGATTGCTTGGTAAAAAATATTCACTCTGCGAGCACCATTATTCACTCGTCCAACCCCGTGGAATTAAAGGTTTAAACTCCAAGATAATTATCACTTATTACTTACCAATAACGAAGCGCGCATACGCATTTCCGTGTAGACTCTTGCGGCGCACCTGGGGGCTTTTATGCAAATAATTATTCACCTCGGTTTACGTTCATTGTGGGGGGAAAGCTGCCCGTGCGAAACAAAATCAACCCATCGGGGCACAATTTCAGATCAGTTTCCACCTGTGAATTATTGACGGTCAGTTTTTTTTTCTATGAGATGAGTCGGCCAAATGTAATTGTCAAAGGGCAAGAAAGCTAGACTTGAATAGACAGGTCAGAAGCTTTAGTAGAGGGTTAATATTGACCGCATTTGACTGGCCTGAGTTGATGCGGGCAATATTGACCACATGAGATAGTATAAGTGTATTTCACCTCAATGACAAAATACATAATGTTGCCCTGGATATGACCTACGATACGGGAAATGGTTCTTGGGATATGCATAAACCTGTTATTATTATTTTATTTTCATTTAAACCCATGCTGCGCCCAGAAGAACAAGAATCATGAGGGTTGACCAAGCTAAAAAATAATGTAATTGAGCGGGGGTGGCAGATTATAAAGCAAACAGTGGTGAACATGTATGTATTAAGTTGTGTATAGGTCTATTAGCCAACCCGGGAAGATAATCTTTGAGTATATTTTCGTAAGAAGCCCTGCTCAACATTGGAACGCCCCATTCAGCGCAACTACCCTTCTAGGGTTCGGAAAAGACTAAGCACATAACCTAATTATATGAGGAGAGATGTTTCCAGTAGTTTTCTATAATTGCTTTTCCTTTTCCGTGGTTGTATGCGTAACATATTGTCGATTAATATAATGTGATCTGCAAACCCCTATTAGAGATTTTCAAAGTGGGCTTTGAATAAGCACAAAACCTCATATTTGAGGAGAGATGTTTCCAGTAGTTTTCTAATTGTTTTCCCATGGTTGTATGCGCTGCGTAACATACCGTCGATTAATACAATCTGATCGCCAAACCCCTATTATAGATTTTCAAAGTGGGCTTTGAATAATTCAAAAAAAAATGCACGGCACAGTGTATAGTAATGACCGTAATGACCGTATACATTCACCGAACTACAGCACAACATGCCGTTATATAACGAATCACTTTAGCGAACGACCACTCAGTATAGCGAACAGTTTTAACAGTGGACCCCAATGATGTGCGTTATCATTATAGCACTGATGCCTTGTATAACGGCGTTTACTTTCATTGTTTCATTGTGAAGATTGTTTCATTACTGGAGAAAACACCATTGCAGATCATTCAAACCTAAATGACCGAACAGCATAAACGTTGGGACTTGTGGCGCAATTCAATCCAACTGGCAAATTACAAGGCGGCTTTCATACAGTTTTGACCAATGCTTTAAGTCACCATACTTGATAAGTAGACGAAAAAACACCTTCAGCTATTATGAGAAAGTTAAGTTGACGTACTCGAAAAGTCAATGCCACTAGGCAACCTTATTTAAACCACAATGGTTTTAAATTCACCCTCGTCCGATTACTCGTCCTTGCGATGACAGGTGATAAGCTGAAATCGATTCGGCATCAGATTTGGTTCCTTCATGAGCTCTTTCCCGCCTCTAGCAGCGAGTCTGTTTTTCCTGACCAACACCGAGATTCGTGTCCACCCATAGACGGGCTTAGCACCCAGGAAGCAGTATGATATTTCGTGAATATAATTTTCGCATTGATCTTATCGTCTACCATTACTTCGATTTTTAGTGTGTGTTTTTTCCACCTGTTTGAAGACGGTTAGGTTGGAGAGCCATGAAAGCTAACATGAATTCGTCGGTATGTTTGGGTATGCGGAATATAGTCTACGGGGTTTTCTCGTTTGAGTTGCCTTTTTAAAAGGCAGCACACGGCGCGTTGCACCACTGAAGTGTTGGCAGGCACGAGCCTTAATCATCCCTGGTTGTATGCCTGCGAGGTAAAAAGGTGTCCTCCCCCGTCATCGACCTGTCTTGGTTATCTAGGAAAGGTGAATGCCTTGAAACAGGAGGTACAGCGGAGCATAAAGTTCCATCAATGTTTCAAATAATACACTTCATTTGTTTGACTTCGTCAGTGTTCCAAATAATAGGAAAATCTGACTTTTCCGCTGACGAATTGTGGATCACTGGGCAGTTGGCCCATACCGTCTCCTTTTGGGAGCGGGAATTTGGGGGTTTGGTATCCACAATAAAACCCCATTGAACGTATTACCTTTATAAGATTTGACACTCGTGCCTTAAAACACGAAACTCTATCCAACCCACAATATGGCCTTGGGGAAAGGAAGCAGTCCCTAGTTAAAGAATCGATAAAATACACATTTGAAAACCAAATTTCGTAGGCATTTTTGTCTGCCATGTTTAGCTCAGATTAGAGATGAATAACTTCGCTCAAAAGAACGTTGACTGGCGCTGCATAACCTGTTCAACCGTTCTTGTACTTAAATACTCAAACGAAGTAGGCTTACTTCTGGCCAGTTTTATAAGTTAGCTATATATACGTAATATGATCAACTAATAGTTTGTTATCTCCTCGGTGGTCACATTTGATAAATGCCACACTATCTAATACCTCCATTTAGAATCATGCCCCCTTCAGAGGTAGCGTAGATACAGTTGTCCGGTCTTAATGGGAAGAAATAAATCAGAAATTTCTCATCTTCCGAGGCCTGTTGTGAAATTCCGAGCCTGTTAAGGAGGCGGTCTTCTGGGACGCCACCTAGCTGGCGGTGCTCGTGACCGCTTCGTGAGAGCATCCAGCGCGATGCTACAACACCCAGAGCTTTGAGATACACGCAAACATCATGTTAAAAACTAGCTCACATAAGGAGGAAACGCCAATCACATTGTTGTCGTCCATCCCCGCCCACACAGGAGATAACAAGCTCCAGGGTTGTAATTGGTCGAGAATGTGAGGCCCTCAAAGGAATTAATTCATTCTTGGGCTGAATTCCCCCAGGCCAATCAGATCATGTTTGCAAATCCAATTGAATACAGATGGCGGTTTGGAAACTGTTGCAAGAGCTCTACCCACCGTGCTATGATTGTATTGATTTTAAAGGGAAACTATACGAGGAATCGTAAGAGCCGAATTCGAATCCGAGTCGGGGGTAAACTCATCCTTCTTCTGATTACCACGAGGGTAAGTACCGGGGGCTGTGAAGCAGAGCTGGCCTACCCTGGGCCTATCGAACAGGAGATAGGCACTTCGGCGGCAGCAGGCATGACTCAATATAACCCACACTTGTATTCGAGTCCTCAAACCTCGAGTCCGAGTCCGAGTCCTAGTCCCGAGTCATGTGGGTTGAGTCCGAGTCCGGACTCACGAAGGTCGAGTCCGAGTCAGAGTCAGAGTCCAGGGGGTCTGCAAGGGGGTTGGGGGATGGGGCCGGGGACACGGCCTCAGTCTCAGCACGGCCTCAGCTTGGCTATAGGCCAGGTACACTCAGTATAGTACCTTTAACAACCATGCCATGCAAAACTCGACTAACAACTAGACTCTTCGATCAGTACTAGCCCCCCGACATCCATACACCGTTTCCTTAATTCAAAATTATATTTTCAATTATGACCTCACGTGATGAGTCAACGTAAAATATCGACGAAGGTCCAGCGCGTTTGGGGTGACGGCTACACTGATATTACATTGATTCTTGGGATATTTTTCTACCCACTGCTTTATGCAAGTACACGTTATCGATATGATTTCATTCATCCGTAAGTGGATCCTTTGCATTCTCGCACGAACATAAACCACAGAGAACAGATCCATCATCTCTGCTTAATTTTGGAGCAAAAACAAATCTAGAGTATCCAAATTGAAGAATGTTCGCATAATTGCCATGAAATAGGTGTATTTTTGTACCAACCGTACAGCGTACCCCAATTGAAACATGGTCCACATGTTCCTGTATTATTCCTATATCAGGTAACCTTATGAACAGCGTTTTTCTTTTATTGAGGGAGGTCCTGCAGGCAAGACAGGGGAATAAGTGTAGCTTTGTTATGATTACTTTTTAATTTCATAGTGGTTTTAAATTGGATTGTTCAAAATATTGTTTTCCTATTGCAGGAAACACATAAACATTTGTCAGAATGAGTGTAACTGAGTGCAACTTTCCGCTTTTTATTCCTTGGTCATTTTTTTTATTATTTTATATTTTTATATATATATATATATATATATATTTTTTGGGGGGGATAATGGGTGTTGGTTGTTGGGGGTCCTACTGGCAGGATTGGGTTACGTGTATCCATTTTTATGGAAGAGTTCTAAATTTCCTTTTTAGTTCTTATCCTGATTTTTGTTTTTTGTATTTTATGTTCGTGCGATTTATTTTGTTTTGATTTTTTTTTTAATTGGGAGCTCTGAGTGGTCATTTATGCTCTGCGCCTGAAACCTGTGACCTTCCTTGATCCCTTTTATTGGGGAGAGTGTTGAGCACGTGTGATTGCCCAGAGTTCTTCTTTATTGAATTATTTTTAATGTATTTTTTAATGTCATTTTGTAACTTCCTAATAAATTTACCGACTGTTTGTAAATTAAGACGTAATTCAATATTCTGATCGTGATGTCTTTTTTTTGGTAAAGTTTGAATTAAATAAATACAACCATTTATAATAATAATAATAATTTGCTCTTGATATTGCTAAATAAATTAAACCGAACATCGAATACAGATCAGAGAACATGTCACAAATACCATCTGGATAATATTTTAGTGTCATCATTAGTGACCGATATCATACGACCACAAGGAATACCGAGCTTACGGGCAACGTCTTCTGCTTACACGGTATTGTACAAAGTGTTTGCGCTGTGGCCAAATAAGTTATAAGCGTCGAATCCTTAGTTATGCAGAGTCCGCTTCCGTAGAAAATCCTTGCTTAAGCCGTGTCCGAATTAAGCGTTTTGGCTATGGCTATGGCTATTGGCTTGCAGCGGCAATGTTGAAGTATAGGAAGAAACAGTGATCTAGCCATAGCCGTAGCCAAAGCCGCCATTTTGGATACGGGCTATGGCTATTGATTGTATAGGAAGAAACGGTGATCTAGCCACAGCCGTAGCCAAAGCCGCCATTTTGGATACGGGCTATGGCTATTGACTGTATAGGAAGAAACGGTGATCTAGCCATAGCCGTAGCCAAAGCCGCCATTTTGGATAGGGGTTATGGCTATTGACTGTATAGGAAGAAACGGTGATCCAGCCATAGCCGTAGCCAAAGCCGCCATTTGGGATACGGGCTATGGCTATTGACTGTATAGGAAGAAACGCTGATCTAGCCATAGCCGTAGCCAAAGCCGCCATTTGGGATACGGGCTATGGCTATTGACTGTATAGGAAGAAACGGTGATCTAGCCATAGCCGTAGCCAAAGCCGCCATTTGGGATACGGGCTATGGCTATTGACTGTATAGGAAGAAACGGTGATCCAGCCATAGCCGTAGCCAAAGCCGCCATTTTGGATAGGGGCTATGGCTATTGACTGTATAGGAAGAAACGGTGATCCAGCCATAGCCGTAGCCAAAGCCGCCATTTGGGATACGGGCTATGGCTATTGACTGTATAGGAAGAAACGGTGATCCAGCCATAGCCGTATAGCCAAAGCCGCCATTTGGGATACGGGCTATGGCTATAGGAAGAAACGGTGATCTAGCCATAGCCGTAGCCAAAGCCGCCATTTTGGATACGGGCTATGGCTTTTGACTGTATAGGAAGAAACAGCATGTTTCGCTTAAGTAAGCGCCAATTGTTTGCTTACGGTAAGCAGAGCCACGCAATTAGGCCATGGGCATAAGCGTGTATATACTGGGGTCAATTTCATAGAGCTACTTAGCAGGAAATATTGCTTACCAAAACAAATTTGCTTATCAAATGTCTTTGTTTGCCAGCCAAACGTTAACACAAAATTTATGCATTTTTGGCTGGTAGTCTGTATTCTAATGCTTAACAAAAATATTTGCTTAGCAAAATTGTCAGCTATGCAGCTCTATGACTGTAATTGGTCCCATTACATTATGTCAGTGATATAGAATTTGATCATGATTCATTCAATCCATCTTGTTTTTCCTTTCACACAAGTCCATGTGACCAAACCAAGGCTGAAAGGAAAGTATAGGCTGTCCCCTTTGAATACATTGAGAATCAGCACTGATATGATCGTACTATAGTTGCGCAGGGAATCGGACAAAGATGGCCGCCGATGTACGATCAAGGTCCAATGAGTGACGGTTACAGAAAGCATATAGGCCTATATACTAAACAAAATGCTTCTCTAGTGACGTAACAATCAAAACCTCAATTGAAATGGCATCCCACAACATTAACCATCTGTTTCATGTATGGTTTATAGACATGCATTAAAGATAACATCGCCTGTGTTTAGCTAAGACAAAATAGAATTTATAAAGCATACGAATTTTGATAAGATATATCGTTGTTAAACGAAAAAAACTAAAACAAAATCTAAAACCAAAACCAAAAAACACTTAAATTACGAAATTCGGATGTCAGAAATTGTAGATAAAAGTGATATTTCAAACGCACTTGATTCTGATTGACAGCCGCGCTGGCCAATCGGAAGATTGCCCACGCCCTCAACCCGTTACATAATATACGGTACATAACACTAACAGCAAAAGAAACGTCACCCCCTAAATTTTGATAAGTCTGAGAACGTGTTTAGCTTATGTGTCGTCAGACGTCATGCATGACGAATTTTGAGGTCAACCAAATTTGCCACATTGTGTTCGTGTTACACTCCATACTCATAATATTCTTCATAAAACAAATTATATTAATTATAAAATGAAAAACAATTTTTTTTTAGGGGTGACGTTTCTTTTGCTGTTAACAAATTGTGTTTAAAAATGTGGGTCAGCATTTTAGTAATTTGAGTTTTACTGGTACTAATCCTTGACGGAATGTTTAATCAGCCCATGGTTATGACATCATTACGTTCAAATCACATTCAAATCACTTATTGGCATGATACTTGTCATTGCTCCTATCCGACTAGTATTACACCATTATAACTATATAGGCAATACGAACTTTCAAAATAACAAAATAAAAACAAAGGTTTATAATTTCGTTTTCAAAGACTAAAGACACCATGTAGAAATTCTCTTTTGAGTAGTAGATAGTTCTGAAAAGACCATGTTGGTTACAACCCGACGTTTCGATCAGTATACTCTTATCGTCTTCAGGAGAATGCCGGACTCTGGGAGATGCCTCTGCTTAAGTAGACTGCTGGGGGATTTGCGCGAAGACTGGGTGCTTTCAAAAACTATTCACTATGACATCGTTTCAGTTTGCGGTAACACCATGTGTTTATCTCAACTATCGCGAAGCTGAGGTACAGGTTCTGAAAAGAACCTTATCGCACAACTCGTATCTCGACTGTTGCTAAGTGAGATTATGGTTCGTGGGAGAACCATGGGGTCTTCTCTACTTTTCGATTAGCGCGCTCTAATCTTCGTCAGGAGATCACTTAGCGATAGTTGAAATAAACCCCAAGAATATCAATACTCCACCATGCAAATCCTTAAATCCTATTCAATGTGAACAATATGAATAGGTAACAAACTTTAAACACGGAGTTCAGTTGAACAATATGATACAGAGATCCCTCGATCGTTAATAAGACCATTAAAACAATAATTAGGCCTAAGCTCTTTTAAGGAAGAAATCAAAACAAATTTCTGAAGAGAAACACGATCAAATGTTAAATTAGGTTCTCGCTCTTATTATTATGCTATTAGGGACACATCAATCTTTAATAAAACCACCACAACAACATTCAGGCCCCATGTTATTTCAAAAGTAACGAAATCATGAATATTTTAAAACAGAAACACGAACACATGATAAACTAGGAACTCGCTCTTATTAGATGTTAGTGCGACACATCAATCTTTAACAGACATTATTAAAACCATAATGATGTCTATGTACTTTCAAAAGAACGAAATCAACACACATTTCTGTACAGAAACACGGGGAAAGGCCTTTAACTAGAAAGTGTTAGAGCGATCCATCAATCTTCCTGAAAGGATTCTTATGTTTGCCATATTTCTGGAGATTATCATCAAACGATGTCACTCTCGTAGCGGAAACAGAAGAGGTTATAGCTGAAACAAGAGAAGAGACAGGAACATAATGATGAAAGGCGAACCTGAAACACCAGTACAGTCTCTTGATATTTCTAGTTGACTTTAGGGGATGTGTACACCATCGAATATTACCCAAAGAGGCAATGTTGTTGATTTTACTTATGACATGACCTCTCTAAAAACGAGGAAAGGTCAAGTATTGATGTTTGTGACTGGCTCTGGCAAAACCCTAAACTTGGACCCAATTTTCAAAAGTGACCTCCCAAATTTATCGTGAAAATTAACAATGTTCCCAACAACGTTTCAGGATTTTTCTTTGTCCATCAAAATCTAGAGAAAACTGGTCCCTGTCAGGGGCGGATTAAGAATCCATGGTGCTCTGGGCACGCCAGTGACTGGTGCCTACCTACGCGTCGCCACTAGGTGGCACAAGACTTCACACAGGCCCCCCCCCCCCCCCTCATGAAGTATAGTGTTTAGGCTCTCTGTGGGCTCCATTCAAAATAATTTGAGGGGCAGCAGGTAAAATTCCAAGGCTGGGGGGCACCAGAGGCACCAGGGCCTTGGGGCCCTGGGCAAGTGCCCAATTGCCCATATGGTTAATCCGCCACTGGTTCCTGTGGTCAGTTTTTGACCTTTTCATGGCTGTTATATGCATCATGGTTTTGCTAAAGAGCTCCTCCTTAACGACACAATAAAATTAGCTGAAACTTTCACAAGTTGGTTTCTGTACATATCTATTGCTTTTTATATTGGTTCTTATATTATTGCCATAATATAATAAGGAAATGAAACAAAGTATGCCTCAAAAGCACACTTAAGCACTGTAGCTCAGAAGCCTTGTTATGTGAAGTAGAAACACCGGGGTAAACCCGTACTCTTCCACGATGAGCATTCTTGGTTCTTTTACGTGCATTACCGGTACTTAATCTAGTAGTAGTACACGGGACCTACGGCTTAACGTCCCATCCGAAGGATGAAGCAATTATGGTTTAAGTGTCTTGCTCAAGGACACAAGCGCCGCGACCGGCCATTGCACTAGCCCGCTCGGCCACAACACTGCACTGTAAACTGCAGTACGTTTCCATATCTGTCTGTTTTACCCATTCTGATTCTCTTTTTCAGCCCACAAAGAATATGTCCAAACAAATATGGAAACGTACTGCAGTTTCATTATTAAGCGTTTACAGAAATTGTGTAAATCAGTTTAACACACTTGTTATGTAAAATTGTAATACAGCAAATTGTTAGAAATAGAGTTGCCTGCATTTTGCTGTAAATTTACATTTTGTTTTGTTTTACAGTGTGCCTCTTATAACGTTCTGATGCATTTTCAGACATGTTAACGGCCTTGAATATAAGAACCTTTCATTCTGTTTTTGGTAGGATTTGGCGTAGATTATCATTATTATTATTATACATTTCTGGTCATGAAACCAATGATCCCTCAAAAGCACACTTAAGCACGGTAGCTCGAAAGCCTGGGGCGCTTGCAATGTGAACCAGATACGCCGGGGTAAATCCCTACTTTTCCACGATAATTGTGTTCTGGGTTCTTTTACGTCCATGCATTACTTAATAATCTAGATGGAAAGCCTGGCAAAAATCACAACATTTACCGACAATCAGTTTATCGAGAAAAAAAGCACACTCTTTCCTTTAACATACAGGCGATTTAATGTATACGAACAATCTGAATGCATTTTCACTCATTTTCTCGATAGCGGCACAACGTTATAAGCGGAAACTTTCAATGGTTACTTGTTCATGTTGAATCAAGGATGGTATAAAGTGAACTCGTAGAAGCAGCTACGCCAACATTAGCAATGTCTTATACAATTTCCCATTTGAATTGATGACTTTTCACCAGGTTTTGGCCCATCGGAATGATCATACATCTCAATATCAAATACCCATATTCATTCCTCCCAAGCGTGTAAAATGCAACCCTTACGGGCCAATAAACATCCTGTATCCAAGCAACTCCAGAACGGGTTCTGTAAATCATCTCGTTTGCTCCGAGAATACCTATCAACTATTCTTCCTTGACAGGCAAACCGCAGACACAACATGTCTCCAATCATTTTCCTCTAACAAATGGAAGATGGATCATTCTGGATGGCTCGGTGACGTAGCTTTCAACATTCAGAACGTCCTGATAATGTTAAGGGCAATATCCGCGTGTCGGGCGCTCCGGTAAATTTAACGCCGGCCACTTTTCGGTTTCCTAGTTGTTGCACGCAATGCAGATTGCGTGCCTGGGCCGAACTAAAGGTAAAGACATTAGCTGTATATAAAACCGCTATGATTAAAGCCCTTATGCTAAGTGGCGCTCACACTACACTAAGAGCGGCTTCATTGGTAAACTCTACAATTTGATTTGAAAACAGGTCTAGAGGAACGATTCAATGATACGGCTATTCTGACATGTCACTCAATGTAAGAAATGTCAGGAGATATTTCAATCAAAGCTTTGAATGTATTTTAAATACTGTTTCTCAATTAAACAAAAAACATCCATAAAAGATTTCGGTAGACTTCTTCTGACGACTTCATAATAGTGGTCGAAGCGTAAAGAGGACAACACGGTTATAATATCAGAACTAATTCAAATTAGTTCGGTTCAGTTAAGTTAAGTTCGGTTCAGTTCGGTTCGGTTCGGTTCAGTTCAATTCGGTTAATTTCGGTTCAGTTCAGTTCACTTCATTTGTATCTATTGGACTGAACAGAGTTTACGCAATAAATTGGAAAGCTCGGGCCTTTAAATTAACGTATGTGTCGTAAAGACTCAAAATCTTATAAAGAAAGTCAATTTCTGCAACAAGAATCAATCTTGAATGATTAAAATCAAGGAATTTAGATTAAATTACACACGGGTGGTATGCCAGCTTTGGAACCGGAAGTAGTGAAAAGAATTCGCGTACCACCAATGCGCGCGCGTATTAATCGATTTACCGACATGATATGCCTTCATTAAAGGGATGATATACCATCGGTAATTAAAACCAGACTATCACGTTACTAAATTATGATCTAAAATCCTACTTGGGACCAAGTTGCATGGTAAGGAGAAAATTGTAAAAAAATAACTTATTTGTATACATTCATATGTGGAAATGGATTGCCTGCCAGATATCCATGGAGTGCCATGTTCGAGCGGTTTAGTGCATCGGATTTGTGTTCTGATGACTGAGTTGTCAGAATGTGGGTTCGAATCCCAACCGCGACCATGGTGCTTGTGTCCTTGAGCAAGACACTTTACCATAATTGCTTCTCTCCACCCAGGAGTAAATGGGTACCTGTGAGGGCAGAGTTGGTTGTTGTGTTTGATTAGCCCTATATGCGATGTAATGGCAGTAATTGAGCTGTATGCTCCCCAGGGAGCTGAGATGGTTTCAGGATTGATTTATGAGCCTGATGAGCAGGTTTCGTTTGGTGGATACGTGCGCTATATAAGTCCACATTATGATTATTATTATTTCAGAATTGAATTTGCATTCAATTTCTCTCGAAAATGACATTCGTGGCAGACGAAATAATTTCTCATGATGTTTGGTATAATTACCATATTAAAACGTAAAACTCTTAAGTCTTCACCAGAAATCATAGCGGACTACAATTTTTGTTTACATAATCATCCCTTCAGTTTATTTTTGGGTATAATTACAAATGGTGTCCCTTTAAGTGAGTCGAGCATAATGCTATTATTATTTGAGTGGTTGGGGATGTTTTCCTAACGTGATTATGTCATTATCCCTTACATCTTGAAGCTTGCGTGTTCTCTCTCCAAGCGCTAACCGCATGCCATGCAATCCTGAAGTATACGAAAGCTTCCTTACTGATCAAGGACATTCCGAGAGCTGTTTGGAATACCACTGGATCCCATGAATTAGTATCACAAGCCTTTGGCCCGTCTAAAAAAAAAAAATCTGGGTTAAGTGATTTATATCGACCGGTCTTCAGTATCGATTTATAGGCCTATTAGTGTTTTATTGATGCAGTTTATAAAATTATCTCGCTTTTAAATAACGTTTATTTATACACTTCTCTTGTCATCAGTTTACGTACTGACAGTAACCTGTGACTTGAGGCAACACACACACAAATACCATGTACAGAGCGTCTCATAGACTCGTAGTGACTCTGCGCATGTTACGGCGCGCGCATTGAATAAATTATCGTTAAGTGTGTTGATTGCGTTGTGCGCGATGCATTTATTCGCACCACCGTTCATTTTCACGTTATCACTTCAACAATCAACATGTGTACACTTGCGCGTGCGGATACTACACAGGGACTTGTCAGTTGGGACATTTGGTTGCTGGAGTGATTTTAAGGTAAGATTTGATCTGCTGCTTCAATGACAGCGGTTTTCTGTAAAGAAAAAAGCTCTTACTAAATTGTTGAGAATTTTCAAGATTTAGCTCAGTAGAATCAGGCACGTGCATACATAGGTCCCAAAGGGTGCTTGAGCCCCTGCCCTTTTTGCCTAGTATAAAAAGTGCCCTTTTTAGCCCAAGGTTTTTTTGTTTTTGTTTTTTGAATGAATTATTAAGTTCCTGTTGCGCATAGACTGCCCTGCCTAGTTGAAAGATGTCAGGATAGAATAAAATTAGAATAAATATTAGGTCAGCAGAGATGCCCCTTACTATTCCTGTGCACGGGCCTGCATGTGCCCCTCCGCGAAACTAGATTTCACGCATAGCCGCGCGCGCCTATACGTCTTTGATAGGCAGGCACACGCTGTCACTGAAACACGAAATTGACATCCCGTGGCTCACTCACCACCAGATCAGATTGTAAATGAAAACCAGTCATCAACATAATCTGATCTGATTGTAATGTTAAAAACCATATTATGCGTTTTTATTAATAAATAAACGCCCAATTTTTTTTTAGCTCGCGCGCTACGCGCGCTCGCATGGAATTACACTGCCCTTTTCAGACTCTGAGCCCCTGCCCCTCTACAGCCCTGTGCACGTCCCTGAGTAGAATGGTCACCTTTTGGACCAATTTGGAAAGGACCATGGGCCAGTTTAATAGAACTGTTAAGCGGTGAATTTTGCATATCAAAATAATATGATTGCTTTAGAGGGTAGGTACAATTTAAATGGTGATTACCCGGTTTCAAGATTACCGAATTATAACCCGAAAGCTAACTTAATTTGAAATTGGTAAAGGCACCAATTATGTAGAAATTGTTTTTTTTCTGATGTGCTGTCATTACATGGAAAACACGAACAAAGTTCCCTTCACTGCAAAAACTGTGGTGTTAAAAACTACACCATTGGTGTATTTTATATCTAAAATTATATTAGGCACCTCGCACAATATAAACACCATGGAAGAATAAAAGCCGACACCACTAGTGTTATTTTAACACCTCAGTTTTTGCAGGGTACGGAGACTTCTTGCTCGAAGTGTTTTCTGTAAAAATTGTGAAATTGCTTTTTCACATTATTTTTTTGTGATGACTCTGAATTGAGCTGAAACTTTCACAGGCTGTTTGTTTGAAGCAGTTTTGGCCACATTGCCAATGTTGTACCTTTCGCCCTTTACAGAAACCTCACATGACTTCAAAATAAATACGCCCTAGCTGTTAACATTTTATGCTGCGCTGCGAGTGCTTCCTGATCACACGTTAAATAGCAATAAAAAAAATGTTCCTGCCGAAAATATTTAAGGACATTTCATTTTGCACAAGTTTTCTAGTATATACTGGTGCATTAAACAAACGTGTGAGGGGACAGATCGAGATCACTTCTCTAATCTTCAGAGCAGGAGTCGTGGCTGAAATAGTTTAATCCCTACCGAGTCACTTGGCATCTATCACGATCAATGATTGTCAGTTTATAAATCTTAACGAGCCTTGTCTCCACGCACATCAGAGCCAATTCTATTCCAACAGCCAATTCTATTCCAATTCACCGTTAGTTTTCCCCCGTGTATCGTAAACCTGCATGGAACAGATACAGTGCGGAGCTTTGATGAGGCACTTCATTGCTTTTTTTCTGACCTTTTCATTTGCAACGAATACAGTGCCTTACTGCTATAACGAACATCATGGAGTCCACGCATAGGAAACCAGGCGTCATGCTCGTTTTAACGAAATTGTCGGAATAGCGATGTTCGTTACAGCAGCTGTTACCACTCGAATGAGAGAAATTACATGGTGCCACCGCAAACAATCCTTAGATCATTCTTTACAAAATACACATATTCAAATCTTATAGGATCAAACAAACATGTATAGGCCTAAGACCTGTGACACTTGAACAAAACGGATTTTTCCCTGTGTGAAGTATTCGTATATGAATCGGAAACACATGTTGTTTTTTATTGTTAAATCTCAAACATATAGGAATGGTGCAAATAGCACCAGTTAGGGCTGTGCGTTTTCGGTTATTTCGGGGACCGGATACCCGAAATTTGAAATCTTCAGATACCCAGGTATCCCTAAACAATTTTGTAAAAATACATAAATACTCCTGAATGTATAACATAACCAATACAATATTGTTTCGGTTTGCGGTAACACCACGTGTTTATCTCAACTATCGCGAAGCTGAGGTACAGTACTCCTGACAAAGATTAGAGCAGGCTAATTGAAACGTAGAGAATAACCCGTGAAGTCCCCATGCATGGTTCTCCCTGAACCATCCGTGAAGTCCCCATACTTCTCACTTTAATTAATAGCGATAGTTGAGAAAGGAATTTTCCGGAAATTAACATGTAAAGTCCCCATGGTTCTCCCTGAACCATATTTCTCACTTAGCGACAGTTCAGATACGAGTTGTGCGATAAGGTTCTTTTCAGAACCTGTACCTCAGCTTCGCGATAGTTGAGATAAACACATGGTGTTACCGCAAACCAAAGCGATATCGATATTCCACCATGAGCCTCAAATAACCAATACGGACAGCAAAACAAAAGTTTCAAACAAAAGCCTGCAAGTATGTGAAAGGTTGTCGGCTAATGTTTCTTCGAAAGCCTTCATCTAAGTTTTCTTCATTTTGTTAGCAAAAAATCAGAGACTTCCATTATTTTGTGTGGCTTAAAATGTTCAGTCGGAATTAAAGTCGTTTATACGGGTAATTGGAACCGGGTAATGACATTTTCGGTCGGATATCCGGGTATCCGGATACCCGACACAGCCTTAGTTTTACTATTAATAATAATAATGTGTGGACTTATATAGCGCACGTATCCACCAACTGAGTGGTGCTCAAGGCGCATTATATTATTACCCCTGCTCATAAGGCTCATAAGGCTCATAAATCATTCCTGAAACCATCTCAGCTCCCTGGGGAGTATACAGCTCAATTGCTGCCATTACAGCGCATACAGGGCTAATTAACCAACTCTGCCCTCACAGGTACCCATTTAACCCCTGGAGTGAGAGAAGCAATTATGGTTAAGTGTCTTGCTCAAGGACACAAGTGTCACGGCCGGGATTCGAACCCACATTCTGCTGCTAACACCAGAACTTGAGTCCGGTAAGCTAGACCGCTCGGCCACGACACTCCCAAAATGAACTCTTATTTTATCACGGTTGTACAATTTGTTTTCCTCATATAGGCTTGATAACAAATAATTATAAACCAAATTGCTAAGGATTAGCTTTTGTTAATCCACGTTAAATTTTGAATTTGCGGGAAAGCACGGGAAACACAGTGCGGCGAATTCATTTTAAAACTGTCAGAAAAATATGAAAACAACTCAGAAATAAACTTTGCCGTTAAAAATGTATGAAAGAAAATTTCCCCAAAAGAGCAGTGTTTTCTTTCCCTAAACAAATTTCTCGGTAGAACTTGTTTATGGTACAATTAAAAAAAGTTTATAGGCAATACACAATAAAATCGTACTGAGAGTAGAATCGGCGCGTAGAAAATTGATCGTCTAGATCCAATAACATGCAGTTTTCTGGCTGAAATTTCACGTTTAAAGGACTAGTGACTTGTACCCTTTTGGGCTCGAACTCGATCTTTGTGACTCGAACACCGAAGGACTCGAATTCGGACTCGATGTTTGATGTTTCGAATACAAGTCTGTTAAAAATGCGCCATGGCCGAGCGGTTTAGTGCATCGGATGTGATGTGCTCTGATGGCCGAGCAAAACACTTTACATTGCTTATCTCCACCCAGGAGTATAAATGGGTAATGTGAGGGTAGAGGTTGATATTGTGGTTGAAAAAGCCTCTGAATCACTACGTACAGTAGCTCTGGGCTGTATACTCCCCAGGGAGCTGAATAAAAATACAGGAATAATATTGGCCCAATGAATGGGGTAATATGTAAAGCGCCTTGGAATAGGAAACTAGATGGATGGCGCTCTAAAAATGCATTGTTAATATTATCGTTATTATTATGTAATACTTGATGCAAATTGGTAATTTCCATGCCAGTGATGATCAATTTAAAGAACTATTTTCTCAAAACTGTCGGTACAGTCGGTTTACCATGAAGAAAACATGAATTGGTATGTCGAGTTTACAACATTTTTTCGTTTGGCACATTGTTGTTAAAAATATTTGTTAAAACTTTTTTCAACATATTTTCGTTTAGCATATTGTTATGTCGAATGCATGTATGTTTTTGCAAAACATAAAAAGAAAAGTAACAGTTATTCGTCGTTTTTCACATAATAATGTGAGTACTATTGTGATGAAACCTACGCAGATTAGTTTATAATTTCTAGAGAGTTAGAGGGCTAGAGGGTTGAAATGAACTACCAAGCACGGACGTTGTACCTTCCCTTTAACCTACAACAAGTTTCAAGTGGATCCTCTTGTAAGTTTTTTTTTCTACAATAGTGAACGGAAGTCAGACAGTTGACGTGCTCCAAGTTAGACGACAGCACAACACCAGCGCAGTTACGGCGGCGCCCAGTGAAACACAGTCCGCGGACAATTTGGTTTCGACGACCGGACGGATAGTTTTTTTTCCCGGGCGCGTACATGTACGCTCAATTTTAAGAGGGCCGGCGACGCTTCGCGCCATCGTCAATAGCCTAACTGCGTGTACTGACGTGGCTCCTAATTTTAACCGACGGTTTGAAGTTGAAAATAATCAGTGTATTGTTGACACGCGCTGGCGAAGTAGCATGACAACCGTAGTTGCTCATCAACTGAACTTTAATAAAGTCGCATATGCACGGTTCAAGTACCACTTCAGTAGTAAATTGATTGTTTCTTCGTTACAGCTCAAAAGAAAGTGCATCACACTACTATAACTGCCTTTTTCATTAGCTCGGACACATGTCAAAAGATATCCACTCTAAATCGTAATCCGGTCAGTATAAAATTTCGTATTTAAATTAGGCCATTCTAATAAGAAAGCCATCATTTTTAGAAGGAGTGTGCGACCAGCAAGATAACATCACTTATTCTATTTATGGTAGCTACATAATAGTACAGCCATCCCTTATTGACATTTTGATTTGAAGGAATCAATGAAATCATAAATCTAACTAAAATCTATGTTAAATGTTGAATGGTCAGGGTCAGAACTAACCCGGCAGAGGGTCAAATGGGGCCAGACCCATTTTGTGGTCAGAATGACACGGAATCTATGTCAGACTGACTGGGAATCTGGATCAGAAACGGTCTTTTATTGACTCAGGGTCCGGGTTCCGGATTCAGTTTTATTGCTAGAATTATTCTAAATTCATTGGAAATAATGAAGACAATAAATTCGCGATTGATGAGATCATAATAGATCATTTTACACGTCACTCTGTAACCGTCGCAAGCAAAATCACCATTTTAATATCACGTGGCCTACTTATGAAAAGTTTGCTGAAAGTCAAACAAAATAGTTGGCCATGTTAGTGCTTTTACCGGTTTTTCGCAATGGTAAACGCAAGATTTTGATTTAATTTGAATCCAACCTTTGTGACCAACATTTTGAGCAACACAGTGGAGTATTTCCATTGCGATCGATAATCTCTGATGTTACTTTCGCAGGGTTTTTACCTTTACAACTCAAAATAATACAATCTGCTTGTTGTATCCAACCGGTTCTTTTCAGAACTATTTACTACCCAAAAGAGAATTTCTACATGGTGTCACCGCAAACAGTTTTTACAGTCTGTTGATGTTTCTGCGGGTTAGGTTTTGCGAATACTATGGCCATTGTACGTGTTGTACGTGGTCATTGGCATAGCATTATACTGTCATTGACTTGAACTGTCCGTTACAAACTGTGCTATTATTTGACCGTCGCGTTTCCCGCGAAAAAACGTGCTTGAAATGGTTTATTGAGCAGTGTAAGAGTTGTTTATGAATCTGTGCACTTATCGCAGAATTTGTTGACCACTTTCACAGTAAATCTCTCACCATATAACTTGAACGTCATTGTTAAAGTATGGATCCAAATAATACTAACCTTTTACTGCAGCTTTTAGACGAGTGTGTCCCCTTGAAAGCTATATCTATTATCAACTCTTACATCCCACATTTATGTACTCCAATTTGCCGTCTCTTCCTATGCAATCCTTTTCAGTACGAGCATTTTTCCTTCCTCCATGGTACGAGGAAGCTTTGGAATGTTAAAACTGCCACTTCCGTCATTGCAACGCCAGCTCCCATTTATGAATTAGCATTGCAACTATGACTCACTATAACAATCGACCGCTATAGTGAACCTTTTGGACCATGTGATGTTCGTTATAGCGGCATTCCACTGTATACACATAGACGGTTTTAGTGAATCCTTTACGTACTTCATTTATTCACACATATTCCAATGTTGACAACAAGAATGTTGTTACAAATAATTACACAATATCTAGAGGTCGTACAAAATGCAAAGACAAAATTAGTAACATGAAAAGACTATTTATAAGAGAAAAGCTTGTCAACATTGAGGAAAATAAGAAGAAGCCAGGGCTTTTATTCCTTTCCCTACCCCCGCCCCCTCCCTTTAATTACAAAATGACAAAGTTACTGGACAAATACAAAATACTGCATTCAACAATAACATTGGCAGGAGATCAGACCAAATAATAAGTCAATTAAATAGCATCATTGAGCAACTTAAATTTAAGCTTTTTTGTAAACGTTTTAAAGGGACGGTATCGTCACGATCAACAGGGCATGGAATTAGAATGCTAGTTTTAGATTAACTCAGTGACTGCCATAATACACCCACATAATAAGGACATATTACCATTGCTGCTGCGTTGGCTACCAGTTCAACAAAGAATATCATTTAAATTGCTTCTATATGTGTACAAATCACTAAATGCCTTAGCACCAATATATTTATCAAATTGTTTGAAATTGTATGTTCCAAATAGGCATTTAAGATCAACAGATGACTATCTCCGCCTTGAATATCCTATCACAAGAGTCCAAGCTGGTGATAGATCTTTCACTGTTAATTGTGCATCCAAGCTATGGAACAATCTTCCTGTTTATATCAGACAATCTGTTTCTGTTAATGCCTTCAAGAAGGCTCTTAAAACTCACTTGTTTCCTCATTAATTTTGTATCAAATTATGTCTTATTCTATCCTGATTTGTATTTATTATGTCATTAACTTTTGTAAGCGCCATGAGCCTCTCGGGAATGGCGCATGATAAATACTTGTTGTAATGTAATGCAATGTAATGTAAATAATTTTCAATCACTGTGTTAATCTTAAACTCGGACAAACTAGGACATCGATTCCATGTCCTGCTCTGATCATGACGATACTGCTCTCTTTAAAAGGTAAGGTTGGGATTAGTAATTAAAAAATATCAAAATCTTTACATGTATCTTTACATGGTGTAAAGGGTCGATGATGGATCAATCTTCCCTCGAAAAATGTTTGTCTTAGGGGCTGTCACTTCAAAGCAAATTGAAATCATTTCCGATGTGCTAACTCTCTTTGATTCAAGATATACATTACTAACAACCAAACTGTAAACGTTTTTGCTTGTTTCATTGAGTCGTCAATGAGGAAATAGTGAAAATTAAGTCCCTGTAAATAGTTAATGAGGAAATAGTGAAAATTAAGTCCCTGTAAATAGTTAATGAGGAAATAGTGAAAATTAAGTCCCTGTAAATAGTTAATGAGGAAATAGTGAAAATTAAATCCCTGTAAATAGTTGACGAAAAATGAAGACGATCAGAGCATTTTGATCGAAACGTCAAGTTGTAACCACCAGTTCTTTTCAGAACTAATTACTACTCAAAAGAGGTTTTTTCACATGGTGTCACCGCACACAGTCTTTACTTATCCTTTTCACCATGCAAAGCTACACATTATTTGATTGTATTCATTCTAATGTGGAGTTTAGGAAAGAGTACTCTTTCCATTCCTTAATTTGAATTGGCAGTTATTTAAGTTTTCTTTAAAAAATGACAGCAACTCAGGCAAAATTATTTCGAGGGAAGATCAGCTTAACACCAAGTTAAGTTTCACATTACAAATAATAATAATAATAATAATAATAATAATAATAATAATAATAATAATAATAATAATAATAATAATAATAATAATAATAATAATAATAATAATAATAATAATAATAATAATAATAATAATAATAATAATAATAATAATAATAATAATAATAATAATAATAATAATAATAATAATAATAATAATAATAATAATAATAATAATAATAATAATAATAATAATAATAATAATAATAATAATAATAATAATAATAATAATAATAATAATAATAATAATAATAATAATAATAATAATAATAATAATAATAATAATAATAATAATAATAATAATAATAATAATAATAATAATAATAATAATAATAATAATAATGTGTGGACTTATATAGCGCACGTATCCACCAACTGAGTGGTGCTCAAGGCGCATATTATTACCCCTGCTCATAAGGCTCATAAATCATTCCTGAAACCATCTCAGCTCCCTGGGGAGTATACAGCTCAATTGCTGCCATTACAGCGCATATAGGGCTAATCAACCAACTCTGCCCTCACAGGCACCCATTTAACCCCTGGGTGGAGAGAAGCAAGTATGGTTAAGTGTCTTGCTCAAGGACACAAGTGTCACGGCCGTGATTCGAACCCACATTCTGCTGCTAACACCAGAACTTGAGTCCGGTAAGCTAGACCGCCCGGCCACGACACTCCAATTCGAACTTTTGTTATTGAGTTAACTATTTGAATTACCAATCCCATAGCTTACCACACAGTAATTACCTGATTATCAAATTAACAAATTATTATCACAAATTTGATTTGGTACACGTATAAATTCATCATGAGAAATTATTGTGACTGAAGTGCTTTCATCGTAGAAAATTGTCATGTCAGGAATTGTCATGTCGAATTCACAGCAATTTTCTTTTTGTTTTTTGTTTTAACCTGATGACCTACTGTGATGAAACTTAGTTTTATGACATAAAGAGGGTTGAAAATAATGTGTATTATGAAATAAAAATGATGTACCTTCCATTTTAGGTTATTATTCCTACATTGCAATAATAATAAAAACTTTAAAAAAATTAAAATCGACAGTGGACGCGCCAGTGTTTCTTGGCAAAGTAAACTCGTGTCGTGGTTATTCAAAACGTAGTCCACTTAAGTGTATTTTCTTAGCGAGTGAGCCGGAACTGTATTGTTCTTAATTGAGTCACTGTAATTGGATGTCGAATTAGCTGTGTCTTGACCCACTCGGGGGAAGCACAAATCGTAAATGACGTCCCGAACCACCGCATTCTGCACGCAGCTGACATTGCAACGTGCACCGAGTTTGTCAGAAATTATTCTCGGCCAAATCTATTTTAAGCAAATTAGCCTAACGGTGGTTCAGTGCTACACGGCGAATAAGGGTATCGTTTAATCCACTTTAAATTGATTGCAATTTCGTTTAATGTGGATGTAATGGCTTCATGGGCAGTGTATCTACGAGGAAACACAGTGTCGTAGCTAGTATGGTGCCTGGGAGGGAGGGGTGGGGGCACAGCTTTGCTATCACTGTTATATTGTCATAGCATGGGTTGGCTCGGGCTGGCCGAAAAGGGGTGTGGGAGAGCACACGATCATAAACTGATTTTCGAAAGGGGGGGGGGGGGTTGAGGACGGAACCTTAAAACAAAATTGTACACAATTTAGTACGATGATAAAATGTTTTATTTTTGTGAAGTATAAATTGATTCACGTGACTGAACCGGAAGTTAAGGTGTTCAGCATAGCACATTTTATGTAATTTTAATTGTATATTAAGAAAAATCATATCTCCTGAAATAAAGCAGGTACTAACATTACTTTTTCATGATCATGAGGAAGTATTATTGTGTCAGATATATGACCTTCAAATGACACGATGTGACCTTTACTTCCGGTCCAGACAAGTTCAAATTGAACATATTCTAACGCATAATTGATAAATGTAGTCTTTTGAAGTTGAAATTGGTAAAGTTTTAAAACAACATTTTGAATTTTTTTGATATTTCAAAAAATGTGATTGCGACGCCATCAATCATCTTTTCATTGAAGCGGAAGTTAACCTGAACACCCAGTGTTTGTTAAAAACCAAACACTTCAACTCTAGTTTTTGTTGTTTACTTTATACGAAAAAATTAACCATTTTGTAAGCAAAAAACATGCCCCCGAGTGCATTTCAGAGATTCGTTAAAAATGTCCTGGCCTCACACACCCACCAAACATGAATGTCTACACAATGTGACACCAACTGTCACAGGCCTGGAATCTCATGGAGACCACAGAGGCCATGGCCTCCGTTGCCCTGGTCTCCGTTGCCCTGGTCTTGACCTTGGTGTCTTTAAAAAAATGTCCCACAGACATATTCTAATGGAAGTGCCCTTTACTCAGGAAAAGTGGCCTTGCCCCTACAAGAATGAAATTCCAGACCTGGTCTCCGTTGCCCTAGTCTTGGCCTTGGTGCCCCTTAACAAATGTTCCCATAGACATTCTGATATTCTAATGAAAGTGCCCTTTACTCAGGACAAGTGGCCTTGCCCCTACAAGAATGAAATTCCAGACCTGGCCTCCGTTGCCCTGGTCTTGGCCTTGGTGCCCCTTACAAATGTTCCCATAGACATTCTGATATTCTAATGGAAGTGCCCTATACTCAGGACAAGTGGCCTTGCCCCTACAAGAATGAAATTCCAGACCTGGCCTCCGTTGCCCTAGTCTTGGCCTTGGTGCCCCTTACAAATGTTCCCATAGACATTCTGATATTCTAATGGAAGTGCCCTATACTCAGGACAAGTGGCCTTGCCCCTACAAGAATGAAATTCCAGACCTGGTCTCCGTTGCCCTAGTCTTGGCCTTGGTGCCCCTTAACAAATGTTCCCACAGACATTCTGATATTCTAATGGAAGTGACCTTTACTCAGGACAAGTGGCCTTGCCCCTACAAGAATGAATTTGCAGACCTGGCCTCCGTTGCCCTGGTCTTGGCCTTGGTGCCCCTTACAAATGTTCCCATAGACATTCTGATATTCTAATGGAAGTGCCCTATACTCAGGACAAGTGGCCTTGCCCCTACAAGAATGAAATTCCAGACCTGGCCTCCGTTGCCCTGGTCTTGGCGCTCCTTACAAATGTTCCTATAGACATTCTGATATTCTAATGGAAGTGCCCTATACTCAGGACAAGTGGCCTTGCCCCTACAAGAATGAAATTCCAGACCTGGCCTCCGTTGCCCTGGTCTTGGCCTTGGTGCCCCTTACAAATGTTCCCATAGACATTCTGATATTCTAATGGAAGTGCCCTTTACTCAGGACAAGTGGCCTTGCCCCTACAAGAATGAAATTCCAGACCTGGCCTCCGTTGCCCTGGTCTTGGCCTTGGTGCCCCTTACAAATGTTCCCATAGACATTCTGATATTCTAATGGAAGTGCCCTTTACTCAGGACAAGTGGCCTTGCCCCTACAAGAATGAAATTCCAGACCAGGCCTCCGTTGCCCTGGTCTTGGCCTTGGTGCCCCTTACAAATGTTCCCATAGACATTCTGATATTCTAATGGAAGTGCTCTTTATTCAGGAAAAGTGGCCTTGCCCCTACAAGCATGAAATGTTAGGCCTGGCCTCCTTTGCCCTGGTCTTGGCTTTGATGTCCTTAAAGATGTTCCCATAGACATTCTGATATTCTACGGAGCAATCAATAGATATATCATCACAACCCCGGTCCAAAAATCCTTCAAGATGAAGAGTGGCATTTTTCAGCAGTATTATCGAGTGTAGACACGACTTTACCGATTCAAATGTTCCTTCTACCATGATTATTTTTCAGTTACATACCCGCACGGTTACCTGTCAGAGAGTATAATATTGACTATTTCAAAGCACTGATTTAATAAATAAGAAATGAAAACATTCAGTTAAAGGTTGTTATCTTAGCTCCGCGGATTCCCGGGAATCTAATTTCAAGTAGGCCCTTGGCCTATGTACGTCCTTCACGACAAGCACATTTTAATTATAATGAATGAATGCCGTTATACAACGAATGCCGCTATAAAACGAATACCGCTATAAAACCGCTGCAACAAACATTTGGTGATTTTTTTAAAACATGACCCTTATTAGCTCTCATTAGTTGAAAAAAGATGAATACACCGATCCAGCCTGTCAATCAAACAGCATGGAATTAACCAATAGGGTAAAAGCCTTTCCATGACAACCGTTCCTACGAAAATCAAACGCTTATGCAGGTGGTTTGACCGAGTTTTCAGCTTTTCAAATGGTGGGCGGGCACTGCGGCCACAATCTGGATTAGCGTATTACAGCCATGCATGAACAACTATAACGAATGACCACTGTAGTAAACATTTTGCGTAGACCCAACTATGTTCGTATTTTAATGGCTATGCACCCGTGTAGCCACTTGACTTTACAAGGGGAGACCTTTCAGACGTTGGTGGCAGCAGACTTAGCTGTTCTTTCCCATTGTTTACGTAATTCTGAACCTGCACATGATATTAAGAACAATGGGTAAACCCCCGGTTTGTGTGCTGCCATCTAGCGCCTCAAAAGTTTCCCATTGTAACATCGTTTCTATTTTATAATCAAGCGCTCAAGGATTTCATGGAGAATATTTTATTGCAAAAACGTATTGATAACCAAGAGTGGGCGTGATACCCAACCCATAAGAACGTATGTAGGTGTATACTCCATAAATGAATTACAGGAACCAGTCTTGAAATAACCATATGAAAGGTCATATAGCTATTCTGGGTGACAAATCTGGGTGACAAACACTATATATAGTTTAAGTATAAGTAATTGCAGTGGGGTTCACTGGGCTGTACGGAAGAAAACAGCTGCATATCATGACGTGACAGTGTCCAATCTGCGATGAATGTTTTGTCCTTTTAGTATACATAAAAAAAAGTAAATCGTTGATTACGCCCACTGTTGTTAAAACATGGCGTAATAAGAATGTCAGTTATTTGTTCCCGCTGCTGAAAATTTTGTCTTGAAGCCGCTGCGCATTCGACTCGTTCAATCAATTCCTCCATCCTGGGAGGTCACGGTCTTTAAACCTCTTGACTGTGTCGATAGCTATTCTCGGGGAATATCACTTATGATTTAAAGGAATTGTACATCAGAGGTAAAACAAAAGTCTGTAAATGCATAAATTCCTCATGAGAAACGAGAGAAGTGTACATAAACCAACATGTGAATGTTTCAGTTCATTACTGTGTTACAAGGCAATAAAGAAGATACATTTAGATATGTTTGTACTCATTCTAAAGTGAAAAAATGGATTATTGCCCTTCATCCATTTCAAATTGGTGTGACCGGGATATTAAGTAGGTCCATTAAAGGGAAGAGGAAACGACAGTGAAGGTCTCTCAGTAATTTATTCTAATCTGTAAAAGACGAAGACCGGAAAATATGAGAACATTATATGGGAAAATATACCAACGGCACGTTGGGGCGTTCGTAAGATAATTTGAATTTAACTGGGTGATATAAATACGTGATGAATAAATTATGCAAATAAAGTGTTCGGCACAGTGAATGATCACGTCATGTCACGTTGGTTTGGTTTATTACCCATTATACTTAACGTACATGTAGTGTTGAATAAATGGATCCTTATGAACTTACTATGGATAAAGGGAGCTAAAAAATAGCACACTATAATATAGTGCTAATCAGTTTTAATATATTTCACGTTTTCTAAAAAATTACAGCCTTTAAAAATTCAAAAGTACAACATTTTTTCCACTCTTATAAGTAATATATAAGTATTGTAAGTAGTACCGGGTATATAAATATTATAAATAATATACAAGTATTTAATATAAGTAAATATTGAATACCGGTAGTACATGATTATTATACACTGTAAAAATGCTGTTTAGAATTTAAACGCGCAAAATAAACTGGTTTAGGAATGCGTTTAAATGCTAAACGGCCATTCTCTGTACATGTCACAAAGCTAAACGGTCATCCTCTGTACATGTCACAAAGCTAAACGGCCATCCTCTGTACATGTCACAAAGCTAAACGGCCCATCCTCTGTACATGTCACAAAGCTAAACGGCCCATCCTCTGTACATGTCACAAAGCTAAACGGCCATCCTCTGTACATGTCACAAAGCTAAACGGCCATCCTCTGTACATGTCACAAAGCTGAACGGCCATCCTCTGTACATGTCACAAAGCTAAACGGCCCATCCTCTGTACATGTCACAAAGCTAAACGGCCATCCTCTGTACATGTCACAAAGCTAAACGGCCATCCTCTGTACATGTCACAAAGCTAAACGGCCGTCCTCTGTACATGTCACAAAGCTAAACGGCCATCCTCTGTACATGTCACAAAGCTAAACGGCCGTCCTCTGTACATGTCACAAAGCTAAACGGCCATCCTCTGTACATGTCACAAAGTTAAACGTGCTTAGCTTTTTGACACCTGTTCATATGGTTTTTAGCATTCAAACACACATCACAGAAAAAGCACAGTCTAAACATATTTAGGCTAAACATGTGAAAAAAAAGTGAGTACAAGCTAAGTGTTTAGAAATATGTTTAGATTCTAAACACCTTCTACAGTGTACGTATAATTAAGACACAAATAAACATGAACACGTGATGGGGTGTACACAAAAGGCAGAACACGCCTGTAGAAATGTAATCCCAGATTTAAAATGAATTAATACTTCATAAACCATGGGCGGATCCAGAACATTTTTTAGGGGGGGCTGAGAATCAAAAACAATTATTTTTCAGTACTACAAAAATTACAATGAAATAATCAAAGGGAGAGAAAAACAAAGCACAGTGAGGGAATGGGAGTGCGTTCTCCCCGGCCTCCCCTTCTCTTTTTCTCTCCCCTTTTTTTTAAAACGATTTTACGGGGGGGGGGGCTACAGCCCCCCTTAGCCCCCCCTGGATCCGCCAATGTAAACGGTAGCAAAATTAATGGCTAATAAGATTACCAGCTACAGATGCTTAGTACCATCAATCAACTCTTGTATGTTTTATAATTCATCTCAAATATGTATTCTTAAATAATGCTACCATAACCAAAGGTTTCAGAGTATAGAGTCAGTCGAGGATTACACGCAAAGTGTACAAATGAAATATAAATGAATTTAAATATAGTTTTGAATGAAATATTTCTTGTATGCAGTTATTCTAAATTGCTTAGAATATATTATATATTATATATTATATATTATATATTATATATTATATATTATATATTATATATTATATATTATATATTATATATTATATATTATATATTATATATTATATATTATATATTATATATTATATATTATATTTTCAAAGGTTATATCAGACGGAATAATTTCTCAGAATATTTAGTACCATCGCTAAATTCACAACAAGTTTGTTTCTAGATTATAATTCAGTAATGTTGTAATATGGTAATTTACCAAATGTGTCATACAATTCTCTTAAGGCCCCCCAAAAAAGTCTCCGGTTTCTGGTCTCCGCGCGCGTCGCCTCAGACCCGCGCATCGGCATTTTAAATTTTCTTTCTTTTTTTTGCTATGAAATGATGTCCAATTGCGGCAAAAATTGCTGGATCGATTGGAATTCTACCGTGCTGTGTTTTAAACGACTTTTTCACATAGGGGTATGGACGTTTGCCTGATTTGTGAGGCCTCTCTTAGCCACCATTCTTCGTATATGGGGAAAATTGGTCCCCGCGTATACAATGTATCACGTGAATTCCCTGTTGGCAAAAAAAAAAAAAAAAAAAAATGGCCGAAAAAAAGGGAAGTTACAACATTGGTATTTGGTAGCGTATGTTCATTTCATCCCTCTGGTTTTGAAAAGAATATTTAAAAAAATAATAATAATAAATAATAAAAAAAATACCTGTGAAAGTTCAGAACAATAGGTGCTCACGTTTGTGAAAAACAAATACACAAAAAAAAAAACACAGATAGTTATGTGTTTTTATGTTTTACAAAAAGTTGTTGTACGGCAACTTAAGTTGGACAAAACAGTTCCTGTTTTCACTAAGATGAAAGCACTTCAGACGAAATAATTCCGCATAATGTTTGAGACGTGTACCAACTTTAAACCGTGGAATGTAGCTAACATTTTTATTCATTTGCCACTCAACCAATGCTGTACCTTCCCTTTAAAACCATTGACAGTGCCGACTGCTATAATTATATTCCCGGGGAAGAACACTTAAATTTAATCTCGACCTTGAACAGGATCAAAGAATAAGGAATGCTGGTGGCTATCGATGTAAGACGCGACATTAGATAGATCATGTTTACACTGGGGGAGTGTCTGAAAGAACCAAGGTGATTTCACGGCCTGGCACTAGTGGATATATTATACTATAAGACATTTCTGTTCTGACGTCTTCATGCAATTCTTTGCAATGTCGATCAACAAGGCCCAGCAATGACAAACCGTCACCCTTGAAGTTGCAGGACTTCATCTTCTCAAACCCGACTTCTCGAAACATAATTTGCTCTCATCATTCTCACAAACCCTATAATACTCTTATGTACATATTTTTATTTAACCTAATCATATCTTACTTCCATGCTATAAAAAAAATCCCGATTATTATCGGATAACTTAGCTTGTATCTAATAATATATACTACTCAAAACAATTTAGGGAACAAAACAATTTAGGGAACACGGGAATAATCGCAGTTAAAGCAAGATCATTTATTTCAGATAAACACAATGTTTCACAGAAGTGATGAGAAACAACTGCACAATGAAACAGATGATAAAGGATGCATGTAGTGATTACACATTTCATGACATGACTACTGAAAGAGAAAGGGGGTTGCAAATGAGAATCCCGGTTCATGGAACATTTCAATAACGGGTGTGACCACCTCTTGCAGTAAATCCGGTGTTCCCTAAATTGTTTTGTTCCCTAAATTACTTTGAGTAGTATATATTGTAGTCTGATGTCAATGTAACATCTGATGTCAATGTAACATCCATTATTGCACAAAATCACAGATGAAAATAATTTAAAGGGACAATATCATCACAATCAGAGCAGACTTTCAACAGGGCATAGAATCAGTCTCCTAGTTTAAGATGAACACATTGACTGAAAATTACTGGCTCATTTATGCAGCAGCAACTGACCTTATCATGTGGGGTATTATTTTCAGTCACTGAGTTAATTTAAAACTAGCACTCCGATTCCATGCCCTGTTGATCGTGACGATACTGTCCCTTTAAGATGTAGTGCTTTAAAACACAAAATAAATAATGTTTATGTTGTCATTCTCTTAAAACATCAGATGGTGTCAGCCATAACGGCATACTAATATTGTGACATGGTGTATCCGCGCCGTGCATGAGCTGTTGAGGGCGCATGTTTTAGATCACTGTTGATCGCTGTCGCAACGATGTTTCAACTTATTACATTGTGTCGTTCACGAGTAAATAATTAAAATGCATTCAAATTGTTCAACTCATTCTAATGTGAAATTTAGGAATGAGCACTTCCTTAATTCAAAGTTATTTCAAACGTGAATGCCATTTCACTTTATTCTCATTAACGACGTAACATATTAAACTGAAAACTGTCACAGTTTGGTTGTTATAATGTATATGTGGATTAAAAGAGAGTAAACAAACTCTTAAGAGCATTTTGACAACATTACCGATGCTGTATACCTTCCCTTTAAAATTCGTTTTCGTCTAAAACATATCGTTTACAGTTTCTTCTAAATGCAGAAAACATTGATCTTCTCCCAAGACCTTGTTCTCGAGTAGTGGAATTTATTTTGTTGACGACTCTGACAATAATCGTATGATGCACTCTGGTTTCAAACGGATTCGATAAACAGCACCTGAAACACTCAAATGTCCAGCGGCACCGGACTTGCCGTACACACAGACGACGGGAGAACAACGGCCGTGATCATGGCTCCCGGTAAAACCCGACTCTGTCCCGCTGAAAGCACAAGTCCCTTTGAAGTGTGAAATAATTAGAAACAGTAGGTCCTTAGTGAAAAACGTGGTACCGATTTCATCTTATGTTTCTACGTGTAATCGCCTACTCCACGCTCAGGAATTCACTGTGAGATTTTTGTTTTCACGGCACAAATATTCAGGCAATCATGTGGGATTTGTTAGGCCTACCTAGTCAAGGTAGGGTTGAATTATCAACAAATGTAAAAATAAAATAAAATATAGGCCTCACTAGAGATTAAGTGGTTGATGGAACAAACACACGGTGTTCGGGTTAACTTCCGGTTTAATGAAAGACCATTGATGACGTCACAATCATAATTTTGGAAAATGTCCGATATTAACATGAGGAAAGAAATGGAAAAAAGGGAGAACGTTAACTTGCCTTGTTCCCCAGTTATGTGAGTCGGGATTATCAGAGTGGAGCCACCAAGGCTTAATTTACCCCCCCCCCCCCAAATAAAAATAAATAAAATAAATAAATAAAAAAAACAAAACATGGTGGGTATTGCAAAAACCGGTCTGTTAAAACCTACACTAGTGGTGTTAATATTAGGCAGCTCGACCTGTTATAACACCATGGGAGAGTAATAGTTAACACCACCAGTTGTTGCAGGGTACATACCGACAAAAACACAGATTTTCATTAGTGACAAATAGTAACCGAGGGACACATTGAACCGACAGGTGCCCTCCTTAGACAACATGCACCTGCTGGAAGATGTGTCGCTATAACTAGTCCAAAACATCTTGCCCTGTGGGAATAATCGCAGTTAAAGCAAGATCATTTATTTCAGATAAACACAATGTTTCACAGAATTGATGAGAAACAACTGCACAATGAAACAGATGATAAAGGATGCATGTAGTGATTACACATTTCATGACATGACTACTGAAAGAGAGAGGGGGTTGCAAATGAAAATCCCGGTTCATGGAACATTCCAATAACGGGTGTGACCACCTCTTGCAGTAAATCCGGTGTTCCCTAAATTGTTTTGTTCCCTAAATTATTTTGAGTAGAATAAATTGTAGTCTGATGTCAATGTAACATCCATTATTGCACAAAATCACAGATGAAAATGATTTAAAGGGACACTATCGTCACGATCAGAGCAGACTTTCAACATGGCATGGAATCAGTGTCCTAGTTTAAGACGAACACAGTGACTGAAAATTACTGGCTCATTTATGCAGCAGCAACGGTAATATGACCTTATCATGTGGGGTATTATTTTCAGTCACTGAGTTAATTTAAAACTAGCACTCCGATTCCATGCCCTGTTGATCGTGACGATACTGTCCCTTTAAGATGTAGTGCTTTAAAACACAAAATAAATAATGTTTATGTTGTCATTCTCTTAAAACATCAGATGGTGTCAGCCATAACGGCATACTAATGTTGTGACATGGTGTATCCGCGCCGTGCATGAGCTGTTGAGGGCGCATGTTTTAGATCACTGTTGATCGCTGTCGCAGCGATGTTTCAACTTATTACATTGTGTCGTTCACGAGTAAATAATTAAAATGCATTCAAATTGTTCAACTCATTCTAATGTGAAATTTAGGAATGAGCACTTCCTTAATTCAAAGTTATTTCAAGCGTGAATGCCATTTCACTTTATTCTCATTAACGACGTAACATATTAAGCTGAAAACTGTCACAGTTTGGTTGTTATAATGTATATGTGGATTAAAAGAGAGTAAACAAACTCGTAAGAGCATTTTGACAATATTACCGATGCTGTATACCTTCCCTTTAAAATTCGTTTTCGTCTAAAACATATCGTTTACAGTTTCTTCTAAATGCAGAAAACATCGATCTTCTCTCGAGACCTTGTTCTCGAGTAGTGGAATTTATTTTGTTGACGACTCTGACAATAATCGTATGATGCACTCTGGTTTCAAACGGATTCGATAAACAGCGCCTGAAACGCTCAAATGTCCAGCGGCATCGGACTTGCCGTACACACAGACGACGGGAGAACAACGGCCGTGATCATGGCTCCCGGTAAAACCCGACTCTGTCCCGCTGTAAAGCACAAGTCCCTTTGAAGTGTGAAATAATTAGAAACAGTAGGTCCTTAGTGAAAAACGTGGTACCGATTTCATCTTATGTTTCTACGTGTAATCGCCTACTCCACGCTCAGGAATTCACTGAGAGATTTTTGTTTTCACGGCACAAATATTCAGGCAATCATGTGGGATTTGTTAGGCCTACCTAGTCAAGGTAGGGTTGAATTATCAAGAAATGTAAAAATAAAATAAAATATAGGCCTCACTAGAGATTAAGTGGTCGATGGAACAAACACACGGTGTTCGGGTTAACTTCCGGTTTAATGAAAAGACCATTGATGACGTCACAATCATAATTTTGGAAAATGTCCGACATTAACATGAGGAAAGAAATGGAAAAAAGGGAGAACGTTAACTTGCCTTGTTCCCCAGTTATGTGAGTCGGGATTATCAGAGTGGAGCCACCAAGGCTTAATTTACCCCCCCCCCCCCAAAAAAAATAAAATTAATTAATTAATTAAAAAAAACAAAAAAAACATGGTGGGTATTGCAAAAACCGGTCTGTTAAAACCTACACTAGTGGTGTTAATATTAGGCAGCTCGACCTGTTATAACACCATGGGAGAGTAATAGTTAACACCACCAGTTGTTGCAGGGTACATACCGACAAAAACACAGATTTTCATTAGTGACAAATAGTAACCGAGGGACACATTGAACCGACAGGTGCCCTCCTTAGACAACATGCACCTGCTGGAAGATGTGTCGCTATAACTAGTCCAAAACATCTTGCCCTGTGGTGTACCTCGTTCCCAGTGTCTACCTCGGTCTCACTACCTAGACCCTGGCCAGAGAAAAATGAAGCAAAACAAAATGAAGCAAAAAAATATTAAAAAAATAAAATAAATAAATAAATAAACAAACAAGTTTGAAATTTATTCAGTGTGAACTGTATCAGACTATGCATAATTGCATATCCAAGATTTTTGAATCTTTAAATCATTGAGTTCCAGGGCGAGAGAGCTGTGGATACGAGGTATACAGTAACTGATCGAAAACCCTGGGGACGAGGTTGGTGGTGTTCATTATTGGGGAAACTCGTGCTATATACAGTGTAAAACACCGTAAAATAATCAAATTCACACCGCTTGTGTTTTTTAATTTCTGTGTGTTTGCAGGGCATAATATGATCAGCAGTTGTGAATTGATCAAAATCTCACGTTTGTTCCTGAAGAATCCCGTTTTGTTATTAGCAGTGTCATAACTGGGCTTCCTTCGGGCAGTTTGGTTAAAAATGTCACCTCAATGTGTGTTTTAATAACTTTGGAATTTAAATTGTTCATAAAACATATCTATTTGACGTTTGTGTGTGTGTAGGTGGAGGGGGGGGGAATAAGATTCTGGCGGGTTGATGGTAGCCGGTCATCTGCAAATTTGTTTTTTTGCAGTCTTGCCATTGAAACCTTACCAATGCATTTATATTCTAAAAATGGATTTCACGCGTATCTTTCCTTGAGAGTCTTTTAAAAATACTTTTAAAACACAGCACAGCAATTTTGACTGCAACTGGAAATCGTTTCATAGCAAAAATAAATTAAAATAAAATAAATATAAATAAATAAATAAATAAATGCCGAAGCGCGGGTCTAGGCGACGCGCTCAGAGACTAGAAACTAGAGTCTTTTTTAAAACCTATTATACAGCTAGTATATACTAGTTGTTTACGGATATTCTGTTAACACACAAAACAAAATCTCGTCTTCAGCACATACAAAACACAGCAGCTCGTTTTGTAACTTTGTCCAGAAGGTCATGCCATATCACGCCAATCTTGAAAGAACTGCACTGGCTTCCTGTTTCACAGAGAATTGTTTTTAAACTTATGCTAATTGTTCACAAATCTTTTAATAGTATTGCTCCAATCTATATTTCTGAACTGCTTAAAGTCTACACTCCATCACGCAGTTTGCGCTCCAGCAACATGTCACTCCTAAAGGAACCAACTTCAAAACGGAACTGGGGTGATAGGTCTTTTTCTGTCGCGGCTCCGAGACTCTGGAATCATCTTCCAACTAAACTCAAATCTTGCCGTAGTATAACTAGATTTAAGTCGCTGCTTAAAACTCATCTTATGTCACAATTCTTCAAAGATGATGTATATTTGTAATTGCATTGTAGGTACATGTATCTCAGTACATATTTCTTTTTTCCTATGCTATCATTGTAGATTGTTTGTATTCATGTTTTTTCTTTGTTTCCGCGCCTTGAGCGCCCAGCATGGTGGATATGTGCTACAAATCTTTATTATTATTATTATTATTCTGGAGTGTACAAAACATATTGCAGCCGGTCATTTGGGATAACAATCACCCCAACTCCCTTGAAATCAAACTGCTCTGTATTTGGTCATTATACCAATCCAGTTACAGTCCCCGCCCACACTTTACGCTGACATGACAACTCGACACGCACTCGGTCACGTGCCTTTTGATTGACAGGCTTACGGTCTGTCTTACTCGGGGATGACCATTTAAAAAAATTATGGGTAATTGTTTTTCCCTTCAAATATATGGGATAAAACAAATGCTATTATTTTCTCTGCAGCTTTGACTCCGTTTTTGGCGGGACATTTTGACGGGAAAGAAAACTCGTGCTCGTGGACGACCGTATTAATAATAACCCATGGGTATCTCCCCTTCAACTGTATAAAATGAGATAAAATAAATGATAATCTTTTCTCTGCAGCTTTTGATCCCCGTTGTTTGGCGGGACTTTTTGGCGGGAAAGATGACTACGACAGCGACGGATCTCTTCTTCAGCACACTGCTCGTTTCTCATGAAACCAACGCCACTTTGCCAGCCCAGAGTCAGATGGTTGTTCTATCTCATCATTCATGGCTCATGCCAATCATCTTCGGTAAGTTGTACACCTTTACTGCAAATTGGAATCAACAACTTAACTTAAAGTGAAGGCAAATGTAGCCTAAAGATCTGACGTCACGCTTTGAGCTAGAGGAGGCGCGTGAATTACGCCAGATCCTGGCCGTGCAGCCGCCATATGTTTCCCGATGCTCAACTTTGACCTTGGTTGGTAGCTAGCGCTCAAGCCTCGAAGCGTGACGTCAAATCTTCAGCACAACGCGTTAACGTATCCAATGAAATCCTTTGAGTGGTGCGCCCGGAGCCTGTCTATATATATCCTTGATAGGATATAGACAGTCTAGAAGAACAAAGTGGGTGGCAAATTCTTTCAAAATTGTTCGTCATAGTTTTTTAAAATATTGGCTTCGGTTAGCTGGTTAGGAAATTTATAAACGGTTGGTGCAGTTTTTGACGGTTAACCGGTTAACGTCCCAACACTATTCTGGATATTCTGAAAGCATTTTCAGTATTTTCGACGCAATGAATTAGACTGAAAGTTTCACAGGTAGGTTTTTGCATTGATTCTTATACAGTGTCACGCGCGGACCTAAAACGCTGTGATCTAAAATTTAGTCGAGCTGTTTGCCTACCCAAGAAGACAAAATAACATACACAAGAAATCTGATCTTAAATTTAGTAATAAATTTAATATAGAAAAATATGAAAAACAAATCTTTACAAGTATTTACATGACCATAACAGCAGTCGGGGTCTCTTACAGATTACAATTATGAAGCTGGTCACGACTCTTAAGTACCCCGAAATATTAAATAAATAAATCACTACTACCTTCTGTATAGGTTGCAACCACCAGTATCTATATGTAAATCTTACTCGTGTCTTGGGTGCAAACCTCCTGGGATATTATATATATTATTCAGGAAATACCACAATTAATACAAAAATAGATACATTTAAAAAATAAAATAAAACTAGAAAATAAATTTAAAAAAAATCAAAAATCAAAGGTGTGGACTACCTTTAAGGCCCCCCAAAAGTCTCCGGTTTCTGGTCATTGAAGGTCGGCTTCAAAATCGGTGCGGTGACCTGTTTTTTTAATGAAATATGTGATACAAGTACTGGAACCAGTTCAAATCTCCCATACACGACGTGTGGCGGCTAAGAGAGGACTCACAAATCGGGCAAACGTTCATACCCCTATGTGAAAAGGTCGGCAGAATCGATCAGAACGGCAGAATCGATCCAGCAATTTTGGCTGCAATTGGACATCGTTTGAGGCGACGCGCGCGGAGACCAGAAAGCAGAGACTTTTTTGGCCTAACAAATCATTTTCTTCAATTGTTTCATCAGGTATTTTAATGCTAATCGGCATTGTGGGCAACACCATTGTGATTTACGTCATCGTTAGATCAAAACAGATCAAAACGGTCACCAACTATTACATCGTGAATCTGGCCATCGCAGACATCGCATTCCTTGCCGTCTGTGCGCCCTCAACGGGCGCCCAGTATGCCACGCCAAAGTTTCTCTTTGGGAGGTTCATGTGCAAGTTTGTCTTCTACATGCAAGTGGTAAGAGAATAATACACATTAATTATGTCCCTGCCATGCCACAAAACAAAAAAATATGAAATCAATAGAGGGCTCATGTGAGAGAGGGCGCCCTTTTTGTCGTAAGACAACTTTTCCACGGTAGGCTCGCTGCTTAATTGATTGACATATTTTGTACTTGCAGGTCACTGCGCAGGCTACATGTCTTCTGTTGACAGCTATGAGCATAGATCGCTTCCAGGCCATAGTAAGGCCCCTTAAGTCGTTGAAAACTCGCACTCTCCAGACTGCAGTCATAATAAGTGTTGGCATATGGATGTGTAAGTTGTTGTTTTCAGTTGTAGGAGTTCAGAGTTCGTATCTTCAAAGTCATGCCATAGACCTTATGCACATGACGTCATTTGAGTAGGGCGCCCTCGGCTAGAGGTCAAAAGAAGGTTGCTCATTGGCCCAATCTGTGCGCTGCGCGTGTATAGATGTGCGTTTTCCATTGTTTCATCATCGTTTTACCTCTAAGATGGCGACGTGATGACGTCAACGCATAAGGTCTATATCGTGTAAAGTTCACGATGATATCAAACACACCAATAGTAGATATACTGCCTGAAGTGTTCGCATCGTAGCCCTCTAGCGGTGAAAAAGCACCAGTGTCTTGATGAAGGGGCACTTTGGCGTCAAGTGAGTGATGTTCGTAAACCCTATGCACGTATGTTACAGTACTACGCGCGTGTGTTCTTTCTGCCAGCCAATGATCGCTGGAGATATTTCTCAGGTAATCGATACGTGTACGAACTTGATACCAAGGAAGTTTTTAATAAGAATTCGTTAATTTCAATCTTTAATAATGAGTAACTTAAATTGTGCACAGGTTTACACATAGGCAACTTAGTCAAGCCTGCTTGACTTGCGCTTGTTTGACAAAAACCAGCGACTTATTGTGCGACAAGTTGCATAATGTGTTAATGGGTCTTAATTTATTTGTTCTTTTCTTCTTTCAGTTGCATTCATAATTTACATACCTGTCATGGTATTCTTCGATATCGAAGACATCACATTTAACGGCGAAGTGATACCGTTGTGTAAAGAGTTTTGGCCCAGTATCGAATGGAACTACCTCTTCGTCATATGGACATTCTTGATGGTGTACACGATCCCGCTGTTCGTAATATCCATCTGTTACAGTCTAATGATCCGCCATCTTTGGCAGAGAGTGGTGCCCACCGACGCGCTGAGCGGGCCCGCCAACGAGCGCAACCTACGACAGAAACGTAAGATAACGTGGATGGTGCTTACCGTTGTCGTCGTATTCGCTGTGTGTTGGTTGCCAGTCTATATTCTGCAGCTGTGGTTACGGCTGGATCCCAATTTCCCGTATACGGACGCTACGTTGGATTTCAAGGCCGCCGGCAATGTACTCAGTTACGCCAATTCGTGCGCCAATCCGTTCATATACGCCTTTCTCGGTGAGAACTTCAGGAAGCGTTTCAGAAAGACGTTCCCGTGCTGTTTTAAAAAAGTCGGAATTAAGAGAGAGGGCGCTGGACACGGGGTGGCTATTAGAACCGGATCTCTGCAAGGATCCTCGACGGAACGAGCAGGAACGAGCAGGAGGACTGGCGGAGCTGCTACCCATGATACACATTTGAGTACGTTCAATTCGCATACTGAAACCAAAGGATACGAACAAAGTTAATGACCAATGACAAAATAGTCCTTTTTTTTAAACGGCATAATGCTAGGGAACGGGCGGCCATCTGTGCAAAACAAAGACAAAATATATTTGAAATATTACGTAATCATTAAAAACACCTGACAAATCAACAAACAATATACCAAAACCAAAATAAAGAAACCTTTTAAAGATTACGATCGGCAATGAGGTCAAAAACAGCACCAGCTACTGAGCACAAATTTTGTCCGAAATTTTGTTCGGACAAATCTAGTTTTAGGAATGTTTTAACAAGGGCACAAATTGTTTAATTTCGGCTCACCAAGGTTGTCATAATTCGGCTCACCACCGATGGCCGCCCATACAAAACGCATGTAATTTGTCCGTTATTTTAAATGAATTTTACACCTTGATATTCCCGCTCTCATCGCGGAATCCCGGTCGGGTATTGTTCTATTGCAGGAGAAACTTAATTTATATGTAAACGAATGTATTGCTTTTCATAAATCGGTTTTAGAAACGGTAATGTTTGAATTACTCACGTTCGTCATGGGAAAAGGTTGCGACCCAGTCCGCACCTCACCAAGTCTAGCCTTAAGGCAAGTGTTGTTTGCCACATGAATCGCATTATTTTAGTTTTTCGTAGGATGGCAAGGAATGTTCTGGAATCATCATTCATTATATTTATAGAAAATGTTATTTTTCGAACGGGATTGTAAAAAGGTATGGAAACTGCCAATGTCATCCTACGAATCCAAAAGGCGTGAACCGTTCATGTTAAAAGAACACCAACAGAGGGCGTTCATTCGTTGCGGCGAACCTTGTACATACAATCACGTCCGTCCATATGCCACAGCTAGTCCAATTATGAGCGGCAGCTAGGAATTCTGCAACGTGAAAGTTGGACGTTAAATCTAGCTTATAGGGAAAATAAAGATGGCTGACAGACTGGCATCTTTCAGCGCTCACTTAACATCCAGTTATAGTGTAAAGATAGGTGGTTATAGCGTGTTTTCATTTTCATTGTCACGTGCCCACGATGAGCACATTTGGCATATCGTTCCCCAGTGTTGGTACCCGCCATCATGCCGTTGCAACTCTCGCAAGTGTGATAGAGCGCCCTCTATCTATTGAAATGATACTAGATTACCGTTCACTTAAGGTGCCAAAAGATTAGCTGAAGTACTAACCAGTAAAACGAAATCAACTTTTAGAACCGAAACAGAAACCAGGGACTTGGTCGGCCTTAATTAAGCCCTCAATGAAGTAATGTGTACAGCAGCCAACATCAATGTGAGGGCGCAAGTAATTGGTTCTGCACAAAGCCGAAATGTATATAGAGAGAAAGAGAGGTAGTTGCAACAAATGAGATCAAGACGTGAACATGGAACTTTAAGTCACCATGCAGTGTACACGGATCAGCAGTAGACACGTTTTACTCCGCAGTATTCAAAAATACCCAAAATGTAGAAATTTAATATAAAACTTACATAGTGTAGGCCTAAAGGCTGATGGTTGTAACAAATAATTTGCTTAAATAAAAAGATTTTGCTTAAATAAAAAGCGAAATAATTTTCAGTTGGAATTTAACGATCCACGTTTTTAAAACTATTTTCTCTAGTTTCTCTGAACTGAATCTTTGAAGTAGTTTTGCCAACATTACCCATGTTGTATTTCCCATAATATCAGACAGCCGCCGTAACTCAATAGTATACATGCATATTTAATCGACTCTGGTTTGTAACATTCAACGCGTTGCAACGGCGTAAAGAGTACTTACGACTGTCAGATGAAAGCTTAATTCCTAAATTTTTACCCTATAGGTCGAAGATCTGACGCCAGATACCGGCCTCTCAGTTTGGGGAGATTCAACTTTGACCTTGGTTGATTGCTAGCACGCGATCCTCGAAGCGAGACATCAGATATTCGTCACAACTTATCCAATAAAATACTTTGAATGGTATACCCAGAGTCTTTTATGTTTGGTAGGATAAAGACAGGGGACCAGTCTATTCTGATTTCTAACCACAGTCTTAGATTTTCTTAAAAGAATACTACAGCATAATATTAGCTATAAACTGATTTTATTAAATTAATATTTTTGCATGTAAACTGTAAATTGTAATTACGTATATATACCGTATATATACATATACATATACATATACATATATATAAAAACGGGTAGCGAGCAAAGAAAAATTGCCTGATGCCGGACTCGAACGCGCGACCTCTCGATTACCGTACGAGCGCTCTACCAACTGAGCTAACCAGCCCCTCTGTTGGTGGGCGGTCCACTTATGCCAATTATCTATTGCTCTATGGGGCCAGGTCAGAGGCCAAACCATATCTACCGAGTAGCCAGGGATCAAGCCCCGGTCAGATGCAAACAACCCGGGTAACGGCAGTAGCGGGGATCACACAATTAACGGGACACAAGCCTTTTATGTGGTTGTACACAAAGTAGATTTATATGGAGAAACTGACCTGAAATATTATAAACGGGTAGCGAGCAAAGAAAAATTGGCTGATGCCGGACTCGAACCCGCGACCTCACGATTACCGTACGAGCGCTCTACCAACTGAGCTAACCAGGCCCTCTGTTGGTGGGCGGTCTACTTATGCCAATTATTTATTGCTCTATGGGGCCAGGTCAGAGGCCAAACCATATCTGCCGAGTAGCCAGGGATCAAGCCCCGGTCAGATGCAAATAACCTGGGTAACGGCAGTAGCGGGGATCACACAATTAACGGGACACAAGCCTTTTATGTGGTTGTACACAAAGTAGATTTATATGGAGAAACTGACCTGAAATATATATTTATTTAAAAAAGATTGCAGTGATGTTATTATATATTAAGAAAATACATGTCAAACAAAATACTGCATTTATGCCGAGTTTCACAGGCCCATTAAACACCCCCTTCCAACAGATTAATAATGTGTCAGTCTTTTCAATTATTTTGAAGTAATTTTCTGACTTTAATTAGGAAACTATCATTGTTTATCACAAAACTATATACACGATAAAATAATGAACAATAAAATATAAGAAAGAAATTGAAAATAAAAATATGTTGTGTCCTTCGTAAGGCCCAACTCGCCTGATTTCGTTTGATGATGGATCAGGTCACCCGTTGTTGTAGGAATGACTGGAATAACTTGAGAGTATAAAAAGCCAGCTGGTTCGCTGAACTCTGGTAACTTGCTGGGGGCGTCCTATTGTTCACGTTTCTAAAGCTCTGCCATGTTACAGTGCTGACAATAGCCTTACTCAAATTCAAAACAAAGGGTCTGTTTTTTGCAAAGCGCACCTGATAACCAAAAGCACGCCTAAAATAAAGACAATGAGACGCAATACTTTGTAAGCGGTCCGGAACTGCCATTTACACAACGTATATCACAATAAGCTGTTTTAAAAAGGTACATGAGTAATTAATTCACTGAAGTTTTGAATGACTTGGTTGTAGTTAACACGCTCGCCTCTCTTGTGAAGGGCACTGAATTCGAAACCATATATCCACGACAGCGTTTATTGATTTCGTGTAGCTCTACTTTTGTTTATAATTAAGCAATTTTTTGGGGAATAATAATATAATTCACAGCTATAGGTGTTTGTTTTTTTAAAGGAAAGACAGGTTCAAATTTTTTTAAAGAACAGAATATGCATATTGGTGAGTTTACAATGGCAATTCTGGACTGCAGGCAAAAAATCGCTGCTTGGACATGTTACTGTTGTGCTTAATATTGACAAGTCCTTGGATTTAAAACCATCGGATATAACTGAGGATAATAACATTTGAGAGAATCGTGGCTCGCAAAGCAGCTTCTTCGAAAAATAATTGAAAGTCTATCGCACGACTTAGAAACAGGATTTGTGAATTTGTACTCAAACAGGATTTGTGAATTTGTACTCAAAGAGTATTATACTTAATACAGTTGACGCAGATAGGCTTATGACGGTACACTGTAGCTGGAACAACAGATGAATAAGACCGAGGTTTATAGTGTCTTCCCTGGGCTTGGAATCTTCAGTGTTTATAATGAGTTGGATTCCAACCAACTAGGCTGGAGGGAACAAGATTTAACTGGTTTCACCGTAAACACAATACTTGTAACCAAGGAACGACGAGTACGCTGACAGCTAGACACTGTAAGTTCTTTCCTCCATGGTAAGGTGGACGTTCCCTGGCCCGACTCCAATTAGAGAGACAACTCGACCATGTGACTAGAAGCTTCCAAAGCAGTGTATGCTTGCACATCATCACGGTAAGTGTTTGCAGATGTGAGTTTAATATGAAATGCAATAATGGGTACGGGTAGGGACCCCTGGATTAGCCTGAAGCTCTGACGTCACGCTTTGAGCTAGAGGTGCGTAAATTACGCCAGATCCTGGCCGCGTATTTGTTTTTTACACCGCAGCGACGGGTTTTGTGCAGTAAAAGTGCCAATTCCGGTCTTGAGAGAGAGACTACGAAACCCTAGGCGCGCGACGAGAAAACTCCAAGCTGCAGTCGACCATGGCGCTCTGCAGTGGAACTCATGGAGCCATTCCCTCTCCGTTGATGGTAGGTTTTTTTGCGTATCGAAATTCCCTTCGCGCGCATGCGTGCTGAATGGGTTCATAGTCTTGACACAAGGGCGAAATGCGCACAAAACCCGTCGCTGCGGTGTAAAAAAAAAAAACGCATCCTGGCCGTGCAGCCGCCATATTTTCCCTGATGCTCAACTTTGACCTTGGTTGGTAGCTAGCCCGCGAGCCTCGAAGCGTGATGTCAGATCTTCAGCACAACGTATCCAATGAAACCCCTTGAATGGTTACGCCCGGAGCCTGTCTATATCCTTGATATAGGATAAAGACAGGGGACCAGTCTACCACTGGATGAGCATTGAGTTAATGTCTAATAGCCTAGATTATTACAAGCGGCAGAAGGCGTCATTGCGCGTTTATTAGCTAATCAGAATGCACGGTCACTACAAAAATGCCCTATGGTACGGGCCTTCTTCGTCATTGCTGAAGAAGGCGTACATACTTTACTATTGTGAAACCGATGTAATTTCCACTACTTTGTGCCCTTACAAGGCTCAGGCTGTCTGGCCGTTTAACGGGTTACTTCCTTAAAACCCTACCAGTCGCTGATTTTTGTTGGTTTATTGGTGGCAGTGGGGCTTGTGGGGATAGCACCAGGAGTTTCAGGGCCACTTGAGGCCCCTTGTTCACAGGACCTTTGTTTTTCTTAGGGAGGTTTAGCGGGGGTGGGGTTGGGTGGGGAGGGGTTTGCGGGGCCTTGGGCGGGGAGAGGGGGATAGTTACTCCAATGATCCCACAATTTACCAAAAATAATTTACACAATTTAAAGAAATTATTCAATACAAAAAGGACCCTTTTTTGAATAATTATTAATGCTTTTATTTCAACTTGCCGATAAATCTTCTATAAAATATTGCACATTCATTGTACAAGGTTCTTGCCAAATCAAGATCGTTTGATGTTAGTAGTGCCAAGACAAATTAATATGTAGAAACATAACAATCTGCCGATTCCCTCAAAAGCTGTCGTTCTGGTTGCTGTAACACTGGAATGTATTTGTATTATTTATGGAAAATATCTTCAAAAAATTATTTTTCATGTCTCTAAAAATACAGTATTTACAATGAAAAATGTTCTGTTATTTTGTTTTCTTCCTTGGTGCGCCGAGAAGTTGGAAGAAGCGGATAGTTGTGCGTAGTGCGACATCGATCAAAAGCCATAATTCTACCCTCGAGAGGGCGCTGTTTATGATCGCTGCAAAGCTAAACATCGCTTTGTGCCGGCCAATAATTGAAACAAAAATAACAAAAAGAAGACTCTGTTGTTTTAGGGGAAATATATTATTGAATAAATAATTGAATAAATAATTGAATGCTTGTGTGATTAACATGTTTTGGGTTTTTGGTCTATGAGATATCACGTTTCTCGAATCGTAAACAGCCTATTGTATTCATGAAAACCTACATAAATGACGTCAATTGCTAACACCAGGAGCGAGCGCCATTAAAGAGATTGAACACGTTTGGTAAATACCCGATTACTAAAATAATTACTGAATGATAATCCACAAGCTAACACACGCCCGTGATCCAATTTCCACTTTAGAATACATGTAAATGCAAAATAAGATGAACACCTTGTCATTATTTTCCCGTGACATGATATAAGCTGAAACATCTACGGGTTGATTTGTTTTTACTTCTCTCTTGATTCTAATATGGATGCATTCTGACATTCTGACATATTTAACCAACGGCAGTCACGTTCATGTATGTAAGGCCATTATTCAGAATAAAATAATCGAGTTGTCAAAAGTAGATTCCTCAGAAAATAAAATGCAACAAATCACAATCCATTGAGGTAAATATAAATATCAATATTACATGGGTAATACAGAGCAGAAACAATGACGTCATAATTAGGAAAATCGCCGAAACATTTCTTCAGTGATGCACCACACAACAAATACGAAACAGGATGTATGCACTGCAAAAACTAGGATTCTAAAAACAGTACTCGTGTTCAATATTTGGCAACTCGCCTTTAAACACCACAGCAGAATACATTCGACACAGTGCTATTTTAACACCATAGTTTCTGCAGGGTAAAACTAGAAGTCATGTAGACTTGAGATCGAGTCGGTATAACTATTTGCTGTTTTTGTCTGTAGCCGAATAACGTGCATTATTAGTATGGGTTCGTGCTGCTGGCGCTGCTGACTCAAACTTAGCCTGAAAATCTGACGTCATGCCATGTTTTCCCGGACATTCAACTTTGACCTTGGCTGGTGGCTAGCACAAGCGCAGCGTGACGTCAGATCTTTCAGCACAACGTATCCATGGAGCCTGTCTTTATTCTTGAGGATAAAGGCCACTGATCTCCAGCGGTGTAGCCAGGACTTTTTCAGTGGGGGGGGGGGGTGCTTTTCAGTGGGGGGGGGGGGGAACAGGGGTATGGGTTTTTCGCTTTTCTTTTTCTTTTCTGTTTTAATTTTTTTGGGGTACTATGAGGATTTTTCGTGGGGGGGCACCTGGGGGGGGGGCACTGGAAATTTGTGGAGGCACGGCTCCCAGGCCCCCCCCCCCCCGAGTGGCTACTCCGCTGCTGATCTCTATTATACTGACCAGTGACCAGCGTGACCTCATCCCAGGTACCCAAATCGCTATCCAGTCAGTATAATACTAATAGAGATCAGTGATAAAGACAGGTGATACATGTAGTCTAGCTCAAACTAACCCACTTGATAGAGGGCGGCCTTTCAGGGGATTGGTAAATATTTTAAAGGGACTTGATCTCAGTCTAGCAGCCATACTACTTTTGTATGTCCAGGTCTAACGTTTAAATGTAAAATAATGTAGTATTGAAACTGAATGTAACATTTGCAAACCAATCTCCACTGTTAGCATTTCAGGGCATACAGGTTAACCGTGAAAAATATTCGTGCCGCATCCAAGGATATCCAGGTCTTTGTCACAAATCGTTGACGACACATAGTGATCTCCACCAGGGGAATAAATATTACCCATATTGCCTCCCTGTCCGCCATTTCCGGAAGCCCCCACTGGACTTCCGTAAGTGTACATCCGGGTATTCTGTGAGGAATAACCGATGGCCGGAAATACGTCATCAGTCGGTGGTTCATTCACACAGTCCATTCTTGTATGGTGATGTTGCTGCTGCTGCTGCTGCTGCTGCTGCTGCTGCTGCTGGTGATTTTGGTGGGTGCTGTATTGACAGTGATAGTTTGCATTTCTTGGGAGAGGACTATTGTTGACGGCCATGTTTTCAAAATGGCGACCGTATCCATTGGACATATCTCCATACATGTTGTCGTCCTGTGGAAGCCTTGTGATTTCTGGTCCGGAGAAGTTGGCCGTATTGTAGTTTTCGTCAACAGCACTATTCGCAACGTGTTCTGTAAAACCACCTCCACTGCCGTCATAATACGAAGAGTCGTATTGCGCCCTCTGTGGCCAGACGCTGTAACTATTCCGATTCTCCTCGGGAAGCAAAGTACGTGGGTTGAGTTGCATAGCGCCCGCAACGAGATTTGTTGTCGGCTGCGACAGGCCCTTCGACAGAGTTTGCGCAAAAGCCACCGTATCCGGCACCGAGCCGGTCCTGAGAATGTCTGCCAAAGCAGTGATGTAATTTTTAGCCAAACGCAGCGTTTCTATCTTGGACAACTTTTGGGTTTTGGAATAACACGGGACGACTCTTCGCAGACGATCAAGCGCGTCGTTCAATCCGTGCATCCGGTTCCTTTCCCGCGTATTTGCCTTGACCCGTCTCATCTTAAACTTCTGCACTCTTGCCTTTGTCATTTTCTTCTTTTTCGGTCCGCGTTTCTTTGGCGGCGGCTTTTCCCCATTTTCATCCAGACCTTTCTGGCGTTTTCTCGACTTCGAAGTCTTGGCTTTTGACGCTGATTCTAAATTGCCGGTGGTGACATCATCGGTGACGTCATCGGTAGCTTCATCGCCCGTGTCAACGTCCTCCTGCAGTAGCATGGTGTTGAGGGTGTCTGTGAAAGATGACGTCACTTTTTGATCTCGTAAAGGCTTGTGAGTGGTCAGTGTTGGCATGACGTTGTTAAAAAGCTGTTGGTGAAAAAATAGTGATTAAAAAAAGAACACATCTAACTTCACATCGAGAAAGTGTACTTCTGTATTACAACCGGAATATGCTTCAGAAATCTGGGGGATCGAGTCATTATGCAAAGCAAGTCCATGCTAATAATAGGTTCGTAATACTTTAAAAGCTATTCATAAAATGCCCAAGACAGTTTAGACAATCTGATTGGACAAAACGTAATCACGCGGGAGTGTATTAACGGAAGGTATAGACTGGCTTATCAAAATCAGAACAGCCCGTATTATATGCCAGCTGTTCGCCAGCTGTTTTGAGCGACGCGCGACGCGGATTTCAACCAATCAGAGTGACGAAGATTGGTATCACGTGCTTGACTCATGTACTTTGGAAGTGTTTCGTGTGTCCCCAAAACGTGAATTTTCCCATTTTGATTTGGCTTTATTCAACAAAAACTACATGTTTTTTACATTTTGAAAACGGCTCGGTCCTTATCGCCCGTGACCACGCCAAAAACCGGTCATTAACCTGCGTTAAAGACCACGTGACAAACTGTAATTCCCTTATAAAAACTGGTGTTAGACCAAACCTCCATACATATTTTTACTGTGAAATAATCTCTGCCCCGATCCATACATTATTTACTAGGAAACTTGTAATGCTATTCCCAAAATGAGACACCCGAGACAGAATAGTTTTTACCACAGTTTTAAATGTATGTACCGACATTTCTGAAAGAAGCTCTACTCTTTTGTTATTACGTCTCCAATGCATTCATTGTCTGTATTCATTTTGAATGTGACATGGAAGTTTAATGAATTGCACCGAATGCCAACGAACTAATTTGTCAGGAATTATTTCATTTAGCGACATGTCAAAGACGTAAGGGGGCTTTTAGGCAAAAAAGTCTCTGGTTTCTGGTAATCGGTCGCCTTCAAAATCGTTGAGGTAACGTGCATTTTGGCAATCTGTTTTTTTTGCCAACAGGGAAATATGTGATACATGTATACGCGGGGACCAAATTCCCCATATACAAAGTATGGTGGCTAAGAGAGGCCTCACAAATCGGGCAAACGTTCATACCCCCATGTGAAAAAGTCGTTTAAAACACAGCACGACAGAATTCCAATCGATCCAGCAATTTTGGCTACAATAGACTGTGTAAGTTGACCTCGAGAACGTACGAGTTTTCGCGAGAATCTTGACTTCCGGGCACCTCATAGCATTTACAATGTGTATTGTGTGCAAATTTTTTTATGAAAAGAACTTTATTGTGCTGTTTTAATAAATTTCATCCATTGAATATAGTTTGACTTAATAAAAGCTTGGTTTACAATTTGTAAATTGTAAACAATTTCGCAAATCTTGGTCAAATAATTTTTTTTAAAAACCGACCTTGATTTCCGCTTTCACGTTTGAAACCTTAAAGGGGGACTGACATCCTTTATTGTGTGTGTACTTAAGGCGTTTTGTAATAAAATATTGTTTTTGAGACCCACATGTGTCTATTTAATCATTGATTTCTGAGTACAAGTATTTTAAAACAATGTTTGAAGTGTTTGGGGGAGGCAACCCCGCCCATGGTGGAAGTTTCATTTGCATAAGATATGTGACGTAAGGTCGGGAAGATCAGATGTGTACATGATGTACATGTACATACAAACGTGTCACACACGTAGCGTCGATTTCATTTCTTCCGTGATTTTTGTTTCCGGAACTAATAAAATGCCGGGAAGATGTGTTTCTGCAGGATACAACAACACCACCAAAGACGGTGTTAGCCTTCATCTGTTCCCAAGTGACCCAAAAATCGCCGTATTTGGACGAGCAAAGTTCGACTGACAAGTGTAAAGTGGTCAGGTCCATCAGCTCACATAGTTTTGTGCAGCGATCATTTTGAGCCGAGTTTTGAGCCGAATTTCTCTTCCCGACATGACGTCACGAACAGCTCCTCCGTGCAGGGCGTAAAAGTGGGGGGCATTTTTACAATGGTAAAATAACACTCTCAAAAACAATAAAAACACAAAACAAAACTTTTATTGATCTTTTACTGATATAAAAGAATAAAACGATCACATATTTAACTGTTTGATTTAAATCCATGTCAGTCCCCCTTTAAGGCCCATGAAACAAAAGGCGATCGTCGTGATCCTTGACGTACACGCATGCAAACTCGAGCAAGCTGCTAGATTTAGTCGTAGTACGGTACCCAAACCTCGCGAAAACCGTAGGTCGTGTGTATAAAGTTTCGTTCTGTTATTGTCCGTGAACGAGTGTTGTCACCATGGCCCTTTCATTGCAATATTGGTTAAATTATGTAAAGGACGCGTGACGGATCGAAATTGGCAAGAAAAAGTGAAAACGCAGTTAATTGTTGCAGGGTTCTTCGGTTTTTTTGTGCCTCTGATCTCAAAATTATCATTGGCATGATCGCGAAAAAATTAATAGGACGTGCGATATTTTCCCCTTCCGATGCTGCCGGTGGTGGGAATAGATCGATCAAGCACTCGCAAAGGATGCAATGTCACACAAAATCCATACGATACAGGGTCTGTTTTCACGCTACGTAACGAAGCACTTATCCCGATTTAAAATATTACCTAACTTCGGTTTGTCAGTGCATTCGAACACGGTGTGCGTAACACAGTCGGCCTAAATTCGCAATTTGACACTCCGAACCGGACGTTGGAGGTCAAGCATTATTTCTTTGTTTTCTCGAACGTTTCCTAGCTTTTTTAATATTTTATTTATTACATTGTAAGTTTTAAATGTAATCATTCCATCAATATGTTTTTGGGGTGGAAAAAAGGTGATGTGACAAAAATAACAATCATACAAAATTATACACGCGTTAACCTCCCATAGCTGATGGCTCAGAGGTGCCCGGAAGTCAATTGTGACCTTATCATCGCGAGACTTACACAGTCTTTTGGACATCGTTTCATAGCACAAATAAATAAATAAATAAAAAATAAAAATAAAAATGCCGACGCGCAGGTCTGAGGCGACGCGCGCGGAGACCAGAAACCGGAGACCTTTTTTGGTCTTAAATGAGTGAATTGGCAGTTATTTAAAAACAAGTGTTTTGTATTATGTTCATTAAAACATTCTATTACTGCAAGGGTTAAAATCAGTCAAAATGTTAATATACTTGCCATGGTACCGGTATATCTAGTAAACACTGTCAAACCTTATGTGTAGTAACTACGTAATTATTTAGTTCAAAATGAGTTCATCGTTTTTGACTGGTATTGTTGGTACAGTAAAAACCAGTCAAAAACGCCCCTGTGTGCACAGTTGATTCAACAGTTAAAACAGTCAGTTGACTGGTTTTGACCACTATAGCTACTTGCCACTAAAGTGCAGCTATAGTAGGAGGATTAAAATGTATGTATTTCTTTAATTATAAATTTTGTATTTAATTTTAACGTTTTACAAACCAAGTAAGGTTGGTTTGTTTTTTATGTATTCTCAAAATTGATTTCCCTTTGATAATTTCTCATTTGAGTTACATAACAGGATTGTATTTTTTATATTTTTTTCCACGGGTTGCCGGTCAATGCTAATTATGTCAGTTCATCGTGTGTTAGGTGGATTATATAACACTTAACATATCATCGATACCCACTGGTATGAAATTGTTTTAATTAACGAACCATCGTAAACAGCAGTCAAGCGAACTTGACGCTATTAAATATCAACTTAATGACATAATGTGAGCGATGGCGTCGGTGCAATCGAGTACACACTGTAGTCCAATACGTTGATAAAGTCGTCGTTTAGAAATTTTTGTATCCATCATTCTGTGATTTCTAAAGAATTGTTTTTGTTAATGATACAATTTCGTTAATGATAAAATTCCCTGAGGGTTTTTTCACAGACACTTGTAAAGCACTTCGTACATTATGTTGGTTTAAGGGCAAAAATAAAATCAATTGATGAAATTCCCCCTCGGTAAATTTACTTTGTTCTTTGAAAAACAGTTTATTTTCTGAGTGTTCATTATTTTGCATCAATTAACTTTAAAGATTATTTTGATCTGTGAAATCTTTGTAAATTAGCAAACCTTTTGCTGGGGCTTGAATTGATTAACCTTCACACAGCCGTCGCTTTTAGTAACAACACACTCCGATTGTACGCAATCACAATGTGTATACTTAAACTCAGTCTGTCAATATTTCAGCCGAATTTGTCCGCAAATATCTGAGAAAGTTGCAAAATATTCATATACAGATTAACACATAAGTCAATAGAGGTACTGAATTATTTCCATATTTATGGCGACTTTTGGATTTTGAATTTAAATTTCCGTTTCCTCAAAAATTATAGAACATCTGACTAAATTAGTTTTTTTTTAAAACTTCATACTAAATAAGCTTTTAGAAAATGATTCGGCCATTTTGGGTTCGGATAAGTCAGTACACCGTTAGGCCTGTACACATTTTGGTAAATGGTGTATAAATGCATCTGTACTTTTTAAGGGAATCAAGACATTATATGTTTCAAAACCAACCAGCGAACGTTTCAGCTTATGTTGTTGTGTCATAAACGAAACATGTTTTTTTTAAATGCATTCAGATTGTCCATATACATTCCAACTTGGAATATCTGTCTTCAGATGACAGAAAATCATCTTGGACATTATTTCACTCATCGTACTTAATCGATAGCACATGAGACGTAAATATTTCAAGGAATGTTTAATGCCATCATTCGCTTGACACAAAGTAAGTTCCACGTTAAACTGTGATCATTTTTGAAATCCCCAATAGTATATTATAGTGGTTTTTAAGCCACGGTAGTCGAGGGTGAATGTATCACGGTGGCCTTTTCCTGCCTCCGCGGCATGCTACAGCAACAAAAGAATTACATCCAGTGACACAATTATCACATCCTCGCTTCATCATTATGCCTCTCTATAATATTCCTCCATCTGTCACTATACCCCGCTAATAGGGTCATTCCCTGCACAATTTATAGGCTCTGAGCCCCATTAAAACCCGAGGTTTCCCCGTCTGCAGAGGCAAACTATACGTTTAGGGCAAAGTCAGTCCGGAGACCAAGATTGCGAGGAAGTCACACAGGCTCATAATTGACGTTTGGTTGTTAAGGGTGGATTCTGTGGCAGCGAGAAGAGGGAGGTCACGGTGGTTGCTAGGTTATTGAGTCGGTGGTTGCCGAGTATAAGCAACTGCTTTATCTGGTGTTAATTGGGAAAGTGAAATCCCATTACAAGACTTGAGTCCGGGAAGGCATCGTTTGCTCGCAATCGGTTTAGCATTATTACTGTTATACATTTCCTGTGAAATATGTTTACGTTGCAGGTGCAGTACTTTAATTTTATGCAATTCATGAATTGTACTAAGAATAACTTAAGAGAAAGCTCGTTGGCCCAGACAATCTTCCCATTTGGGTGTGTTGCATTTAAAGCGTGGAGGAGGGACTTGGGTTGTATTTTGCAACGATAGGCCTACTTCCTAACGATCCAAACTCATACAAACAATCCTACCTGGGAAAGTTTAGAAAATTTCGTCACAATGATAGCTCTAATTTCTGTGAAAAATTATGAACATTTATTCACAATTCAGACCAAGTGCTCAATTGTGAACATTGGGGGCGGGGATGGGGGGGGCGGGGATGGGATCTGGGGTGAGGTGAACATCAAGTGAGTGCGAAGCCACTATGGCGTAGGGTACGGGGCCCGCATTCCCAAAAAACGTTCTGGATACTTTTTTATCATGGAAAATTTTAAAGTATCCTTGTCTATTTTAGAGAAATATGGTACATTTCCCAATAAACGGAACTAATATAAGAAGAGGGTGTAACTGCATTGGCCTCCCCCTCTAAAATTAGTTGGGGAATTCACCCCTATACCGACCTCCTGGAAGGAGATGGCACAAAGACAGACAGACCCCCATACCCCGGGATTTTTGTTTCAGACCGAAAGGTAAAAACATTATTGGGGTTGAACTAATGACCTAGTCAGGAATCATTTACTGAAGAATTAATACTCTATTTTTTGTTAATTAATTAAAGAGACCATTAAAACGTGTCAAATCCATTGAGTATCATCTTCATCCCTGAAATGTCTAAAATGTTTCCAAAATTGTATAATGAGTTTTCAAAATCATTTGTCTCCAATCTGAATTCTGGTGATTAAATTTATTATAACAAGGTAACAAGTTGGCCTCGATAATTATATTTACTCCATCCGTCACACCACAAAGTCATTAATCTCAACTAATCAACCATCGGCCGCAATTTGCTTCCCTGGACTCAGGACGTTTTTTTGGTGTGTATTTGTACCGTCAAACACCACTCCTAAGCCGGTTAATTATTATCGAACGAACCCATAAGAGCTTCGGAAATGGAAGGAAATCGTTATTGAATGGAGTGACACGCGGCAAAGAAAACCATCGGAAATGTCACCGGTAAGAGTTTGACACTCGGTTGGGGTTGGATGGAGTGCAGCAGGAGAAGTAGGTACTGAGCAAGGGAAATTGGTTACTGACTGCAGGATATGGGATGATCAGATGTGAAGTGGGCATACGTAGAGTGATTACTGTATTGGATAAGACAGAGGCGGGTCTAGGATGTCAAGGGGGGCGCACACGGCAAAAGAGAGTTGCGCTTTGCAGAGAGGGTTCATATGAAAGCACGCGGATAATAGACTTGCACGACAATTGAAAAAAGTTTGGGGTTGGGGAACTTTCCCTATGGCCCCTGGTTCCGACCCCAGAAGAGACAAATCGATAGAAAGACCACTAGACGGACTTATAGACGCCGCATACATTAACACAAGACGCAGGAACATCGGACATACGCACTTGGGTAGACAAACAAACATAAGGATAAACAAACAAACAGCACAATAAACAAACAGACATATAGACAAACACACACATATACCCACCCGATAAGTTCCACCCGACAAAAAAACAGGCAGCCTGGCAGACAAACAAAACGATACAGTCTAACTGATCATCATCACACAAGACAGACTGACAAAACGTTACCATGAGGGCACATTTGAGAAACCTAGTATCATCCATCTACTCTAATTACGCGCCCACTTTCATCCATACACTTGCGAAGACACAGACGGTCGAGAAGAATACGAAATAAATCCCGCGAGATTACTTACATCTCGCGTAGTTTCTTTGTCTTTGTCGTGAGTCATCCTCCGAACAATGGTATTCTTCAAATGAGTCATTACGACATGATTGATCGGGCCATAGCAACGCCTCAGCCAGAATCCCTTTTCCTCTTTCGTGAATAATTCACACCCAAAATCTCTCGTGTATAGTTACTAATTAGCTCCGTTGTTAAGTAAGACTTTTTGTTCATAACAGGAGAACGCGTCTATTTCATCTCCCGCCCTTTGCATTATATGGCTCCCCTGTGGCGCTTAAAATCATCGGTCGTGACCAACGAAAATCCCCAGTTTTACACAGCCTCGCTCTCAAAACACTACATCTCATAAAAAAGAACCAATTTCCTTCCCCTCGGCAGGAGACAAGATAATTGAGACGACGGGCACTCGTGCGTTACTCATAATAACAAGAAACCAGAGACTGTCCGCTGAGCGGTCAAGCGTGCATATGTTCGTTTTACTTTACAACTTCAATTTCCTGGCCAATATATTGCAGACGATTCTCTTTTTGGCGGGAACCCGATGACATATGCCCGATGACATATTTACGACTGGAGAATCGAATACTATTTCAGGAGAATACAATTTATCGTAGTTTTTATTTTTACGTTATACTTACAACTAAAATTTTCTAGCCACTTTTTCCGACAATAATGTAATTTTATTGGCGGGAACCTCGATTTGATATACGTAGATGATTGCCGTAAACTCTTCATTTCGGAGCTTCCAAACTTGGTCATGTAACGTCTTACAACTAAAATGTCCTGTTGGCCACTTTTGCAGACGAACGTTCTTTTGTTTTTTGGCGGGCGCATCGATATGGTATACCGGACGATATCTCTGTGCCCAATGGACCAACCAGATTGGTTAAAAAGCTGCTGACGAGAATCCAAGGTTTTGGAGACAAACGAACGAGTATCTTTATTTTCTGTTTTTCAATAGAAACCAGCCGGTGTGCGTCACGATGTGGCATTACGTATGACCTCTATACCCCACTGTTTCTAGTTCACGGAAAATACCGTGTGGATAATATGGTTTAATGATGCAACGCTGTTTTTTAGTTGTTTTTTCGCTATTTTAATGTAAATTTCATTTAAAATTTTAATATTAATATTTTCCTTATGAAGAAGGTATATCTTATTTTAATAAATGTCCCGGTGGTAAACCCGTCATGCATCCTTTATGCATTTAATTAGGTCAACTAATAAACAATGTTTCTGGTTTTACTGGGTAACTATTTTGATTTAAGTAGCATTTAAAAATAAAATTGTCATAAGCGGAAAAAGAAAAAAGAAAAGAAGAAGAAAAAAAGCGGTTTATCTGTAGGGGGTGAAATATTGGTAACTATCAGATTATCATATTAAAGACAAATTATGTTATAGCTGAATAGGAGAAAGATAATTAATATATCGAATGACAAAAAGTATTTTGTTGAAGAAAAAAATCCGTTTCATAAAACATAAAAGTTTTTCGTCTTTTCCTCAAAACGTGTGCACCTATTGTGATGTAATGTTCACAATAAGCATTATTATATACATATCTGAATTTTTTTATTTATGGTGAGTATACGGACTGTTCGATAACTGGACTATTTATTTCTTTGTGATATAATTCTCCTTGCACTATATGTGGTAACAGGACATCAGATAAGATCATCCAATTATACACGATGAGTTACTTTACATAATTCATTCATCACGTTACATTGATTTCATGCACAGCATGCAGTGTAGCCGTACATTTAATAATAAATGGGTGTGCGATGGTGGAAGTGGGTATCGATTTGCATTGATTTCGATATGATAACATTATGATCTTTACAATAATAATTCATAATTTTGATCAAAACAAATTAGTTTTCAACCCACATACACTTTTGGTATAAAGGTTTTGGTTGTGAAGATCAACCAATATGATTAGAAATCAACCTTTATAAATGTTCAGCTCAATAATGGTCCAATATTTGTGAGAAAAGTTTATTTTATAATTACCATACTAATCAGTGCAAATTTACAGAGAAAAATTTAGAGATAAGTGTATTTTTTGACGATCCCGAGACTGGAAGTTAAGTGATGGATACCATCAACTTCAACACTGGTTAACATACAACTTTGAAAATTTATGTTTTTGAAAATACCAGTGTTGCAAAGGGGCATAAACTGAGTAAACACGTTTGATAAAAAGTCTGTAAATGCATCAGATCTTTGATGTTTTTCTTACTTTCTTGTTTGTATATAAATGACACAAACGTATAGACGGTGTAACTAATGGCATCACATGGCCAAAGGTCAAACTCCGCCGGGCACAAAATGTACACTGATCCATGGCAAGAAACCATCAAATCTGGTATTTGGAGATGTCGGCAGAAGAATTCTTAAATTTGATTTATTTTTAATAAGGCACTTAACATTGCATCTCAAACCTTATTCATCTGAAAATTCTTTAAAAAATTATGTTTTGTGGAGAAGTGCAAACACTTTTGCCCGGCGGGAAATCACTTTGGTACTCTAAAGGTTACGCAAAGTGTAAAAAAGTCACATGGTCTATTGCATTCAAAAACACATGAGCACATGGATGCTACAGATATCTACTCAAAATTCGTTTCAAAATGAAACCAATTTGTTAACCTTGTTAATTTGTCGTTAAAGAGAACGTACAACATTGGTATTTGGTGGTATACTTTCATTTTACCACCATGTACATTGGCGGATCCAGGGGGGGGGGGGGTTGGCTAAGGGGGCTGTAGCCCCCCCTAAAATCGTAAAAAATAAAAAATAAAAAAAGAGAGAGAGAGAGAGAGAGAGGGGAGGGGAGAATGCACTCCCAATCCCACAGTGTGCAGGATAAACATAAGGAGGTGACCTAATAAGTACTGTACTGAAAAAAAATTGTTTTTGATTCTCAGCCCCCCCCCCTAAAAAATGTTCTGGATCCGCCCATGATGTATGCCTATATGCTCACGTTTTTAAGCTAATCTGTGAGGTGTCTCACAGAAGGTTGGGTTTGGTTGTTGGATATACCCTCGCTAAGTAAGTTTTACGTAAAAAGTCTGCGGTTTCTGGTCTATGAAATGATGTCAAATTGCAGCCGAAATTGCTGGATCGATTGGAATGATTCTGCCGTGCTGTGCTTTAAACGACTTTTTCACATAGGGGTATGAACGTTTGCCCGATTTGTGAGGCCTCTCTTAGCCACCATACTTTGTATATGGGAAATTTGGTCCCCGCGTATACAATGTATTACGTATTTCCCTGTTGGCAAAACAAAGATGGCCGGAAAAAAAGGCGCGTCACCGCACCGATTTTGAAGCCGACCGATGACCAGAAACCGGAGACCTATTTGTTTGGCCTAAAAATGTGATCATTTATGTTTTGCAAGATCGCCAATAGTGCATGTGTTGGGGTTGATTAACTGTATTATTATTTATGGATAAAAGAATAACGTTCATATCCAAAACATCTGCAAAATAACGGTGATTACACATGCATTGTAACAGCATCAACCTTGGGACGTGCAGATCATATTAATTAAATTAGCCAATATACTATTCATTTCTAAGTTACAACCCTTTGATATTTTTCCATACTGTACGGGGAACCCAATATACACACATCTGGTTTGTCGAACAGCAATTCAAGTTTTTACCATTTTGGATACACCTAGACCTAAGTGTTTCAATTCACCACTTAAATTGTGTCTGTAGAGTAGATAGACCCATATCCACTAACCATCCAAGTGTAATTCGTTCGTTACCGGTATATCATGATGGCTATATTCACATTTGACAAAAGTTAATACAATTTTAGGTTGTTAAAAGTAAGTTTGAGGATTGTTTTTTCCCCCAAAATGGTCGAATAATAATTTGAAACTGGTTAAGAATAAAGCTGACGATATTCTTAGAAGGAATGTACAATATGTGCATTTGGTAACGAACATTAATTGTAAACCTTGTTTTTTCAAGAATTACCCGGTATATATCATGACATTTTCATGTGAAATTTTTTTCATCACAATATGTGTTTGCGTTTTGGAGAAAATAATGAAAACTGTTTCATGTTTAAAAAAAAAATGTTTTACAAAAAGTTGCAGTATAATAGCAAATGTGTGTAAATTCCACATTACAATTGACAACGATGAACGCACTTAAGACAAAAATAATGTGTCAGTATAATTGATATGTGTGCCAACATTACACCAACTAAAGTTTATATACCAATTCGTTAAGTGGTATAGCGTTGTACCTTCCCTTTAATTTTTCCTATAAATGTCATTATAAAGGAAAGTGAAATAATTCCCAATTCAAACTAAATTCCACGTTAGAATACCAACACAAATAGGTAAAACTTGTAGCTTTGCATGGTGAGGACGATAAGTAAGACTAATTGCGGTGACACCATGTGGAATCTCAATTGAGTAGTAATTAGTTCTGAAAAGAACTGGAGGTACAACTCGACGTTTCGATCAGTGTGCTCCGATCGTCCTCAGGAGAAATAGGAATAAGAAATAGGAAACACAAATAGGAATGCGTTTTCACTATGTTATCGCAAACGACAAATAGAAATAAGCTGAAACTTTGACAGGTTGGTTGTTTAAAGGGACAGCGTCGTCACAATCAGAGCAGAATTTCAACAGGGCATGGAATCGGTGTCCTGGTTTAAGATGAACACAGTGACTGCAAAGCATGCCTCATTTATGCAGCAGCAACGGTAATAATTATGACATTATCGTCTGTGGTATCATTTTCAGTCACTGAGTTAATCTTAAACTTGCTCTACGGTTCCATGTCCTGCTGAGCTTGACGATATTGTCCCTTTAATATCTCTTAATTCAAAAAGAATAAGCATGCTAATGTATATAAGTGGTTTTGCAAACATTACTAATGTTATCGTTTCGGTTTGCGGTACACCATGTGTTTATCTCAACTAACGTGAAGCTGAGATACAGGTTCTGAAAAGAACCGTATCGCACAACTCGTATCTCAACCTTCGTTAAGTGAGAAAGGTTCAAGGGAGAACCAATTTCGGGCAACTCGTTTTTCTCTACTGTCGCTAAGTGAGAAATATGGTTCAGGGAGAACCTTCTGTTTAGCAACAAATTAACTAGGTTAACAAATTTAATTTTTGTTACGAATTAGGAGCATTAGTCTGTAGTATCCGAATAATTACATGGCCATGTCTTTTTAAACGTTATAGGTTTGTTTCATTTTATATGAAATATTGTGGAAACCAAAAAAAAAGTCTCAAAATGTATGAATTTGTTTAATAAACGTCTCAAACCGTCTTAAAATGTGTGCCATTTTTGGACACAGAACACCATATGTACAAGTCTCCAAGCCGACTACAATGAAACGAATATCATCATCTTGAATAAAAAGAGTATTCAATTCTTTCGAATTGACAATTCATTTTTCTCTTCGGAATTGCACGAAAATACATTGATTTCTCTTTTGTAGCCGAAACTATCTTTTACTGAAATCAAAATGAAACCCTTACTTACTTACCATTTGTGAAAGCAGACAGGCGTTTCAGTATAAGTCCATCCAAGAGATATACAACATAAATCAAACTTGTTAAAAAATAAACTGCAAGGCTACTAGTTTAAATTGACTGTTCCAAAACAGAAGCTCAAAACAAAATGATATCGACTGGAAACTTCTCCGACTAAATACACTGCACACTAACAGAAGGTGAACACGCGAAGGCAGTTTAACACGTGATCCCATAGTCACATAAAAAAACAAGTGCATTGAACCAATCAGAGACTGGAATTAACTGGTCCTAAACATCACGAGCATGCGCAGTGTGCCTGTCGTCTGCTCGCGGTGTGTAGATTGCTCCATGCAGGGGCGCGCGTGTACCACTTGTCTGCCCATCTGTCGAGTTGAGCTCTCAAAGTGTTTTTTCTGTGGCGCCCTACAGGGGCTCGACAGAGTGGAAGGCTCACCGTTTAATATCTGCGTAAACACTTCACAACTAAACGATATTAATATAATATAAATGTTTTGGCTTTTCGAGCTTAAAAGTGGAATATTTTATCAAACTAACATGTTAAGTCTTGAACTTAATAATAGGCTACCGGTACAATTGTAAATAATGACTAATTTAATATGTTGATTGTTAAACATGATGGGTCAGTCATTTTATGGACTGATTTGCATACATTTCACGTGCTCCCAGTTACATATCATAGACCTCCATGCAGTCAAACCCAGTTATGATCTGTTGTGCAACATTACTTGTCTACGCAGTGATAGGCCTATATAGGCCTACGTCGTTGAGAACAATTCACATGAAGAAGTCAGCCGAGGGAGCCAAGCTTGCAGTGATTATTTTAAGTTATTGATAAGCAGGGAACAGGTTAGAATTGTGCCTGATTGTGAGTGTTAAGTATCTAAATTTAGCTTCCCTGGTATTCGACGTAAGCTCATTCAAAAACAGGATGACACTTTAACCCTTCTGTGATTGCAAGGGTCAAAATCAGTCAAAATGTTGATAAACTTGCTAATGTAGGCATATATCTGGTTAACAGTGTTAACACTAATTAAACCTAATACGTGTAGTAAGTACATTTACAGGTCAAAATGAGTCGACCGTTTTTGACTGGTAAAAGCATTGTCTTTTATTGTTGAGGGTGGTCAAAATGACAGTCAAAACCAGTCAAAAAATGTCCCTCTGTGCACATTTGGGCAACAGTCAAAACAGTCAGTTTACTGATTCTGACCTCTATAGCTATTGGCTATTCGAACATATCAAATGGTCACAATTAATGTAATACTTCCTTAGCGTTAAACTAATAATGGTTTTAATTTCCCCTATAAATATATGTCTGAAGGTCTGTAATTAAAAAAATTAAACAATTTGTAATTCGAATTGAGGACAGAGTACTCTTTCCCTAAATTCCACGTGTGAATGGATGCAATGTTTATCTGGCTTCATTTTCACGATTTCTTCGTGAACGTTATAAGCTCAAACTTTTACAGGTTGCTTGGTAAATGTTTTCTTTATTCAAAGAGAATAGGCATACTCGTAGTTAATTTTGCCAACGTTACAGTTATAAAATAATGTTAAACCTTCCTTTTAAAAAATTATTATCTTGGATTAACAATATTCGATAATTGTATTACCGAACGGGTGGATCCGTGAATAGGTCTCCCGATGGTACAATCGAAATTGACCACTCTATAATTATGGTGACCGTAATGTACCAGACAGTTTCACCAGACACGTCTGTATAGGCAGATGGTCTGTTTGTGCAAATAGTTATTCAGATTGAAGTCTGCCGGACAATCACTTGATGGACTCTGCATCGCCGAGCCAACGTTGGTGGCGTTACCTAATTGAGCGCCCTCGCGCCCTGCGCTGGCCTACACAAAGTTGTGGGGACTTCTGTCTGCTCCCACAACGTGTTTGGGTCCTTGTAACATATCTCTTGGGAGTGGTATATTATGTCCCTATACGCAAGTACGGAATAAGTATGTGTGATCAAACATGTGTCACTGCACAATGTCAGGCCCATGGACTGGTGGGGTATAACACAATGTGTGAATGGACAACCCACACAAGACAAGGTCCACTTGCCGAATGAATACCCAATATTGAAAAGCATGATTGGAAAGAGACGAACTCGACATTGTAGAACCTTTTATCACACCGTGGCAATTTTAGTCCCTGTTTCCCGACTGCCAGTCTCATAAACCAGAACAAAAGAATCACAAATTGATTGGCACCAGTCTGTCTTGCGCAAGAGCCTCGCTTGTTTGAACTCCGTTCTGTTTTACATAACAGGAAACAAAATAGGAGCTCATGCTCAGACCATGCTGATACCAAGATGTTCTTTTGCTGAATTTGTTAAGGACAACTGTATTTTAACTATTCAGCCTAGGCCATCGTGTAAAAAAGTTGCCATATTTAGTCGGGGGACGGCCGTACAGGGCCTACTTACAAGCCAGACAAATTGGAAATGCAATAGCGTATTGTCTGACTATCTATTCTGTTGGATGTTTTGCATCAGCGACCGACTGCAGAACTGACCAATTAATGTCTAAAATACATCATGATTCGTCTGAACTTCTTAAAAGTTGAGTAATTCAACCTCGCCAACTTTTTTTTTACCCAGTAGTGGTCATCTGTGAGGATGGATGTAATGTTGGGTATTTAATGATGAGCCACTCGAGCAAAAAATCCTCTCACAGTTCTGACAAAAAGCCACCTATTTGTGAAAAGACTCTGCCCGACGTGTTCCACCAATCGTTTTGACAGTCATGTACGTAGTTTTAGGATTACGATAATTACGAAATCTTCTCGCTTTGTTACACTTCCATCTGTATCTGGTAAAAGAATTTGCCCCTTCTCGAGGTCAAACGGATTAATGTAACGAACTTGGACGTTCATATTGCCTCGGCTCTCATTAATTGAATAACGAGGGGAAAGCGCTGGGCGTATTACCGCGATGGGACGGTGCGATCCACAAGCCTTGAAACTCGCTCTGGTTCAAATTTGTCCCAATTTGGGCCCAATATTGGCCAATTTGGACCAATCTGTCCAAACTGTTGGGATATAAACGGTACGCGTGTCCGGATAAGAAACGAAACCCAGCGACAGGTGGGGATATTATATGTAAAGTGTACCATCAACGTCAAAATTAATTCTGATCATTAAGTAACGGACACAGCTGAGGACACTGAGATGTCGAGTTTAAACTGAAATTAATGAACCAGAATTTTGTAATAAAATGATTTTGGTTTGTAACCAAATTAAAACCAGCAACTTTCAGACGGTGGAAACAGTTTCGATTTTAAATAACACAACATTAAAGTGAACTGGGAAGGTCAGATTCTTTCCGTATCACTTCTAGCATCTATCGCCGACGTGTAGAGAAGACCGTCTTTTCATCGGGGCCATGCCCCTCGGGCAACCCTTCGGTCACGCCAACGTGAAAATTCAGTTTACTTGTTCGAATAGTGTAGAAGCATAAACTTTAATATTGAATGTATCATGTTTGATTCCCTATAATCATGGGCGGATCCAGAATATTTTTTAGGGGGGCTGAGAATCAAGAACGATTTTTCAGTACTACAAAAATTACAATGAAATAATCAAAGGGAGAGGAAAACAAAGCACAGTGAGGGGGAAATGAGGGGAAACATGAGGGGGAATACCTTACCGTTTGTATCTGATTCTGTTTTTTTATATTTTTTTTAAACGATTATAGGGGGGGGGGAGGCTACAGTCCCCTTAGCCCCCCCCTCCCCCCCTGGATCCGCCAATGATAATACCTCTTTTTGTGAAGTTTGGGTACATTGTGTGGTTCAGTTCAATCCTTGATCCGTCAGTTGGGATTTGTTAGTAAATTAATCTGTTAAAGGAAAAACACAACATTTGTAATGTTAGCAAAGCTGCTACTCAGAGTATGAATCCAACAGTATTAAAGGGGCAGTATCGTCACGATCAGAGCAGACTTCAACAGGGCATGGAATCGACGTCTTCAGTTTAAGATTAACACAGTGACTGAAAATTACTGGCTCATTTATGCAGCAGTAACGGTAATATGACCTTATCATTGTGGGGTGTTATGGCAGTTACCGAGTTAATCTAAACTTAGCATTCCGATTCCATGCCCTGTTGATCGTGACGATACTACTCCTTTAAATCAAGATATACATTAAACAACCAACTTGTGAGGTGTCGTGGCCGAGCGGTCTAGCTTACCGGATTCAAGTTCTGGTGTTAGCAACAGAATGTGGGTTCGAATCACGGCCGTGACACTTGTGTCCTTGAGCAAGACACTTAATCATAATTGCTTCTCTCCACCCAGGGGTTAAATGGGTACCTGTGAAGGCAGAGTTGGTTTGCTCTATATGCGCTAGAAATGGCAGCAATTGAGCTGTATACTCCCCAGGGAGCTGAGATGGTTTCAGGAATGATTTATGAGCCTTATGAGCAGGGATAATAATATAATGCGCCTTGAGCACCACTTAGTTGGTGGATACGTGCGCTATATAAGTCCACACATTATTATTATTATTATTATTGTGAAAGATTCATCTTATTTGTGTTGCGTTGTCCACGAGAAAATAATGAAAATGTACTTGGAATTGAGGAAAGAGTACTTCCTTTGTCCGAACTGGTTATTATTTCACTTTGCTTAAAAAGAATAAAAATACAGCACATTAGACAACCACATACCTATCGGAAAAATAATACAATCATCAGCTTTACACCTTTAAATGCAACCGTTTGGTTATTTTTAAATCACCAATCTTATACCCTGTCTTTAAAATAATCACTTGTTAAAGAATAGAGTAGGTTATAATGAAAGAACATTTTTTAGCTATTAATGTCGATGTTTTTCGTATAGGCCTACACAATTCTTTAACATTTCATTTTAATTAGAGAGATTGCTGAAATATAACAAATGGAACCATTATTTTTTCTTATAGTTCCTCACCGATGACAAAGTGCACGTGGAGTAAAACAAACCGACGTTAAGTCAGTGCAGACCAAACATTTCCGTTCCTACGACGCCCTAAAATTGTCCCGAGCAAACTGTATATACGCTTATCAGCCAATCTGTCACGACTTCCATTTACGAAAATTACCTAATTCAATTCCCCCGCAAACCCCGGCGCATTTTAACCGCCAGCATGGGAGATTTTGGCAGGCTCGCCGTCCCATTACAGCAGCCTTAATCCGATTCCAGCAATTTCGAAAGTGAACGGTCTTTTTTGGCGGTAGAATGTGATTACTTATCACACTACACGTGTAAGAATAATGTAACAGCGTACAGAGATTGTTATATGAATCTCTCGCCGTAGTTAGTAGCCACGTTATTACTAATGCTTGATAGAATGAATGTTTAATTTTTGGCAGCCGGCGTAATCCGCGCGGGAGGGTTTTGTGTAATTTCTTAAAGTGTTGTAAATTGAATTTTCTCACTTTTAGTAGTTCTGATTGTCGCTTGGGATTCTTTGTTTTTCTTTGAATGTCCACGGTCAATTGGGGTAAGTCACTCTTTTTGAAATTCAACCATGGAGACATACAATTGCCAATAAATATGTATACTCTATAAATAGAATGGTGAAAAAACAACCAGTCATCGGCAGTTTATGTGTCCAGTCGATTTGATTGGTCAATCTAATCAAGATATTGATTAAATTAATCAATACGCATTGGTTATAGATTACGGTACTAGTTAATCCATGGAATGACAAATAACTATCTGTTGTACACATTATCAATCAATGATAATTCGGGGTTTTAAACAATCTTCTTTTTTAGATGTAGAATATTTTTTCGAAATTTTATTTTTCACCGCATTACTACTAATGTATACTTTATGAAAGGAGAACAAACTCTTTAAAATGATATATACTACTCAAAACAATTTAGGGAACACCGGAATAATCTCAGTAAAAGCAAAGATCATTTATTTCAGATAAACACAATGTTTCACAGAATTGATGAGAAACAACTGCACAATGAAACAGATGATAAAGGATGCATGTAGTGATTACACATTTCATGACATGACTACTGAAAGAGAGAGGGGGTTGCAAATGAAAATCCCGGTTCATGGAACATTTCAAACCTATTTGATGTTAAAAATCCGGTGTTCCCTAAATTGTTTTGAGTAGTACATTTCGCAGAATAACCGTGGGAAGCATGTTCGTTCGTTTGTTTTTGTTTTTAGAGTAAATACTGTACGTCCCAAAATGAATTTATTCTGTGTCCTTTCATAATATATGCATTTTGATACGTAATAAATGTTCAACCAAACTTCCAACATCTATTTGTGAAATATAGGCCTAGACCTATATATATTTCACTACAAAGTATTTGTTTTGCCTTGCTAAATGATATAATCAATGTAACAATGTATTAAAACCAATATATCATATAATATCAGTATCAATTTAATATCATTATTAAATCCAATATATCATATAATATCAATATCAATTTAATATCATTATTAAAGCCAATATATCATATAATATCAATATCAATTTAATATAATTATTAAATCCAATATATTGAATAATATCAATATAAATTTAATGTCAATATTAAAGCCAATAAATCAAATAATATAAATATCAATTTAATATCATTATTAAATCCAATATATTATATAATATCAATATCAATTTAATGTCAATATTAAAGCCAATAAATCATATAATATAAATATCAATTTAATATCATTATTAAATCCAATATATTATATAATATCAATATCAATTTAATGTCAATATTAAAGCCAATAAATCATATAATATAAATATCAATTTAATATCATTATTAAATCCAATATATTATATAATATCAATATCAATTTAATGTCAATATTAAAGCCAATAAATCATATAATATAAATATCAATTTAATATCAATATTAAAGCCAATATATCATATAATATCAATATCAATTTAATATCAGTATTAAGGCCAATAAATGAATATTGGGTCACACTTTGGTCTCATGCCCCAACTCTGGTTCTTCTCCTGTACGTGCTCATTTATTTTGTCTCTCCCATTTTAAAACCAAAATGTGTCATTAACAATATTCCGAGTGGTCGTATTCATTACAACGTGAAATTTCTGTCTGGGGATAGCAGAAATTTATTTTGATTTTTTTTTACTAAAACGATAGCACATGGCACCGAAATATTTCAAGGGATGTTTGATGCCGTTATCAACTTTACACCAAGTAAGTTTGGTGTAAATCTTTGTTTTCCTCCGAGATAACTAACATTTTAGGTTTTTTTAAGTAACTGTCTCTATTTATCTTCAGTTTACAGTTTTAATTCATTGGATATAATTAATTTATATGGTTTCATTATTGAGCCCTTTGTCAGCGGTTCTGTGGGGCACAGTTTCTCATTTGGACAGAATGAGAACTGGGATAAACCCTTCTCAAAATCAATTAATAAAAAATGCATACGCTGTATACACAGGCCTGCAAGTATTCGAACTGCGAAGAGATTATTTTTAGTTTGGACTTTTATCGGACCGAGAGAGGCCGATGACTGAGAGTCATTCCAAGGCCTGCGTCGTGATCCAAGGCGCGGACGCAAATTGTCTCTAATCGCCCACCAATCCTCAGAATCTAATAACGGATGACTGGGGTACAGCTTCCTCCTGCGCAGTCTCATCCGGACTGTTTGAATCAAGAGAGAAATGTAATCCTCACGAGTGATAGGGGTCTTTGTTTGCGCGCTTGCAGACAGAAGCCGCCTTTAAGTGGTGGTCTCAGGTGCGACGGAGCGGACCGCTGAGCTAGCTCCCATCATAGTGAAACCTTATTCGCGCCCTACCCCCTAGGCAAACACATCATGAAGTGACGGTACGATGGTCCCCTGGCGTAGCAATCCTCTGTCTATGACGACCACTGACTCCCGATCAACTCTCCGTTATCGCTGGCAATTCCACCAGAAATCCTGCAAATGAACGAAGGGCGTCAAGTCATTAGCAGCGCTGCGATACCGACTCCCATGTGGACTGTGTCTGTCCGCCGTGAGCCTTGACTGAATGCGACGGGGGTGGATGGGCTCACGGACCACGGTATAGGCTCAGCAGGCCAGGCTCGCTAGGCACTTCGGGGGCTGTTACGCATGGGTTGGTGCGCATCTGCCGTACCGAACATTGTTGAATAAACCTTAGTATCGCTAAGGAAAACAACCAGCGCTTGACTTTTTGTTCAATGTGTTGATGGAAACGATCGATCCAATACAATAAATAAAGATCAGCGTATTGTAATTTTTTTGCGGATCTCATCAAAATATCAAGTGAATTTTGGTTTAATTAAACGAAGCTTACTTCCAGCCAAAAAAATACTATAATTTTTATTTAAATTTGGCGACAAACTGTTTGTTGAAAAGTTAACGACAAGATATTGGTAATTAAAAAAAAAAAAAAAGTAATAATATTAATAAAATGTTAGCGTAAAACTTACTTGGTGTAAATCTATTAATGGTTTTAATCTGATCTACAGAGATAATTTTGTCTGAGATGCTGTTATTTTTCAAGTAAAAGTGAAGATATTGCCAATATGTTTATCGGAAAGCGTACTTTCTCATAAAATGTCTGTAAATGCATCGATACTTCATAAACGAACAAAGAGAGATGTAAAAAAAAAACCAACAAAACGTTTCAGCTTATTTCGTTGTGTCGTCAACAAGAAAATAGTGAAATTGTATCGTGTAATCCCTCTTTTGTCCGGTCCCAGGAGTAGTCCCCGACTCTTGTTTATATATCTTTCTCTTTTGTATTTCATTTCACACCCGACTGACTTCGGCTCACTCTTGTGTTCACGCATGAATGAATGTTTGCATTCTGTCGCATTTTGCCTTTGAGAAAGAACCTGCTAGGTTCGAAACGTAAGGCCAATAACTACTATTTTGAAATTGTATTAAGTATTTATGTAGGTCTGTGTACATACGATATAAAATACCGGGTACCTTTGAGAAAGAACCTACTAGGTACTAAAGGACTACTGGTTGGTAAGCAGTTTACAAAGGCCCTGCAAGCTTTTTTCTCATTCATGTACATTCATTGCTTTATCTTGTTATAATTATGTGTTTGCTTATATGTATATATATATATGATATGGTTTGGCCTCTGACATGGCCCCATAGAGCAATAGATAATTGGCATAGGGGCTGGTTAGCTCGTAGAGCGCTCGTAAGGTATTCGAGAGGTCGCGGGTTCGAGTCCGGCGTCAGCCAATTTGTCTTTGCTAAATTCCCGTTTATATATAGATATATATAGATATATATATATATATATATATATATATATATATATATATATATATATATATATATATATATATATATATATATATATATATATATATATATATATATATATATATATATATATATATATATATATATATATATATATATATATATATATATATATATATATATATATATATATATATATATATATATATATATATATATACTTGTAGTAAAACAGGAACGCTGGTAGTTGTAACTCCGAGTTTCACGCGTTATGCGATCATCAGGAGTTACAACTACCAGCGTTCCACTAGTTTTACTACAAGTATAATACGCTCTGTCTATGTGGCATTGAGCACTCTACTTCAAGATAGACCACTACATTTAAGTATATATATATATATATATATATATATATATATATATATATATATATATATATGATATATATATATATATATATATATATATTATATAAAGATAAATAAAAATGTATTACTTTAATTAACTTATTTGTTTAAAGGTGACATTGCCAAGCTTCTGCTAATTTTGTCTACATTTTGTTTTCTCTGTTTTTTAAATTCTTATACTCTATTGTACATGTTATATATTTGTCTGGAGGATGGAATGTATCTGGAGAATGGAAATAAATGACAAATTGAATTAAATTGAATTGAAAAGCTAATTCTCTATTTTACGATTATCTGTAATCATTCTAATGTGGAAATGAATCAGTGGCCGGCAATCCATTTCGGATTTGAATTTTCATTCACGTTTTATCGAAAATGACAACAAGTGAATTGGAATAACTTCTCACGATGTTTGGTATTACGCTCTTAAATTCAAACATGATTTTAGATAACAATTCTGTCATTTTGTTTTCAGGTAATATGCCTAGCTAATGGTATTAAAACGCCCCTTTAATTTCGATGATATGCATAAGTTTACAAATGAGTACCCGTAAAGTTGAACAAAAATGCCGTTTCAATACAATAATTCATCTATTCCCAGCCCCGTAACGAGCACGATGCCGACATGGACACCTAAAGTCTCAATTTCATCATCGGCGCCGTTGCCAAGCAGCCGCGGAATTCCAATTTACTTGACATCGTGACTGTGGAGATGAAGCGACCATCGGCTCCACTGGAAATGAGAGAGTGCCATTAGTCCTAACCCAAAGGGTGATAAACTGTCCCCGAACACTGCCACAGAGAAGCAAGACCTGTGTGGACCGGTGAACGTATACGTGTCTGCGCGTTGGTCGATGTGTCTAAGGATTGGTGTATAGCCGGAAACATTTTTTGTATAAAAAAAGTGACAATTTACAAAACGCCACAGCGTTTGAAGCTCATTTTCTAACCTACTTATACAATTTGGGCGCTGGAATTGCTTATACAAAAACCGTTTACTAATCATTTTTATCTTTTTCGTTCCTCCTGTGGCTATTTGACACAATTCGGTCGAGGCGCCGCGGCCAATCTCATTCAACCCGCTCCGCCATCGTGTTGTCATTTTTATGATCATTTTTTCTTCATCAGTTGAGGCCGCTGAGAGCACAGTATTTCGTGAAGTATTATTCTTCGGGGATTGTACCCCTGCCGTGAGCAAAGCTGGGAACGAATAAACATGACTGTGGGCGGGAGTGCACGTATTAAATTGATAAGGGACATCAACTTATGAAATAGATACGGGGAATTATAGCGAATCCTCGGTCGATTATTCCGTTGGCTGGAGTTCGGGTTGGCGCGCTGAATTGGTTGGGTGCAGGAGTGGGATTACAGAAGCAAATGGGGAAGCCCGTACAATGTAAATAAAAGTCTGATTTGTTTAAATTGAAGACATTTGTCATTATTTATTTTGGGTTGCATTCTGATGAGGCCATTCTTATGACCAGTTTTGTCTGCTCCCCGTGTATGAGGCCCATGCCATGGATCTCGTGTATTGAATTTTCTTTATTAATAATTCAATTATAAACTTTTGTTATCCACTAAAAGGGAGTGTACACCATTGGTCAAATATCTGCAAATGCATCCACACTAAGAATAAACAGATGTGATAATTAGAGAATTGGCTGTTGCAAACTGCTTACTAACCTAAAGGACCTGAAGTATAAATGCAAAGTAATTGTTATTGGCCTTTCTCAAAGGCAAAAGAAAATTGCCTTTGAGAAAGAACCTGTTAGGTTAGAAACGTAAGGCCAATAACAATTATTTTGAAATAAAGAGATGTGTATAAACCAACCTGGGAAAATGTCAGCTGATACCAGCTGTTTCATTAACAAGAAATTAAAAATTTAATTAAAAATTAATTAATATAATTCAGTAATTTTGTAATTGGGTAATTACCAAAGGAATGCACTCCTTTTAATACATCCAACTGTTTTAAATGTTAACGAATCAGGGCTGTAACCAGAATAGGCCTCTATTCACCGTTGGAAGGGGGATGTGGATTTGAAAGAACAACTCCCCAGAAAGACAGACCCATAGACGATGTGACCAATGACATCACATGTTTACAACAGAGTCCTCAGAGGTCAATCTACGCTGGGCACAAAATGTACACTCATCTATGACAAGAAACCATAACATCTGATATTTTGATGTCAGCAGAAAACATCTTACTTTGATTTATTTTTTCATAAGGCACTAACATTACATCTCAAATCTTACTCATCGGAAAATTTAAACAATTCTTGATGTTATGTGGAGAAGTACAAAATGTACAAACTCTGCAGACAAATACACACACTTTGGCCCGTCTGGAAATCACCCTGGTACTCTTAAGGTCACGGAATGTGTAAACAAGTCACACGGTCTAGAGCAACCACGTACATGACTGTATACATGAAGAATCCATTGTACTATTCGAAGCAGCTCTTTAAAGGTTGGTGCAATCGCCTGTGAACTTCTTTTTAGTTTGCATTTGTTTTTAACATTTTGGTGTGTACGTGTTTTTTATTGTTGTTTTTTGTTATTTTTTAATATTTTATTTTATTTTTTATTTTTTTGGAGGCCGTGAGAGGGGCCTTTTAGGATCTTCCTTTAATTTCCCTTTGATTCCTCTCCTGTATTATTCCGATCCACCAAGCGCATCCAATCGAAAACAGAACTTTTGTAAATGTTATTATTTTCGCCCGTTCTTGTTTTTATTTCATTCGTTTTGGGTTGCACAATCACGTTGGCCACGCCGCAACGCCGTCTCAAGTGCTCACCACTTGGCGGTGCAGTCATCGTCCAAGCTTAATCACTCCAAACGGAACGCAACAGCACTTAAACTTGGAGAATTTCACTCCACGCTTTGAGGATCTCTCTCTCTCTCTATCTCCGTCTCTCGCTCTGTAGTCAAACCGTCCTTTCATCCGGCCCGTCCATATGATTAACTTATCGTTTCTGCTCTACTAAATTGTGAAAAATCTCTCTCCCTTTGCGTTTGTCTGAGGTGCGTGTGAGTGCTTTTTTTCATCTCGCCGAACGAAAAAAGTGGACGCGGGGTGTCCGTGATGGTGTTATCACGGGAAGCGTTTAGTGTTATCGTTTTGTCAAATGTTGAGCATTCAAGAGTTGTCTATTTGCGACACCTTGTTTCAAATGTCACTACACTTTTGGATTTCCCTAACTTTTTCATGGAGTTTAGAGGAAGCATTTGAAGCAGTGACCTTTTCTGAGGTAACATTTGAACTGATCCATTGTACTCGTGCATAAGATCCTCGTGCAAAAGGATCAGGTCAGATATGTTACCTTATGATATATTTCTTCCCATTTTACTCTGAGGCACTCAATATTTGTACAATAATAAATCCTCATACAAAAAAAGAGACATGTGACTGGCTCTGGCAAAACCCTAAACTTGGACCCAATTTTCAAAAGTGACCTCCCAAATTTATCGTGAAAATTAATAATGTTCCCAACAACGTTTCAGGATTTTTCTTTTTCCATCAAAATCTAGAGAAAATGCTCTATATGGTGACATGAAAGCTGGTCCCTCAAACTGGTTCCCTGGGGTCAGTTTTTGACCTTTTCATGGCTGTTACGCATTATTGTAAATGCCGTGAAGAGCGGGTCACATATAGGCTGTGCCCTTTAACATAAGAGCTTATAATTGATTAATTGATTGTTTAAATATTCTGAAAAAAATGCACATGACGTAAATAATATTAATGAGTTAACCATATTATGTCTTATTCCCTAAATACAAGAAGTTGTGTATACCTGTACATGCTCATTATAGTAACCTGTCTAATTCTGTCTGTAGTGCAGGGGCAAACCTCACTTGCAAATGTCCTTGAAAAATCAATGAAAACAGCTACAGCCATTTATTTATTCCTTGTGTCAGGAATGAATTTTTCTTTGGAACTATCAGATTACACTGGTCAACAATTTTTTTAAAGTTGTCTGCTTCGGAGATAAAATGTGCTATTTATTATGGATTTTAATGTGCTTAATTCAAATATGACAATTAAAATTGCTGATTGGCTACTGTTTCCAAGATATTTAAGTTTACATTTTATGTACTATGTATATGGTGTACATAGCAGATTTTTAATCATGAATTGTAAACCTAGGTCTTTTCATGTGTTTATGGTTGTTTCACTTGATATTTTATGTCACCTGCCCTGTTTATGTAACACTTACTATGTATCAGTTCATAGTTCAGTCTTTATTCAGTGTCTACTCTGCACTTCTTGGCTTGTCTCTTGTAGTCATTAAACGGTACCATATCTTGAAAACTAGAGCCATTCAACAATTCTAAGCATCATTTCCATTCTCAGTGACCCATAATTAGTCAAGTTTGACTTCATTTGTTTCGGAAGCATTTTGGCTGTAGACCAGTGTTATTGGGCCTTCTCGATGGTACATGCAGCACGTAAGCTACGGTACTTATTGTAGTTGTGAGAATTACAGAATCACTGTATCTTTGAATTAATACTCAGAGACATACTGACACTGTCAAATTTCATCATCAGAGTTCGAGAACAAATGCTTTTCGTCATTCGCTTTTTTATTAGTTTCCTAGAATATGTTCCTAGAATATGTTAAAGATCAGATTATTTTTGGTTATATACCTTTCATAAATGCTTTATTAAGGCGAATAGGTCTACACAAATCAGAAGAACAATGGTCTATTATGCCTTGAATAATATGTACAAAAAATCCAATCGCGACAATGGCTTTTGCATTAAAGGGACAATATAAGATCAACAGGGCATGGAATCGGAGTGCTAGTTTTAGATTAAGTCAGTGACTGAAAATAATACCCCACGTGATAAGGTCATAATTACCGTTACTGCTGCATCAAATCATCCATTCAGTCACTGTGTTCATCTTAAACCAGGACACCGATTCCATGCCCTGTTGAAAGCCTGCTCTGATCGTGACAACGATATTGTCCCTTTAAAGTGAACCAGGAAAATGGCAAACAAGGATAACAAGTTCGCACATCTTACCCACAACAACCGAGAAATACTTCAGAATTTACGATTCTGGTCAGAACTATTTACACACCTTTAGAACAGTCAAGCACAGACCTCACTGAGAAAAATCAATGAGAAATCTTGCCTCACCTATTCTTCGGCGCTTTGAAGTTACTGCGATATCGCGCCGTCAAAAGTTTACCAGGGGAAAGGTTTGGATTTATTTGTTTGTTAATGAATTATTTGTTTATATGAAGGTGACCCGTCACAAGGCCAAAAAGGCCACTCAAGGTGAGGCTACAAACCAGAAATAAACAATACAAGTCACAGATAAGATGGATATTTATTAAAATTTCTTTTGACCTGAGGGAGATTACAGATGGTGGGGGCGGGGAAACAGGATGTAGGTAGGGAGTTCCAGAGTGAGGGAAGAAACTGGAAGCGTACCTCACAGTATTGGCCTTTGAGAAAGAAACGGTATAGGGATGTGAACACAGAGACGTGCAGTACGGTCAAAAGTACGTTTTCAAGTGGTGGAGCAACCAGGGACCTTTGGAACACATTCTATGATAATAATGTTGATTTGTAACTGGACACTTTATGGGAGGTTAGGGGTTGTAGATTCCCTACATGTTGGCAGTATATAATGATTAAAACATTATAGACTTCTTTGGCGACCAAATATAAAATAATCTCAGAACTTTTGAACAAAACCGTTCTCCGTAAATGTTTCATAGATTCTCCTCTGTATCAATAAGCAAACATAAAGTTTAATACTATGAGACTTCACGCCGTGCTAATTTGTGTACTTATGGGGTTGTATTTTGTGTGTTATTAAATTGTTGGATTTATCGCTGTGTGTGATTTGACGGCGGCAACTTGTGCGGTTAGGAGTTGTAGATTCCCTACATGGTGGCAGTATACAATGATTAAAACATTATAGACTTCTTTGGCGACCAAACTTTGTCCTTCGGATATAAAATAATCTCAGAACTTTTGAACAAAACCGTTCTCCGTAAATGTTTCCTAGGTTCTCCTCTGTATCAATTAGCAAACATAAAGTTTAATACTATATGAGACTTCACGCCGTGCTAATTTGTGTACTTATGGGGTTGTATTTTGTGTGTTATTAAATTGTTCGATTTATCGCTGTGTGTGATTTGACGGCGGCAACTTGTGCGGTCTTATATCAGAAGAGAAAATTCGGGTCGTACGCGGCACGCGACATTGTTTAACAATAGAGATAGACTCGTGTTATCTATAGTAACCGTTCTCTATCTTAGAGGTTCTCAGCCTGCGTATCAACAACAAAACAAACAATGATCGATACATTCAGGAGTTTCATAATCTTTTGTTCCGGCCATTGTTGGTTTGTTGTCAAATAGTTGGGCAGTCCCAAATGAACGACCCTTACCGTCACCATCCCAGGTTTGATAGTTTGAAACTTGCCAATTCTACAATATTTTCAAAACACGTTTTCAAAGAAATATTGTTTCATGTAATAATTGCTAGACAAAATGTTTACTTTTTGAGAAGCTTTTACTGTTAAAGAAAATATGTAGGATTCGTGAACATATGTGAACATTTGTAATTACAAACATACTTTTAAGTGCTACTGAGGAGCTAACCTATAGGCCTACAATTTTTAATTGGATCTATTAATTATTGAAGCACACAAAAACGTATGCACCCTTTGCCACTCCTAGCTAAACCAATGGGGATCGGATGATCATATGCTCACGGTAAACGATGGTAGTGCTTGAGGTGGAGGGTTGTATGGCGAGGTTTAAAATACCCACATCTCTGGCTTATTAATATTATACACTGTAAAAACGGTGTTTAGAATTTAAACACACGCAAAATAAACGCGTTTAGGAATGCGTTCAAATGCTAAACGGCCATCCTCTGTACATGTCACAAAGCTAAACGTGCTTAGCTTTTTGACACCTGTTCATATGATATTTAGCATTCAAACACACATCACAGAAAAAGCACAATCTAAACATGTTTTAGGCTAAACATGTGAAAAAAAAGTGGGTACAAGCTAAGTTTAGAAATGTGTTTGAAATCTAAACACCATTTTTACAGCGTACGCACATAAAGACCTGTGGATAATTCAAGATCAGACAAAATACAGAACACCAACAAAGCAACATCGTCACATGTAACATGGAACAGATCCCCGAGTTTTGGGCTATCAATCCCTCGTAACATTTGCAAAAATTGCCCGAGTCTTCTTACAGCAACTGTGAAAGTTTTTGACCATGTTTTCTGCTGTCTCGATGACGGACAAAATGACTGATTTCACGGCGCGCTGCGGGCACGTGCCGCCGTGGCCCGTTAAACCCAAATAGTAGTAAAGTTTTACAGCCTACCCATGCCGTGCGGCGGGGACCTCTTGTTTGAAAGAGAACCCCTGTCCCGGCGAAAGGCCCTGAGACTTTCGTTCCCGTGTTGAACAAATCAACAGTCATTAGACAGGCACCATTCGATTTCGATCAAAAAGTTTACATTTTATGGACTTTAAAGTTGTCTTAAATTTATGAAGTCAATGAATCAAACTGCTTTATTTATTTTTTCAGTATCCGCTAATTAGCGATGATTGAACAGGTTTGTAACAGTAAATATACATCACAGCATGTCTCACCAAGCTTCTGTGTCTGTATACTGTAATGCTATAATAGGACAAGGCCAATGCTATATAGGTCAATTGTGTAGGTACATTTGCATTGGCGGATGGGAGGGGGGGGGGGTCAGTGGGTCACCTGTCTCTTTTTGACAACGTACATACATGTACCGTACGTTTTCACGCGGGCCCCTTTGTGGCTGTGTTTCCCTTTTTCTCCCCCCCCCATTTGCCACCATGGATACGCCCCCGATGGCCCAATTTCATAGAGCTGCTAAGCAGAGAATTTCGCTAAGCAAATATTTTTGCTAAGCAATATAAAACAGACTACCGGCCAAAATGCTTACCTTTTGTATGAAAGTTTGGCTGGTAACCAAAGAAATCTGCTAAGCGAATTTTATCTGCTTATAGCAGCTAAGCAATATAAAACAGACTACCGGCCAAAATGCTTACCTTTTGTATGAAAGTTTGGCTGGTAACCAAAGAAATCTGCTAAGCAATTTTATTTGCTTAGCAGCTCTGTGAAATTGGCCCCTGGTTATTTGAGATAGTACCGGTAACGGCTGGGGCCAAAGCGCTTATGGAAGATTACGTTTCTTCTTTAAATTCAAATTCCTTTTCTCTACTAAAGCCCTTTCCATACGACGAAAAAAACAAACCAACATTCCTTGAGAAATTTTCTCAAACATTGAGATATTCAGGTGTAAAATCAGTGATGGCACCAAACGTCCTGATAGGCCTACTCTGTTTAATTATTCCCTCTGACATGCTGCCATCTTTGAGCCAAACGTGAACTGTAGCCTTATTACACAGTTTTAAAATGAATGCAAACTTTAGAATGAATGCAAACACATCTGAATGCATTTTTACTATTTGTGACACTGAACACTTTCACATGAAGGTTTTCTGTACACGGTTTCTCTTCTTATAAAGTGTGGACGCAGTTTTAGACAGTGGTGTGGGCCTTTCCATTCATTCAAATCAACCCTCTCATTTTCAATAAATATATCATAAAAATTAATCTGTGAAAGTTTCCTCACAACAGGTGCTCACTTTTTTTATTTTAAAGAAAACGACGAAAAACTGTTTTCAAAACATAACAATTCCGTTTTTTCGAAAGTGAAAGCACTTTCTCGTTTCGGTTTGCGGTAATACCATGTGTTTATCTCAACTAACGTGAAGCTGAGGTACAGGTTCTGAAAAGAACATTCTCCCGACGAAGATTAGAGCAGGCTAATCGAAACGTTGAGAATAACCCGTGAAGTCCCCACGGTTCTCCCTGAACCATATTAACCCGTGAAGTCCCCATGGTTCTCCCTGAACCATATTTCTCACTTAGCGACAGTAGAGAAAAACGAGTTGCCCGACATTGGTTCTCCCTTGAACCTTTCTCACTTAACGAAGGTTGAGATACGAGTTGTGCGATACGGTTCTTTTCAGAACCTGTACCTCAGCTTCACGTTAGTTGAGATAAACACATGGTGTTACCGCAAACCGAAGCGATATCGATATTCCACCATGCAAAGCCTCAAAACTTATATGAAAGCACTTTCGATAGAATATAATTTCTCAGGATGATTGATACCTGTGTCAACTTGACATCAGTATAGCAATTCAATAATTTGACCGCCTGGTTATAACCAATGTTGTTCCTTCCCTTTAAAACACCATATCTATCCCAGTCCTTCATCAGACAACCATTTGGTGATTATGGCCCTTATGTATGACACCCCTAAAACCACCCCTGCCCACTCCAAGCCTCTCAACCACTTCATTATCACAATATCTTCTCCCAGTCTTTCTCCAAGTCTTGAGTCCTGTTCATGCTTCCTATTACCCCTGACTTTACCCCCTGCTTACTTCCCTCCTGACGTCAATCAGGCCCCCGCTGCCCTGACCCGCTCTACTTTGCCATCGTCAATTGAGCCACTCTGTCAGTAGCAATATGTTCCATTATTGTTTTCTTTGTGGGCTTACAATATCAGAGCTTTGCAATCTAAATATTGCATTTCTCAATTAGTTCACATTAGGAACAAACGAAATTACCTGTCCAGGCTTCTCTTCGTAGAACGGGTACAACTGGACAAAGGACAATCAAAATGGCTGAAATGGAGGACATTAAGATACGGCCTTCGTCAATAATTGATTGGGTTACATCTGTTTGTCATCAAGACGGCAGTGACATTATTATCCGCAATAAAAACCCAACCTTTGATGACGTGTCAGAAGACGAGCACACACTCAGACGTTTATTATTTTCCACGTTCCACCCGCATGTTTATTTGGTTTTTGACAGTGGATTGTCTGGTGAGATGGATGTATACTTGGGTGCGTGTCGTGCGAAGCGAAGGAGACGAGAGGTACAGCGGGTTGGTATTCTTCCTGTCACGACATCTTGTAATTAACGGCTCTTTGTTTCTGCATGGAAGGCTGTTGTCCTGCGTTGAGATGCTCCATCTTCGGCCTCTTTCTTTCCTTGACGTTTTCTTGAGCTGTGTCTAGGGTTTCTCTCCACTGTCTTTCAACCATGACTGCCCATGCCAGGATGTCTTTGTTTCTACGTCTGCCTCGAGTACACTTTTCTGTATTCGAATACATTTTATGTACTCGAGTACATTTTTCCGTACTCGTACTCATGAAAAGTACTCGGCTGCAAGTCTGTGTATGGCCGTCCGTCTGTGTATGGCCGTCTGTCTGTGTATGGCCGTCCGTCTGTGTATGGCCGTCCGTCTGTGTATGGCCGTCCGTCTGTGTATGGCCGTCCGTCTGTTTGTGTTTTTTCTGCTAATTCTGTTGTTTCCCCTAACACTATGATTCAAGAACATGTCATTGCATGTATTGTTCACCCGAGGGAAACATTTGACACATTAATTAATAAGATATTATGGGATAAATCAGCCCTTTTTGAAAGCCACTATCGGCCTACACCATCAGTAATCTGAAAATTTTTTTTAAAGTTTTACATGAAACTTGATAAATGTTGATTGTGGTATCAAATTATTCGCTTGAAAATTCGTCTCAAATGCTATCATTTTAGTACAAAATTCTGAATTAATTCTGCCATCAAAATATCGTCACGATCAGAGCAGACTTTCAACAGGGCATGGAGTCGGTGTCCTACTTTAAGATGAACACAGTGACTGAAAATTACTGGCTCATTTATGCAGCAGCAATGGTAATACGACCTTATCATGTGGGATATTATGTTCAGTCACTGAGTTAATCTAAAACTAGCATTCCGATTCCATGCCCTGTTGATCGACGTGGTATTGTCCCTTCAAATGTATATCGTTTCATGTCACACATTGTGTTTTGAATTGTCATGACATTGAAATAAAACAATGTGAATTGAAACAATGTGAATTGAACTAAATTCTGATATGTCTGTAAGTCTGGCTGTCCGTCAGATCTGATTATCTGTTAGTCCTTCCTACTGTCTGTTTGCATGGTTGTTTGTTTGTCCGTCCCTCCGTCTACCTATCTGACCATCTATTGGCCATTTTACTGTCTGTTTGCATGGTTGTTTGTCCCTCCGTCTATCTATATCTGATCTGTTGGTCCTCGTCTGCTTACATGGTTGTTTGTTTGTCCTTCCATCTACATATCTGATTATCTGTTGGTCCTTTTTACTGTCGGTGCTTGCATAGTTGTTTGTTTGTTCCTCCGTCTATCTATCTGATTATCTGTTGGTCCTTTTACTGTCGGTGCTTGCATGTTTGTTTGTTTGTCCCTCCGTCTACCTATCTGATTATCTGTTGGTCCTTTTACTGTCGGTGCTTGCGTGGTTGTTTGTTTGTCCATCCGTCTACATATCTGATTATCTGTTGGTCCTTTTACTGTCAGCTTGCGTGGTTGTTTGTTTGTTCCTCCGTCTATCTATCTGATTATCTGTTGGTCCTTTTACTGTCGGTGCTTGCATGGTTGTTTGTTTGTTCCTCCGTCTATCTATCTGATTATCTGTTGGTCCTTTTACTGTCGGTGCTTGCGTGGTTGTTTGTTTGTCCCTCCGTCTATCTATCTGATTATCTGTTAGGCCTAGTCCTTTTTACTGTCAGCTTGCGTGGTTGTTTGTTTGTTCCTCCGTCTATCTATCTGATTATCTGTTGGTCCTTTTACTGTCGGTGCTTGCGTGGTTGTTTGTTTGTCCTTCCGTCTATCTATCTGATTATCTGTTGGTCCTTTTACTGTCAGCTTGCGTGGTTGTTTGTTTGTCCCTCCGTCTATCTATCTGATTATCTGTTGGTCCTTTTACTGTCGGTGCTTGCGTGGTTGTTTGTTTGTCCCTCCGTCTATCTATCTGATTATCTGTTGGTCCTTTTACTGTCGGTGCTTGCGTGGTTGTTTTTTGTCCCTCTGTCTATCTATCTGATTATCTGTTGGTCCTTTTACTGTCAGCTTGCGTGGTGGTTTGTTTGTCCTTCCGTCTATCTATCTGATTATCTGTTGGTCCTTTTACTGTCGGTGCTTGCATGGTTGTTTGTTTGTTCCTCCGTCTATCTATCTGATTATCTGTTGGTCCTTTTACTGTCGGTGCTTGCGTGGTTGTTTGTTTGTCCTTCCGTCTATCTATCTGATTATCTGTTGGTCCTTTTACTGTCAGCTTGCGTGGTTGTTTGTTTGTCCCTCCGTCTATCTATCTGATTATCTGTTGGTCCTTTTACTGTCGGTGCTTGCGTGGTTGTTTGTTTGTCCCTCCGTCTATCTATCTGATTATCTGTTGGTCCTTTTACTGTCAGCTTGCGTGGTTGTTTGTTTGTCCCTCCGTCTATCTATCTGATTATCTGTTGGTCCTTTTACTTTCTGCTTGCATGGTTGTTTGTTTGTCCATCCATCTACCTATCTGATTATCTGTTGGTCCTTTTACTGTCTGCTGGCATGGTTGTTTGATTTGTTGCCAGGTTGTTTGTTTGTCCTTCTACCTGTATATCCGGAGGCTTATTCATTGTCTCTATATCCAACCTTCCCCATCAATCTATCCCTCGCAATATCTGTTCACCATCATCATAATCAATTTCAAGATGTCATAATCTTCAGCTCACAGAATCATATCAAATCCATTCCTTGCCCACCGATGTCTCCCCCAGGAGTTCCGTCCCATTCCACGGTCTTCAGTCACGCCTGCGTCACGCTCCCGTCTCCGCGGGCCCCGTGCCCGTCTGTGCCTCGCCTTGTCCGACTCGCACTCACCCGTGTCCAAGCTCGCCGCATACGAAATGAAAACCTTCTCCTTGATAATTATTGGCTTTCCCCGTTCACAACAGGTGTGCGTCGTATATCATTCTATGAAGTTCGTGACAGTTGATAACCCTATGAATGTCATTATTTAATATGGTACCGGGAAAACAAAGATATAATTACAGTTAGACTCTGTTTTTTTTTCTTCGTTTACTAAAAGGTTTCGGTTCCTAATAATTGTTGTACATTGTATGTTTACATGTATTTATTATTACTGGAATTAAAGCTATATTTTGATAGGGCCGCGCCGTTGCAAATCTTCATTTACTGCAGTGTTATTTATGGCATCCAATAAAAACGATAACTTCTCTGCTTAACTTACAAGAGTAAAAATAAATTACATATTTAAAGGGGGAATATACAGCATTGATATTTGAAAGCGTACGTTCATTTCAACCCTGTACTTTTCAAATATAACCCGTGGCAGTTTCATCACAATAGATTTTTGCGAAAACGACGGACGGCAACACTTGTGAATTGTACATTACAACAGTGCTGGGCGATTAGTAAAATTCACTACTCGAGTAATCGCACAGCAATTAGTCGCGAGTACTCGATTAATCACGAGTATTGACCGCATTTTTAACATTACATTATATATTTTATGATAATTATTCTAAAAACATCGGATATTATTTCAGATTGTATATGTTTAATAAATAAACAATGACTAAAGAATCAGTCGTTACTCGTAAACGTGTTACTACTCGCGAGTACTTTTGAGGTAATCGCAGTGGGACGATTAATCGAGTAGTAAAAAGACACGAGTACGAGTACGATTAACGATTATTATTCGCGATTACTCGAGTAATCGCACTACACGCCCAATTTCTGTTTTCTCTAAGATTAAAGCACTTTAGGTGAAAACTATTTTCAGGATGACTAATACTTGTTCCAACTTTACAGCAAATTAGTTTTTAGAAAACAAATTCGCTAAATTTGATAATCTAGGAATTGCCACTGTTGTACCTTCCCTTGAACGGCGCTATGAAATAAGTTGAGACTTATCCACATGTTAATGTCTCTATGTATCTTTAACTGAGGATGGCAGGAACAAGAAAGTGTGACCCGCTCTGGTAAAGCCCGAAACTTCTCGGAATTTACCATAATGCGTAACAGCCATGAAAAGGTCAAAAACTGACCCCAGGGACCAGTTTGAGGGACCAGTTTTCATGTCACCATATAGAGCATTTTCTCTAGATTTTGATGGAAAAAGAAAAATCCTCAAACGTTGTTGGGAACATTATTAATTTTCACGATAAATTTGGGTCCGAGTTTAGGGTTTTGCCAGAGCCAGTCACAAATAGTAGGCTATGACCCCTTTTTGTATAACGAGCATCAGCACTTAAAATCGTTATTGTGAATAGGGAATCCCACAACATGGCCGCGCCGGGTTGAAGGTCTATATACCTATCTCTTGATTCTTAAAAAATATGCGCGCATTTATATACACTTTGTCATTTAACTTCCTATCAGTCTATTGTACACCGTACAAAAAAATAACACAGACCAGAGAGTCTGCGGCTAGACTAGTCGGTGTGTGGTACCTAGGCGTTTACACAAAATGTGAACGTGAAGTCACAAGGCTCGCTTGCTTTTCTTTTTTGATGGGCGCCAACCCATTATAGGCCTAGCTGGTAGTCATTATAGCACCGCTTGTGGTGGTACTTAGGCTAGTAAGTTTTCGCCTGGGGATTATTTGATAATTCAAACATCTTATAGGCCTAATCATCTTATAAATCTAGACATTGCCTCAAAGCCCATAATACATAATAATCTACTTGGTATAACGTTGATGATGGTATTAAACATGCCTTGAAAATCATTGTAGTAAAATTTCATTGTAGGAAAATGATTTCCCATCTGAATGTTCGTTTTCATGAGACGAACATTCATAATGATAACTACAAACATACGTACAGCAGTAGCGTAACCAGCATGCTTGAGGAACTGCAGTAGGTCTCTTTTCAACAAAGACGTACAATTAGTCGTCTCACACTGATGTTCAAAATGTTGAATTGGATTGTAGAATTAACCCCAAAACACTTGTTCCAGTATGAACCACCAAAAACCAGAAATAGTCAACTTTACAATGAATACGAAAAATCGAATTGTTTGATTTGTTCACTCAGTATTTATGACACAACTTAAAGGGATAATAATTATCGTCACGATCAGAGCAGACTTTCAACAGGGCATGTCTCTTTCTTAGCGCTCTCTGCTATTTTTTATACAGTTTTATTTAAAAGACAGTCCTTTTGCCAGCCAGTATGTTGCGTTTTGATTGGTTTTAATCGTCACGATCAAAGCAGACTTTCAACAGGGCATGGGATCGCTGTCCTATAGTATAAGATGAACACCGTGAATGAAAATTACTGGCTCATTTATGCAGCAGCAATGGTAACATGACCTTATGTGGGGTATTATTTTGAATCTCTGAGTTAATCTAAAACTAGCACTCCGTTTCCATGCCTTGTTGATCGTGACGATACTGCCCCTTTAACAGGCTGAAGGAGGTTTGCCAACATTCATATTGTATCTTCCCTTTTTAAATGACACATTCTGTGTACATTTAAAGGGACAGTATCGTCACGATCCGAACAGGGCATGGAATCGGAGTGCTACATTTAGCAGTGCTAGTTTTAACTCAGTGACTGAAAATAATATCCCACATGATCAGGTCATATCACCGTTACTGCTGCATAAATGAGCCAGTAATTTTTAGTCAAAAGAGTTGAAACCAATCGAAACGCAATATGCTGGATGGCAATTAGGCCTGCCGTTTCAATAAAACTGTATAAAAAATAGTGATGGCGCGAAAGAAAGAGACAAGAATTGACGAAGGAAAGTCGATTTAGTTTGATTTAAAGAGTTTGAAGTGGAGACCTACAGAGTCCCGGCCGCTTGGTCGCGTGCCGCCCATCTGTCGTAATGCGCACAAACCTCGTGCAACTCGGAACATCAATTCGCTTGCACACAGATTATGACTTACAGCACTATTATTAAAGGAACACCCCGGCCTACTGAAATTGTTTGACTCGCATGAAGAGAGGAACGAAAAAAATAAACCACGAAAACACACACAAAAGCGTCGATAAGTGACGTACGGCATCCGGTATTTGTTTGTTGGTCATTTCCTCCACGTTAAGATTCATCGGCTGCTTTCAGATGGTCTTTGTTAGGATGTAGCCTAATTGTCATCGTGCATGGTGCAATTCCAGGCACGGCAATGCCCCTTTAACGCGATTCTGTAAATCAGCGGAAGTTTATCTGCGAAATGTATTGATTGAGAAATAATTGGACTGGCTGTGCCACAGTCATTCCGTAGGTTGGACGGGATTGTCATTATTTTTAGTATTTTGTCAGCCGTTTTGTGCATCGATTGAATTTGGGGGAAAGACATCCAGTGATTTTCATGTTCTATTGTGTTGAATTAAAGGTTAAGGTATTGGATTGGTTATTCAAAATTTTCATAATGTGAAAACGCATACTTGGTGAAAACCTTACGATGTTATCAATCTTCCCTGTAAGTTTGTCTGATGTGTGCTGTCACTTTAAAGGGACAGTACCGTCACGATTAGAGCAGACTTTCAAAAGGGCATGGAATCAGTGCCATAGTTTATGATGAACACAGTGATTGAAAGTTTCTGACTCATGTATGCAGCAGCAACGGTAATATGTGGGTTAATTATTTTCAGTCACAGAGTTAATCTAAAATAAACTAGCACTCCGATTCCATGCCCTGTTGATCGTGACGATACTGCCCCTAGACTAGGCCCACTCCTCTCTCAATTCCACACCAGAATTACTTGAATACGAACAATCGACACAATTTAATAAGCTGGAACTTTCACATAAGGCTGTGGATAATTTCAGCCTTTCACATAGGCTGTGGATAATTAAGCAGAAAAAATGCTTACCAGAAATATTTGCTTAGTGGATTTCTTTGGTTATCAGCCAAACTTTCATGCAAAACGTTTGCATTTTGGCTGTTAGTCTGGCTGTTAGTTTGGCTGTTTTATGTTGCTTAGCAAAAATATTTGCTTAGCGAAATCTCTGCTTAGCAGCTCCATGGTGGAGCTGCTAATGGGGCGGGGGGGGGGAGAAAAAGGGAAACACAGCCACAAAGGGGCCCGTGTGAAAAAGAGACAGGTGACCCCATTGTTTCCCCTGATTCCGATCCAATCCTGCTAAACATATTTGCTCAGTGGATTTTCTTGGTTACCAGCCAAACTTGCACATGAATTGAGTGTGCTATGCAAAGCCTGAAATCTCTTATCAACATCAACATTTCTTTGTTGATAACTTAAACTGCTTTGCCAGGGGCCGATTTCATAGAGCTGCTAAGCAAATAAAATTGCTTAGCAGATTTCTTTGGTTACCAGCCAAACTTTCATAGAAAAATATGCATTTTCACTGGTAGTCTGTTGTGTATTGCTTAGCTGCTAAGCAAATAAAATTGCTTAGCAGATTTCTTTGGTTACCAGCCAAACTTTCATAGAAAAATATGCATTTTCACTGGTAGTCTGTTGTGTTATTGCTTAGCAGACAAATTTGCTTAGCAGGTTTCTTTGGTTACCAGCTAAACTTTTCATACAAATGAATGCATTTTCACTGGTAGTCTGTTTTATAATGCTTAGCGAAAATTTTTGCTTAGCACAATTCTCTGCTAAGCAGCTCTCTGAAATTGGCCCTAGGTTGGCTCATGGAGGAACCTTCCTCCATGGTTGGCTGTACAATGCATTACCATGCTTCAATAAGAATAATAATGTGGACTTATATAGCGCACGTATCCACCAAACTGGTGATCAAGGCGCGTTATATTATTACCCCTGCTCATTCATTCATTCATTCATTCATTCATTCATTCATATTTATTTCCACTTAATCAATATGAACAGAAAAGTTATAACAATAATAAAAGAACAAAAGATTAAGCGGTGGGCGTCGACAAAAAGCAAGCTTGTCGAGTAGAGACGCCCATAATGTGTAGAAAATCCGGTAAATAGTAATTATAGTAATATCTTCCAGCTACACATGAGATAAACTTTAAGTTACACATGCAACGACAGAGGACCAACACAAACAGGACAAGACAGAGACAAATCAAGTACAATATAGGGCAAAACCTACATGGGCATCATTTGAAAAATATACATGTATACACCAAATAAGAGTATATAAGATTAATCATTACTAAGAGTATTTTTCCATGAGCTGACTCTTAAGCTTTTTCTTAAATAAAGGCCGACTACCTAAACTTCGAAGACTAATACTTAACGAATTCCAGACTTTGGGGCCCTGGTAGATAATGAATTTATTTGCTAGAGCAGTGCGTGTGTATGGGATATGAAAATCCCTGGACTGTCTGGTGTGATGTTGATTAATAGCGGAATTAGATTAAACATACGTTCAAAAGAACTGGGTAAATCATGAGCAAGGAGTTGATGCATAAAGATTCCAAGCTGAAGAGCATAAATATCATTAACTTTAAGAGTACTATGGTTAAAGAATAATGGATCAGAATGAGCTCTAAAATCTACAGAATGAGCTCTAAAATCATCAGGCTCATAAATCATTCCTGAAACCATCTCAGCTCCCTGGGGAGTATACAGCTCAATTGCTGGACTAGCTAGTTGCCCCATCCCAGTCCTATTCGCACCGTGAAGAGCTGGTTATTAACTTGTCTTGTTTCGGTGCGAGGGGCTGGTTTCTTCAGTGTGGAGTCGTTGTAACAATTCAATGACTTAGTAGCCCCCACCTTGGAGTGGCCATTGGCCTTGTGTGGGGCGATTTACATTAAAAAAAAAAAAAAAAAAAAATTGTGCTCAAAATGATATGATATTGACCCCAGATTATCATATAATAATAATAATAATAATAATAATAATAATAATAATAATAATAATAATAATAATAATAATAATAATAATAATAATAATAATAATAATAATAATAATAATAATAATAATAATAATAATAATAATAATAATAATAATAATAATAATAATAATAATAATAATAATAATAATAATGTGAACTTATATAGCGCACCTATCCACCATTATCAAGGCGCATTATATTATTACCCCTGCTCATCAGGCTCATAAATCATTCCTGAAACCATCTGAGCTCCCTGGGGAGTATACAGCTCAATTGCTGCCATTACAGCGCATATAGGGCCAATCACTAACAACAACCAACTATGCCCTCACAGGTACCCATTTACCCCCTGGGTGGAGAGAAGCAATTTATGGTAAAGTGTCTTGCTCAAGGACACAAGCACCATGGTCGCGGTTGGGATTCGAACCCACATTCTGACGACTCAGCCATCAGAATACAAATCCGATGCACTAAACCGCTCGACCATGGCACTCCATATGCTATATTCATATCAGAAGTAATTTTGCTAACATTACCAATGTTGTGCAGTCGCTACAGTATTATACACATCTGGGAAATTGTCTGTAAATAAATCCATACTTAGTCAGTATGTGTGTGTGTGTGTACACATGTTTTCAAACCGATGACTTATAACAAAAGGGACAATACGTCCTCGGTTGCTATCGCAATGGAGAACAGTATGGTCCTCGGTTGTCAGGAAAATAGAGGGGAACAATAGGAGGTCCTCGGTTTACACCATAAACAAACATACTTGAGTGTGCGTGTGTTCGAGCACTGGCCGCGTTATGGGGACAGAGAACAAAAGAGGGATCCGGAATTACTTAGCTGTGGGGACATTTTGTGTGTCCCCACAACGTTTTTAATCCCCAAAATCCTTTGTATTTTGTCCCCACAACGCCCCGTGCGGGAATGTGTGTGTGTGTGTGTGTGGGCATGTCTAAGGTGTAAACCGAGGACTTATAACAAAAGGGAACAATGGATCCTCGGTTGGCGGTTATTGTTAGCAAATGTCCTCGGTTGATAAACGTGTACAAATCTAATGGGAGAAGCCTCAAAATGTTTGTGCAACAACAAAGAGAACAAAAGAGGGGAACAATAGGAGGTCATCAGTTTACACCTTAGACAAGATTGTACTTAATTTCGCTACATTGTGGAGTCCTATAACAAAAGGGAAAGGCAAGAACAATTGGTCTCCACAGGGGAATTCTAAAGGACTCCGGTGTCCACAAGGAAATTTGTGTACAAACCCTATGAGAAATTGTTAAGTACAGGGACAAAGGAAAAGAACAATAGATGTCTCCACAAGGATGCATATTTGAGAATGTGTGTGTGTGTGTGTGTGGTGGGGGGGGGGTAGGTAATGGGTTCTGCTCCCTATCCCTTTCCAATCGTAACAAGAAATAGCCACCACTGTTTTCACTCCACTGATATCACTCCACTGATCCACTGATTTCACTCCACTGATATCACTCCACTGATCCACTGTTTTCACTCCACTGATATCACTCCACTGATCCACTGATTTCACTCCACTGATATCACTCCACTGATCCACTGTTTTCACTCCACTGATATCACTCCACTGATCCACTGATTTCACTCCACTGATATCACTCCACTGATCCACTGATTTCACTCCACTGATATCACTCCACTGATCCACTGATTTCACTCCACTGATATCACTCCACTGATCCACTGATTTCACTCCACTGATTTCACTCCAGAACAATATTATTGAAATGTATGTTGTTGCAAATTAAGCTTGTTACACTGTTCCAGGCCTATATTTGTGTGATTCGATTCTGTCGTGACGCGTGACGTCCTTCGTAATACGACAGTTACACACCGAACGGAGTCTTTCAAGATCTTTCACACGCATAACTTTGTTCCTCTCATGAAAATACTCATTAGAAGAAGGGGAAAAAATAATCTTTTCAACTGCCCTGCTGAGGCTAATTAAGTAGGCTACCTCATTTGGTCGCTAATCTGCGGTTCCGACAGCCGCCTTATCCGTAATTGCACTGTATACAGAACAAGATTATAGGCCTATCTCTGTTTTAGTTCGTGTCTGTCTATCTTCAAGGAAACACAGGTATTGTTTAGGTAATAGAGGGATTCGATTATACCGAGTCTTTGTGTTGACAAAACAAATATGGGAACGGGAATGGTGTAATATTGCTCTGTCTATAATGCAGCCATTCAGACTAATTGGGGGAGTTTTGAGTTTGATTGATTGATTGATTGAATTTATTCGGATAAAAAGATGACAAAAATACAAAACACATTAAAAAGATAGGAGAAAAGCATACCAAATTTATCCAAGGATAACCCAAAAAGCCAATAACATATGTATAGGCTTATTTCCATTGGGGTCCTTTCATCGAAACATAAAAATCAAACTAAAAACAAACAAATACAATTTGCAAATTAGAAAGACAAAGACAAATCAAGGTACCACCACTCCGCAGAGAAAGAACGAATTACGCTTCCCTAAATTTAGCTTGTGTTGAGAGATGACATTTAACAAGTCGTTTAAAAGTAGACAGATTGGTGGAACTCTTTACATTAGAAGGTAAATTATTCCATTCTTTGATAGCTGTAACATATAATGTATTGTTTGCTAAACTGTACATAACAGCAAAAGAAACGTCACCCCTAATAATATTTATTATTTTCATTCTATAATTAATATAATTTGTTTAATGAAGAATATTATGAGTATGGAGTGTAACACGAACACAATGTGGCAAATTTGGTTGACCTCAAAATTCGTCATGCATGACGTCTGAGGACACATAAGCTAAACACGTTCTCAGACTTATCAAAATTTAGGGGGTGACATTTCTTTTGCTGTTATGTATAGATGAACCGGAGACCTTAAAATTTAGATTACTGTTCCTTGTATTGTGATGGTGACAATCAGAGACTTTAATAAATTTATCACGGAGATAATCAGGAGTTACATTGCAAGTTATTATAAACACATGGTTTAATTTCAGTTGAGTGACCCTGTCCCTAACATTTAAAAAGCCCAAACTGTCAAGTTCTTTTTGCCCGATGTGTGCCCTATAGGGCCTTTGTCCAGGATGAACCTAACCATTTTGTTTTGTATAATTTGAAGTTTGTTTTTAAAATGAGCAGAAAGTGTAGAAAACCAGGAGGAGTATGAATAGCCAAAGTGACATTGAATCAAAGCCGAACATAAAGTTTTACGGGATTTTGTATTAAGAAAAAGAGCCTGTCTATAAAGGAATTTCAACCTATCCCCTGTTTTCATAATAATTGATTTGGCAATAAATTCACCTGATAGATGTTGGCCAAGTGTAACCCCTAGATATTTCACAGATAATTTGTTTACCCCCACATATGACTGTAAAGTCACTGACCTTCTTGGTTTTTCTTTTAGAACCAAAAAGAATTGAAACGGTTTTGCCTAAGTGTAATGACAATTTATTGTCAATGAGCCATTGTCTACACGATTCCAATTCTGTGCTAAGCATTTTAGCTACAGCTGCAGGAGTTTATTATATATACTACTCAAAATAATTTAGGGAACACCGGATTTTTAACATCAAATAGGTTTGAAATGTTCCATGAACCGGGATTTTCATTTGCAACCCTCTCTCTCTTTCAGTAGTCATGTCATGAAATGTGTAATCACTACATGCATCCTTTATCATCTCTTTCATTGTGCAGTTGTTTCTCATCAATTCTGTGAAACATTGTGTTTATCTGAAATAAATGATCTTGCTTTAACTGAGATTATTCCGGTGTTCCCTAAATTGTTTTGAGTAGTATATTAGAGTTTCTAGGATCGTGCTGGGACAGCAGTATATGTATGCCTCGACCATGGAAATTAATGGTTCTCTGTTTATGCAATGTTCCTAGGCCCATATACATTTGTTCTTTGTCGTGAAATGAGGTTTTATTTATAAACTGCCCGTTGAAAGAATTGTTTTTCTCATTGGTATCATCATTCTGCATGTTTTAGCGGAACCTTTTTCATTCAAACATTACAAATAAGATAAAATTGACAATTCAAAATAAAGCAAGGGTCGAATCTAAATGTTAAACTTACTTGGGTATTATTAGCTGATGATGGTATAAGTCGTCCCCCCAAAAAATGTTGGTCGAATGTGCTGCAGTATTTCGTTTTTGAAACGAAATATATTTATCGAAACGAGTACACTCTGAAGTTATATTTTTTTCGTTAGTGAACCAACATAAGCTGAAACATTCACTGCCATTTGTATTGAGTCATCATGAATCAAAGAAAGTAAGCATAGGGCACTAACGAGTAGACACAGTTTTGTCAAGCTTTTAGACAGTGTTATACCTTCTCTTGAAACCGTCTATACAATTGAACTCAATTGTTACAAAGACATATGCCTAACTGGAGTGGAAAATCATCGTTGTAGGCTAACCGCAAGCGTATTGTTTCCCCAGGACGAATGTGGGCACTTATCGAAAAAATGTATTTAAAAAAAAAAATGGTTAAAACACAAGTTTTTAAAAATGGGAATTTCATAGAAATTGCCCACGTCCGTCCCGGCAAACAGCTCTTTATGTGAAGACGTTAACAGCAATCGCTTTATTCACGATACAAACGAAAGTGAGGCCGTAATTCTCACAACGACCACACTCAGTAGCTTACACGCTGCATGCACCAGCGAGAAGGCCCGATAATCTGTTAGTTCCAAAGAAAAGTTCATTCCTGACATAAGGAATAAATAAATGGATGTAGCTATTTGATGCTCGATATGCGGCAGAGTGCACCCCCTCCCATTGTGTCTTCATTGTGTTCCAGGAATCTTAGGAATTCTTTAGAGGATTTTTTTTGGGGGAGAGGTCCGTTAACAATAGAACAACAGTGTGTTCCTGTATAGGGACATTTGGGGGGGGGGTGGCACTCTGCCGCATATCGTGCATGGTATAAAAAAATAGACAGGTTACCATAATGAGCATGTACAGGTACACAACCTCTTGTATTCAGGGAATAAGACATATGAAGGTGAACGGCTAACTTATGAATAAGGCACAGTGAATTACCGGGTACATTTATACACGAGTTATTGGACGCACACCATTTGTCACCAACTTCAGCTCTGTGCATCATGCTTAGTGTATACTAAACATTTTCCCGCCAATTGTTTTTTACAAACCAAATGGTATTCGATCGAAAAATGTTTATCTCAATCCTCAAAGGGATACAACATTGGTAATTTACAAATTAAGGGATTTACTAATTAAAATATGAAAACTTACTTGGTGTAACGTTGGTACAGGTATCAATCATACAGAGAAAAGATTCCATCTGATGAAGTGCTTTCATCTTAGAGAATACAGGAATTAGTATGTCATATAAAAAGTATAAAAAAATTGCCGGACAGCAATTTTTGGTAAAAAACAAAAAAACTGAAAAAACATGTGAGTTTTTATTTGTTTCTCTAAAAAAGTGAGCACCTATTGCTATGAAATTTTCACCTATTAGTTTTTTGAAATATTTCTAGAAAACTAGAGGATTGAAATGAACGTACGTTACTAAATACAGCTGTTCTTTCATCTCTTTTAATCTTCTACGCCAATAAAACTCAATCATTATTATTAAAAACACACAGGTCTAAGTGGAATATCAACATTATAACCGCAAAGAGGTCTATCTGTAGAAGTTAAAGGGCATTATATGTGTGCGTGCACGACTTCCTGGATGCGGGATGCGTACCATTTGTGACCAAATCCACTGGCTCTGTGCATATGCCTATATGCTGAGTGTGGATACTGAAGTAAAGTATTTCCCGGACTATCTTTGACTAAACAAAACGGAATTCGAAAAATTTTCATCTCCATCGTATAACCGCCAACATTTTCCATACCGTTCATACTTGCTCTGAGGCTCTTGCGATTCCATCCATTCCACTTTTAAAAAGATTAATTTGATCCCTGACTCTTCATGTTCCGGCAGAGGTAACCTCTTTAACCCCCCGTTATTAACTTGCTCTGAACCCATTCAGGAGAGAGTTTTTTTTTGTTTCTGACTGAAAGAGTTTTTAATCCCCTTGGTATCATCTGCTTTATCACGTTACACGTAATGAGGTTGCCACACACTCGCGCTCACTTGATGGACCCGCCTAAGGTTTTAAAGCTAAATACACACTTTTTGGTAAAAATATTTGTAAATGCATGAATTCAAGAACAGTGTGTACAAAAAGTGTCAGTTTGTTTCATCATATCGTTAAAGGGACAGTATCGTCACGATCAACAGGGCATGGAATCGGAGTGCTATTTTTAGATTAACTCAGTGACTGAAAATAATACCCCACATGATAAGGTCACCGTTGCTGCTGTACAAATGAACCAGTAATTTTCAGTCACTGTGTTCATCTTTAACTAGGACACCGATTCCATGCCCTGTTGAAAGTCTGCTCTGACGTAATAGTGAAAGTGCGTTCAGATTTGTTCGTATTTATTTTTAAACGCGGAACATCTCAGGTTGGCTTTGGATTACCGAGAAATTCATTTTGAAAATTATTTCATTTATTAACGTTATTGTTCTAACGTGTAAAATCCGACACACTTCACCGAGCACCAATCGCAGCAGCCTCCCGCCCACAGCAAGATCCTCCAGCACAAGATAAAAGCTACTGCAATCTCCACTTTCTTCATAATAATAATAATGTGTGGACTTATATAGCGCACGTATCCACCAACTGAGTGGTACTCAAGGCGCATTATATTATTACCCCTGCTCATAAGGCTCATAAATCATTCCTGAAACCATCTCAGCTCCCTGGGGAGTATACAGCTCAATTGCTGCCATTACAGCGCATATAGGGCTAATCAACCAACTCTGCCCTCACAGGTACCCATTTAACCCCTGGGTGGAGAGAAGCAATTATGGTTAAGTGTCTTGCTCAAGGACACAAGTGTCACGGCCGGGATTCGAACCCACATTCTGCTGCTATCACCAGAACTTGAGTCCGGTAAGCTAGACCGCTCATTACAATGACTAGAGCCATCACCCTTTTTCCAAAAAGATATCATTACATGGTGTACCCGCAAGAACTCAATAACATCTATCTCCACCACTGCAAAGCCTCAAATCCTACATGAAATTATTTCACTTGAAAATGTATAGGGGCCTCAGCACCTGAGACGGAAATATTTCCAGGGAAGTTTGATACCGTCATCATCTTAACAACAAGTATAAAGTTTTATGTAAAACTGTGGTCACTGTTCTGTTTTTAGAGATTACCAATAGTGTATATAGTCAGCTTTAAAGGGAAGATTCACCATTGGTAATTACCTGATTACAAAATTACCTAATTATTATCCAGTGACTTGATATGAAGTTGGTAAAGGTACCAATCATCCCACACAATTATTCAGACTGAAGCGCTCTCAGATCAGAGAAAACGCGAAACAAATTTTTGCACAAATTTTGCTCAAGACAACTGTCTGCTCCACTTGTGTTTTCCGTAAATATTACGAATGGTTTTTCATATTTTTCTCATTACTAAGACTCCAGAAAACGCGAAACAAATTTTTTGCACAAATTTTGCTCAAGGCAACTGTCTGCTCCACTCGTGTTTTCCGTAAATATTACGAATGGTTTTTCATATTTTTCTCATAACTAAGACTCCATGTTGAGCTTATATAATTTAACATGACTGCTTAATTCTTTAATATAATATCTTGATTCAAAGAGAGTAAGCATACCATGCGATTTGATGCCTTGTATGATGGGTTTGGGAAGAACGATTACAGATTTACCGGTAACACAATGTGTAATAATTTGTGGTTCTGAAAAGAACCGGTAGCGAGTCTGAGCTTAATAGGCTACCGTATAAGCAGTTTTGACAACAATACCAATATTGTACCTTCCCTTGTCCCTTAGCACGCCATCATTCCCTGTAAGGGAAACTCGATTATGGTCTTGTACGAGTATCAATCATAGTCGGCTGGCTTGGCGATATCTATCCCCGGCACCCGCTGTCCCTAAGTGCCAGTATAGCGTATGATTTTGAAAGGTTTGAACAGGTTAATTCTCGTATATATTTAACCTAAGTGTTGCTTTTGTATGGAAGCAATTCAAGTAAATTCAACTTCATATTTATTTCCACATTGCAACATACAAAATAAATTATGTACAAAAGTAAACAGTAAATTAATAAGAGAGAAACAAAAAACCCAAGTTATAGGAGATAGAAGTAAAAGTGGAGGTATATTCAAAAGCCAAGGCTTGCACAGAAATGCCTACGGGGACAATACAAGGACAAACAAAGGAGTGGACAAAGCAGACAAGGTAAGTGAACAGGACAGACAAACAGACAGATGTTTAAAACAGCTAGGGATAAAATCAATTCCAGAGCTGAAAGCTGACATATGTTGGAGTGGGAAGACTCATAATATAAAGAGAAACAGTCTCCTTTAGTCTCCTAAGTAAAAGGAGACTAAATGTTGTTTAAAGGAGTTTTTTAAAGGAGTTCGTAAAAAGACGGTCTCTGCCTTTCTATATCTGTCTGTTAGTCTTCATGATGTCTGTCTGTCTGTTAAGCTGATGATTTTGTTTTAAAAACAGATTAAGATACATTTGTACACACTCATCTATAGTGCTTAGCTATTACAGGCTCCATTTTATAGAGATACTTAGCAACAAAATATTGCTTCTCCTGATAATGTTTTTGCAGAGAACTTGCCAGAAGCAATAATCATAACGTGGCAAATTTGGCTGGTAACCTATTTCTGCGCCCAGCAAAAAATGGTGTGCTTAAGTACTCCAGAGGATGGATGGGTTAGGATGGGGTTGAGGTTTGGGGAGAGGTTCTGGGAGGTCATTGTAAGTGTAAATTTTGAAACTGAATTAACCCTTATGTACAAGAAGAAGACAGGCAGTTCCGATGTTCTACTATACTATACCATACACAGTAGCCATCTTAATTTTCTTACACGCAAGCCTACCAGAGTGAGGCTCTTGTCCAAAGTAAACTGGTTCCTGTAATGTGGCGCACCACTTTATGAATTACCTTTGCTGTGCACACTGGGGACACGACCAAAATGTGCTGTGGTGTAAAAGCAGACGACGTGTTTTTGTTCGCACCCAAAATATCACTACGTTTTAATAGCCGGCTGTCTTCACATTTTTTGGCAACTGTCTCCTGTTAATATTGTGTAATAAGAATAAGAAGAAAGATAATTTTTCCAGATTAAGCGCAATTTATGTCAATTATTTCTCGTGAGTTTTGCAGCGTGCTCACGTTTTTATTAATTGCATTGTCAACTGATGATGCGCGGGTGGATTTGTCCTCGGTGCATCAGCGCACGGACGGGGGGACGAACGAAGCGAGAGCCGAGATTGGTTACGAAATCGCGGGGATGGTCACAGCGAGTAATTAGACCAATAATTGGCCGGCTACTCGCTCGTTCATTTGGCTCGTTATACCATGGAGGAAGAAAACTCTGTTTTCTTCCTCCATGGTTATACGGTGTGCAGTCTGTGGACAGTGTCTGCGGGGCTAATTGGATTGGGAGTGGAAGATGAAGCGAGTGGGTTTTGTGACATTGTGACAGAAACAACCACTCTTTTCTCGTAAGTATAGTAAGATTGGCGACAATTATGGGGTGTCGTAGCCGAGCGGTCTAGCTTACCGGATTCAAGTTCTGGTGTTAGCAACATAATGTGGGTTCGAATCACGGCCGTGACACTTGTGTCCTTGAGCAAGACACTTAATCATAATTGCTTCTCTCCACCCAGGGGTTAAATGGGTACCTGTGAAGGCAGAGTTGGTTTGCTCTATATGCGCTAGAAATGGCAGCAATTGAGCTGTATACTCCCCAGGGAGCTGAGATGGTTTCAGGAATGAGTTATGAGCCTTATGAGCCTTATGAGCAGGGATAATAATATAATGCGCCTTGAGCACCACTTAGTTGGTGGATACGTGCGCTATATAAATCCACACATTATTATTATTATTATTATTAATTAAACTGCACACACCTTATGTGTTTGTGTATTCTACAAAACAAGGACACGGGGATATGAGGTTTAATGAGATAAATGAGGTATACACAGAGTTTTTGAGCTGCGCGACACACAACGGTTTATCCAGTTGGATGGCACAAAATATTAATTTATGTTACAGACCCATGGCCCCAGATCAGCCCGGGGGAGAGGGGCGGTCAGGAGGAGGAACAAAATACCTTGCCCAGCCTGGGGGGGGGGGGGGGGCACAGAGTACCTTGCTCGGGCGAAATGATGTCAGTTTGTACAAAATAAACATTAAAATAAGTTAAATTTGTATCCACCCATGAAAAATCCTGGTTTTAAGAATCAAATTCTCTGTATGCGTTGCTTTTGCAGCGGGAATTTGGGTGACTAAAGCCGTATATAGCCTACACTTGACTTGTCCCATTTTGTGGTATTGCGGTATTTATTTTACCAAAAAGCCTGAAGAAAACACAAATGAGAGCACCCTAAACTGAGTAAAACCTCATTCATTTATACCAAATGTAAATTTGTTGGTTTTTAAGTCTTGATCTTGGTAACTTTGGAAATTAACAGAAGTGAATTATATCACGCCTTTACCTCTCGCATTTTGCACCGTAACGGTTAACAGCGAAGCACCACTAAATGTTGGCCTTATTACGCCTGTAACAACTCAATTCGATATTGAAGGAACAAATTTATAAACAACCACTTGGGAATTCCATCATTAAATACACGTCGAAAAATGATTGATTGTGACAAGCTCGACAGTGAACATAATTCAGGATTGACATGAAGATGTTATGATCATCTTTCGCCGCTCGATCATATTACAAATTAATGGTCGTGTATACGCGTATTTTATGAAAGCCATATAATTGTTTATTGTTTCATGGTGTTATCATTATTATTCTATTCAGATAATTCATTGTATAGTCGAGCGCATGTCTCCATCTGTTTTTAATAAGACGACATGTTTAAACACAAATAATTATTTCCACGGACTACTGAACAATAATAATATGACAAAAAGTAAGAATGTAATTAATCCTTAAAGGGAACATACAACATCGGTATTTGGTAACGTACATTCATTCCAATCCTCTGGTTTCCAAGAAATATATCATAAAATTAACCTATGCATGATTCATCACAATAGGTATTTACATTTTTGATAAAACAATGTTTATGAAGGGTTTCCATTGGCGGATCCGGGGGGGGGGGCTAAGGGAGCTGTAGCCCCCCCTAAAATCGTAAAAAAAAAAAATTAAAAAAGGAGAGAAAAAGAGAGAGAGAGAGAGAGAGAGAGAGAGAGAGAGAGAGAGAGAGAGGGAAGAGAGGGGAGAACGCACCCCCATTCCCTCACTGTTCTTTGTTTTTCTCTCCCTTTGATTATTTCATTGTAATTTTTGTAGTACTGAAAAATAATTGTTTCTGATTCTCAGCCCCCCTAAAATGTTTTGGATCCGCCCATGGTTTCATAGCAAAACGCTATAGGCCTATATCTATTTGGCTGAGAGGATATTTATTGCAGATTGCAGAGAAGCTGGCGTGGCATTTATCGCAGTTTGGAATAAAACGTGTATAATGATTGAGTTTATATAGTGGTTATATCGAGTTTTGCTAAAAACTGAGTTGGAACTTGTCTTTGCCTACCTGTAAACGATGTCTGAGTGGTGTTGGTGCAAACGTTTGAAAATATGGCGTTTATCGCGTTTTGCTATGAAACTCTCTAAATTCGACATCACAATACCGGTTTTTATCGAAGACTGTGACAGCTTTCAGACAAAATTAATTTCCCATGATGATTGTTACGTGTATCGATTTTAAGTTTTTATATAACCATTCGTTGATATGGAGTACCATGGTCGAGCGGTTTGGTGCATCGGATTTGTGTTCTGATGGCTGAGTCGTCAGAATGTGGCTTCGGATCCCAACCACGACCATGGTGCTTGTGTCCTTGAGCAAGACACTTTACCATAATTGCTTCTCTCCACCCAGGGGTAAATGGGTACCTGTGAGGGCAGAGTTGGTTGTTGTGTTTGATTAGCCCTATATGCGCTGTAATGGCAGCAATTGAGCTGTATACTCCCCAGGGAGCTGAGATGGTTTCAGGAATGATTTATGCGCCTGATGAGCAGGGGTAATAATATAATGCGCCTTGAGCACCAGTTTGGTGGATACGTGCGCTATATAAGTCCACATTATTATTATTATTATTATTATTATTATTATTATTATTATTATTATTATTATTATTATTATTATTATTATTATTATTATTATTATTATTATTATTATTATTATTATTATTATTATTATTATTATTATTATTATTATTATTATTATTATTATTATTATTATTATTATTATTATTATTATTATTATTATTATTATTATTATTATTATTATTATTATTATTATTATTATTATTATTATTATTATTATTATTATTATTATTATTATTATTATTATTATTATTATTATTATTATTATTATTATTATTATTATTATTATTATATGATAATCTGGGGTCAATATCATATCATTTTGAGCACAACAATATTATTTATTTATTATTTAATGTAAATCGCCCCACACAAGGCCAATGGCCACTCCAAGGTGGGGGCTACTAAGTCATTGGCCCGTATTTTAGAACGCCTTTATGCCTATTGTTCTCTTAAGAGAACAATAGGCATAAAGGCGTCCTTTGCAGTAAAGGAACGTTCTAAAATACGGGCCATTGAGTTGTTACAACGACTCCACACTGAAGAAACCAGCCCCTCGCACCGAAACAAGACAAGTTAATAACCAGCCTCTTCACGGTGCGAATAGGACTGGGATGGGGGCAACTAGCTAGTCCAGAACAAGGCAGTTGTAATGCTTAGCAAAATAGGTTACCAGCCAAACTGTCATGCTGTGTATATTGCTTCTGGCTGGTTCTCAGCTAAAGTTTGCTTTATTTCATCGAGCTGCTCAGCAGAAAATTTGTTTAGCAAATTTATCTGCTAATAGCAGATAAATTTATCTGCTAATACTAGCAGATAAATTTATCTGCTAATAGCAGATAAATTTATCTTCTAATACTAGCAGATAAATTTATCTGCTAATAGCAGATAAATTTGCTAAACAAATTTTCTGTTGAGCAGCTCGATGAAATTGGACCCTGGCCTGATAATAACCAAAGTTCCGTTGGATGGTGGGGTGGGGTACGGATACGGTACGCTATGTGGACCTGAGAACACAAGATGCCCACACAGTGTAGGTTCTTGAGACGTGTGGACTTACACACGACTACACAATGTTTTCACGAATTAGAAAATCTCAGTTTTCGAAAAAAAGGAAACATTTTAGTATATATCATGGGCGGATCCAGAACATTTTTTAGAGGGGGGCTGGCTGAGAATCAAAAACAATTATTTTTCAGTACTACAAAAGTTACAATGAAATAATCAAAGGGAGAGAAAAACAAAGCACAGTCAGGGGGAAATGAGAGACAAGGGGAATACCTTACCGTTTGTTTGTTTATACCGCACACTGTGGGAATGGGAGTGCGTTCTCCCCTCCCCCTCTCTCTCTTTTTCTCTCCTTTAATTTTTTTTAAACGATTTTAGGGGGGGGGGCTACAGCCCCCTTAGACCCCCCTGGATCCGCCAATGTATATGTCGTTATTTGACGCAAAATGGAGTAGATTATTCAAGGGAAAGACTGAGAAAAAAATCCGCTCCAAAAAGAATCTTCAGTGTAAATAGCAATGGTTTGAAGAATGTGTTTTTCTTAATTAAAGGGGTAGTATCGATCGTCACGATCAGAGCAGACTTTCAACAGGGCATATAATCGATGTCCTTGTTTGAGATGAACACAGTGACTAAAAATCGCTGGCTCATTTATGAAGCAGCAACGTTTATAATGACCTTATCATGTGGGGTATTATGGCAGTCACTGAGTTAATCTAAAACTAGCATTCCGTTTCCATGCCCTGTTGATCGTGACGATACTGCCCCTTTAACTACACGAGAACAAACGAATGTCCACATAGGGTATGTGTGTGTGGGGATGAGGGGGGGGGAGGGGGTGATCACACAGACTGACCACTGGAAAGGGGCATCTTGACGCAAACAATGTTTAAGATTTTGAAAGTGTTAATACCGAATTGATAACATGATGGACATAAATATAAACAAAGCATGAAATAAATAGCATTATTTAAAAACAAATACAGATTTAAAATAAAGAGGGAAAATTAACAATAAGGAAAATATGGATTAATTGTTGTCTATTTAGTAAACGAGGATTCAATAATTACAAAATTACTGAATTATTAACTTGGTGTGAAGCTGGAAAAAGAAAGTACCAATCGGATGAATTAATATATACACTGCAGTGCTCTCATCTGACCGTGACAGAAAACTACACTGTAAAAACGTTGGGCAACACGGTGTTGGGTAAGGTTATTTCTCCCAGAATTGGTCAGTATTTACCACAACTGTTCACGTATTTTGGCAAATAATTATCCAACATTGGGCAATGGTAAACCAACTGTGTAACCTGTTGATATGTTGACCAGTGTTGGGCAACATATCGACCATGTTTGCCCAATATTTCTTACAGTGTATACAATTTTGCTCACTGTTTTTTCTGCTACAAATGTAGATGCCTTATCACAATTTTTTCATGACTTCGCACTGAGCTGAAACCTTCACTGGTTAGTTGTTTGGTGTATATGTTGATTTGAAGTGAGAATTAAGCATACTCATAGAAGCAGTTTTGCCAACATTACCAATGATGTACCTTGTATGTATATCTTGATTCAAAGAGAGTAAGCATACTCAAGAAGCAGTTTTGTCAACATACCAATGTTGTACCTTCCCTTCAATGTATATCTTGATTCAAAGAGAGTAAGCATACTCATAGAAGCAGTTTTGCCAACATTACCAATGTTGTACCTTTCCTTCAATGTATATCTTGATTCAAAGAGAGTAAGCATACTCATACTCATAGAAGCAGTTTTGTCAACATTACCAATGTTGTACCTTCCCTTCAATGTATATCTTGATTCAAAGAGAGTAAGCATACTCATAGAAGCAGTTTTGCCAATATTACCAATGTTGTACCTTCCCTTCAATGTATATCTTGATTCAAAGAGAGTAAGCATACTCAAAGAAGCAGTTTTACTAACATTACCAATGTTGTACATTCCCTTTATTTTTTATTTTGTTTTACTTGCCTGTGATAATAATTGTTCTCCTTCTTTTACACAACAAAAAGAAACAATTGAATACATAAACTGACAATTCAATTATTTTTCCTATCTGTCACAAACCTCTCTGAAACCAGCCTGTAGGGCCATCTTGAAGATGCAGCACGAACAAAACAATTAGATTGCCGATGCGAATGTATAGATGCAACACGCCCTCAGGCGGTAAGAGGGCACAATGGTTAATCGAGGTCACGAGTTGACCTACGCATCCGAGGCGATGATGAGGCAATGACGCCACGAGGTCAGAGGTCGTGGGATGATATTGCTACATGGGGAATAATGAGTCGGGAATGGTTAGAAGTATGGTGAAAGACTTGAAATGGTTGGGATTCTTTCAAGGGAAGTGGTTCATCTGACAGGCCTACTCAAAAATCAAAATTGAAACCAAAATATTGCCAGAATGAGGTCATTCCTCTCCATCCATTTCATTTAATTTCATTTATTAAGCGAAGGTACAACTTTGGTTATTACTAATACTAGGTCATTAAATTAACGAATTGTACTCTAAAAACGTATACTTGGTGTAATGTTGGTACACAGATCATAAGAAATGATTTTTCGTCTGAAAAGTGTGGAGTGTCGTGGCCGAGCGGTCTAGCTTACCGGACTCAAGTTCTGGTGTTAGCAGCAGAATGTGGGTTCGAATCCCGGCCGTAACACTTGTGTCCTTGAGCAAGACACTTAACCATAATTGCTTCTCTCCACCCAGGAGTTAAATGGGTACCTGTGAGGGCAGAATTGGTTGATTAGCCCTATATGCGCTGTAATGGCAGTAATTGAGCTGTATACTCCCCAGGGAGCTGAGATGGTTTCAGGAATGATTTATGAGCCTTATGAGCAGGGGTAATGATATAATGCGCCTTGAGCACCACTCAGTTGGTGGATACGTGCGCTATATAAGTCCACACATCATCATCATTATCATTCTCTCTTAGAGAATACAGAAATTGTTTATGCCGGAATTGGAAGGCATAAAAACACAAAAACATGTGAAATATTTTCGTTGTTTCTCTACAAACGGGAGCACATATAGTGTGATGGATGTTTCACAGTTTAATTTCATGATAGGCTACATTTCTTATAAACCCGAGGGTTGAAATGAAGGTGCATTATCAAATACCAATGTTGTACCTTCCCGTTCATTTCACGGGTAAACAACTCATAAAGCTACATAATTATAGAAATCCTTTTGAAAGACAAAATTACATAAAAATAGTATCAAAAAATAAAAAATAATGACAAAACTTTAAAATTTAGCACGAACAATAGCCCGAGATCAACACAAGATCTGGTCATCGGTCGGCTTCAAAATCGGTACGGTGATGGGCTTTTTCCCCCAACAACTTTTTTTTAGCCAACAGGGAAATACGTGATACATTGTATACGTGGGGACCAAATTTCCCATATACAAAGTATGGTGGCTATATAAGAGAGGCCTCACAAATCGAGAAAACGTTCATACCCCTATGTGAAAAAGTCGTTTAAAACACAGCACGGCAGAATTCCAATCGATCCAGCAATTTTGGCTGCAGTTGGACACCGTTTCATAGCAAAAAACAAGACAATTAAAAATGCTGACGCGCGGGTCTGAGGCGACGCGCGCGGAGCCCAGAAACTGGAGACTTTTTTGGCCTAAAATAATTCACAAATTCAGACAAACTGAATATAAACCGTGATCTCGTTTCGTCCATATTCATGATCCGTGTTGAATTGATTCTGTCTCTGATCTTTACCAAGAACGAGTTTTCCTTCGTCCATGATATACAACACTGTATATCTTGATCTTATCTGCACCCACTTTATCGTCAAAGATCTAACATTCACGTCACCAGCGAATCTTTTTTTTTTTAAATTGTGATTGGATAAAGAATCGAAAGGGTTACAAGTGACGTCACAACATCAGGGCTTAAAAAGGGTGACATCACATAACATCGCCATCAACGTTGAGATAGCAACAGTCGTGATTTACCTAGTTTATACCCGGTAAATAATATAACGTTGCTGCTATCTTGTGACACAAGTTCAAGGTTAAATGCAGGCCCTCATACTACTGGGTCATTTATGAAACTCGTAATTATATCAAGTCAGTTTCGATAGGTACTTCCCCTACGTCTGATTGTTATTTTTTTCTTGCAACCTGCGCCGATCAGAGCTTTCAACTAGCTGCCCATTTGTCCATATACTTTTTTCCCTATTATTATTTGTCTAAATTATTTTCTTAACAACATTTTCTACTGGATGGCTCTGTCGAAATATAATCCGCTGATTCTGTCAGTGACACTAAGCCGATTTTAAGCGACTGAGCTTGAACACCGAGCACGTCGTGATGTTTCGCCCCGTACTGAAGCGGCGGTCTGCTAGCGTGGTGTCTGCACTTTTCTCGCCCGTGGCACAGGCTCTTATCCGTCGGCTAATTTCTCTACTGGGGTGAGGCGAACTTTCGAAAATGCGTCCAGGCCCGCGGGCGGAAAGATCAGGATTACATGCATGGGATGCCGCCTGAATTTTGTCCGATAAGCAGCTTTTAAAAGAAATCTGATAAATCTTGTAAAAAAAGAGTAGAAATCTATGGATTTAAGTCATAAAACAAAATTATCATCAGCTACTTTTCTTTTTCGTTTGTTCATCCCGCCTCGAGGATTTCTCTGTGTACAATTATGAAATTTTTGGATGAACATGCGGCAAATTATCAATAAAGTAACGAATGTACTTTCTTGCAAAGCGGTGGGGGGGGGGGGGAACCTCGATGAAAAAGCCAATTGAAAGTTATTTCCTCCCAGTTATGAATGAGATTCAATGTATGTTCCACTTTTAGGCAAGTAACGTCCCTGTTGCTCTCCTGGATTCCTCTTCACCATGAGCTGCGGCCGTCTACAATTGAAATGTTATCATCTAGCCTTCCAATTTTTACCAATACACCCCTTTTGGTAATCCCAGTACCTCTTCAGCTGTCACCATATCCGCCATGGTGTATACTCTTTGAATATTAGCCAAGCTGGTCAATGAGACATTGAAACCCTACAAGAAAACCTACATTAAATTTGACATAAACGTTCTCATCTTTTCAGCGAATCAAGTAATTGTCGAACTTCGTTTTCTGATAATCTGTGCGAATCTTTATTTAAAAAATTAGCCAAGTTGGCCAATAGGCATTGTACAAGAAACCCTATAGCAACCGAGTAATCATCTATGAATTAAATTTTACACAAACGTTCTCATCTTTTTCGCGAGTCAAGTAACTATCGTATTTCTAATTGTTGTTGTAACACTGGTCAACAATTTTTTTAAAGTTATCTGCTTCGGAGATAAAAATGTGCTATTTATTATGGATTTTGATGTGCTGAATTCAAATAATTGTTTTATGACAATTAAAATTGCTGATTGGCTACTGTTTCCAATATATTTAAGTTTACATTATTTTTATGTACTATGTATATGGTGTACATAGCATATTTTTAATCATGAATTGTAAACCTAGGTCTTTTCATGTGTTTATGGTTGTTTCACTTGATATTATGTCACCTGCACTGTTTATGTAACACTTACTATGTATCAGTTCAGTCCTTATTCAGTGTCTACTCTGCGCTTCTTGGCTTGTCTCTTGTAGTCATTAAACGGTACCATATCTTGAAAACTAGAGCCAATCAACAATTTTAAGCATCATTTCCATTCTCAGTGACCCATAATTAGTAAAGTTTGACTTCATTTGTTTCGGAAGCATTTTGGCTGTAGACCAGTGTAATCCGTGTTGTCAATCCTTATTTATCGTATTTTTGTTTTGTTTTGATCGGTACATTGCTAATTTCCTCGAGTAAAGGGAGTAAATTAACTATCAAATAATAAGTAATCTCACAACATAATATACTACTCAAAACAATTTAGGGAACACCGGAATAATCTCTGTTAAAGCAAGATAATTTATTTCAGATAAACACAATGTTTCAACAGAATTGATGAGAAACAACTGCACAATGAAACAGATGATAAAGGATGCATGTAGTGATTACACATTTCATGACATGACTACTGAAAGAGAGAGAGGGGGTTGCAAATGAAAATCCCGGTTCATGGAACATTTCAAACCTATTTGATGTTAAAAATCCGGTGTTCCCTAAATTATTTTGAGTAGTATATATAATAAACTCCTGCACCTGTAGCTAAAATGCTTAGCACAGAATTGGAATCGTGTAGACAATGGCTCATTGACAATAAATTGTCATTACACTTAGGCAAAACCGTTTCAATTCTTTTTGGTTCTAAAAGAAAAACCAAGAAGGTCAGTGACTTTACAGTCATATGTGGGGGTAAACAAATTATCTGTGAAATATGTAGGGGTTACACTTGACCAACATCTATCAGGTGAATTTATTGCCAAATCAATTATTATGAAAACAGGGGATAGGTTGAAATTCCTTTATAGACAGGCTCTTTTTCTTAATACAAAATCCCGTAAAACTTTATGCTCGGCTTTGATTCAATGTCACTTTGACTATTCATGCTCCTCCTGGTTTTCTACACTTTCTGCTCATTTTAAAAACAAACTTCAAATTATACAAAACAAAATGGTTAGGTTCATCCTGGACAAGTATCCTGAGTAGTATATATCAGGACATTATGAAAGAGTAATTAAAGCAAACACTATCGATGAACCTAAATTATCACAGTTTTACAGACAACCAACGTGGTGTCAAGTTAAATGGACAATGTCGTCACGACTTTCAACAGGGCATGGAATCCCGGTGAAAATTACTGGCTCATTTTATGCAGCAACAACGGTATAATGACCTTATCATGTGGGAGTATATTGTTTTCATTCAGTGACTGAGTTAATCTAAAACTTGGAGTCCGATTCCATGCCCTGTTGCTCGTGAGGATATTTTCCCTTTAATGATGGAAGCAAACATCCCTTGACATAATGTTAATCTCATGACCAGGTGCTACCGTTTATAAAGAAAAATGCGTGAAATAATGAATTTTATCTTCATGGGGACAACAATTCCACGTTGGAATGAATACAAACAGTCTGAATTTCTTTTCACTTCTTTTTTTTCTTTCTCGTTCTCGATATTATCTGAATTTGTTACAGATTGGTTTTTACACATTGGGCGTAGCATCTCTTGATTCTTATCAAGCACGGGGAAACTCGGGGGGGAGGGGGGCGACACCGTGACCCCCAGTCCTCCGCGCCGCGGTCGAGGCCTCCGCGGCCGGCAATCGTTACTCAGGGAGAGTGAGGAAGGGAGAAGAGAAAGAAGCATTTACCATGACATTTTATCAAAGTTGTAAACTGGATTCACACGAAATATTAATTCTGAAACGATGGGCTTCAAGTGATGATTTCAAAAGTACTCCTTATTTGATCGATCTGATTCACCTTATGCATGAGTTAGCTATCTTATGTCGCATTCCCTGAATACATGCTTATTATAATTATAATATAGTAACCTGCCTAATTTTGTCTGTTTGCAGGGACAACCCCACTTTAAAATGTCATTGAATTTTAAGTAAATTAATGGAAATAGCTACATCCATTTATTTATTCCTTATGTTCAGGAATCAACTTTTCTTTGGAACTATCAATCAGATTATTGGGCCTTCTTGCTGGTACATGCAGCATGTAAGCTACAGAGTGTGGTTGTGAGAATTACAGCCTCACTATCGTATTTATCGTTAATAAGGCGAATAGAGTAAGACAACAACTAATTGTTTTGTACTGTTTGTCTTGTATGACAGAACTTGTTTATCCGGTGCTGCCATCTTGTTTTTCTTCAATATAAAAACCATGTAACCAAACCGAGGCTAGAAGGGGAAATAGTCTGGTAGCTTGCATGCATTGAGAGTTAGCGCTCTAATCTAACTTGTGCATAAATGGAACCCGACAATGATGGTCGCAGAGTGATAAAGTTCTTTTATCTTGGACTGAAGAGGCTCAAGAGGAGAAACATCAACTTGCTAGAGATGTACTCAAGACGTTTCGATGATGCTCCTCATATCAAGTGAAGTGCAATTTCAGGTGAGTGCTTACTAAAACGCTTTGAGTGGAGACCAGCGTGCTTAATATATTTCTTAAAATAGAGAAGAGAAGCAATTACAGTAAAGGGCCTTGCTCATGGACACAAGTGCCATGGTTGCGGGCAGGATTCGAACCCACATTCTGACGACACAGACATCAGAACACAAGTCCAATGCACTTAACCGCTGGGCCATGGCACCCCATAAAGTACGTAGAATATAGCGGCTGGTTCAGTCTGGTCACATTTGGCAGGCCGGGTGACCTCTTTGCTCAGGTGGCCAAACAGAAGGCATAAATAACAACGTAGCTGGTAAACAGCTTTCAAACATCATCCTTGAATTATTTAGGAACAGAAGGTCTTTTGATTTTCAGTATTCACCATGCTTTGTGTACTCAGATACTGCCCGAGAGAAAGAGACCGGGAAAAAGTGAAGTTTTAATGCATAGGCCAAGGCAAATGGTTAGTTTTTGGCCACGGGGATACGGGCAGTGGATACGGGCAGTGCGCGTTGGGATCACAAGCCCATATGGCACTTTGCTGTGCCGGAAATGAGGCTTCGAATTTGTATGGAAAACATCGATTACTGCACAGCACTAGAAAGCTGTTGTAAAAATAAATATAATGAAGCTCACTTAATTCATGCAGATTTATTAATAAGTGGAGCAAAGCCGGATGTCTTGATTGAAACAAACGCATTCAATACCAAAGTGAAACCATTTGGAATACAAGAAGTCAGTCGTCGCTATATCTACTGCTGCCACTGTGTCCTGTCCCAGAAGAGACGTCCTATAATCCCCCAAAGAGCCCATAAAATAGAGAAAATTAATAAGTCTTTGCTGTTACCAGTTTGCATGCCTTGGAGAACAGCACTCTTCACAGACAATGTCCTGCTAATCGAACTCAAAGCAGGCCCCGATCAACAGACTGGGGGGGGGGGGGGGGGGGGTGTCTGCATCGCCTCCACCAACCCATCTGTCAAAAACTTCGTGACCGCTTCCGGAAACTCCTGAAAATGGGCTATAAAAATATTAATGTATACATCGAAATGCACTCAGATTGGCTGCTACGCATCGGCCATTAACTCCATATGTCGCGTTTTTTGAACGGAAAAACTATCTTCACATCTTGTGATGATATAAGACTGCGTAGCAACGCTCACGGCTTGTTTGTAATAATGCGTTGGAGTGGTCCCTTATTTGGTTCTTGATTTTTATGAATAGAAATCAGGGGCACCTCAGGTAAATATATGAATATGCAAATGAGCTGGTCTTTTCTTGGCGGACGAACTCGATACACAATGAACGCAGTGGGTAATGTATATAGTTTATTATTCTGTGCGGCGGGAGGTTAGAGGCCGGGTGAATCTCTGGCGGGGCGGTCGCCCGGCACACGCGCCCAGTCACTGGCCGATTATTGAGAGCACATCTGTCATGTTTTTGGTGGGTGGTGAATTTGGCATAGCAACGAACACCAAAACGTAACGTACTTTGAAATATATAGATCTTTGATTTACTGAAATGCACTGTTAACGATGAAAAGTATATGAGTCAAATAGAAATATGTATATTTCTTATATATTTCTAATAGAAATATATATATATATATATATTACTGCAAAAGCTATAATATTTGATTAAAAAGAAATATAATACAATGATAACAATATAATAATTGTTTTGAAGCTCAACAAACCGCCAAACGAACTATAATGTACTGGCTCAAAGTACCAAATTCAACTTGAGGTATATATGTGTATATTAAGTGTCAGATAAGAGTTCATTACTGAGGCTTAATCCATAAAAAAAATTGAAAAAAAACCACCGATTTCAATGAATTTGTCATGACCCGTATTCCGGTGATGTTTCATTTGCTATTCTTCTTCTTCTTCTTCTTCTTCTTCTTCTTCTTCTTCTTCTTCTTCTTCTTCTTCTTCTTCTTCTTCTTCTTCTTCTTCTTCTTCTTCTTCTTCTTCTTCTTCTTCTTCTTCTTCTTCTTCTTCTTCTTCTTCTTCTTCTTCTTCTTCTTCTTCTTCTTCTTCTTCTTCTTCTTCTTCTTCTTCTTCTTCTTCTTCTTAATTATTTATTTATTTATTTATTTATTTATTTATTTATTTATTTATTTACTTATTTATTTATTTATTTTGGGGGGTGGTTGGGAGCCCCACCCCCTTGGCAGTTGGTTATGTCTTGTGTGACAATGCTTACTTAGTCCTAATACATTAAGTACTGCATAAGATATACATTATTTCGTTCTGTTATTATGTTGTGCTGTTATTGAGGAAACTGTGAAATTGCATTCAAATTATTTATATTAATTGTTTATATTAATTCTTATGAGAAATTTAGGAAAGAGTTCTTATTTCGATCCGTAATTCAAACTGGAAAAAAAATCTCAATTTTTATTAAATAAAAAAAGATTGATAGGATTACGCTTTTTACCCAAAGGCGGATGTGCAACCAAAGTTTCGTTGGGGGAGGGGGTGCTGGAGGGGTGACTAGCGAGCGCAAAACCATTCACAGGAGGGGGAAATAATAGTTTTGGGGCGTGACTCCCCTTTAGCTCCCATGATCCACCATTGGTTCCAGCAAATAGTAAGGTTCACATTATATATTTTTTATTATTGAATTAGCAATTATTTCATTTACAACGACAAATAAAATCAAAGAGATCGCATTATTTTATTTTTTGTTTTATTATTTTTTTAAATGAGAATTCATTCACAAAATTTCGTACCAAACAGGTCTGTCCTGCACAAAAAAGAAAGCCCTTGCATGACAGAGTGGTACATATTTTTGACAAATCATTATTGTCACAAATTAGCATTATTTTTTACATTTCAATTCCAAGCAAGGAAGATTGAGGGTGGGTTCCCATAGGGCACGCCCATCTTAGGGGAAAGCCCCGGCAACGTCCATTGGGAGAAAACTTGTAAAGAGTGCGTTAAGGTACACGTTGTGTTGAAATCAGTCTGTAGGGACGACACATCCGCATAATTATATCAAACTTCTTTCTAATTCTAGTCTTAAAACTAGTCTGTAGGTTACGAACCGACTACAGAGTTATTTAATTAATGAACCGACACAAATTGGACATTCTATCCATAAGGGTGCAACCCCACTAAATAGTAAGGAATTCATGCGCCGAGCTGTTTATCATAAAGTGTATGTCCTCAAATTTTTCTGAAAAACAAAGATTTGAGGCCCATTCATTTGATGGATTGTGTAAAAATGGCCCACTATCATAACCTGGGATCCTTGACTTCCAACTGTGAGTATTTTGGATACACTAAGCCCTGAAAAAATGGTCCTAATTTGATTTCAAGCGTAAGGCCTTTTTCCAAAATGGCTGTTTTTCAGTGTGGACGTTTTCACTACTGTAGAGGGTGGTTTTCATTGGGATGAGAATAACTCCCTGGAAACCTGGACTTTAGACAGTAAATAGAGAAGAAAATAAAAGGTTATAATATATCGATCAATATTTTTTCTTTTGGTTTTAAAAAATGTGGGACTTCTAAGTATTTGTTAACGATTTTTAAATATTTTGTGTTTAACACTGTTTACTATGGGAGTTTATTTAGTGGGGTGCACCCATAATAATTATGACGGCATATTGAATTGAAACTACTTTCTAACATAATTATCAAGTGGTTGAGTGTATAGCGCCCTCATTAGTCGGGCCTTTGTGTATGCTTACACAAAGGAAAGCATGGGCGAAGATCCAGGTTGGGGGACAGGTTGGGTGTTCCCCTAATATTTATGTGGGGCGGTTATAGAAATGTCTCCTCGTTATCGCCACCTAAATCGCATCCAGTTTTTTTTTTCTATTGCAGACAACCACATTAGACTATTGAGAATTATTTTATTTTCGTTTATTTATTTAAATATTGCAATCATATCTATGTATTATAATGAATCAACTTCAATATCATTACGTTGTGTCTATGGCATAGCTCAGTGCACGGGTTAAACTAGGTAACCCTTCTCGTTGATTACCAAATGAAGCCGTAACGTAGCGGGAATACGTAAGGGTTCCCAACCAAGAGACCCGAGTTCAAATCCCATCGGTCAACGCTTTTTATTTTCTGTTGTTACGCAATATTCATATTATAAGTATTGCGGCAGCTTTAAATACAAACTGGGCTCGGTGGCTCTGTCACTGATCCACTGGTTTGATCAATCGCGGGAATTCCAGAGTTGGTACGTCCCAGTTCGAATCCAGCTCCTGACACATAGGGACATGACAGCTGTTGGCTGCAGCAATGTCTTGGGGACCGTCATGTCTCTCCCCAAAGGAGTGGGTGGTGTGCACAAAGAGGGCGGGAAAGGACAAGTAGATACCGGGGGATAGTTACCCCCGGCCCCCCAGAAGGGTGCGGAAGGAGATCACCACGCTTGTTCGCCAGACTTTGAAGTCTCCCCAATGCCTGGTCGACACTCCGACTAACTTTCTGCAGAAATTTTAATTACATTTTTAATTTTATTTGTGCGTGCGTGCGTGCGTGCGCGTCTGTGTCTGTATGTGTGTCTGTATGTGTGTCTGTGTCTGTGTCTGTGTCTGTGTGTTGGTCGGTGTGTGTCTGTGTCGGTCTGTCTGTGTCTGTCTGTCCGTCTGTCTGTCTGTGTATGGTAGTATGCGATAGAAGAAAGACTACTTAAAAAAATCAAATGTCTTTAATTCTGTGAAATGTATACATATGAAAATACATGTTTGGAGGGCCGGGGGCAAATCCGTATATTCTTCCACATTATTGCATGGTAGTTTTACTTTCTAAAAATAAGAGGTAAGAGTTTTTCTTAAAAACAAAAACCCTGCAATGGACAAGCTCTGGAGTTTGCCCAAATCACAAAGGGGAGGGGGAAGTACGCAAAAAAACTGTTATTGGTTTTACGTTTCGCACTAGCAGGTTCTTTCTCTTTGAGAAAGAACCTGCCAGGTTCGAACGTAAGGTCAGTAACAGGTAGGCCTAAGCTTTGTATTTTTCCATCCTTAACTCACAAGGGTTTACCTCCCAAAAATACTAAAATGGGTAAGGCTTGTATCGTTCCTTTCCCGCTAAATTCGCAAGGGGTATGTCATGTAGAATTTCTACTTAAATTCACAGAAGCCAATCCTTATATTTATTCCCATAAGCCACAAGGGGGTAAGCCTTGTTTCGTTCGCCGGGTAAGGGGATAATCCGGCCTTCTAATCTCTCCGTAACACCACAAGGGATGATAAGCATTGTATGGTTTGCCACTGAAATCGCAAGGGGTAAACCTTGCAGAACGATCCCCACTCAATTCACATGATGTAACTGCCCTGTAGTTTCCTCCCAAAATAAGAAAGGGGTTAGCCTCGTATGTTTCCCGCTACAACACAGGCGGTAAGTCTTCAATAAATGCTCCCTAAATTCACATGAAGTAAACTTGGTGAAATTCTTGCGTCGGGAGATAAACAATTGATTTAATTTTGCCCTACACCGACGTGTGTATAGCACTGTAGTAACGAAGTAACCTTGCATGTTCCCCCCTAAATGCGCAAGGGGTAAGCCTTGTCGTTTCCTCCTAAAATCACATAGGGTGTCTTGTAGAATTTGCCCACTAACTTCGCAGCAGCTAATTAATCCGTACAGTTTCCTCCCATTAACCAAAAAGGGTGTAAATAAGTCTTGCAATTTCTCAAGGGGTAATCTTTGTATCTTTTGCCGCTAAAATCGCAGAGGTAGGCCTAAGTCTTGCAGAATTTCCCACTAAAATCGCAAGAGGTAAGTAATCCTTGTAGTTTTCTCCCAAAATCACAAGGGGGTAAGCCTTGCAGTTTACTCAAACATCACAGCTAATTAAGCCGTACAGTTTCCTCCCAAAATCATAAGGGGTAAGCCTTGTACGTTTTCCCCATAACTCACCGGGGGTAAGCCTCGTAGTTTCTTTTCATAAATTACAAGGGGGGTATGCCTTGCAATTTCACCTCTAACATCACAAGGGTAAAGCCTTATATCTTCTCCCGCTAAAATCGTTAAGGGGTAAGTACCGTTAATTCTTGTAGTTTTCTCTCAATATCACAAGGGGATAGCCTTGTAGTTTACTTTGATAAAATACAAGGGGGTATGCCTTGCAATTTCTCTCTAACATCACGAGGGGTAAGCCTTGTATCACTCCCGCTAAAATCGCAAGGAGGTAAACCTGGTAGTTTTCTTCCAAAATCACAAGGGGATACTATAGCCTTGTAGTTTCCTTTCATAAACCACAATTGCAATTTCTCTCTAAAATCACAAGGGGTAAGCCTTGTATCTTCTCCCGCTAAAATCGTTAAGGGGTAAGTACCGTTAATTCTTGTAGTTTTCTCTCAATATCACAAGGGGATAGCCTTGTAGTTTACTTTGATAAAATACAAGGGGGTATGCCTTGCAATTTCTCTCTAACATCACGAGGGGTAAGCCTTGTATCACTCCCGCTAAAATCGCAAGGAGGTAAACCTGGTAGTTTTCTTCCAAAATCACAAGGGGATACTATAGCCTTGTAGTTTCCTTTCATAAACCACAATTGCAATTTCTCTCTAAAATCACAAGGGGTAAGCCTTGTATCTTCTCCCGCTAAAATCGTTAAGGGGTAAGTACCGTTAATTCTTGTAGTTTTCTCCCAAAATCACAAGGGGATACTATAGCCTTGTAGTTTCCACGAAAAGGAGTAAGCCTTGTATCTATTCCCGCTAAAATCGCCAAGGGTAAGTCTTGTTTCCCTCCCCCAACAAAACAAAGGGTGCCTGATATGTTTCCCCTAAATGCGCAAGGGGTTAACCTTGCAGAATGTTCCCCCAAAATGACAAGAGGTAAGCCTTGTATCGTTTCCGTCTTAAATCACAAATTGCAGTTAACTCCCAAAATCACAAGGGGTTAGTCTTTTTTCAGTTACCCCCAAATACTCCACGGGGTGGGGTGGGGTGGGGTGGGGTGGAGTGGGGTGGAGTGGAGTGGGGTGGAGTGGGGTGGAGTGGGGTGGAGTGGGGGTGGAGTTGGTGTGGAGTGGATGTGGGGTGGTTGTAGGGCGAGTTGGGTGGTAAGCCTTTGTAGCTTAAAACAATAATTATGTGGTTAAATAAAGCAGCACATCAGAAAAATGAGACAATAAAGGGTTTTGTTATTAGTTTTTTTTGGTTTACTACATCAAGTTGCTTGCTTAATATCGATATAACTCATTACTATAAAAAAGCACGTCGACACGTGTCATAATTTTACCTAACTTCTACATAAAATTTGAATGTCTTGATTTACACCATCTTTGTATTTGCATATCTACAAAATGATTAAATGGAAAATATCGTCACGATCAACAGGGCAAGGAATCGGAGTGCGAGTTTTAGATTATCTCAAAGACAGAAAATAATACCCCGCATGATTAAGGTCATAATTAGTGTTGCTGCTGCATAAATGAGCCAGTAATTTTCAGTCACTGTGTTCATCTTAAACTATGGCCTGGGGCCGATTTCACAAAGAGCTAAGATTGATCTTAACTGTGTATCAATCTTAATTGCTTAGCAAAGTGTGATGTCACAATACAAATCACTATGGTAATACTAACAACTCATCTTAAGATGAATCTTAGTGCTTTGTGAAATCGAGCCCAGGAGTCTCATGCTCTGATTGTCACGATATTAGCCCTTAAAGTTACATAAAGAAATGAAATAATCTTTCCATTACCCATTTCATCTCAAGCAGAGACACCCACGAACTAAGTGATGCTTTCCCCGTAAAAAGTATCATAAATTAATCACCCTGAAGAAAAAAAAATCGTAAAATAAATAATTTTCAACGACTTTGAAATCTCAAATATTCATGGAATAGTTTTACAGCCGTAAGACGCCTTACTTTTAACAATATCAAAATACATCATGATGCAGTTTTCACAAACGAGATCAAAAAACATTTTAAATCAATTTATTCCAATGAATAATAAATAGAAAATACGGTAACTCAATTTAGTCAGATAATGTACTTTCAGCATTACTATTATTCGTATTTAAACATCTCGCTCTTACAGGGAAGGTACAACATTGGTGATGTCGGAACTGCTTCTACGAGGCTATCATGCCTCCCAGTGCATAATCTACCAGGTTTTTGTAAAGCAAAATATAGGTTACTGTAGGTTTACCAAATGCCAAAATATAGGCTTTTATAGGTTATTTCCCGTGATTATGCAGTGTTAAGTAACCAGTTTTTGGTAAATTGCCTACCTTCTGAGTACTTTTTGCAACAAAGTACATTACCCCATATCCTGTCCGGCAGAAAATCTAAGAGCGGTATACATATTACAGTTTGGCTACTGTTTTGGCTTCATTTCAATTTTTTGTTGTTTTAATTTCAATTCATTTTTTATTGTCCTTAAAATGGAAATTTGTATTGTCGAACCTGCTCATATATAAGATTAAAAACATTTAAATTTATTTACAAAAACAAATTATTACACCTAATAAAAAAAAAAATAATAATAATAATAATACATGTACTAAGGAAGTAATTTTTCTTCAAAGCCATGAGGAATTTATGAGGAAGTTGTGTTGCAGGAGATTAAACATTTTATAGGTTTTTATAGGTTTTTTGGGGAAATAAAGGTTCCCATTTTGAAATATAGGTTCTTAAAAGGTTTTATAGGTTTTCGCTGGGAGGCCTGGGCTAAGCTTTCTTACTTTGAATCAAGATAAACAACCAACCTGTGAAAGTTTCAGGTCATTACGGAGTCTGAGTCATCAGAAAATGTTGGGGGAAAAAAACATTCACGATCTTTACTTAGAGAAAAAGAAAACAAAATGCCGTCACCAGCAGTTCACACAGGCGCTTCTATCGTACATGAGCTATATGCACTCATCACTCATTGGCCTAAACGGGTTTGTGCACGAACCATCCGTACCAATGGTTTGTGCACAAACAATTAAATGTCACTTTGTTCGAGAGTGTCCGACTAATGTGGATAAATGCATTTTTTATTTTTTTTTATCTGAAATAAGAAAACTTCAGACAGAATCATTTTCTAGGATGATTGGTACATTTACCTCCTTCACACTAGGTTTACCTTTTAAATACTAATTCAGTAATTTTGTAATCGGTTAATTACCAGTGTTTTACCTTCCCTGTTAAAATATTTTAATTGTCGAACTTAGGTGGAAATAAAGCATTATTTTGAATAACAGTGAATACTTTATTTGGTAGATGCTACGTATGCAACTTCATTTAAAATGACAAAAATATATAATATAATATAATAAAAAACCTGTACTAAGAATTTCAACGATCAAATCAATATTTTGAACCATTTGGTAAATATTTCCTTCAACTTAATATACACTGAGCAAAAATATAAACGCCCCATGTTTCAACCTGACCCCCACCGTGTCCACATGCATGTCCATGATTGCCAGACGCCACTATCGTGTTCTAACGGAGAGTAATCTGTAGCATATTGAACAACAAAATGAATTTTGTATGATTTTGCAACCTCTAAGGCTAATAAAAGTTTCAAAGTGCCACATGGGGCGTTTATAATTTTGTTCAGTATATATACATAAAAGAGTTATAAAGTTGGTAATTTTCTATTTCTAACCCATTTCCCTGTCACTATCAACGACTGTTTCCCGATCCCCCATAATCCTTCATGATCATGATCCGTCATGATCAGTGACTGCAAATAAAACCCCACACGATAAGGTCATATTGCTGCTGCATAAATGAGCCAGTGTTCATCTTAAAGTAGGACACCGATTCCGTGCCCTGTTGAAAGTAAGTCTGCTCTGATCGTGACGGCACTGTCCCTTTAAACCGTATCCGAGCTATTAACCCTTCTATAGGTTTAACACTCAAAGACACTCAAAATTTGTATGTCTCTCTTAACCCATTGACTTTGTGCAGTGCACTCAAATACATGCAAGCACATGTGGCTGTGATAAGGAGGTCAAACCAAAACCAATCAAAGACACTCAAAATTTGTATGTAACTCCCAAGCCATTGACTTTGTGCAGTGCACTCAAATAAATCAGTACAAGCTCTCTGTGTGACTCTGTGGTTTGACCTACCAATTGGCAATGCAACCAAAAACACTCAAGTGACTGTCTGTGAGTGCCGTGCTGACTGGGCCAAATTTCAGCCTGGGCATAGGAGGGTTAATCAAATCACTATATGCTCAACATAGGAATACACACTGTAAAAACGTATGGCAACATGGGATTGGCTAAGGTTACTGGGTGTATTTCTCCTAGAATTGGTCAGTATTTACCACAACTGTTCACATATTTTGGCCCCCCCAAAAAAATCTAACAATGGGCAATGGTAAACCAACTGTGTAACCTGTTGATATGTTGACCAGTGTTGGGCAACGTATCAACCGTGTTTGCCCAATATTTCTTACAGTGAATACAACAAACACACTAGAGCTTGGCAAACTTCTATAATCAGAAAATCGTTCAATGAAATGGAATGAGGAAGACTTAGTTTAGTCAATAATTTTCTGAAAAAATTAAACCAAATTTAGCAAATTATGACAGCAAACTGAATAAAGAAATATATTTATCTCATTCGACACCTTCTTGAAATACATTCAAATCAATTGTAGTTACATTGCATTTCATTTCAGTGATAATGGAATGTCAATCCAAACTTGTTAATAAATATATGAGACCAAATTAATATTTATCAGCTAAAAATGATGGTACAATCAAAAACCATTTGCTTGTGCCACTAATCAAAACTTTAAATTTAAATCAAATTAAAAATAAATAAACAATTAATGTAAGTAAATATGAGGTCATACTGATCCAAATGTCAAGTTGTTTTCAGAACTATTTACTACTCAATAGAGAATTTCTACATGGTGTCACCGCAAACAGTTTTTACTTATCCTTTTCACAATGCAAAGCTACAAGTCTTACTTAAATATAGATAAATGCTCTTTCTTGATTAGTTTTATAATCATTTAACGAATTTCGTCTTTAATAATGGCAGGTAGCCGGGCTCAAGAAGGGCTGTGCATTTTCAGTTATTTCAGGAACCGGATAACCAAAATTGGAAATCTTCGGATACCCGGGTAACCGTACACAATTTTGTAAAAACACATAAATCCTCCCGAATGTATAAAATAACCAATACGGACACAAGTTTCAAACAAATTGCCGGCAAGTCTGTGAAAAGCTGTCGGCAAATGTTACTTCTTAAGCCTTCATCCAATTTTTTTTTCATTTTATTATCAAAAAATCACAGACTTCCATTTGTGTGGCTTAAAAATGTTCAGTTGGAATTTTAAAAAGTCGTTTACGGGTAATTGGAACTGAAAAATGGAATCGGGTAATGACATTTTCGGTCTGGTATCCGGGTACCCAGCACAGCTTTAGACTCAAGTCGGTGACAAGTACAAACTTGATTTTGAATTTCCCAGACTTGACACACTGTTATATACCGTGTAATTCTGGGCAAGCGGTTGTATTGTAGCCTATTGGGGAAATCCAACATCTAGAAAGAATTACAATGAATATGTATGACACAAGGGTACCAGACTTTCCCAGCCAATGATACTTCTATGCAGGAAGCTTTAACCCTCCTGTGACTGCAAGGGTCAGAATCAGTCAAAATGTGGAGATACTTGCCAAGGTATATCTAGTGCACTTAAAAGTCGAACACGGTCAAACTTTACGTGTAATAAGTACATTTACTGGACAAAATGAGTCGACCGTTTTTGACCGGGAAAAGGTTCCGTCTTGTAATTACTGAGGGTGGTAAAAACGACAGTAAAAAGCAGTCAACAATGCCCCTGTGTGCACATTTGTGTCAACAGTCAAAAACAGGCAGTTGACTGATTTTGACCACTATAGCTATTTGCCGCTAAAGTTCAGCTATAGTAGATGGGTTAATGGAAGTAAAAAACACTGGTACAGTCACCTGAACCCAACATAAACCAGCACCTTGAAAAGAAAGACAAAGTCGAGTCATGATCCTCATGTGCATAATGAACTAAAAATACTGTAAAATACCGATTATTTCACTGAAACAAAGGTGTTAAACAGGCAACAGATCAGAAAATCAAAGACAAACCTTTAATAATAATAACAATAATGTGGACTTATATGGCGCATGTATCCACCAAACTGGTGCTCAAGGCACATTACATTATTACCCCTGCTCATCAGGCGCATAAATCATTCCTGAAACCATCTCAGCTCCCTGGGGAGTATACAGCTGAATTGCTGCCATTACAGCGCATATAGGGCTAATCAAACGCAACAACCAACTCTGCCCTCACAGGTACCCATTTACCCCCTGGGTGGAGAGAAGCAATTATGGTAAAGTGTCTTGCTCAAGGACACAAGCACCATGGTCGCGGTTGTGATTCGAACCCACATTCTGACGACTCAGCCATCAGAACACAAATCCGATGCACTATACCGCTTGACCATGGCACTCCACCTTTTATATCTGAGCTCATATTTTTTTTCTTATATCTCTATAATTAATTATTTATATTTTTTTCTTGCACTTGAGCCTTTATTTATAACACTATATTCTTACATTTACACAGAAGCGACAACACCACATAAACACTTTTAGAGCTCCAAGACCAGATTTGACAAAACTCGGTTTTTCTTAGTTGCAATCTCCATATGAATTTGTATTGTTACGTCGTCATTTGCTTAGAACCGAGACCTGTGCAACAAACATGGTATAACTGATTTAATTTTATCCTACACCGACATGTGTATAGCACTGTATACTCAACTCAGTGCTTTCCGAGTGTCTGTGGAAAAAAAACTTCACAGGCGACCTCCTGCTTACTAGTGCAGACGTCTTCATCAAACTATAAACATGCTATAAGACAACTCTACGTGTTGTGTGAAATAGAGCTCAGTGTTTTAAACCATGAACATTTCAAAATTCATTTTCATATTAAAATGTCATCATATGGTACATGCAATAAGTACTTTATAATTTGTAATGCGGATTTTTTTGGGCATATTTACTCAGCAAGGCACACTCAATGATAGCAAGGTTTTGTTAGATTACTATAATTTTGGCGAGCAATAATTTCCGAGAATTTTTTCACAATGCATTTCAAAATTCATTATCCACTAACAATGCCACTGTAAGGAACTTTGGGTTTAAAGTGAAAACAAAAACATGACCCTTGGCAGTTTTATGTATTAGTACTGCTTCCATGAATCACTAATCACTATTAATCTTTTGATATTGACCACCAAGTACGGGCCTCATGATATTCGTTACAGCAGCGTGACAATGACTGAATAATTTGTATAGCCGATTAACATTATATATTCTAGACGCTTGTCTCTTTACCTAACTCTTCTCCGCAGTATTTCCCAAACAGGTACGTTGTGAGCTGTGAGGACACCTCAACCCGCTTGGCATTGGGCACAGGTTTTTTGCACGACGGGTTTGTGGTACACACCTCATCCTCGGAGCACGGCCCCGATGACCCGATCCCCATGTAGTCGTGGAGGCTGTCCACGTCGAGGTAATCATTCAGCGAACTGGTCTCGGTCTGCTCTGGAACGGAGGTGGATTCTAGGTACTCCGGCAGGGAGTTGCATTCTGGGAAGGAATTGGGCGATGGGGTACCTGGCAGGGGATCGTGGTGACCTGGGGGGAGGCGGTGACCCGGGAAGTCGGCGAGGAGCTTCTCTATGGAAGCACTGCATTCTGACAGCTGAAATATATTGCATTGTTGGTTGTCCTGGAAAGGATGAGTGAGGTGGGCCCCTCCCTCGGAGGTGGGGTCTTTGCCATCAGGGGGATATGAGTCGTCCCTGTAGACAACAATAACAGACAAAAAAAAACACCACAAAAGTTTTTATTTTATTTTTGGGGTTAGCGGAGGAACATATAAATGAAAACGCAAAGACAGAACACATTCATGAATGTAACCATGAAAGGACATGGTACCAAATTGGAGACACTTTTTGGACCACAGTAAAATGATAAACTTCATGGGTGCTGGAATGACAACATTTGGTGTTTTGTTTAAAATACTTGAAAGCATGCACAAAATCGCAAAGCAAAAGAAATGAGTCAGCCATGAAATGAAAACATCTGTACACAATGGAAATCAATGAAATACAAAAAACATAAATCAAAATTAACGCACTACGTACATGTACATAGAACATCACTTAATGCCGAGTTTACGAATCATCTCTCCTACAATACCAAGGTAGGTGGGAATACAAAGAAAAGTAAGTTATTTTGCATTTATCTGATGGGTGTTAGCTGGTATGTGGGAAACAAAAAATAAAGAAATCAGCCAGATTATGTTAATGAATGATAATACTAAAAGAAATTCATACAAAATAGAAGACAATTATTTTTTAATGGTAAGAGTAAAGTGCGACGAAATGTACAGTTTTGGCTTTTGATTAGAACTGAACACATAAGCACATCCCCTGGTAAATGAGAAATACTTTAAAAACAGAAGCAGTTCAAAATTCAGTATTTTACAGGTTGATTGGGTTCACAACATAATCTATCGCAACTTCAGCAGCCACGGAAAACATCACCGAACGTTTACTGTTCTTGCGGCGGAGTGGAACTGCGGATTCAACAAATGTTGCAAATGTAAACAACAAGAACAACAAGAACAACAACAATGGCGATGACTTACATGTCATAATGACAAAGGCGTTCGCCTACTACCGAACTACTAGGTAGCTACAGGGATTAGAGAAATGGGTGTGGTCAGTGAGAAAAATGTGGTCAGTGAGAAAAATGTGGGAGTGGGGGAATTGTTATAAGAAGAGAAGGGTGAAATAGAAGGAAAAATTTGTTAGGTTTCCAGCTCTCGGCATAAGTCAAACAAGTTTTTAACTGTCGGACACTATTTCTTGGTTCGTATTGGCGATGTATACTGTGCATAAACTAAAATCTTACCAAAACTGCAATTTTTTGCAAAACAGAAACTTATTCCTTGTTTTGCATTTAAATGTAGTGACAGAAAATATTAAATAGAAACGGTTCCAATTGAGCAACATTCTAAGGTGCACATGCATGCAAATGACATTGCATTCATGAGAAAAAAAAAACACCACCCAAAACTATTACCAAAATGACCATTACCATGAGAATTATTATTTTTTTTTTGCATTCCAACAGGGTATAACAGATGCAGACAAACTTTAGTGAAGTCAGCACTAGCTCAGTTGGTAGAGCAATGCCATGGACAGGGGAGCGAGGGGTCTGGGGTTCGAATCCCTTTCAAAAGAGATCTAAAATATGCACACAAAAAAACTGTAAAGGAAATCTGCTTGTAATGAGTATGCAGACCTTAAAATCAAGATTTATAAATGACCAAACTGTGAAAGCTTCAGCTTAATGTGGACATTAATCCTCCTGTGACTGCAAGGGTCAAAATCGGTCAAAATCAGTCAAAATCAGTCAAAATCAGTCAAAATCAGTCAAAAAACGTTGATATACTTGCCAAGGTATATCTAATGCACTTAAAAGTCAAACACTGTCAGACCTTACGTGTAGTAAGTATAAGTACATTTACAGGTTAAAATGAGTCGACCGTTTTTGACTGGTAAAAGCATTGTCTGGTATTGTTCAGGGTGGTCAAAATGACAGTCAAAACCAGTCAAAAATGCCCCTGTGTGCACATTTGGGTCAACAGTCAAAACAGGCAGTTGACTGATTTTGACCTCTATAGCAACTTGCCGCTAAAGTGCAGCTAGAGTAGGAGGGTTAATTTGTGAGAAAAGTATGAAAAAGCATTCACAATCTTTACAGAAAACACATGGAGCCAAAAAGTTGCCGTCTAGCAACTTTTTGAACAATGTGCACATTTTTTGTTTTCTCTGAAATTAAAGTACTTCAGAGTTCATTGGTAACTCTACCAACTTCACATCAAAGAAGATTTTGAATAATAGTTCAGTTATTTTTTTATTTTTATCAGGTACATTGTTACTCCCAATGTTGTACTTTCCCTTCAATTCAAAAGCAGCAATATCCCGTAATAAACATTAAAAAAATGTGCCCCAGAAAAGTTCGGCAAAAATTTTAGAAAGCTGGTCAGCCAAACTGTCTGCTGTATGTTTACTACTGAATTTTACCAATCATAATTACCACGTGGTTACCATCAAGTCAACATCATCATGCACACAATATGACAACTCAAGGATTTTATGTCAACCAAATTGATGCCAAATTAAAATAATGATATTCCATCCAGTAACAGTACTGAAGCACACCAAGAAGCGACAACAACAACAACTGGTATTTATACATGGTCTGGGGCCTACCCTTTAAAATGAACCATCCTGTGTGCTTGCATCACACTGGCATGTTGAAGAACTAGAACAGGGATAACAAGTGTAAACAAACTGAAATTAAACAGATGAGTGTGTCTGGCAGCGAAACTCATAAAAACAAGGTTTTTGTTTTGCGCATGGATAACAACAAAAGGGCGTCTAGTGGAGGTTGACATATATAAAAAAAAAACGGTGAGTAATAACTGAAATGCTTTGTGAGTGCAGATTAAATGGAATTTATCGCATTATTAGGAGTATCCATATCTTAGTAACTTGTGTACAGATATTAGAAAGCTTGGGGCAAAAGGTAGTACAATTTCATGGGGAAAAATTGCGAGAGAGAGAAGAGAGAGAAGAGACAGGGAGAAGAGATGGAAAAATGAAGGTCAATAATATTGTGGGAACAAGGTTGTTACCAGACTTGTATTCAAGTCCTTAAACCGCAGTGTTCGGGTCCTCAGTGTCCGAGTACGAAGTGTCCGAGTCCGCAGTCTCCCGGTCCTCAAGTGTCCGGGTCCTCAAGTGTCCGGGTCCTCAAGTGTCCGGGTCCTCAAGTGTCCGGGTCCTCAAGTGTCAGAGTCCTCAAGTGTCAGAGTCCTCAAGTGTCAGAGTCCTCAAGTGTCAGAGTCCTCAAGTGTCAGAGTCCTCAAGTGTCAGAGTCCTCAAGTGTCAGAGTCCTCAAGTGTCAGAGTGCTCAAGTGTCAGAGTGCTCAAGTGTCCGAGTGCTCAAGTGTCCGAGTCCTCAAGTGTCCGAGTCCTCAGTGTCCGAGTCATGAAGTTTGATTCATAAAGTCATAAATGTAGAGTCTTAGTCATAAAATGATAAATTAAGACAATTTCAAATATTTACATCCAAGGGTTTAAGAATGGTCACAAACACTCAAGTCGAGTCATAACAACATGGCGGTTCAGTGGCTTCAATGCAATCATCTGATCCCCTATCTGGTCAGTATAATACTAATAGATATACATGTACATGTACATGTATGATCAGTGGGCTGGACAGTGGACAACATGGCCGAAACAAAGATTTCAAATCTGAGTGGCGGTCATAATCATGGACAAACTGACCTGGCACAAAGCAGATGACAGGGATGACAATGGAGAAAACTTGTGTGCAATGTCAGACCTTATCAACAGGGGTATGATTTGACAAATCCTGAAAAATGGGCAGTGGGCCTGGGTCTACCTTTGGTCTAGAGGACAACGCCCCCTGAACCTCCTGTGGGTAGCAGGCCTGGGTCTACCTTTGGTCTAGAGGACAACGCCCCCCTGAACCTCCTGGATGTTTAATTTTGGAGGATTTACAGACTCTCCACATTCCCACAAACCATAAACTAGAGGACACAATACAGGCTACTTCTTTCTTTCCTTGGTGGCTATTTCTCTTCTTTCAGGAAAATTCTGAGGCAAAGGGAGATTTGTACAAAATCCTGAAATCAGGAAAAATCCTGAGAAATCAAAGGCCTGTTATCAAGGAACAAATCTTCACATGTATTTTTATATATGTTTTGCTAAATCCTTTTAGATAAATCTTGAATTTTGATGAGCAAACTTTGTTTTGCTATGCGATCCAAGCAAAATCATTCAGACCTACTTGATGTATGGACACATATGGAACAATTCATGGGAGCAGCCATTTTTGGTTACCACGGGCTAGGTAAAATAAACAGAGCTGCCAACTCTTCCGGATTCTGCGGAAGACTTCCGTATTTCACGGTAATTTACTTACTTAAAATATATGCAAGGAGGCCTCTCCTTTTGGCACCAAAAGGAAAGGCCTCCTTGCATATATTTTAAGGAAGTAAATTACCGTCAAATACGCGAAGTCTTCCGCAGAATCCGGAAGAGTTGGCAGCTCTGAATAAATCATCTCTTTTGGTTGATGGAACATATTTTCGCACACGATATGTGCACACATGCATTGCACAACTTGATACCTTTAAGCATCGCGTCTAATAAATTGACACGGCAAACAAAATTTAAAATAAATATAAAAGCGCAGCCTTCTTCAAGTTCTAATTCTATAGTCATTACAATACAAAAAGTATGAGCACTGTTGGTAGCCACAGTTGTAAAGTATGGCCTCTACCAACAGAGAGGGCGCTCTTCAAGGGCTTATCTGGTCTACAAATGGTCTGAAGATCTGATGATATGGAGTGAATTTTCTTTAAATGGTAAGGTTGGGGAAATGGCAACAACAGTTTGGGAAACAAAAATAGCAATTTTGAAGGTTTTCCTGGGAGCAAAACTTCTTTGAGTAAAATAATAAGGTGTTAAAAAATGACAAATTTGAAGATTTTCTAGAGAGTAAAAATTCTTTGACTTAGAAAAAACAAAAAAAATTATTTGTAACATTTCCTTTTTTCCTACTGAGAAAATGAAAGCACCCTATCAATTTGCTAGAGCCATACTCCAAAGAACAGAAAGAGGAATGCGTGATGACACTGTCTTACCAAGTTACTCTGTTTCTGATCCTCACGTATCATAATATCTGTTGTCTGCTCCTGGGAGAATTTCACCACCGCTGCTATTACTTTTGCCATAGTCTGGAGGAAACCAAAGACAGGAGCTTTAACAGGGACCGTATCATCACCATCAGAGTAGACTTTCAACAGGGCATGGAATTGGTGTCTTACTTTAAGATGAACACAATGACTGAAAATTACTGGCTCATTTATGCAGCAGCAACAGTACTACACTCACTGGCCAAAAGTATTGCAACATGCTCAAAATAGCACTTTACAAGTAACAGGTGAGATGATCATTTAATCTGATTTCATCGATCGTGTATTACATAATTTCCGAGCAAGAACAGTAAAAAAAGAACATTGACTTCAAAACACAGGCACTTTCAAGAAGTCTTAAGTAGTGTAAATAAAATTAAATAAATTATTGTAACACAGTTCTCCAAACTGAACTTTGGTGTGTGTTGCAATACTTATGGCCAGTGAGTGTATGACCTTGTCATGTGGGGTATTATTTTCAGTCACTGAGGTAATCTAAAACTAGCACTCTGATTCCATGCCCTGTTGATCATGATGATATTGACCCTTTAATTATCACATTGTCAAATCATTATCTCAACGCTTTCTTTGTTGCGAGTGGCATGGCCCGAGAGGTCCAGCGCATCGGATTTGTGTTCTGATGGCCGAGTCTTCAGAATGGTGGGTTCGAATCCTCACCGCAACCGTGGTGCTTGTGTCCTTGAGCAAGACACTTGACCGTAATTGCTTCTCTTCACCCAGGAGTATAAATGGGTACCGGTAATAGCTGGGGAAGCAACCTGCAATCAATGAAACTGGAGATAAATACTGGCCTGATGTGGGACAGACTTTCATTGTGCAAAGTTGGTAAATGTACTAATCATCCTGTGAAAAAAACCCATTGATAATTACCCATTGATAATTACCTGATCCCAAAATTGCCGCTTTATTATCCATTAGCGTCCTTGATGTGAACTTTTGTTACAGGTACAAATAATAATGATGATAATAATAATAATAAAGCTTTAGGTAACCATGTCAACCTAAAGATAATGTTCAATGGGCCGTCAATTTGCTACCAGGGACACTGGGGTAAACCCCTACTCTTACACGATAAGTGTCATTATGGGTTCTTTGATATGCACTGATGTTTGTAGTACACGGGACCTACGGCTTAACGTCCCATCCGAAGGACGATGTAATTATGGTTAAGTGTCTTGCTCAAAGACACAAGCTCCGCGACCGGCTAGGCCAGGATTCGAACCCACATTCTGACAACACCAGAACTTGAATCCGATGCACTAGACCCCTCGGCCACGACACTCCACAAATCATCCTAAATAAAATATTTTCTGAAGTATTCTCACTTCTGAGAGACCATGAGCCAAATATGCATCTTTTCCAATTGACGCCATTCGGAGGAAACCCCTTTGCTCTAAAGCGTCTTCTATGAAAAATCGCATTTTTCACAACTCTCACGACTCAGACGATGTATTGAGCTGAACCTTCCACGGGTTGGTTGGTTAACCCTAACCCCCGACAGGCATTTCACAAGACAGACTAATTGCGGTGACACCTGAGGACGATCAGAGCATACTGATCGAAACGTCGAGTTGTAACCTCCAGTTCTTTTCAGAACTAATTACTACTCAATTGAACATTATCTTTAGGTTGACATGGTTACCTCTGATAAGTAAGACTAATTGCGGTGACACCATGCAAAGCTACAAGCTTTACCTAGGAATTTCACAGACACCCTGCTGAATGCAACAAAATGCAACAACAGAGAAGTGTGCTGGCTGCTCAATGCAACAAGATCCACCAGCTAGAACAATGGTTCTTTTGTTCTCTGCTGAGGGCAACAAAATGTTTTTTTTTTTTTTTTTACATTTGTTGCATCTTGTTGCTTTGAGCATGTTTTTTTTATTTTAATTTTTTAAAATTAATTTTTATTTTTAATGCATATTTCGCCCCCGGCTAAAAGCCACTCAAGGTAAAGGGCTACAATAGAAGAAAAATTTAAAAAGTAAATAGACTCAGAGGAGCTGAAGGTGTGAATTGAGATTCCTCTTGAAACAGGATAGATCACAGGATGGAGGGAAACAAGCACCAGGTAAGGAATTCCAAAGAGATGCAGCAAGAAAGTTAGGTAAGAAAGTAAGCCGTCCTGTTAAATTATATTCAAAATAATCTTACCTTTGTCTCTCTCCCCATCATGTATTGATACAACACATTCTTCAGATACTGTAAAGAAAATTCACATCCAGTTTGATAAAAAATGTTTAACTTTGAAATTATATATATTTTTTTTCAATTCTCCCCTACTCCCCCATTAAATGAATTTGACCCTTTCAGATGTGTGTTTCAAATGTTCTTATTACTGTACCTTAATGCACACTGCTTTTTAGTTGCAAAGTGAGAAGGCAAATTATATGCTTCATGATTTTTTTTAATGAATAAATCAAATTGAATTGAAATTATGATATTTTGTTTGGTCAGGTCCACACTACTGGCCAAGATTATTGGCCAGATATACTGAACAGCAAAAGAAACGTCGTGATTTTAAATCGTTGACATAACTCAACCACAAGAGTTTTACATGTATCGTTTTCGGGAAATATGCAGTCTAACATCATTCTGAATCATGACTGTGCCTGAAAATCCTATAGGCGGATGGAATGCGACTTGAATGGTTTTCAAAGTGTACGTTACAAAATATACCTGTTGATATCTTGTATTCATACGACGTTTCTTTTGCTGTTCAGTATAAAAGTTTCAGGGATTTCCCTTAACTTTTTTTCACAAGCCGGCTGGACCAGTAAGTTTGACTTTTAACTATTCTGCATGCATTTTCACTGGTCCACATATTTTTTAAGTCACTTCTATAAGCTACTTTTCTGCACGATGGTCAACAATTGTCAGTATTTTCGAGGTAGGACCAAGACAGTCGGATATTTCATGAGAGAAATGTTCTTTGAATTTCATGATGCTATATTTGAAAAGAACTAGGATTCAGTGCAGACTATGAGCCAGGATTTGGGAAAAAGGATGTTCAAATTGGTTATTCTTTGGAAAATTGGGCGTCCAAATAATAATAATAATGTGTGGACTTATATAGCACACGTATCCACCAACTGAGTGGTGCTCAAGGCGCATTATATTATTACCCCTGCTCATAAGGCTCATAAATCATTCCTGAAACCATCTCAGCTCCCTGGGGAGTATACAGCTCAATTGCTGCCATTACAGCGCATATAGGACTAATCAACCAACTCTGCCCTCACAGGTACCCATTTAACCCCTGGGTGGAAAGAAGCCATTATGGTTAAGTGTCTTGCTCAAGGACACAAGTGTCACGGCCGGGATTCGAACCCACATTCTGCTCCTAACACCAGAACTTGAGTCCGGTAAGCTAGACCGCTCGGCCACGACACTCAAATGTATAAATTACAATCCTTTTTCATGTGTATTACAAATAAAACAGGGTGTCCATTTCAGCAAGCAGGGCGTCCAAAAGACACCTCAAGGTATTGCTAGCTAACACTATGTTTCAGTGTAGTCTTTGTAATTTTTACTAGACTACTAAGAGAAGGGTTTTGACTAGTCAGCCGCAGTTTAAATGGTATTTTGCTTGTAAAGTGATGATTAGTGGTTGACAAATGGTCGATAACGTTTTGACTGCGCATAATAATAATAATGTGGACTTATATGGCGCACGTATCCACCAAACTGGTGTTCAAGGCGCATTATATTATTACCCCTGCTCATCAGGCGCATAAATCAATCCTGAAACCATCTCAGCTCCCTGGGGAGTATACAGCTCAATTGCTGCCATTACAGCGCATATAGGGCTAATCAAACGCAACAACCAACTCTGCCCTCACAGGTACCCATTTAACCCCTGGGTGGAGAGAAGCAATTATGGTTAAGTGTCTTGCTCAAGGACACAAGTGTCACGGCTGGGATTCGAACCCACATTCTGCTGCTAACACCAGAACTTGAGTCCGGTAAGCTAGACTGCTCGGCCACGACACTCCATTTGAACCCACATTCTGACAACTCAGCCATCAGAACACAAATCCGATGCACTAAACCACTCGACTGTGGCACTCCATGGCATGACCACGGTCCCAAAAACCAACAACGTGTCAATGGTTCCCTTGCTGTGCTCAAGTTAACCTCAAAACACGTGACCAGTGAAGCAAAAACGCCCAGTAGGCTGGTTCCAGATTGTCGACTAGACTAGTCAAACCATTAACAACTAGAAAGGGTTCTCGTCACTTGACTTCAACTATAGATCGCAGTCAAAGTTGACCAGTATGACATGAATGCCCCCAGGGTCCTTACCTCGATCTGAGTGGGTTCCGATAAGGATATCTTCTGGTTCTTGCTGGGGGTGCTATTCGCCGATCCCGTAGGTGAACCTAAACAACAGGAAAAAAAAACAAGGAATATTCATCATTAATTATCTATGTGTATTCCGTATTTGGCTCTTAGGCCACAAATAGTCTCTTGTTTCTGGTCTACGCGAGTGACCCCTTAGACCCTCACGTCAACATTTTTCATTTTCATTCTCTTTCCTATGAAAATATGTCCAATTGCAGCCAAAATTTCTGGATCAATCGGAATTCTGCCACCATACTTTTTATGTATTGGAAATTTGGTCTGGTTTCAATAATGGCATATACAATGTACATATTAACATGTATCACTTAACCCTAACCCCCTAGGTATTCTGGCTCGGAACCTTCTTTAACCTTAACCCCCTATGGGTATTCTGGCTAGGAACCTTCCTGAATCCTCCTGAATCCTCCAGAATCCATCAGTGCACTTTTGGAAACATGCCCTTATCTTCAAAATACACCGTGCATTTTCGTTATCTTTCATATTCAGCACTTATGGCCTGTACTTCTTGCCAGGTAGTAATTTTGTCCCATTTGAAGAGGTGCAAGTACCAGGTTCCAACAGTGCTGATTTTTTCCCCAAAAGTTTCCCAAAATTTTGCAGGATTTGGGGGTAGTTAGGGTTTAAAAAAAAAAGATTACCAATAATTAACTTAATATGGTGACGAACATCAGATTGGAACCTGCTAACTTTAGATCACTGTTCAAGATCTCTACCTGCTTAAGCTTACCCACTCTGTTGGTGTTCTATATAAATTGGACCAGTCTTCTATTGAGCAATTGTTAAACTATTGGCCCAAACTACTCATTAACCCTAACTCCCTAGGCCCATTTGCTTACACATAACCTGAATCCTTCCTAACTCCCTAGGCCCATTTGCTTACACATAACCTGAATCCTTCCTAACTCCCTTGGCCCATTTGCTTACACATAACCTGAATCCTTCCTAACTCCCTAGGCCCATTTGCTTACACATAACCTGAATCCTTCCTAACTCCCTAGGCCCATTTGCTTACACATAACCTGAATCCTTCCTAACTCCCTAGGCCCATTTGCTTACACATAACCCGAATCCTTCCTAACTCCCTAGGCCCATTTGCTTACACATAACCCGAATCCTTCCTAACTCCCTAGGCCCATTTGCTTACACATAACCCGAATCCTTCCTAACTCCCTAGGCCCATTTGCTTACACATAACCCGAATCCTTCCTAACTCCCTAGGCCCATTTGCTTACACATAACCCGAATCCTTCCTAACTCCCTAGGCCCATTTGCTTACACATAACCCGAATCCTTCCTAACTCCCTAGGCCCATTTGCTTACACATAACCCGAATCCTTCCTAACTCCCTAGGCCCATTTGCTTACACATAACCCGAATCCTTCCTAACTCCCTAGGCCCATTTGCTTACACATAACCCGAATCCTTCCTAAGTCCCTAGGCCCATTTGCTTACACATAACCTGAATCCTTCCTAACTCCCTAGGCCCATTTGCTCACACATAACCTGAATCCTTCCTAACTCCCTAGGCCCATTTGCTCACACATAACCTGAATCCTTCCTAACTCCCTAGGCCCATTTGCTCACACATAACCTGAATCCTTCCTAACTCCCTAGGCCCATTTGCTCACACATAACCTGAATCCTTCCTAACTGCCTAGGCCCATTTGCTTACACATAACCTGAATCCTTCCTAACTCCCTAGGCCCATTTGCTTACACATAACCTGAATCCTTCCTAACTCCCTAGGCCCATTTGCTTACACATAACCTGAATCCTCCAAAATCCTTCAGTAGTAAAGCAAGCACATGAAATGTAATTAAGACTAATTGCGGTGACACCATGTGAAATTCTCAATTGAGTAGTAATTAGTTCTGAAAAGAACTGGAGGTACAACTCGACGTTTCGATCAGTGTGCTCTGATCATCCTCAGGAGAATGAGGACTCCTGAGGACGATCAGAGCACACTGATCGAAGTGTCGAGTTGTACCTTCAGTTCTTTTCAGAACTAATTACTACTCAATTGAGAATTTCACATGGTGTCACCGCAATTAGTCTTACTCATCCTCCTCACCATGCAAAGCTACAAGTTTTACATGAAATGTATGCACACGTGTTTCTAATCTGTGATACATGCACATGGCCAGGGACCTTCCCTGCATGCATGGAACAATAAACAGTGTCCACTGACCCAAGCACTGACCTTGCAATCAATACAACAAACGTGGATGTACATGTACCATGGAAAGGCATGTATGCCTAATAACCTCAATCCTCCAAAATCCTTCACTTTAGCAAAGAGCATGTAGCACGTAACCTCAATCCTTCAAAATCCTTCACTGTGGCAAACAGGATTTTGAAAGGTTAGGGTTTAAGCTTGCTTCATTCCTTCACCAGATTTGAAAGCAACTGTTCTGTGTGGAACAGCTTCTTGAAGCAGACAAAAGAAGTGATAATTGACAACATCAATGACACTGCCTATTGCGTATACTTTGTCCTATTTGTCTCCTTGTCTGTCCCTAGGTTAGGGCACAAAAGCATTTTTGCTTCACCCAAACCTAAATGTTGTCCTTTGTGTAATAATTTCATATATATTTAATATACCTGTCATACTGTATTTCAACCTATTACAAGCAATGTATATTTCTATTTCCAAGGACAGCATTGAAATAAATGTATTATCAATTTAATTCACTAATCCTCCCTACACAATAGGCAGTAATCCCTTAATAGCTCTTTTGTCTGACCCAGAAGGGTCAGTTTGGCCAGGTGCATTCAAGCATTGAACAAACTATCATCTCAGCTTTTTGACCATTGAATCGTCTTTCAATAGTTTAATGATTGCTGAGTGGGCTAAATGAGGACCGTTGGCCTTAGATGCAATCTCACAATAACATTAACTTGATGATCTGAGAGGGCCTACCTGGTTCTGATCCCCTGAGGGCGCTGTTTTCATCCGCCAGCTGTATTTCTCTTAATTTCATCTCGGCTAGCTGGGCTCTCTGCTGTTGAACATCAGCCTACCAATAAACAAACAAATAAGACGTGACAACTCACGAAAGAAAGGTCCATTGTAATATGATTATGCTCTCCGCTACGTGCATGAGCTGTTGAGTGCATGTTTTTTTTAATTTTTTAGATCACTGTTGATCAAAAGGGTGTTGCGTTTGGGGTATTTCAGTTATATATCAAGCGATATTGGCTGACGGAGGTATGTGCCCACATAGTACCGTAACATATGTGACCTGTCACCACAAAATGAGCTTAAAGTCGGAAATTTAAACAATTGAGTTATTGGTATTTCTGGATTCAGTAGAACAAGAGCTTTCCAATGATATATAACACTTGGGGTTACAGTGATTCCCCAGACCACCAGAGGGGGATTTGTGGCTTTGTTTCCATCTTTATTTCAAGTTGTTTGTTAGAACGCAATAAAAGCTACCAACGAAATTGGCCTGAAATTGAGGTTTTTTAATTGTCTGATCAAACTGAAAATTTGGAATTCGATATAAGGAGATTTACAAATTGCAAATATACTACTCAAAACAATTTAGGAAACAAAACAATTTAGGGAACACGGGAATAATCTCATGATAAAGGATGCATGTAGTGATTACACATTTCATGACATGACTACTGAAAGAGAGAGGGGGTTGCAAATGAAACATTCCAATAACGGGTGTGACCACCTCTTGCAGTAAATCCGGTGTTCCCTAAATTGTTTTGAGTAGTGTATAATAACCAAAAAATTAGACCTCCCCTCTGATTTTTCACTTTTCCCACTTTACTGAGAAATGGTACAGTACGACTTTACGCTCATTTCGTTGTAACAGGTATGCACGGATTACCGCACGGACAAACTGGGCACGTGCCCCGGGCCCAGGAGCCAATAGGGGCCCTTGGTTTTCAAAAAAAAAAAGAAAAAAAAAAAGGGGGGGTTTTTTTAGGGAGGGGGGCCACGGGTCCCTATTAAATGTCAAGGCCCCCCCCCCCATTTTAAAAATATTGGAGTAAATGTGATTTTGTAAATGTATGACTATGGCATTGTTTGAATGTAAATCACGTGTTTAATAAAGCCAATTAAATCACGTAGCCTACAGCGTGATGTAGGCCTATGCTGTGTGGTTGTTTCTGTGCTATTGTGCAACAAAACTATGTAGGCTATCTGGGGGGAGGGCATGCAGTGAGTGCGTGTGCGTGCAGGCTAAGTAGCATAGTACTAGTAGTATTATGCGCGTGTATGGGCCCGTGGTGAATTTGTGCCCAGGGCCTGTGCTCATGATGATCCGTCCATGGTAACAGGTCACATATGCGCATAAGGTTTACTCACAATGCTCCCTTGAGGCCATAGTACCAAATCATCAAGACACTAGATCGATGTGTGCCCGGAAAAAGGACATAAGTCAGATTAGATTAAGCGCACGCTGACGTCCTTTTACCAGGCACAAGACGAGATGCACTTTCATCGCTATTAGGGAAGGCTATGATGTGCACACTGCAGATAGACGATGCATTAGTTGGCCGTGATGGAATTGTATACAGTAAAGTTTCTGGACTACGATGGTATATTATTTGCGATAAATCAGTTAGTCAGGTTGCCAGACATTACCTTACCTTGAGTGCCCAATATAATGATGTATAGTCTGGCTTCCAGACTCAAACTATGTCATGTACATTGTAGTACATACCTTTCTTTTGTTCGTTCATTAATTAATGAGCTCAGTATTTTGTCTGGGGGAGGGGGGACCATCAGTGGGCAAACAATTACAAGTGGCTGGAAACTAATTATGCGCATAATGAAACGATAAATAGTGGCCTTTCTTTTTAACCCTAACCACCCCCAAATCCTGCAAAATCCTCCAAGGGGCACTTTTTGGAAAAAATTCAGCATTGTTGGAAACTGGTACTTTCACCTCTTCAAATGGGACAAAATTACTACATGTACCTGGCAAGAAGTACAGGCCATAAGTGCTGAATATGAAATATCAACGAAAATGCATGGTGCATTCTGAAGATAAGGGCATGTTTCCAAAAGTGCACTGATGGATTTTGCAGGATTCAGCTAGAATACCTAGGGGGTTAGGGTTAATTAGATCTTTACATTTTGCTTTTGAATGCTGATTTGCCTACATTTTGACTGAAAGTTAGCATTAGTCTGTTGATGCAATATAGTTAGCCAGGCTCCGAGATATAAAAATACCTTTAGCACTCAATACATGAAGTACAGTTCCTAGACTACAAAAGAGCTATATGAGCAATGCATCAGCTAGTCAGGTGCCCAGAAGTATAGAACATGATGGTTCTATAGGCGATGAATCAGACGTGAGGTGTCGTGGCCGAGCGGTCTAACTTACCGGATTCAAGTTCTGGTGTTAGCAACAGAATGTGGGTTCGAATCACGGCCATGACACTTGTGTCCTTGAGCAAGACACTTAATCATAATTGCTTCTCTCCACCCAGGGGTTAAATGGGTACCTGTGAAGGCAGAGTTGGTTTGCTCTATATGCGCTAGAAATGGCAGCAATTGAGCTGTATACTCCCCAGGGAGCTGAGATGGTTTCAGGAATGATTTATGAGCCATGATGAGCAGGGATAATAATATAATGCGCCTTGAGCACCACTTAGTTGGTGGATACGTGCGCTATATAAATCCACACATCATTATTATTATTATTACCCAATTTATCCAATGCCATGAAGTATAGTTCCTGGACTATCACGGTACTATAAGCAATATATCAGATAGTCAGGCTCCCAGATATACAATAAACAAATGTATAGAATATGATAGTGCTACATGCATAGGTGATGAATCAATTAGTCAGCGCTCCCAGATATCAGAGAATACATATACCACCCAAGAAAGAAGTACAGTTCCTAGATTACAAAATAGCTATTTTAGCAATGCATCAGTTTCACAATGAACATAGAATAGAATATAGTATAGAATATGATGGTTCAATAGACAATGAATCGGGCTCCCAGAAATAAGAATACCTCTAGTACCCCATGCTATGAAGTATAGTTCCTAGACTACGATGGTACTACATGTATATAAGCAATGTATTAGTTGGTCAGGCTCCTAGATATAAAATGAAGTGAAGAAATGTACTACAGGCGATGAATCAATGCCATGAAGTATAGTTCCTAGACTACGATGGTGTTACAGACAATAAACCATTCAGACTGCCAGATATTAGAATACCTGTATACTCGCACCCTATCAAGCACAGTTTCTATACCTTTAGCATGATATTATTTTGATTCAGCTCCTCTGGGTTCAAGTTTTCAGCGTTAGCTAAGAGGGGATCTAAAGACTCCACTAAGTCAGTCCAATTGCCTCCCTGCAGAGAGATCATCAACAACTTTCCTTGTAAAAATGCAAAGTGTGGGTGTACTCAAATACGCTGACATCCTCAATATTTTGTACAGATTTTGTTTGTTTTTGTTTTTATAGTAATAAATCAGAGATAGTTACATGGTGCTACCGTAAACCTTACTCCTACTGTACTTCCACCATGAAAGCTTCAAACTTATATAATATACTACTCAAAACAATTTAGGGAACACCATAATAATCTCAGTTAAAGTAAGATCATTTATTTCAGATAAACACAATGTTTCACAGAATTGATGAGAAACTGCACAATGAAACAGATGATAAATGATGCATGTAGTGATTACACATTACATGACATGACTACTGAAAGAGAGAGGGGGTCGCAAATGAAAATCCAGGTTCATGGAACATTTCAAATCTATTTGATGTTAAAAATCCGGTGTTCCCTAAATTGTTTTGAGTAGTATATGAATAAATTGATTCCATAGGTTGGTGAAATTCTTGCGTCGGGTGATAAACAATTGATTTAATTTTGCCCTACACCGACGTGTGTATAGCACTGCATACTCAGTGCTTTCCGAGTGTCTGTGAAAAAACTTCACAGGCGACTCGGGCGGGATTCGAAACCACGACCTCCTGCTTATTAGTGCAGACGTCTTAACCTCTCGATCACCGATCTTGCCCGATATCGATTGGCCGGCTAGAATCCTATATAGCAGTGGGTTCCGTGATATATATAGGTTGATGAATATATAAAATATATTTTAAATTGATTATATAAATTGATATATATAAATTGATTCCAATTTCCCCCACCACAATAATGTTCAATAGATATGTTGCACATGATATGCTATGTGCACTGACCATTATAGTCTGATACAATGACTATACCACAGGATAGTGAGTGCTACAGTGAGTGGGTGGTCAAGGTACAACACCAATTGCAATAACACATTTCTTTTTCAGAACTAATTACTACTGGTCGAGCGGTTTAGTGCATCGGATTTGTGTTCTGATGGCTGAGTCGTCAGAATGTGGTTTCGCATCCCAACCGCGACCATGGTGCTTGTGTCCTTGAGTAAGACACTTTACCATAATTGCTTCTCTCCACCCAGGGGTAAATGGGTACCTGTGAGGGCAGAGTTGGTTGTTGCGTTTGATTAGCCCTATATGCGCTGTAATGGCAGCAATTGAGCTGTATACTCCCCAGGGAGCTGAGATGGTTTCAGGAATGATTTATGAGCCTGATGAGCAGGGGTAATAATATAATGCGCCTTGAGCACCAGTTTGGTGGATACGTGCGCTATATAAGTCCACATTATTATTATTATTATTACTCACATTGTGTCACCGCAATTAGTCTTACTTATCCTCTTCACCATGCAAAGCTACAAGTTTTACATTTGTTTTGTTCTAGTGACAAGGAATGGGCTAGACAATCCATGGATACGATGACGCGTCAGCCAACCACCACTCACCTGCTTTGATGCACCCATCGTCTGCTGGTATGCGGCAAAGTCCTTGCGGAGTCGGGCCTCCAGGTCAGACATCTCGTTCTGGTGGGCCGATTCCTGGTGCTCCACCCTGAACTCGATCTCGTTCAGCTGGGCCTTGTGGTCAAGATTGAGCTGCACGATGCGAGACTCGCATGTCTGCTTCAGTTGTTTTATTTCATCTCGGTATTCCTGTTATAATAACACCAGAATGGACAGACTGTGATGTAGGAGTCTAAGGGTCAATTTTAACAGGTACGAGCTATGGTTTACTATCCACTCTAGCCCTCTCATGGTGAAATTGCACTCAAATGTCTTGACGATTTTGGCGTCACGTGAGCATTGTACGTACACATTATGTGCGTATGTTATGGCACTATCCTTGCCAGTGTACTTCTGCCAGCCAATGATCGCTTGAGATATTAGGTACGCACATTAACTGCAAATTACACCAAATGCAATGCACTTTCGCTGACCCCAACAGCTCATGCATGCTGGGAATAGTTGGACTACTAACTTGACCCGAACCTGTCTAAACTATACATAACAGCAAAAGAAACGTCACCCTCTAAATTTTGTTAAGTAATTATATTATTAAACATAATAAATATACAATGCTGTGGGATGGTTGGCTGCCAGGTCAACCAAATTTGCCACATTGTGTTCGTGTTACACTCCATACTCATAATATTCTTCATTAAACAAATTATATTAATTATAAAATGAAAATAATGAATATTTTTAGGGGTGACGTTTCTTTTGCTGTTATGTATAGTTGACTATGTTGTGAGTCAACTTAAGCAAAACACAGCGGGGAACCATTGACAAGTTTGACTGTGAATGCACTGAGCGTGTGCATTATCAACTAGTGATGGACCATTTGTCAACCACTAATAGTTAATAGAATTTGCTCTATAACAGCCTAGGTAAAACTTGTAGCTTTGCATGGTGAAGAGGATAAGTAAAACTAATTGCGGTGACACCATGTGAAATTCTCTATTGAGTAGTAATTAGTAATCCAGTTCTTTTCAGAACTAATTACTACTCAATAGAGAATTTCACATGGTGTCACCGCAATTAGTCTTACCTATAACAGCCTATTACTCACTAAGGCTATGCTGTTGTATCCGGATATCCGGATACCTGATCGAAACTGTCATTACCCGGTTCTATTTTTTGGTTCCAATTACCTTTGGAAACAGCATTTGGAAATTTCGACTGAACATTAATTAAACCACACAAATGAAAGTCTCTGATTTATTTGTGTGGGGAATGGGAATGCTACGAGTCCACATTGTGACTCTAATTAAACAAGAGAAACTTCAATATTTGTTTTATATATTCGGGAGTATTTATGTGTTTTTACAAAATTGTTTTACGGGTATCTGGGTATCCGAAGATTTCCAATTTCGGGTATCCGATTCCCGAAATAATCGAAAATGCACAGCCTATTACTCACAGCAATCTGTTCCTTGTGTCGATCATTTATGTTCTCCAGCTCTCTTGACTGTTCATTGATTTCTCGTTCCATCTCCTTCACCATATCCCGATGCTCTTTCTCAATACGTACCTCTACATTCTGACCTTTATCTGTTGACAAAAATTATCATATATAAAAAACTACACCATTCACCCCCATAGTCTCAACATGCATAATAATAATAATAATAATGTGTGGATTTATATAGCGCACGTATCCACGAACTAAGTGGTGCTCAAGGCGCATTATATTATTATCCCTGCTCATAAGGCTCATAAGGCTCATAAATCATTCCTGAAACCATCTCAGCTCCCTGGGGAGTATACAGCTCAATTGCTGCCATTTCTAGCGCATATAGAGCAAACCAACTCTGCCTTCACAGGTACCCATTTAACCCCTGGGTGGAGAGAAGCAATTATGATTAAGTGTCTTGCTCAAGGACACAAGTGTCACGGCCGTGATTCGAACTCACATTTATGTTGCTAACACCAGAACTTGAATCCGGTAAGCTAGACCGCTCGGCCACGACACCCCATGAAGGGAATGACTAATTTTTCTTCTTTTTTTCTTTCTCCACATACATTTTTACATTTGTTTCACATTTATTTTGCTTGTTAGTCTATTTCGACGTGTGCATGGAAGAAGGACGTAACGAAAGTGTGACCGGCAAAAGGTCGTAAGCAATTAATGCGTAAAATTGTGTTTCAAGAAAACCGAGTGTGAAAGGTTTTCTGCCATTTATATTAAGTCATTGTAGGAAAGTTAACTTCTGCATAAGAATGGAAAAACATGTCTTGGGAGTAATTCTAGCAACAAATATATAACAGTTATGCCCTACTTTTTTTCAAAGGAGCCATTTTATTGCTTACGACCTTCTGCTGGGACAAAAAGTTGTACTTTGTGTGCCCAGAAGAAGGTCGTAGAGCCTTACAACCACCGGGCACACAACGATTTGCCTGTCTTGTTTTACTCCCCCTGTCTGACTCATTGCTTTTCACTAATCTTATACTTCCTTCTTCCAGCCTAATACTCTTGCTGTCCCTGTCCCTGGACCAGTACATGACTCTGCTTCTTGTACCCTCTTCTTTTAGGTTTTTTCACACCTTTATGTACATGTATACATGTATGTTTGTATATCGTCCATTTTGTCTTTGCGAAAGAACCTGCTAGGTTCACAATGTAAGGCCAATAACCATTACTTTACATTTATACTACAGGTCCTTTAGGTTGGTAAGCAGTTTGTCCTATCACTGCAGAATCATGTGAGGGCAGTTTAATACCCCAACTACGCCAAATCCTCCAAAATCCTTCCAGTGAATCGCGCATGTAGCCATGTGTACCAAATCCATCAAACTCCACCAGCTGCTTTTTGTTGGATTCAGGACTGTGTATAGCCAAGCCATGGATGCTTTGCACCACTGTACCAAATCCATCAAACTCCAACGGCTGCTTTTGTTGGATTCAGGACTGTGTATAGCCAAGCCATGGATGCTTTGCATTTGCCACTGTACCAAATCCATCAAACTCCACCGGCTGCTTTTGTTGGATTCAGGACTGTGTATAGCCAAGCCATGGATGCTTTGCATTTGCCACTGTACCAAATCCATCAAACTCCACCAGCTGCTTTTGTTGGATTCAGGACTGTGTATAGCCAAGCCATGGATGCTTTGCATTTGCTACTGTACCAAATCCATCAAACTCCACCGGCTGCTTTTGTTGGATTCAGGACTGTGTATAGCCAAGCCATGGATGCTTTGCATTTGCCACTGTACCAAATCCATCAAACTCCACCGGCTGCTTTTGTTGGATTCAGGACTGTGTATAGCCAAGCCATGGATGCTTTGCATTTGCTACTGTACCAAATCCATCAAACTCCACCGGCTGCTTTTTGTTGGATTCAGGACTGTGTATAGCCAAGCCATGGATGCTTTGCATTTGCCACTGTACCAAATCCATCAAACTCCACCGGCTGCTTTTTGTTGGATTCAGGACTGTGTATAGCCAAGCCATGGATACTTTGCATTTGCTACTGTACCAAATCCATCAAACTCCACCGGCTGCTTTTTGTTGGATTCAGGACTGTGTATAGCCAAGCCATGGATACTTTGCACTTGCTACTGTACCAAATCCATCAAACTCCACAGGCTGCTTTTTGTTGGATTCAGGACTGTGTATAGCCAAGCCATGGATGCTTTGCATTTGCTACTGTAACAATTCCATTTTAAACAATGTTACAATGTAACTTTCAATTAGACATGCAAAAAAAACAATGACAACTGAATTAAACACTGAGCACTACACAGACTTCTGTATGGGAAATTTGTCTCTCCATCAGCAACATCAAAGCAGAAAAGAAATACTCACAGATGGCCTCATGCAGTGCTTGCTCCGTCTCATGTTCCTGGGTCGCGATCTTGGCATTCATTTCTCTCACCAGCTGCTTGATCCTGGAGTTATGCTCCAGCCCCTGCTCTTCCAGCTTCTTCTCATACTCCCTCTGCAGGGTGGTTACCCTCCTCTCGCTGTCCTTGCTGAGGTTGTCAAGCTCGATCTTGTGCTCTTGCCTTGGTCGGGAAAATATTGGGCATTTTAATCGTAATTGCAATTCTGTCCTTAATATATCCAACATAGAGAGGCACACAATAACCACTTTATTGTTACGTTTACATAGTATATATTATATGCGCAATGAAAGTACAGTTCTCATGCATACCGGGAAGTCAACCAGGGTGCACGGCTTCCTTTGAATGGCCCGAATCCACTGTTCTTGGAGTACTGTGCTGGGAACAAGGTTATTACACGACTGGTACATTTTGTTGACAGCTGGTTGACCCGCCAAACCCTTCGTCTGGCAGTTTTTGAAAGGTGGAATAACTGTAGAACCTATTACTATGTTCAGTGTAGATGCATTCCCACAAGAAACCACTACACATCGCTAGCAAGTACATTTTTCCTTTCAAAACCCTTCAAAGTGTACTGAGGGATCAAATTAAGCAAGGGTTTTAATGTATGTTGAATTCTACAATTATCAAACTATATCATCAAATTATACTCACTTCAATAAATCAATTTCCAGCTCCAATCTTTCGCTGGTTGTCCTTAATTTCTCCTCAAGTTCTTCCTCCCGCCTCCTAGCCTCCTCTATCCTCTCGTCTCTCTTGTCATCATCTCCTCCAGGTGGAGCGGCTCCAAGCATCCCTTCCCTGGATACTGTTATCATCTCTTCCACAGGCTGCACATCAGCAATTTGGACCTTCTCCCGTTCATGGGTAAGCTCTTGTTGCAGTGTTAAGACTTCAAGTTCGTGACCTGATTTCAAATTTGTGATTGTCTCTTCCAGGGCAGAGATTTCTTCAAGGTGGGATGATTTTGCAGTTTTTAATTCGCTGTTGAGGGTTCGGCAATGTTCTTCGATAGCATCAAACTGCTGCTTTCTTGAGTCCAGGTCATCACGGTATTGCTTCTTAATCTGACCCAGTTTTCCCTCAGCTTTCTTCTTCAAATCTGAAACCTTTTGCTTGGCTTCCTCTCGTGCCTTCTCAACTTCCGCTTTCAACACTTCCTCTATCTCTGTAATTCTGTTATCTTTGGCAGTGTAGAGTTCTTCTAATTCTCTTATCCTCTCCGAGTCATTTTCTGCTGATTGTCTCGCTTGATGCTCCTCCTTAACCTTTTCTGCTTGTCTTCTCAATTCCTTTTCCATTTCAGCAATCTGATTATCTTTGTCAGCACAAAGCTGTTCCAACTCGGCTAATCTCTCCACAGCCTTGCCTCGGGCATCACTCTCTGATATCAACCTTAGTTGCTGCTCCTCTCTTGCTCTCTCTGTTTGCTGTATCATCTCTTCAATTTCTAAGATCTTGCTATCTTTTTCACAGCAAAGTTTTTCAAGTTCAACAATCCTTACTGCATCACTGTTCCTACTCTCATTCTGTGTCAATATTTTCTCATGCTCTTCCTCCAGTTTCACCTTTGCGTCTTGAAGCTCATCAGTCAGCTTCTGTTTTTCTGAGTCATAACAAGCCACCAAAGAGGTGATCTCATTTTCATATGCGGCCGTCTTCTCCTTGTGGAGCATCTGAAAATCTTGGGTTTGCTTCTCCATAAGTGCAATCTGTTCCTCAGCTGCTTTCACCTTGACTTGCATCTCCAAGTCGTTGTCAATCAACTCATCAATCTTCTGCTGGTGGCCCATCTCCAACTGATGCAGCTGCTGTTCCAACTTGGAGCTTTCCTGCCGTGTTGACCCATCAAATTGTTTCTGCATGACCTCAACCATCTCAAAGTGTTGCTGCTCTATCTGTTCCATGTTAGCTTTGTGTTCTTTGTGTTTTTTCTCAAGCTCTTCTGCGTGATATTTCTCAAGTTTCTCAATAATCTCTGTTGTCTTTTTCTCCTCAAGGGCAAGGCTCTCTTCATGCTCCTTCTGTAACAGAGAAATCTTCTCTGTCAAGCTGTCAACTTCAGTGGCTTTCTCCTGTTCTAGTCTGGACAATGTCTCGTCCAACTCTTGTTGATATTCCTCGTTCTTTCTATTGGCCTCTTGTTCCAACTCTGCAATCTTCTCGGTGTATTTCGTATTAATGCTCTCAAGTTCTTCCATGTGGATTTTCTTCAGGTTCTGGACATCATCTGTGTAGTCACTCTGAGTTTTTTCAAGGGCATCTGCTACTTGTTTTTCATGTTCCTGTTTCATCTCTTCCTTTTCTTTCTTGAGCTGCTCAATATGGGATTTGAGTGAAGCGATTTTCCCCTTGGCCTGGTCACGAAAATCAATCATCTGCTTTTTATGTGTTTCTTGTGCACTCTTAAGATTTTCCTGATGCTCTTGATTGAGACGCTTAATCTGTTCTTGGTGTGTTGCCTGAAGCTGAGAAGTCAGGTCATCAGCTCCTACTTCCTTCTCTCGGAGAAGATCCGACAACTGTTTCTGATAATCTGACTCTCTTTGGTTTAATTTTTTCTCAGAGTCTTTGGTCTTTTTCTCCAGTTCTTCTTGGTGGGACTTCTTGATGGCAGAAAGCTTTTGTTCATTCTCCTCCTGAAGTCCTTGCATAGATTCTTGCAAAGACAGCATCTTAGATTCAAAGATGGAAACCTTCTCTGAGTGCTGGTTGCTCAGCTCTAACCGTTCTGAATCTGCCTTCTCTTTTAGAGCCTTCTTACCTTCTTTAAACTCCTCTTGTAACTGTTTAACCTTCTCCTCATGAGTTGCTTTATACTCGGCCAACTTTTCCTTGTTTTTCTCTTGCAGCTCTTCGTAATTTTTCTTAACTGTCGTTATCTTGGATTTGGCCTGGTTCTTCAGTTCATGTAATTGTACCCTGTGAGTTTCCTTCATTTTCTCCAACATCTCAGCATGTTTCTGTACGAGGGTCTGCAACTCTGAATTCTTATTTTGAAATTCGAGGGACAGAGCTTCCTCAGATTTGGTTCTTTTCTCAATCTCTGCTCTCAGTGAAGCTTCCATTTCTTGGAGCGCTCTCAACTTGTCATCTTGTTTTGATGCAAGTTCTGCCCTCTCAGCAGATTCAGCTTTGATATGCACCAGCTCTTCCTGGAGGCCATTCACCTTTGCTGTCAAGGACGACTCAGATTCCCTCAATTCAACAACACAGTTATCCTTCTCTGACAGCTGAGAGGATTTTTCCTCCAGGTCTCGCCGGAGTTGCTCTAGGTCTCTTTCCTGCTCCTCAAGTTTGGTACCAAGGGCTTCTGTGTCTCCAGACTTCTGTTTGAACTCAACTTCAAGCTTGGCCATGTTGGCCAACTGCTTCTGCAACCTCCCTTCCTCTTCCTGCAGACTTACATAGGCTTTCTGGGCCTCTTGAAGCTTGTCACTCTCAGATGACAATTGTGCTTGCAGATGTTCAACTTTCTGGACAAGTTCTGCTTCTCTGCTCTCCAGTTGGGACTTTAAAGTATCTAGCTCATTTCTAAAAGTATTCTTTTCAACAGCATGTTTTTCTTCCAATTCAGCAAGCTCTCTACTATGAACATCTTGTAAGTTTTGCAGCTCTGTTTGAAGATTGGCGACTGTTTTCTGAGACCCTTCATCCTGCTGATCAAATTCTTGTTTGAGAGTTTCAAAGGAAGCGGATAATTCAGCCTCTTTGCCTTGGAACTCCGCAAGCAGGGATTCCTTTTCTGCTTTGAGTTTTCCTAATTCTTCTATTGTTGCCTGCAACCTAACCTTGCTTGCTTCATGCTCATTTTTCAGGTCATCATGAACCTGCTGGAGGGAAATTGAAGTTGACTTGAGATCTTGGATATCCTTCTCCTTGTGGCTTATTTCATCATAAGCTTCTGAGAGCTGCTGTCCTAGTTTCCCAGATACCTCCTCAACAGAACTCTGTTTCTGAATCTCGATTGACTCTAACCTCCTCTCTAAATCTTTCTCATGGTTATGTCTTTCCTCTTGCAATCTCTCTTCAAAACTCGATTCGAGCTGTGCCACTGTTTCCTTATGTTTGGTTTCATTCTCAGCAACTTGCACTTCAAGGATTTTACATTTGTCTTCAAGAGATGAGCAGAGGTTATCTTTTTCTTTACAAAGTCTTTCCAAATTTGAACACGTTTCTTCATTGGTTTTCCTAAAATCTTCTAAATCTTTGGATAGTTTTTCCATTTCATCCTGTTTATCTTTAATTTCTGAAAGTCTTTCATTTAGGATGGATTCCAACTTTTCAACAGCTTCTCCGTGTTCATGTTGTCTTACTTCTAAAAGATCTTGAATCCTTGAAACTTCGTTTTCAATTTCCCCAACCCTAGAAACTTTACTGTCAAGTTCAACCTGAAGGCTGCCAGTACGTTCAACATGTTCATCTTCCAGTTTTGCCTTCTCTTCTTGGAGAACTGAGACCTGATCTTGGAGATTACTTGAGAGTATTGCTTTCTCTTCCAAGGCTTTCCGAAGTGCCTGAATTTCCTCAGAGTACTTTTCATTATGAGAATTAACTTCTTGCAAGGCTGCGTTGATTCTTCCCAACTGTTCAGAGTGTTTTTGTCTCTCCAGCTGCAGACTCTCATTTGCTGCAGCTAGATCTCCATCAAGTTTGACCTGAAGAGCTTCTAAAGAGTTATACAGGTCCTTCTCTCTCAACTGCAAGTCCTGTATGGTCTTTTCTTGCTGGGCTATTAAGTTATTTGCCTCCGAGAGTTTAGTACTGAGCTGACTGGCTACTTCATCGACCGAACTCTGTTTCTGGATTTCCAAGGCTTCTAATCTTCGCCCAAGCTCTTTGTCATGGTTCTCTTGCTGGAATTGCATCTTCTGCTCGAACTCTGTGATCTTGTTCTCATGTTCTTTAACCTTTGCCTCCATGTCCCTGTTTAATGCATCATTTTGTTGCTTTAAGTCGTCTATTTCTGAAAGACACTTCTGAATTTCGTTTTCTTTATCTTTGAGCTCTTTGAGATGGTTTGCTGACACTTCTTTCATCTGCTCCTCCAAATTTGCAATTCGAGATTCACCTTCCTTGACCTTTTGATCTAATTTGTCCTGAAGTTCAGAATGCTCTTGCTTCAAGTCGACCAACTGTGCATCACGTTGCTCAATCTGTTTCAGTTGTTCTCCAACGTCTCCTGACCTCGCCGCTTCCTCCATCTTGAGTTTCTCCTCCAAAGATGCCATCATCTCATCCCCGTGCCGTACTTCTCCGTTTAGGTTCTGGATTTGCTGCTTCATCTCAGAAGCCTTTGCTGCTAGCTTTTGCAGCTGATCAATCTTCTCCTGGACATTCTTCTGGTGATTCTGGTTCAATTCATCCACCTTGGCCTTGTAAAGAGAATCCGCATCTTTGGTTGCCGCCTCCACGATCTCATCGTGTCGCCTCTTCATCTCATCAATGTATGTCCGCTGCTCCTGTTTCAGTTCTTCCAGCTTTGCGATCAACTCTTCCTGATGGGTTGCCTTCAATTCTACCATGGCCTTCTCGTGCTTTTCTTTGTTGTTGGCGATGGCAGTGCGGCTGCGCTTGACGATTTCTTCAATCTTATTACGAGCTTCTTTCTTCTCTGTATCAGATTTATCTTTCAACTGCTGTAGGTTGCCTTCCATTTCAAGCTTTTCCTGTTAAAATGAAGAACGAACATTACAATCAGAACACAAACATGGCAAACTACACTTACAAATCTGAAATTGAAAACATGAAGTTAAAGCTGGCTATCTTTACTTTGACAAAACAAGGTATCAAGGTCAAAAAAGTGTCAATGTCTCTCACTCAAAATGTAAAAACTGTTATTTGTTTTATCAAAGCTTTCCATAGATTATGAGACCAAACTTCATGAGATTGAGTAGCTGAACCTAGAAAGGCTCGGCATATGAAACAAATATTTACATTTAAGAAATCAAATCCAAAGGGGAATTGTCTCACCGTTGTCATGTCATCAATGATGCGTTGCAGCTCGTCCTTCTGACTATCTTGAGCACTGACAGCAGCCATCTTCTGCAGTTCTCTCTCCTCGATTGCCATCATCATCTCAGACTCCTTCTCCTTCAGAAACTGCTTCTGCTCTTCATCTCTACGCTGCATGGCCAACTGGACATCCTTCTCCTGTAATGAAATAAAGATGATAATAATAACATATAAATCGTATATAGTGCATTTCACATATTATCCCTGGTCATTGGGCCAATATTATCCTTGTAATCTTTCTCAACTCTCTGGAGTATGCAGCCTCGAGCAACTGTAGCACTTTGGAGGCTTTTCCAGACCTCTACCCTCACAGGAACCAATTTATACTCGGTGAAGAGAATTACAGTAGTGTCTTGCTCACGGATACCATAGTTGCGGCCAGGATTGGAACCCACATTCTGACAACTCAGCCATCAGAACCTATATCTGATGCACTTATCCACTCGTCCATGACACCCCTTGGATAAACTGACGTTTATTTTATATAGAAAACAGGCAAACTATTTGTGTTAATAATGTAGGTAACAGCAAAGAACATTTTCCAAAGTTTTAAAATGCTTCCAAATGGAACACAAATATCCAAGTTTTGAGATGTTTCCTTACCTTGGTTGACAATGATTCCTCATACTCCTGCTGTTTCTGTCTCAAGATCTCTTCCCAGTAAGTGTTCCTCTCTGTCACTGAATCTTCCTTCTCCTTCTCCAAATCTCTTTTCATTGTCTCCTTTTCTTCCTGTCATGAGACGTTTTTCACAATTCAGTATAGAAAATGAGAGGAGTCTCAGTGTTTGAACAGATGAAACTGATATTTAAATTCATATGGTTCAACATAAGGCTGTGCATTTTTAGTTATTTCAGGAACCTGATACTCGGAAATTGGAAATCTTCGGATACCCGGGTAACCGTAAACAATTTTGTAAAAACACCTGTAAATACTCCCGAATGTATAAAATAACCAATATGAACATAAGTTTCTCTTGTTTTATTAGTGTCAGAATAAATGTGGACTTCTATATTAACCCTCCTATGTACAGTGCAGTTTGCCATAGAATTGTCAGACCTTTCAAAACCTTTCAAGTTTGCTGTACTGAAGGGTTTTGAAAGGTGAGAAAACTGTCTGACAAAAGGGACCTATGAAAGGTTTCGAAAGGTGTAAAACTCTCTGAACAAACTGGTGTTGAAATGTTTCAATACCTTTCAAAGGGTATTGAAAGGTGTGGTTGTTCAGTAGCAACAAATTCTGGAGGGTTTTAAAGGGTTCATAATAATTGATAGCCATTTTGGCCCGTAAGCAGATTTTGAAAGGTTTTGAAACGTCAAACCATAGGAGGGTTAAACACGACTCGTAGCATCCCCATTGATCCCCACACAAAAAATGTTCAAAAAAATCAATGTGTGACTTAAATGTTCAGTCCAAATTTTCAAAAGTCGTTTTATACGAGTAATTGTAACCGTAAAATGGAACCGGGTAATTGGAACCGTAAAATGGAACCGGGTAATAACATTTTCGGTCGGGTATCCGGGTACCTGGATACCCAGCATGGCCTTATTTTGACACTTCTCTTAACATGTACGCAAATCGTATTCATCCTTTTTTCGCTTTATCGTCCCCCAAAAAAGGGAGCACCCAAAATAAATGAAGATTTCAGTGAATTCTGTTTGCTATAGAAGTAAACAATATGTGACCCGACCGTACGAAATGAGTCGGAAGTCGCAAAAGATACGGACACCTAAACACTAGTCATGCGTGTGCGTGGTCGAAAAATAATAAAAAAATGTTGGTAGATTTATTAACATGTTTTTCTACTTATTTCTTTCGAAAACAAAAAAATTATTTTTCGACCACACACACACATGACTCGTGTTTACGTGTCCGTATCTCAATACAGGTATTTGCATCTTCCGACTCATTTCGTACGGTCGGGTCACATATGGTTGCAGCAATAAAAAAAATTACAGTGGTCTGCTAGTCAAAATAAAAATGTGGCACTGAACTTGCGCCATTGACTGTCCTGGCATTTTTATGACAGAATATAAAATGATTTGGGCCAATTGAAACCAGAAGTCTGGTAAATGTTCAGAGCTTGATGACCAGCTCAGTGACATACATGTACATGTAGTCAACGATTAACCCTAACCACCCCAAACCATTCAAACTCCAACAGCAGGGTTTGTTGGATTTTGATGGGCTGTGTACTGTATATCCCAGACAGGGATACGGGTGTCCTAATTACAGTTGGGTGGTAGTGTGTTGCATGGTGTTGGATTTTGGCGGAATCAGGAAGGTTCTTAGCAGAAATATCTAGGGGGTTAGGGTTAATGTGCTGGTCCGACAAAGATGTGGCCTTACACGTACCTGCATGAGTGAAATGACGGCTTGTTTTCCTCTTGATAGCTCCTGGGCTAGGTTCTGCCTTTCCTCTTCCCCACGATTCTCTGTTGCTTCCAGCTGCTGATGCAACTCAAGAACTGCAAACGAAAAATAACCAAATAGTGGAATTAAAGATTTTTGGAGCGAATAATGGACAAATTCACTAAAGTTGGACTAACATGTACTAAGTGACCTATCCAAACCTTTTATGGTTAGCAGTCTCCTAAATAGTCAGTATCTTTTTACCACATGCATTCCCTATACGACCGCATGCATTCCCAAAACGAGACAAAAGATATAACCATTTGAGTGCAGAATGATCAAAGTCTTGAATGATGGGTTTTTCAATAACACAATAGATTTGATTAGCCTAATGTGCTTAAAAATATGGTAAGATGCTCACTAGAGATGAGTTCAAATATTTATGGTGCAAGAACCTGGGGCCAAATTCATACAGCTGCAAAGCAGAGAATTTTGCTAAGCAAATATTTTTGCTAAGCAATATACAACAGACTACCAGTGAAAATTGCATACATTTCTATGAAAGTTTGGCTGGTAACCAAAGAAATCTGCTAAGCAATTTTATTTGCTTAGCAGCTAAGAAATACACAACAGACTACCAGTGAAAATGCATACATTTCTATGAAAGTTTGGCTGGTAACAAAAGAAATCTGCTAAGCAATTTTATTTGCTTAGCAGCTAAGAAATACGCAACAGACTACCAGTGAAAATGCATACATTTCTATGAAAGTTTGGCTGGTAACCAAAGAAATCTGCTAAGCAATTTTATTTGCTTAGCAGCTAAGAAATACACAACAGACTACCAGTGAAAATGCATACATTTCTATGAAAGTTTGGCTGGTAACAAAATAAATCTGCTAAGCAATTTTATTTGCTTAGCAGCTAAGAAATACACAACAGACTACCAGTGAAAATGCATACATTTCTATGAAAGTTTGGCTGGTAACAAAAGAAATCTGCTAAGCAATTTTATTTGCTTAGCAGCTAAGAAATACACAACAGACTACCAGTGAAAATGCATACATTTCTATGAAAGTTTGGCTGGTGACCAAAGTAATCTGCTGAGCAATTTTATTTGCTTAGCAGCTCTATGAAATCGGCCCCTGGCAAAGTAGTTTGAGTTATTAACACAAGAAATGTTGATGTTGATAAAAGATTTCAGGCTTTGCATAATGGTTAACAATTTAAGTTAGAAATTTGCAGTGTATTACATGAAGGTAGTTTTGATAAAAAAAACTCATGTTTCTTTTTCTCTATACTTTTTACAAGTGTGCACTAGTTATTCTCAGGACTGCAAACCTTTGTATACGACCCATGCCCATTAACCCTCCTACTACTACAAGGGTCAAAATCAGTCAAAATGTTGATATACTTGCCAAGGTATATCTAGTCAAACCTTATGTGTAAAGTACATTTACAGGTCAAAATGAGTCGACCGTTTTTGACTGGTAAAAGCATTGTCTGGTATTGTTCAGGGTGGTCAAAATGACAGTAAAAACCAGTCAAAAATGCCCCCTGTGTGCACATTTGGGTCAACAGTCATAAACAGGCAGTTGACTGATTTTGACCTCTGCAGCAACTTGCCACTAAAGTGCAGCTACATATATAGTAGGAGGGTTAATTAATGTCCGTAGTGATCACAATACCTAAAGGTGATCATGTAGGAGAGCTTACACTTGGTTCCCAGTCTGTCGTTCGGTAAAACTTGTAGCTTTGCATGGTGAAGAGGATAAGTAAGACTAATTGCGGTGACACCATGTGAAATTCTCAATTGAGTAGTAATTAGTTCTGAGAAGAACTGGTCGTTTCTCCTGAGGACGATCAGAGCCTACTGATCGAAATGTCGAGTTGTAACCTCCAGTTCTTTTCAGAACTAATTACCAATCTGTCGTTCGTCTATTAACCCTCCTATGTACAGTGCAGTTGCCATAGAATTGTCAGACCTTTCAAAACCTTTCAAGTTTGCTGTACTGAAGGGTTTTGAAAGGTGAGAAAACTGTCTGACAAAAGGGACATATGAAAGGTTTTGAAAGGTGTAACAACTCTCTGAACAAACTGGTGTTGAAATGTTTCAATACCTTTCAAAGGGTATTGAAAGGTGTGGTTGTTCAGTAGCAACAAATTCTGGAGGGTTTTAAAGGGTTCATAATAATTGATAGCCATTTTGGCCCGTAAGCAGATTTTGAAAGGTTTTGAAAGGTCAAACCATAGGAGGGTTAAGACACAATGTCCAGTTGAGAGCAAGATGACTATTTCATGTCTTGCTACTCAGAGAATTTTGCTGAGAACAAATGGAATCTATATGCACCAAATGTTGATTACCATGTAAGGGAAATATTATGGTCAAAGAACTTTTTCGTATGCTGCTACGACATTATGGAATAATCTACCACTTCACATTCGCAAAGCTGACAATGTAAACATTTTCAAATCAATGTTAAAGACTCATTTGTTTAAATCTACCTACATCTGATTGTATTGTAAAGTTGGTTGCTCTTGTATAATTTCTTGTCATGTTAATATTCATCACTTTTGGTATCTTTCTTCTATGTAAGCGCTTAGAGGCACTTGCAATTTGCGCTATATAAATTTCTATTATTATTATTATTATTATCATCGATACCATTGAAATGTTTTAGTTTCTGCACTCAAACAGATTAGCGACGACATAAAAAAAAGACAACCAAGATGATTACTTTAAACTTTACTTTTTGTGTAGGAGAAACAAACTATTAGATACCTTTCTTTTTCAGTTGTATATCGAGTGCTTGGAGCACAAAACCCGTTCAGTGCTTTTTTGGCAATTTGGTTTTAGTGTAACATTAAGGGAATACAAGTTTGTTGCACGGTCTTTACCGCAGGTTAATGACCGGTTTTGGGTGTGGTCACAGGTGTTAAAGACTACGCCGTGACCAGGCACAAAAATCAGTCATTATCCTGCGGTAAAGACCAAGCTTCAAACTTTTACTCCCATTCATAAATGCCCGCATTGATTTCATTTTCAAAAATGTACACAAATTGTATTTTGTTGTTGAATAAAGCCAGTAAAAATGGGCAAATTCACGTTTTGGGGACACACAAAACACTTTCAATGTACACAAGTCAGACGCGTGATGCAAAACAATCTTCGTCACTCTGATTGGTTCAAATGCGTGTCGCATGCCAGCTAAATAGAACTGCTGGCGAACAGCTGACACATACACGCCACTCTGATTTTGATAAGCCATGTCCGTTAATACAACCCCCCCCCATGTGATTATGTTTTGTCCAATCAGATTGTCTAAACTGTCATCGGCATTCATGAATATGTAATATAACACTCTAAATGATACACACATCAGATAAATGCCAATGATGTGCATTGATGGTGAAAATTACATGAGAAATAAACTGTGCAGATTTCCATTTGTACATGAACAGAAACATGATTTTGACAATGGTCCAAACCTTGAATCACATTTTTCTCAAAACTAAAAAAAAATGCACTTAACATGTTTGTGCTCCGAGCACTAAATATGCAAAGCAGACATGGCTGAAATATGCTTAATTATTGAGGACAGGCCAGCTAGAGTCCTACAAAATAACAAAGGTTACCACAATTTGACGCATTAGTACAAGGTCGTATCATAGTTACGACCTTGTTGCAGACATGGATTTTGCTCAGTGCAACAAGGTCGTATCTTTTTACAAAGTTCCAGGATGAACACGCAAAACCTATGGAAGATACGACGTTGCTGCACTCAATTATTTTAATGTGTGCAAATTTATGCACTATTGCACACACGACCTTGTTGCATTTTTGTTTAGATACGACCTTGTTGTTCAGACAGGACAAATTTATATTACTTAGTATAGACTAATCCGTCAACCAGTTCACTGGGTGCCGCCATAACTGCGGTGGCACCTACATTCTGCGTCAAGCGTTCGTTTTCTACGCAGTGCATTGCTTCTTCAACCAATCTGCGTACTCTATTTGAAGAAAAGTTGGTGTACTGTGTATTTAAGAATGTGTGTGATGCATGTGTGCAGTGTGGTACCACCCCAGTAATGTCAGATGACAGTGGTAGCCGGATTAGTTTACACAGTGCTGGGTAATGTTAGTGAAAAGGAACATACATTTAACCCTCCTACTTTTGTAGTGTCGTGGCCGAGCGGTCTAGCTTACCGGATTCAAGTTCTGGTGTTAGCAACATAATGTGGGTTCGAATCACGGCCGTGACACTTGTGTCCTTGAGCAAGACACTTAATCATAATTGCTTCTCTCCACCCAGGGGTTAAATGGGTACCTGTGAAGGCAGAGTTGGTTTGCTCTATATGCGCTAGAAATGGCAGCAATTGAGCTGTATACTCCCCAGGGAGCTGAGATGGTTTCAGGAATGATTTATGAGCCTTATGAGCAGGGATAATAATATAATGCGCCTTGAGCACCACTTAGTTGGTGGATACGTGCGCTATATAAATCCACACATTATTATTATTATTATTACCTTTTTCATACAAGTTGATGCACCATTTGAAACCATTCGCTTTTGTGGTTTTGAATGGTGAAATAACTGTGTACAGTATTGATTCCCCCAAATGGTTTTGAATGGTAGGTCAGCTAATACAAAACCTTGTTTGGATCTTTCCAAATGGTAGTACAGCTAATACAAAACCTTGTTTGGATACTTCTAAGTGGTGAATCAATGGACCCTCTATGCATTTGAATGGATTTGAATGGTAGTAAAGCTTGCTACCAACACTGTTCAAACGGTATCACCATGTGTGTACAAAACCAATGGGCATTTTTGAAAGTGGAAATTTTGAATGGTTTCAAATGGTCTATCAGTAGGAGGGTTAAAAAATGTAATAGTTTGTTTGTACTTTGTCTTTGTATCGTTTGATCACCAAAGACAGTGGAGAGGCAATATGTTGTAAAAACAAAAACAAACAGCTTATACAGTGCAGAGTCAGAGAATGACAAAAGACAGGACCACCTTGCAAAACATGAGCAAGATAGAGGGTCCTAACCTGTCCTCCTAGCCTCTCTGATTTGTTGCAGGCGTCTGGCTTTGTATGTATCTGCTGATTGGCCAGTTTCAGAGGGGAAGAATCGTCCCCGTCCAGTCGGGGAAGGGGATGGACTTGGGGAGGCAGAACCATCTGAAGGAGCAAGGTTTTTTGAGGAAAGGTCACCATCCAAGGTCCCAAAATGTTTCAATCTTTCACAAAGGCCATTTTAAGATTTTCTCCAATAGCTAAATAAAATAGGATCACGTTTTCTTCCTTAGCCACAAGATCCTTAACCCTCCTACACATGGAGGCCACTCCCAACCACTAAATTCTGTTCTTGAGCAACCTTCAGTACATACATGTACAAGCCTGCTGTCCTTTCCAAGTAATCTGACAAAATCAACTGTGTGTCACCCAAGGCCACTGTAAATGTTTGAACATATTAGTATGGCCTACAATGTATCAATGGGAGACCACTTTACCCTGCAATCTCAGTGGTGTGACAGTGCACAGAAGGGTAACCATAGGAGGCCACTGGCAACAGCTAATGGCTTGGAGTGGCCTGAATGGGTTGTTTCAAAAATTGCACTGATTGTAGGAGGGTTAATATAATATTTAGGTAATTCCCAATAGACTTCATCTTTTTATACAGGCAACTTGAATTGTTTTTATTATTTCTATTTAAAACAGGATTTGGGTTATTTTCTTTTGATAAAGATGCTGTTTTGGTCAAAACATGAGGTCAATTATTAAAATTGTACATTTACATGTATACTACAAAGTACTTTCGGCCAAAAAAAAGTCTCCGATTTCTGGTCACAGGTCGGCTACACAATCGGTGCGGTGATTTATTATTATTATTTTTTTTGGCAATCTTATTTTTTTTGCCAACGAGTGAAATACGTGATACATATACGCAGTTATTGGAACCAGACCATATTTCCCATACACAAAGTATGGTGGCTAAGAGAGAGGCCACACAAATCCAGCAAACGTTCATGCCCCTATGTAATAATAATAATAATGTGTGGACTTATATAGCGCACGTATCCACCAACTAAGTGGTGCTCAAGGTGCATTATATCATTACCCCTGCTCATAAGGCTCATAAATCATTCCTGAAACCATCTCAGCTCCCTGGGGAGTATACAGCTCAATTGCTGCCATTACAGCGCATATAGGGCTAATCAGCCAACTCTGCCCTCACAGGTACCCATTTAACCCCTGGGTGGAGAGAAGCAATTATGGTTAAGTGTCTTGCTCAAGGACACAAGTGTCACGGCCGGGATTCGAACCCACATTCTGCTGCTAACACCAGAACTTGAGTCCGGTAAGCTAGACCGCTCGGCCACGACACTCCATGTAAAAAAAAAGTTGTTTAAAACACAGCACGGCAGAATTCCAATTGTTCCAGCAATTTTGGCTGCAATTGGACATTGTTTCACAGCAACAAAAAAATGAAAATAAAAATGCACGGATTTGAGATGACGCAGATGGAGACCAGAACCCGGAGACTTTATTTTGGCATTTGGTTGTTTAGCAGTTTGCTACAACTAAGAATTCAGGATTCTCAATGACTATCTAGGAATTCAACTTTTTTTATAATTAAAAAAAAACATGTTTCACGTAACTGTCTATTTTGACGACTACAATTTACTTTTTTCAAATTACCTGTCCTTTCAGCATTTCCTAGTCTCTGCTTCAAGTCGTCCCTCTCCTGTCCAGCCTCCTTAGCCTTCTCTCTAAGCTCCGCCCCCTCATCCTGGCTCTTCAGCAACTCCCCGTGCATCTGTTGCTTCGTCTCTGCAATAGCGAGGGCTTTGTCCTCACCGGCTTGGTCCAGGAGTTTCTTGGCTTGACTCAGCTGCTCGGAGAACTTACTCTGCTCAGATGCCTGCTGCTCCTGGGAGATTTAAAAGGGAAAGTATACCATTAATAATCTTCTATTCTGCTACGTGTACATGTATCTCAATTGTGAATAAAGATATCAAACATCTACAACCGGTGCAAGTTTCGAGTCTAACCTTGCTGGAAAATCCATTCAGAATTTTTGGTCAGCAAACATAAACTTTGTATGCATTCTGACTTTAAGTAAAGAGTGTTTGCGGTGACACCATGTAAAAATTCTCTTTTGAATAGTAAAAATTAAGGCTGTGCAGGGTACCCGGATACCCGACCGAAACTGTCATTAACCATCCTACACATGGAGGCCACTCTGACCCACAAAATTCTGTTCTTGAGCAACCTTCAGTACATACATGTACAAGCCTGCTGTCCTACACATGGAGGCCACTCTGACCCACAAAATTCTGTTCTTTAGCAACCTTCAGTACATGTACATACATGTACAAGCCTGCTGTCCTACACATGGAGGCCACTCTGACCCACAAAATTCTGTTCTTTAGCAACCTTCAGTACATACATGTACAAGCCTGCTGTCCTACACATGGAGGCCACTCTGACCCACAAAATTCTGTTCTTTAGCAACCTTCAGTACATACATGTACAAGCCTGCTGTCCTACACATGGAGGCCACTCCCAACCACTAAATTCTGTTCTTTAGCAACCTTCAGTACATACATGTACAAGCCTGCTGTCCTACACATGGAGGCCACTCTGACCCACAAAATTCTGTTCTTTAGCAACCTTCAGTACATACATGTACAAGCCTGCTGTCCTACACATGGAGGCCACTCTGACCCACAAAATTCTGTTCTTTAGCAACCTTCAGTACATACATGTACAAGCCTGCTGTCCTTTCCATGTAATCTTACAAAATCAACTGTGTGCCACCCAAGGCCACTGTAAATGTTTGAACGTATTTAGTATGGCCTACAATGTATCGATGGGAGACCGCCTCACCCTGCAATCTCAGTGGTCTGACAGTGCACAGAAGGGTAACCATAGGAGGCCACTGGCAACAGCTAATGGCTTGGAGTGACCTGAATGGGTCGTTTCAAAAATTGCACTGATTGTAGGAGGGTTAATAATAATAACTGGATTTATAAAGCACCAAATTGCCAAAGGATACAAGGCGCTTTTACATTATTATCCCTAGTCATTGGGCCAATATCAATCCTTAAACTTTCTCAGCTCCGCGGTTCCATTTTTCGGTTCCAATTACCCGTATAAACAACTTTTGAAAATTTTGACTCAACATTTAAGCCCCACAAGTGGAAGTCTCTGATTTTTTTGAAACATATTTTGTGTGGCGAATGGGGATGCTATGAGCCGTATTTAATTTAGAAGTGAGACATTATTACATTAACCCTCCTACGGTTTGACCTTTCAAAACCTTTCAAAATCTGCTTACTGGCCAAAATGGCTATCAATAATTATGAACCCTTTAAAACCCTCCAGAATTTGTTGCTACTGAACAACCACACCTTTCAATACCCTTTGAAAGGTATTGAAACATTTCAACACCAGTTTGTTCAGAGAGTTGTTACACCTTTCGAAACCTTTCATAGGTCCCTTTTGTCAGACAGTTTTCTCACCTTTCAAAACCCTTCAGTACAGCAAACTTGAAAGGTTTTGAAAGGTCTGACAATTCTATGGCAAACTGCACTGTACATAGGAGGGTTAAGTCCACATTTATTATGACTCTAATAAAACAAGAGAAACTTATGTTCATATTGGTTATTTTTATACATTTGGCATTATCCATGTGTTTTTACAAAATTGTTTACGGGTACCCAGGTATCCAAAGATTTCCAATTTCGGGTGTCTGGCTCCCGAAATATATGTAACTGAAAACGCACAGCCTTATTATGAAATATTTCTGAAAAGATCCGGTTGGTTTTAACTCAACATTTCAATCAGTCTGATCGTCTTCATTTTAACTTTCTAAAATTCTGATAAAGTTTGTTACTGAAATTCTAAAATGCAATATTGGGGAATAAATATTTTGCTCTTCTTACAAATGATAGCACCTCAAGACAAAAAAAAAAAATCAACAAAATATCAAAGGATGTTTGCTAATCAACTTAACACCCAGTAAGTTTTAGGGAGGGCCAAAGTCTTGGCACAGCCAAGCCTTTGTGAAGCATGGCCAGGCCTGGGGTACCTGGCCTCCTGAACTGTCTTTTGTGAGTCCTAATCCTGTAACAATAGAGTACCTGCCAATCAACATATCCTGGGCTTCTGGAGGGCCTAGCCCAGCCAAGTAGAGCTCATTATAATGGCTGCATTTGTAAACAAAAGACAGCTGAGGTGTCAGTCAAGTCTGTGTTAACAATAAGAGCCCCCTGAGATCCAGGTCTTTTTTGCCCAACTAGGGGATTATATCAGCCCATAGGCCTGGGCAAAGCCTGGGCCTGGCCGGGATTCTCAAAGGCTTTGCTGTACCATGACTTTGGCCCTCCCTTATGTAAAATTGTTACCATGCTTTTTGAGAACGACAAAGGTATCCATTGCCTTTAAGAATGCGTGTTGCTTACATAATGCACGCAACCTTAATGCAGGCAAATATTAATTCTACAAGCTCTTCATGATCAGATTGTCCCTCACCTCCCATGTCGTCTTTTTTCCTTCGGTCAGGGAGGTCTCAAAACGCTTAATAATCCTGTTCCTTTTGGAATCATTCCGTTTGGGATGCAGTGCGATCCAAAATAACAAGTGTACCCACCAAGAATGGTATACTTCATTGAATAAATCCGAATGGAAAAGTCATTTTGAAACGTTGCCAGGGGCCAACTTCACAGAGCTGCTTAGCACTAGCAGACAATGTTGCTAAGCAAATATTTCTGTTAACCCTTTCCTTACCATAGGCGACTTTAGTCGACTGCACTCATACCCCCTCTTCCTTACCATAGGCGACTTTAGTCGACCAATCTTTCACACAAAAAAGCACTCAAGCCCGAGCACAAAGGCCATTTGTTATAAAGCTGTAGTTTTGTCCATGTTCACCCTCCATACCCAAGTTGGAACGAGCAAGATCGGATCTTTCCATTGATGGTGAAATAAAATAAGGTTGCTATTATGCAATCCCTTCAAATTGTAGTGTAAAGATCCGAAATGCCAAACACCTACGGAGCGCCATGTGTTTGTGTACAAAAAAGTGTTTGAGTTTACAGATCACACTGAGGAAACAAAGACCGAGAACTTGGACATTTATTGACCGATCTTAATGTTTTTTGGATTTTATGAAAGGGAATTCAATAAGTAAGATATTTTGTATTATTTATTTTGCTGTAAAACGATATCTTCAAGGTGATAATAGAGTTTGTAAAATTGGCCTTTGAACACAAGCTTTCTGTTGTGTAAGAATGTGTGCTTCACGCTTGAGTGGTCAAACAATGCGGTCACCAGCAGTTGTTTATGTCAAAACAATTCGGTACTGAGAGGGTTAAGCAATAGAAAACAGACTACCAGGCAAAGTCTGTAGAATTTGTATGAAACATTGGCTGGTAAATAAAATGTGCTAAGCAATTTTTTCCTGCTTAGCAACTCAATGATATTGGTCTCTGTAAGTACAGCAGCAGTCATTGTTTTGAATAGAACATACATTCCAGGGGTTCTGAGTTCTCAGACATTCCCTCACCTTGAGTTGCTCCAGTTCCCTGGTGTTTTCCTCCAGACGTTTCTTCAACGCGTCTTTCTCCGTTGCCAGATTGGCCGACTTGTCCTTGTTGTTACGGATGGTGTCCTTGCACTTGTTCAGCAGTCCCTCCAGTCTCTTCACCTGGAATGGTTGCAGGTCAAAGGTTAAGAGGTCAAAGGTTAAGAGGTCAAAGGTTAAGAGGTCAAAGGTTAAGAGGTCAAATGTTAAGAGGTCAAAGGTTACAAGTACAAGGCCAAAGGTCAAAACAGAAACACACATTTGACAGATGTTCAGATGTTCCTTTTCAGAGTGTGTACGCCTCATCTCAAACATCTTCAGAGTGCTGTCTTTCTAAGATTATCTCGACAAAAACGGATTGCATGATATACATGTGTAGCCCAGTGGCCCAGAGCAATAGCGCCCTCTTGTGACATGAGAAAATACATGTGACAGCTCTGCAGCCTAGTAGCCATTGTTTTACCAAAATCGTCACAGAAAGTGCTTTATTTTGCTGAATAAAATGTACAAATGACTTGTTAATTACCATCAAATAACTCAGAATTACCTTTAGCTTCAATTGAGTACAGCACAAAACAACTGTTGGCTCTCAGGTAAGCTAAAATTTCATTGTTTAAAAAGTTTACTTTTGTATGTGTAAAACCATGTGACTGATTCATGCACAAGCACTATGGTATAATGCAATGTACGTTTGTGTAGGTCTAAACGTACATAAACCTGATGTTTCATTGCTACAATAGTAAATGATGGATGTAGGTTTACTTATGATTAAAAATGCCTTATTTCTGCAATATGATTTTCATGACCATTTTGAGGGTTTTAGAAAACTTGCATGTTATAAATGTTAAGTGATTGTTTATTGATCATTGATAATTCTAAGCTATTGGATAATAATAGTTTTCAAAAGCTAGTAACTGTATGCCACATTTTTAGCAAAAGTCATGTGACAGTTGCACATGAGTTTGGATCAAATGCTGGATAGCTTTTTGACATTGCTAAGCATGCTCGGAACTTTGGAGACTGAGGACAAGAAGAATTGGAGTAGGTTTGTCAGTCATCTTGTGCATGCCTATAATTGCACTCGCAATGATAGCACAGGATTCTCTCCATATTTCATCATGTTTGGTAGGGAAGCAAGACTCCCCATAGATGTTTGCTTTAATACCTCTCCTGATGGGGTAGCAAACAAGGATCATTCCAAGTTTGTTGAGGAGTTGCGCCAATTTAGACAATGCATACAAACGAGCATCAGAGGAATCGCCAAGTCAGCAGCAGCAAACAAGCGCTGCACGACCTGGAAGGTGAGAGGAAACGAACTAGAGAAAGGGGACCGAGTTCTCATAAGGAACGTTGGGTTAAAGGGAACTCATAAGCTCGCTGACAAATGGGGTCCAGAAGTGTACCTCGTTGTTGGACGACACAGGGATAATCTACCAGTTTATCAAATTCAGCCCGAAGCTGGGGGAGGTAAAATAAAGACGCTTCACAGGAATATGATGCTTCCCATCGGCATACTCACAAAAGAAACAGGTCCTGCACTTACTGAGAAGCTAAAGAGACCAGAGACAAGAAAATTCGAAGAGCCAGCCATTGCCATCCAACTCTGAGGATCTAGAGAGTGTGTGATGACCACGAAGCAGATACAGACTCTGAATCGGATGTGATAGTTGTGTGGCCTAAGAACCACGGTTCAACTGACCCTCACACTGATATTACTTCAGGAGTAGAGGTTGTATCATCAGATCAAGATCCAGTTGCACCTCATAGTACGTTTTATTGTAGCGTTGCTTCTGGAGAAGACTCACAGTTGAGAGTGGATGCAGATGAATTCATTCCCCAGTCCCAGCCGTCCAGTTCCGAGAGAGTTTTGTCAGAGAGCATTGCTAAGGAAATTCCTGTGGTAACACCGCAAGATGAACTGCCTTTTCATGTTCTTGACATGACAGGCTCGGACAAGTTGCCCGAACAACATGGTAACTCTTGTAATGATAATGAAACATTGTTGAAGACGGACCAGGAGGATACTATTTTGCCAGACAGTGTTGGTGATGAAGAGATGTTGCAAACAACTTCTCGAGATGCTGTCCATGAGGATGACACCAGTAGCAGTAGTCCTGATGTTGCTCAGTGTAGTAACAGTCTATCACCTGCATTTTGCAACCAACCGCTAGCTAAAGACCTGAATACTACTAGAAGTTTGACCGGAGACAGTTTGGACTCGGAAGAAGATACAAGCAAGGCTGAAGATCTTGTATGCTCAGAGCCAGATCTGTGTATGGATGATTCCATTAAAGTCATTGAAGGTGATTTGAAAATCCATTAGTCCAGAGACAGTCATTGAAGCAACTGATGTTTCATCAACAGATGTCGCTGTACCGCAAACTTCAGTAGATGTTAGATCTGATGAACTTGAAGTGGTAAGGATGAACTAGAGAGTTCTCGCTCCACTAGAGTTCGAGACCCCACAGAGATTCACCTATGATACGCTAGGGCAACCTACCCAAAGTCGTGTAGTTGTTACTTCCCTTGGAGAGTTGATTCCGTCACTCTACAGATCCTTGTTGGGTATCAGACGAAATGAGTGCATCGGGACGACGCAGCACGTTTAGATGGGGAGGATGTAGCCCAGTGGCCCAGAGCAATAGCGCCCTCTTGTGACATGAGAAAACACATGTGACAGCTCTGCAGCCTAGTAGCCATTGTTTTACCAAAATCGTCACAGAAAGTGCTTTATTTTGCTGAATAAAATGTACAAATGACTTGTTAATTACCATCAAATAACTCAGAATTACCTTTAGCTTCAATTGAGTATAGCACAAAACAACTGTTGGCTCTCAGGTAAGCTAAAATTTCATTGTTTAAAAAGTTTACTTTTGTATGTGTAAAACCATGTGACTGATTCATGCACAAGCACTATGGTATAATGCAATGTACGTTTGTGTAGGTCTAAACGTACATAAACCTGATGTTTCATTGCTACAATAGTAAATGATGGATGTAGGTTTACTTATGATTAAAAATGCCTTATTTCTGCAATATGATTTTCATGACCATTTTGAGGGTTTTAGAAAACTTGCATGTTATAAATGTTAAGTGATTGTTTATTGATCATTGATAATTCTAAGCTATTGGATAATAATAGTTTTCAAAAGCTAGTAACTGTATGCCACATTTTTAGCAAAAGTCATGTGACAGTTGCACATGAGTTTGGATCAAATGCTGGATAGCTTTTTGACATTGCTAAGCATGCTCGGAACTTTGGAGACTGAGGACAAGAAGAATTGGAGTAGGTTTGTCAGTCATCTTGTGCATGCCTATAATTGCACTCGCAATGATAGCACAGGATTCTCTCCATATTTCATCATGTTTGGTAGGGAAGCAAGACTCCCCATAGATGTTTGCTTTAATACCTCTCCTGATGGGGTAGCAAACAAGGATCATTCCAAGTTTGTTGAGGAGTTGCGCCACAATTTAGACAATGCATACAAACGAGCATCAGAGGAATCGGCCAAGTCAGCAGCAGCAAACAAGCGCACGACCTGAAGGTGAGAGGAAACGAACTAGAAAGGGGACCGAGTTCTCATAAGGAACGTTGGGTTAAAGGGAACTCATAAGCTCGCTGGACAAATGGGGTCCAGAAGTGTACCTCGTTGTTGGACGACACAGGGATAATCTACCAGTTTATCAAATTCAGCCCAAGCTGGGGAGGTAAAATAAAGACGCTCACAGGAATATGATGCTTCCCATCGGCATACTCACAAAAGAAACAGGTCCTGCACTTACTGGAGAAGCTAAAGAGACCAGAGACAAGAAAATTCCGAAGAGCCAGCCATTGCCATCCAACTCTGAGGATCTAGAGAGTGTGTGTGATGACCACGAAGCAGATACAGACTCTGAATCGGATGTGATAGTTGTGTGGCCTAAGAACCACGGTTCAACTGACCCTCACACTGATATTACTTCAGGAGTAGAGGTTGTATCATCAGATCAAGATCCAGTTGCACCTCATAGTACGTTTTATTGTAGCGTTGCTTCTGGAGAAGACTCACAGTTGAGAGTGGATGCAGATGAATTCATTCCCCAGTCCCAGCCGTCCAGTTCCGAGAGAGTTTTGTCAGAGAGCATTGCTAAGGAAATTCCTGTGGTAACACCGCAAGATGAACTGCCTTTTCATGTTCTTGACATGACAGGCTCGGACAAGTTGCCCGAACAACATGGTAACTCTTGTAATGATAATGAAACATTGTTGAAGACGGACCAGGAGGATACTATTTTGCCAGACAGTGTTGGTGATGAAGAGATGTTGCAAACAACTTCTCGAGATGCTGTCCATGAGGATGACACCAGTAGCAGTAGTCCTGATGTTGCTCAGTGTAGTAACAGTCTATCACCTGCATTTTGCAACCAACCGCTAGCTAAAGACCTGAATACTACTAGAAGTTTGACCGGAGACAGTTTGGACTCGGAAGAAGATACAAGCAAGGCTGAAGATCTTGTATGCTCAGAGCCAGATCTGTGTATGGATGATTCCATTAAAGTCATTGAAGGTGATTTGGAAAAATCCATTAGTCCAGAGACAGTCATTGAAGCAACTGATGTTTCATCAACAGATGTCGCTGTACCGCAAACTTCAGTAGATGTTAGATCTGATGAACTTGAAGTGGGTAAGGATGAACTAGAGAGTTCTCGTTCCACTAGAGTTCGCAGACCCCACAGAGATTCACCTATGATACGCTTAGGGCAACCTACCCAAAGTCGTAGTTGTTACTTCCTTGAGAGTTGATTCCGTCACTCTACAGATCCTTGTTGGGTATCAGCGAAATGAGTGCATCGGGACGACGCAGCACGCTTAGATGGGGAGGATGTAGCCCAGTGGCCCAGAGCAATAGCGCCTCTTGTGACATGAGAAAACACATGTGACAGCTCTGCAGCCTAGTAGCCATTGTTTTACCAAAATCGTCACAGAAAGTGCTTTATTTTGCTGAATAAAATGTACAAATGACTTGTTAATTACCATCAAATAACTCAGAATTACCTTTAGCTTCAATTGAGTATAGCACAAAACAACTGTTGGCTCTCAGGTAAGCTAAAATTTCATTGTTTAAAAAGTTTACTTTTGTATGTGTAAAACCATGTGACTGATTCATGCACAAGCACTATGGTATAATGCAATGTACGCGTTTGTGTAGGTTCAAACGCACATAAACCTGATGTTTCATTGCTACAATAGTAAATGATGGATGTAGGTTTACTTATGATTAAAAATGCCTTATTTCTGCAATATGATTTTCATGACCATTTTGAGGGTTTTAGAAAACTTGCATGTTATAAATGTTAAGTGATTGTTTATTGATCATTGATAATTCTAAGCTATTGGATAATAATAGTTTTCAAAAGCTAGTAACTGTATGCCACATTTTTAGCAAAAGTCATGTGACAGTTGCACATGAGTTTGGATCAAATGCTGGATAGCTTTTTGACATTGCTAAGCATGCTCGGAACTTTGGAGACTGAGGACAAGAAGAATTGGAGTAGGTTTGTCAGTCATCTTGTGCATGCCTATAATTGCACTCGCAATGATAGCACAGGATTCTCTCCATATTTCATCATGTTTGGTAGGGAAGCAAGACTCCCCATAGATGTTTGCTTTAATACCTCTCCTGATGGGGTAGCAAACAAGGATCATTCCAAGTTTGTTGAGGAGTTGCGCCACAATTTAGACAATGCATACAAACGAGCATCAGAGGAATCGGCCAAGTCAGCAGCAGCAAACAAGCGCCGGTACGACCTGAAGGTGAGAGGAAACGAACTAGAGAAAGGGGACCGAGTTCTCATAAGGAACGTTGGGTTAAAGGGAACTCATAAGCTCGCTGACAAATGGGGTCCAGAAGTGTACCTCGTTGTTGGACGACACAGGGATAATCTACCAGTTTATCAAATTCAGCCCGAAGCTGGGGGAGGTAAAATAAAGACGCTTCACAGGAATATGATGCTTCCCATCGGCATACTCACAAAAGAAACAGGTCCTGCACTTACTGAGAAGCTAAAGAGACCAGAGACAAGAAAATTCCGAAAGAGCCAGCCATTGCCATCCAACTCTGAGGATCTAGAGAGTGTGTGTGATGACCACGAAGCAGATACAGACTCTGAATCGGATGTGATAGTTGTGTGGCCTAAGAACCACGGTTCAACTGACCCTCACACTGATATTACTTCAGGAGTAGAGGTTGTATCATCAGATCAAGATCCAGTTGCACCTCATAGTACGTTTTATTGTAGCGTTGCTTCTGGAGAAGACTCACAGTTGAGAGTGGATGCAGATGAATTCATTCCCCAGTCCCAGCCGTCCAGTTCCGAGAGAGTTTTGTCAGAGAGCATTGCTAAGGAAATTCCTGTGGTAACACCGCAAGATGAACTGCCTTTTCATGTTCTTGACATGACAGGCTCGGACAAGTTGCCCGAACAACATGGTAACTCTTGTAATGATAATGAAACATTGTTGAAGACGGACCAGGAGGATACTATTTTGCCAGACAGTGTTGGTGATGAAGAGATGTTGCAAACAACTTCTCGAGATGCTGTCCATGAGGATGACACCAGTAGCAGTAGTCCTGATGTTGCTCAGTGTAGTAACAGTCTATCACCTGCATTTTGCAACCAACCGCTAGCTAAAGACCTGAATACTACTAGAAGTTTGACCGGAGACAGTTTGGACTCGGAAGAAGATACAAGCAAGGCTGAAGATCTTGTATGCTCAGAGCCAGATCTGTGTATGGATGATTCCATTAAAGTCATTGAAGGTGATTTGGAAAAATCCATTAGTCCAGAGACAGTCATTGAAGCAACTGATGTTTCATCAACAGATGTCGCTGTACCGCAAACTTCAGTAGATGTTAGATCTGATGAACTTGAAGTGGGTAAGGATGAACTAGAGAGTTCTCGTTCCACTAGAGTTCGCAGACCCCCACAGAGATTCACCTATGATACGCTAGGGCAACCTACCCAAAGTCGTGTAGTTGTTACTTCCCTTGGAGAGTTGATTCCGTCACTCTACAGATCCTTGTTGGGTATCAGACGAAATGAGTGCATCGGGACGACGCAGCACGTTTAGATGGGGAGGATGTAGCCCAGTGGCCCAGAGCAATAGCGCCCTCTTGTGACATGAGAAAACACATGTGACAGCTCTGCAGCCTAGTAGCCATTGTTTTACCAAAATCGTCACAGAAAGTGCTTTATTTTGCTGAATAAAATGTACAAATGACTTGTTAATTACCATCAAATAACTCAGAATTACCTTTAGCTTCAATTGAGTACAGCACAAAACAACTGTTGGCTCTCAGGTAAGCTAAAATTTCATTGTTTAAAAAGTTTACTTTTGTATGTGTAAAACCATGTGACTGATTCATGCACAAGCACTATGGTATAATGCAATGTACGTTTGTGTAGGTCTAAACGTACATAAACCTGATGTTTCATTGCTACAATAGTAAATGATGGATGTAGGTTTACTTATGATTAAAAATGCCTTATTTCTGCAATATGATTTTCATGACCATTTTGAGGGTTTTAGAAAACTTGCATGTTATAAATGTTAAGTGATTGTTTATTGATCATTGATAATTCTAAGCTATTGGATAATAATAGTTTTCAAAAGCTAGTAACTGTATGCCACATTTTTAGCAAAAGTCATGTGACAGTTGCACATGAGTTTGGATCAAATGCTGGATAGCTTTTTGGCATTGATAAGATTTGTGAAATGGAACTTAGTAGAGTTTACTATTGTATACATGTTTATTGTTTGCTCTCAGGCCTCGGCTCAGTCTCAGGCCTCGTCTAGGGCTTCTGCTATAGTCTCAAGGACTCAGCTATAGTCTCAGTATAGCTCAAGCTCAAGCTCAAGCTCAGCTCATTGGTTCCATTACACCACAGACGGAGTCATTTCTTCACTGCTTGTTGCTGTGGACATCGACAGTTAGCCGGACGCGGATTTTCGTATGGACTCTGACACTTTGTATCCTTTACTATTGAACTTTGTTGAACTCATCTGACTCATTGGATTGGACTCATTGGATTGGACTCATCGGATTGAACTGATCAGATTGAACTCTAAGATTGAACTCTAAGGAAGTCTCATTGTTTCAAATAAAGATCCAGGATCCTGGTTATAGTTGTTTATCGGTACTATACTTTCTTGTATTAAAGTTTTATTGTATTAGAGTGTGTAATTTATCTTTGCTAGTGTGAAGAGGAATAAAATAATTCTCAATTTGTTTTCAAAAACAAGACGCGCTGAGTTGTTCTTTGTGTGTGTTACACATGTACACCAAAATAAAGAACCAAACAGTCAACCATTGTGTGCCCGGAAGAAGGACTAACGAAAATGTGACCTGCAAAAAGTCGTAAAGCAATTAACCCTCCTACTACTACAAGGGTCAAAATCAGTCAAAATGTTGATGTACTTACCAAGATATATCTAGTGCACTAAAAAGTCAAACACTGTCAAACCTTACTGTAGTAAGTACATTTCCAGGTCAAAATGAGTCAACCGTTTTTGACTGGTAAAAGCATTGTCTGGTATTGTTCAGCGTGGTCAAATTGACAGTCAAAACCAGTCAAAAATGCCCCTGTGTGCACATTTGGGCACAGTCAAAACAGGCAGTTGAATGGTTTTGACCACTATAGCAACTTCCCACGAAATCTAGAGTAGGAGGGTTAATGTGCAAAATTGTGTTTCAAGAAAACTGAGTGTGAAAGTTTGGTCATTTTTCTGCCATTTATAAGTCATTGTAGGAAAGTTAAATTCCGCATGGGAATGGAAAAACATGTCTTGGGAGTAATTCTAGCAACAAATATATAACAGTTATGCCCTACTATTTTTCAAAGGAGCCATTTTATTGCTTAAAACCTTCTGCTGGGACAAAAAGTTGTACTTTGTGTGCCCGGGAGAAGGTCGTAGAGCCTTACGACCTTCCTCCAGGCACACAACCTTAGTAACCCAAATAGCTGGATGGACATCTTACAACTGCTAAAATATTAGCTGGATAAACAACTGCCGACTTTACGAATTTGCTTTTCTTTCACAAGTATGGAGTTGTTTTGGGAGTATGTTGTCTGCCCGAGTATCTATGCTCATCAGCAATTATGTCAGTGTCTGTTTTTGTTGTCATAGACGATGATGCCAGTGATATTAGATCTTATAATCACCTTCTCTTTGAGTGTGTTGACCGTCTCAGCCGAGGCAGAATCTCCAGACTCCGCGGCACTTTCTTCTTTCACTTTGAACTCATTTGGTACGATACCTTTCTTAAGGAGACCAACCTGACATGTAAGATAAGAAAACTATCAGATACATGATACATATAACTTATTCCCTTCAGAAAATTATACATTGATAACAATTACAATGCCAGTGTCACGCCCCTATTATGAATACCACTATTCCCATTAGAGGGTTTTTTCGATAGAGGGTGCCTAACAGATAACAGCATCCACTGCATGGCCATGTTGGTACTCCACTATATCTCTATTATTATGACTGGACAGAGGGTTGCCTGTTGGTGCCTAACAGATAAAGGCATCCACTGCAGGGCCATGTAGGTACTCCACTATATCTCTGTTAATATGACTGGACAGAGGGTTGCCTGTTGGTGCCTAACTGATAAAGGCATCCACTGCAGGGCCATGTAGGTACTCCACTATATCTCTGTTATTATGACTGGACAGAGGGTTGCCTGTTGGTGCCTAACAAATAAAGGCTTCCACCGCAGGGCCATGTTGGTACTCCACTATATCTCTATTATTATGACTGGATAGAGGGTTGCCCATTGGTGCCTAACAAATAAAGGCTTCCACCGCAGGGCCATGTTGGTACTCCACTATATCTCTATTATTATGACTGGATAGCAGATTGCCTATTGGTGCCTAACAAATAAAGGCTTCCACCGCAGGGCCATGTTGGTACTCCACTATATCTCTATTATTATGGGTGTGTTCGAGTAGCTTCCTGGAGGTAACCCGAGTAAGTCACACGGGAAAGCCCCGAGCACAAGCTAATCGAACGAGCATCCCAGCGAACGTTCGCCCTCTTGTGGTCGTTACAGCAATGTGAAGAATGTCAAAGGTCACACGGACTTTGTAAACAAAATATTTACAATGAAACGATGGCAAAATAATGCTTTCCCGGGTAAAAAAGGAACTAATGATCTTATTACTTCTCAGGTTTGTACAAAACAACACGTCTTTTATTGCAAGCACTTTGAATGGAAGCACATGATCTTCTATCCAGTCAGTGTAATAGAGAGCAGTGGTAATTATCACTATTCTCCCCAAGAGCCCAGTCTTGACTTGGAAGAAGACACTGAAGAAATGCCAGTTTTAGAAGTGGGAGGGAAATCCCCAGAGAATTATAACTCCGTGGGAAAAAGACACACATGTCCATGTAGGGACCGAAAACCCAATCCACATTTTGGCCTGGCCCACAGAGGTGAAAAGAACCGCTAGGTCTACCTGATCACATTTAACCCTATCCCCCTACATGTAGGTATTCTGGCTAGGAACCTTTCTGAACCCTAACCCCCTATGGGTATTCTGGCTAGGAACCTTCTTTAACCCTATCCCCCTAGGTATTCTGGCTAGGAACCTTCCTGAATCCTCCAAAATCCATCAGTGCACTTTTGGAAACATGTTCTTATTTTCAAAATGCACCATGCATTTTCGTTGATCTTTCATGTTCAGCACTTATGGCCTGTACTTCTTGCCATGTAGTAATTTTGCCCCATTTGAAGAGGTGAAAGTACCAGTTTCCAACAGTGGTGAATTTTCCACCAAAAGTGCCATTTGAAGGATTTTGTAGGATATGGGGTGGTTAGGATTAAAGTGGTGGTATAAAATTGCAACTATGAATCATTGTCACAAATATACTGAACAGCAAAAGAAACGCAAGTCCGAGGACAGCAAAAGAAACGCAAGTCCGAGGTCTTGTCAAGTTTTCAAACAGAAGACAAACCATTTTGATTCTAATCACTCATTTAATGAAAAATGCTTTCAATTTGTGAGCTGAAAGTGACTGTTGAATGTGAAAATCTTGCAATGCCATTTCAACAGTTACTTTTTGCTGTCCTCGGACTTGCGTTTCTTTTGCTGTTCAGTATAGTATACTATCGCGAACATTGGTCCCCCTGAGGTATGTTCTAGCAAAGACGTACATGTATCATTACAGTCGTACCTACTATACTGTCGAAAGCCAGACAAGGTAAGGGAGGACATCTTTGCCCAACCTCCAAAAACCTGAAATTTTGGGGGTTCCCTATCAGCGCATTATCAGCCAGATCCTGGTAGCCAAACAAAGAGACCACTTAACTCTGGAGTTAATCTCCCATAATCCACAACCACAACTGAACTGACCTTATAATCCCTTGACAATAGCTATCACTGGACAGCTTGACCCTTCTATTTGGTGTTCAGAGAGTGTAAATCCAGGGGGGAACAGTCAAAAATGAGGGGGGGTAAATGGAGGTGGGGAAAGACGTCCTCTCTAAAGGATCTGTACAAAGTGGGCATATGCTCAATGTGGCCAGACAGCCTCTATTTGTCACTTGGTTGACCGTTACACAATATTTTTCAATTTACCCAAGCCTTATTTGCCAGAAGGAAGTACATTTTTGCAAAGACATGAACACTGGTTTCTCTAAAATACCTGAGTCTGTAGAACTCCAATGACCTCGTCTTTTTCGTCCAGCTGCATTCGGAAAGCTTCTTCAAGGTGGGCCTTGGCCTGACGGTCTAAGTCAGCGGCCTGAATAATTGAATAACGACCATTGGTCAATCAAAATACATCTTTTAAACATGATGTAATATTTGCCCTTGGCTTAGCAACTATATACTCAAAGCTTCCAAGTTTACATGCATGTTGAAAACAAATATACATGCGTTATGAATGAGACTTGAATTCATGATCTATTAAAGGGGCGGTATCATCACGATCAGAGCAGACTTTCAACAGGGCATGGAATCGGCTTCCTAGTTTAAGATGAAAATTACTGAAAATTACAGGCTCATTTATGCAGCAAGCAACTGCAATATGACCTTCTCATGTGGGATATTTATTATCAGTCACTGAGTTAATCTAAGACTGGCACTCCAATTCCATGCCCTGTTGATCGTGACGACATTGCCCCTTTAAATTAGTGTATGTCCTAACCCTATCAGAGTCAGCTATTCCTTTTGTGTTCTCAAGCCTGGTAAGGAGCACCGTAGGTACCCACTCCATATTCATACAGGAAAATTCATGAAACTAAGTATGTTGATTTGAAAAAGACCTATCAAGTGAGGTCAGCCATTTCCCACAGGTCACCATTTAGGGGCACTTTACACTTATTTTCTTGAATGTTGTTTGTCAACAACAGTATCTTCCCATATATATATTTAATATACTACTCAAAACAATTTAGGGAACACCGGAATAATCTCAGTTAAAGCAAGATCATTTATTTCAGATAAATACAATGTTTGACAGAATTGATGAGAAACAACTGCACAATGAAACAGATGATAAAGGATGCATGTAGTGATTACACATTTCATGACATGACTACTGAAAGAGAGAGGGGGTTGCAAATGAAAATCCTGGTTCATGGAACATTTCAAACCTATTTTATGTTAAAAATCCGGTGTTCCCTAAATTGTTTTGAGTAGTATATTTATCCATTCATCATGGAACTTGGTCAGATATGTTGTCTCGCTTTAAATTGCATTTTTTACCTCCTTGAGTTCTGAGATTCGTCGTAAGGCTTTATCTTGGCTTTGGGTCATGATGCCCTGCAAAATGAATTCAAGTGAAATGACGGAAGATGACATACATGTAACCGATATATGGAATTACAATAATCAATGAAGGCGTAATTTCTAAGCAGCTGTATGATATTTATATCTAGGTTAACCCTAACGATCCCCATCCAGCCAAACTCCAACACCAGGGATTGTTGGAGTTTGATGGGTTGAGTACTGTGTACTTCTGATATGGCATGTGTAAAGTGTTGGAATATGGATGGATGAGTACTGTATGTGTGCAGTAACAGTGTTGGATTTTGATTGAGTGAGGACGGTGGTTCTACTAGCATGCAACATTGTTAGACTTTGAGTGGAGAGTGTGTGTATGCAACCTGCTGTAATAAACAACTGATAAAGGCAAATATTGTACTTAGGTATGGCTGGTATTGTGTTCTAACATCATCACAACTAGAACCTCACTCATTTATTCCATAGGGAAAGTGAAGTTTAGCTGCTAAGTTTTTTAGCATGAAAACAATTATTGATTATGATGGGTTGAGTACTGTGTGACTCCAGTGTTCAAATCCTTTACTTTGGGCCATGTGTCTCATCAATCAAAATCCAACAGCTATGGGCCTGTTGGAGTTTGACGGTTTAGTACTGTAATGGCAAGTGGACTGTTGGAGTTTGATGGGTTGAGTACTGTAAACCAGCAACAGTCAACCATGGTGTTGGGATTTGATAGGTTGAGGAAGGTTTCTAGTAAAAATGCTTAGGGAGTTAGGGTTAAGGTAAGCAACTACTGACTGGAATTATTAGTAATTGCTGTAAAGTTGTGTAGTTTCTCAGCTCACGTTAAGTGCTGTTGAAACTAAGCTTGGACACAACATCGATATTGATCGTATCGCTATACCTTTTTTTTACTATTTTATCTTTACTATTGCGATATCGAGAACCTTTTTATGTTACTCTAGATATCGGAAAATCGAATTAGTAAAAATATATCGCGATTATAAAAAATCGCCATTGTGAGTCAAGTCAGAAATTCCATGGAAAAAAAATTAGAATAGTCTTTTGCAGCTTTTGGAATTGGAGAACAAAGCTTAACTATCAGAAGTACATACACGCTCTGCAAATGAATGTGATTTATTGTGACGCTTGTAGAGGGGTACGTACCTGTGGTTATCGGCTCTAAAGCAATCATGCATGAATGAAAATATAATTGCGATATTATCGATAATTGCGATATTTGTTTGCCGATATATCGTGGATGAAAAAAAAAAAATCGATATCGCCCAAGCTTAGTTGAAACCGAGTGGATAACTATGCATTCCCAGGAATGCACTGAACATGAACAGAATAGAATAAATAAATTGAACATCGATCATCTAATTAAAAGCCATCCAGTAGTGCCAGTAACACACAGCTGTTAAGTAGAAATATTTGCTTAGTATATTTTCTCGGTTAACAGCTTTTTACTGGCTACGGCCAGCTGCTGGCTCTAAATATTATTTAACCCTCCTACAATGTACTATAGCTGAACTTTAGCGGCAAGTAGCTATAGTGGTCAAAACCAGTCAACTGACTGTTTACCCAAACGTGCACACAGGGGCATTTTTGACTGTTTTTTTTACTGTCATCTAGACCACTCTGAACAATACCATGCCAGACAATGCTTTTACCAGCCCAAAACATTTGACTCATTTTAACCTGTAAATTGTACTTTCGTAAGGTTTGACAGTGTTCGACTTTTAAGTGCACTAGACAGGGTTCGTACACTTTTTTACTGAGATAATTCCATGACTTTCCATGACCTTTACAACAAGTATTCCATGACTTTTCCATGACTTCTTCCATGATTCTTCGATCAAGGCCAAGATTCGCGCCTAACATTAACAATGCTAATCTAAGTAGATCTGTCAGATAACACCAGGCATGCCCGACATACGCTTATAAAAAAAAATACCGATATGCTATATAACGATTTACACGTCATCGACACGCTTATAATTTATTCCATGGTGAAAAAAAAACACCCAGTCATTTTGTTCAGTTCGAGAACTAATTAGAACAACAACAATTTGTTGCCACTGAGGACGTATTTCATCTTGGGCTATGAAGCTTTATTGATACATTTTAATTGGGTCAGCAACTTTGTTTCTTTTCAAGAGAATGTTTTAATGCAATCGTGATTTGTAACTATGCGGCCTGTCAGCGATCTATTTATAAGCATTCAACGTTAACGACACTGGTTCCGCTACTAGCTACTGCTTAGGCAAACCAGATGAGCGGGTACCCGCTGTACAGGGAGTGGGACCCATGTTGTTTAGTTTATATTAGCTTGTAAACCAGCCAAGAACCAGGTCCCAGAGGTTTATTGTCTCTTGGTCTGGGAGTGTAAAAACCACAACCTGTCAGTCATTGTCAAGTAAACAATAGCCCCAACTCTTGTTCTTGGCTCTAATCCTTAAATTGACATATCCAACATTCCAAAGTCGGCAGACATTTCTTTGATGTGAACTTGTGACCCAGAAATTGTGCCTTTTTGCTGCCGGTTGTCTTGTTTCTTTTTCTTTTAAAACCAGTTTTCCGCGCCGGAATAAAAAGTTTTTCTGGGCCCCTGTGCGCGGTTTCCCTCTTTTTCACACACAAACACGCTTTTATGAATTTTTTTTTGGTTACTATCGAAACTAAGACGAGAATTTCATTTTAGCTTATATTAGCAGAAAAATTGGCTAGTTTTCGTGGAATTATAGCCAGGAGGGCGTATTGGTGTTGCAGTCTCTTAGAAGTCCACCTGAGCCCTCGAAAGAATTTCCCTTTGTCGATGACATCGCCATAACCGAGCTTGAGGAAGGATTCCTTCCCATGCCCATTATCCGGAAAGTGGCATGCGGTACAGTTGTAGCAACAATGGTGTACGGTAATTGGTCTATAGGAAATCTTAGTATACAGCAGCTACAGATTTCAATGGAGACAAAGACAAAGGTGTGGAACAGGTTTACGAGTGCCCCTCGCACAACCACCCATGTGAAGCGAAAGCGCTGGGCCACGGCCCCCGCCTTGTGCCCCCGGCCTTGTTGCACAACAACATGTCAACCGGGGGTTAACGAGTTCAAGCCAAATGGCGGTTTCACGCCACCCGCTGAAGCGACAATGGAAAGCTTCCACAGCATGTGGTCACGCCTTTCTGTGCACGCTACTTTACGCAAGTGGCTTGTTACACGCCAACCGAAAGCACGCATACACATTATTCCCGAGTTTCCTATGGCCGCGTGGTTTAGACGCCTCCTATCTCACAAGGCCGCTTAAAAATTATGCAGGTACACGGCCTCACGGAATAAACTGGTCTTAATACATGTAAGTCTTAAAATTCCATGACTTTCCATGACTTTTAAAGAAGTTTACCCTTTTCCATGACTTTCAAGGCCTGGAAAATGCAAAAGCAAAATTCCCTGACTTTCCAGGTTTTCCATGACCCGTACGAACCCTGCTAGATATACCTTGGCAAGTATATCAACATTTTGACTGATTTTAACCCTTGTAGTATGAGGGTTAATAAAAATATTTCTCTCAGCAAACTGTTCTGCTTTTAAGATGTATTTAAAAAGTTTTTTCTATTTTAACGACAATTTATGTTTCCAATTTTTTTTTCCTATGTGAAAGAAAAAAAAACGTATATTAAGAAATGATTTTTTTTTGTACAAAATATTTGTCAGGAGCTTGTTTAAACGGTGAACAAGAAAGAGCTCAAATTAATTTATAATGGGACCTACTATAAAATCATTTCAGTACATATTTACTGTAAAACCATGTTTTCCAGGATTATTTTAGAAACCCGTCAATAAAACATGTGTTTTCTCTTCTTCAAGTGAAATAACAATGTTCCTACGAAAAAGTAAATTTCCGGAAGTTGCTGTTAAAACAGCCAAAAACACGGGTGATATATATCTTGAATTGCTTGTTTTGGTTTATGTTTTTGCAAATAGTGTACTGTTAATTGACAGTATGGAAATAAATGTTCTTTGGATTGAAAGTGATTTGATAATCCATGGAAACAACAGGAGTATAATAATATGCTTATTGGATCATAACAAAAGCACAACATACATGTATGCAGCTGGTATGAATAACTGCATAATGGATTTATGTTAGTTCGGCACAACATTATGCACAATACATGCAGTGAATGCAGATGGAACAATGAATAGACACATGAATCACAAGTCCAAATGATTTCTCCCAAACGTGTACAGTAGCCGAATTTTAGTGGCAAGTAGCTATAGTGGTCAAAATCAGTCACACAGGTTAATACTGGTTTTAACTGTCATTTTGACCACCCTGAACAAATCCAGACAATGCTTTTACCAGTCAAAAACGGTCGACTCATTTTGACCTGTAAACTGTACTTATTACTTAAGATTTGACAGTGTTCGACTTTTCAGTGCACTAGATATACCTTGGCAAGTATATCAACATTTTGACTGATTTTGACCCTTGCAGTCATAGGAGGGTTCTAATTATGAATTTCAATTAGTAAATTGTGAATTTTAAGTAGCATTTTTCTAGGCGATACAAATGACATGGTACTGATACTGATTAATTGATACCGTTGGGAAGCTGAAATCTGAGATCAGAGTCGGGGCTCAACAATTTTACATAGCAATATTTGCTTCAGGCAGAAACATTTGTGTTTATGTAATACTACTTGAATAACAAATCTTAAATCCTGAATTTTGTTCAGCAAATTGGGATTCAAGCCAAATCGTACACTGCAGAAACTCACTTTTTCATTCTCTCCAATAATTTATGATGGGAAACCATTATGCTTTTCCAGACACTTTTGTGGCAAATTTGAAAAATTGAGATTTTTATGTGGCTTGAAAGAGTACATCACCAGCTTTAATTTGATATATGTTAGAGGTGTGTGGCATATTGCATTATAGAGATATAGCATTTTTAATAATCAATAATTTGCATAATTAACACGATTGAGAAAACAAGCATTCGAAAGGAAAACAAATGACAGAAATGAAACAACCTACTCACAAAAAATCATTGATTTTAATATTTTATTGATTGAAATTTACGTCAGTTTCAATCAATAAAATATTGAAGCCACATAGAAATCTCAATTTTTCAAATTTGCGACTTGTGACTCATATTTCACAGAGCAGGTCACATATATGTATTGTTTATCAGCTAGATTTTACATATATATACATGGTACCAGAAGTCTATTACCTACATGAAGTGTGCCAGTCTGCCTTAACCAGTTCGCGTCAGAGGCCGTGTATACACGCCACAGTGGTTTAAGACCCAGACATCGGGTCCGATTTTTTTTTCTGAGATAAATTAAAATAATTGTTTACTTGATTATGAAGATCCAGTTTTAAGAACCAAAATTGCATTTTTGAAATTTATTACCCTGTTTTAAGAAATTTTAGTTAGTTTTGTATAGAATGACATGAGTTAAAACAGACAAAACACACATCCTAATATTTTAAAAAGTAATCTGCTAAGGCATATTTCAAATGGTTTGAGGAAAAAATACTGCTTGCCAATTTTGCTTTATTAAATAGTCTTTCGAACTGTAAAAAGTATAATGCGGACTGAGCAATTTATGGGATAGTGCAAATTGAGTGCTTGAAATTCTAAACTAAAATGGCCCAAAAATGTTATTATTTTTACAAATTTAGGGTCACACATTTTCAAAATAAGCCAGAAAAAGGCCTGGAGATGGAATGCTACAACTTTCTTTATATATTGATAGAGTAACTATCCACAGACTAGAAATTTACGTCAAATTAGCGCAAATGAAATTTCCTTACACCCCAAAAATACAATTTTTCAGGACGCTGTTTTCAACAAAAAACGCGTTTTACGCGACGGGTTTACGCGAATGTTATTCATCGAAATGAGCGAGAGGCGCACCATAATTTTCAATTGAATTGCACACCTCTGAAAGTGAACTTATTTTTATACAAAATTATCATAAAATTTCATGAACAGGTGTTTCTGCTGACGTTAAAATACATTTCCTTAGTCCAGAAGAGGTATGTGCAAATTCTTGGTAATTTTTATAAATGTTTTGACCGTTTTTTGTACTGAACTGTACTGATGTCTGGGTCATATAGGGTTTTAAACCACTGTGCACGCAAATTTTTTTTGCACCGTGGATCAGAGAGCGTCTAAACACGCCAAAGGAAACTCCGGAATATTGGTATGCATGCTCGGTTGAGCCACCTGCACGGTACGACAGTGACATGTAATGAAGACGTGGCTGCACCCGCTGTGGAAGCTTCCATTCACGGTGTGTGTGGGAAAAATACACCCGCACAGGGGCCCAGAAAAACTTTTTTATTCCCGACGCGAACAGGTTAACATATTTCATGCCATAGTACTCCAAATGCCTATACACACAATGAGCAAGGTACAAGATTTGCTACACTGCCCGGCCAACTGTAAAGGTACTGCGGGATTATGACCTGACGTAAGAACTTTTTTATTTATTTATCTTTAAAAATTGTTTTGAGTGCAAGTTTGCCCCAAATGCTAAAAGCAGTTACCACCTGGTGGGTACAAAAGAAGAAAACAATAGAAGATGAAAATAACCTCAGGGGAACTGAAAGGTAGGAATTGATATTCCTCTTAAAACCGCTCTAGGGAAACATGCACCAGGGTAAGGAGTTCCAAAGAGATGCAGCACGTGGAAAAGCTGTTGGAATAGCTTCTTGTTCTACATCTCGGCAAAGCTGAGTGTATGGGCAGAATAAGCAGAAAGCCTGGCTTTCACGCTTAAAACACCCTGATAGGAGGAACCAGATCGATACTGCGGCACATTTGCCATGAAAATATCTGTAGAAAAGACAGGGTTGGTTAAGCACACCCACGGTGAGAAAAGAGGTTGTAAATCGATGATCCCAACTCTTCACCAACAAGATAGTCAACAATACGCTTCTGCAATTCTAATAAAGATAAATGACAGGCAGAAGCTCCGCTCAAAATGTGACAACAGTACTCATTAGGGGACGATAGTTGTCTTATACAGGTAGAGAGTAGTATCAGGAGGTAAGAACTCCGAAAGCTCGATAAAGACAAACCAACTCGTATGTGGAAGCACTTTGCAATGCCTGAGATATACCCTCTCCCAACTGGCTTTAGTGTGGAGATGTCAAGTCCGAGAAGGCGAAATCTGACAAATTTCAGGGCAAAGTTGATGGACCCATGTGAATAGGTGGAAATGTATCATCTCTAGAGTAGAAAGAGACAGTAGTTTAGTTTTCTTTTGCATTAAAGTTAACATTAGCTAATCGTTTCCCACTCTCAACACGCCTCTAAATCATTATTCAGTGAGACACCCACCACAGCGAGAAGTGTTAGAAGAGTTAGGGGAATCACCATAGAGGGTTGAATCATCAGCATACATGGCGAGCTGAGGACAAAACTTTATCGGGGCAAATCGTTAATGTAGATAAGAAAGAGAGTTGGACCAAGCATCGAGCCCTGTGGAACAATTGTAGAATTGATAGAACGAAAACGAGAAGATTGACCCTCAAGGACAACCTTCAACTTGCGGTTGGAAAGGAAAGCAGAGATTATGGATAGCATTCTGCCTGACACACCATATGACTGAAGCTTGTGGAGCAGGCCAGAATGCCATACCTTGTCGAAGGCCTTAAAACAGATGCAGACGAACCATCTGTAGGGTGAACACACTGAATGCTAAGATGTGCGCGTGAAATACAGTTATCTCCTTTGCCAGGTAAGTCTCCAAAGCCCTTTTCACACGACAAAAAAAAAAGCCAACATTCCTTGAGAAATGTTCTCAATGTTTGAGAAATATTACAAAATGAGCTTCGTGTGAAAGGACACCAATGTTTGAGATGTCCTACATTCCTTGCAAAATTTTCTCAAACATTGAGATATTTTGTCGGAGGTCCCGACCTCCGACAAAATCTTATGCTAGCGGAATTTTTCTCAAGGAACCTAGTACACTTCTCGTGTGAAACAATCCGTTATTTATTGCCTGCATGCACTGCACCCATGCACTGTATGTACTGTACAACTAGCGGTGGACAGCCGAGATGATAACGCACGTGGTGTATCAATATGCACAGCATCAGTCCTTCATGATCGCTCTACACTTTTTGATGTATCTCAAACAATTGTCATATATTTTCACTCATGTTTTCGTTATTAGTAGCCTAGATATCAGCACACATAATGCTGAAAGAGTTATGGTTTCATTTCTTTCCATTTGAACAACTTTTTTGTCGGCACAGATTAATTTGTGAGGTCCGTCATGATCGCTCTACATTTTTCTACTCGTACTTCAAACAGTTGTCGTGCAGTTTAACTCATGTTTTTGATGCTAGTACCCTAGATATCGTTACTCATAACTCTGAAATGTTAAGGTTACATGTAGTTCTTTTACAGAATTAGAGTTATGATATAATTTGTTTTTATGTTAATGTCTTTTGTCGTCACAGATTTGTGTGGCAAATTTAAATGAACATATTGGATAGTGCATGACCAATGATATTAATGTGTGTACTCTCATAGAATGTTGGTTTTTTTATTTGGTGTCGTGTGAAAGCTTGCAAAAGCAGTCACTCAGTGTTAGTGACTCGTGCACCAATAAAATCTAGCATCAAGGGAATCTGTTTTTTTTTGGTCGTGTGAAAAGGGCTCAAGACTCCACTGCTTCAGAGACCTTACGTATCAGTTTGTGGAACAAAAGGTCATTGTTTGTGGAACAACAGGTTATTGTTTGTGGAACAAAAGGTCATTGTTTGTGGAATACTCTACCATGGACTACATGTAGGTTAGTACATGAGTGGCACACTGTAAGTAATAGACTTCTGTTGGGTACTTAATCATTGCGTTTTAACAATCACAATAAAATCACAATAATCACAATCACAAAAAAAAAAAAAATCACAATCACAAAACAAAATAAAAAAGACAATCCAATATTTAAGCATACCTTTATTTTTTCATTATCTTTCTGCAAATCTTTGTAACCTCTAACAAGCTGAAATAAAAAAGGAAAAATCAGTATATTGTAAATTGAGTTTTAACAGACCGTTAAAGTGGTAGTATCGTCACAATCAACATGGGCATCGAATCGGATTGCTAGTTTTTAGATTAACTCAGTGACTTAATAAGGTCATATTGCCATTGCTGCTGCATAAATGAGCCAGAAATTTTCAGTCACTGTGTTAATCGTAAACTAGAACATCGATTCCATACCCTGTCAAAAGTCTGCTCTGGTCATGACGATACTGCCCCTTTAAGAGCCATAGTTTATTGGTTATACATGTATATGTATGTTTACTATCAACACATGACAAGAACAAATTATATGGGTACTGGTATTCTTACTCAAATTTACGCTGGTATCAAACATCCCTTGAAATATTTCTTTCTCAGGTGCTATCATTTCAGTGCAATTAATCAAATTATTTATTTTTGTCTTCCGGAGACGTGAATTCCAAGTTATAATTTTTTTTAGTGCTGGGAAAAAAATAAAGAAAAGCATGACCAGACGTACTTGTGTCTCAGGACTGGAATCCCGTAACACAGAATGGGAGGTGTTATTTCAAGCTATCCAGTAAAGAAATGCTTCAATTTTTTTACTGGTAAAGACAACAACTCTCATCTTTTATTGATAATCTGTGAAAGGAAATAGGCAAGTTGGAAAATGAGTGGTGGTCGGGAACAAACAAATTTTTTGGCCAGTGGTGGTCGTGGGATCAGGGTTTCCAGCGCCGAAGTCACTTTCACTATTTTCTCGTAAACGACACAATGAAATAAGCTGAATACTTTCACAGGTTGTTTTTATACATATTTCTTGATTCTTATAAAGTATGGACGCATTTACAGACATTTTACCATATACATGTATACTGGATAAAAGAAAATTGTAAAAGTGTACATTACAAAACATTACATTAACCCTCCTATTATCAGTGTAGTTCTTCACAAATTGGACCCATACTTCAAAATGTCTCAACTGGGACATATTGTAATGACTTTCTCTTATCTAATGATTAATGTATAGCCCAAGGCTCTTCTAGAGAGATGAGGTAAACTGAAGCAGCCACCTGCTTTGTTTCCCATTGCAAGGCTAACTTGAACATAAACCAGTGCAGTAACTTGCGTATACACGCATCGTGTGAGGATCAGAACAGTTTGGTTTTTGTCCTGCCACCCAGGGCATTTTGTATCCATGTACCATTCTGCACAGTATGCAATATTTTTGAGGCATGCACACAAAAGCATCGTGGTACTTAGTGTTCTTTTTTTTTTGCAGCATTTTGGAGACTGCATGTATACAAGGGTTAATCAAGAGTCACAGATTTCTTTTGGTGACGCTCAAATGTTAAAGTCCAAATTTTAAAAAGTTGTTTAAGGGTAATTGGAACCGAAAAATGGAACCGGGTAATGACAGTTTCGGTCGGGTATCCGGATACCTAGATACCCGGCACAGCATTAGTACTTACCTCAGAGAACTTGCTCTTGTATTTCGCCAAGCTGCGCTCCATCTTCCGAAACTTCTGGAACAGTTCCTCTTTACTGAAAGAGTCCAAGCTGACCACTGGCTCGTCCATCTCGCTCTCAGTGTCAGAGGGGGCCTGGAAGCTCTTCACAGGGGTCTGGTACTGGGGGAAGAGGGGGCTCTCTGGTATGGGTGTGGCTTGCTGTTTGGAGGACTGGGGTGGGGTCTTGGTGGGTGTGGCCAAGAGAGGAGTGGCATCCTCCTTTAAAAATAAAAGGATGTTACAAATATCAATGCACTGGAGCAATTGTTTTCTTCCCTTGATGAACGTGGGTAAAAAAACTTCAATAAAAAAACATTTCTGCAAACTTTTTGGATAAAATCCCCAAACCCCCTTGACAGAAGAAATTTGTGAATACCTTAATTTCAGCACCTTCAACTTGAGTTTGCATAGCGGCAGCTTGTTCTGCCTCGGGTGCAGATGACATCGATACACTGGGGCTGTCCTGAGGTGACGAACCTCCCCCACCGTCACCATTCTCAGCCTGTGTGCCACCGTCTGTGGCACCTTGTGGCTTGGGTTGTGGCTCGGGTTCTGGCTTGGATTTGACTGGCGTCACCTGAAGAATGATTTTAACGATGTGAAAGGGATGTAAAACAGTCCTTGTGGAGGTATAAGGTAAAGGCATTGGTCATTAACCCTAACCCCTTTGATATTCTTTGTGGGTCTCAATCCTTCAAAATCATCCAATATGAGTTTTATGGAGGATCACTCCTGCCTCAATCCTTCAAAATCAACCAATATGAGTGAGTTTTATGCAGGATCCCTGCCACCTCAATCCTTCAAAATCATCCAATATGAGTTTTATGCAGGATCCCTGCTACCTCAATCCTTCAAAATCATCCAATATGAGTTTTATGCAGGATCCCTACTGCCTCAATCCTTCATCATCAACCTGAAACCAATGAACCATGACTGTGTATAAGGGAAGCCGTCATAAGTACTTTAGTCGGCGCGCCGCGGCGCGCCTTTGAGGGCCGCGACTCGGCGCGCCCCGGCTGGCTGAGCGCGGCACTATGCGGCGCATGGCCCAGAAGTGTATAACAATGGGAACAATAGTGTTGCTTAATTCCTGAGGTTGAGCAAGAATTACAAAAGATCTCGGCGGGTTGCCAGCCCGCCGCATTTCCTTCTTTCATTCTAAACAGTTTGCGGCTCACAAAGCAAATATGTATGGAACTCACTTGTAGCCAATTCGTAGCGGTGTATCAATGTTCATTCCCTTTTAAAAGATACAAACTATATTTCTAGATGTAATGTATTTATTTAGTTTCTCTTACAGATGCAGGGATTGTCATGGCGACCGAGGAAAATATTTAATACAAAAATGTCAAGAAGAATTACAGCTTAAACCCAGAATGGACCTATTTATTTAAACTTGAACAAAAACGGCATTTTATGTTTTACCATTTCCGATATTTTTTTTACCTCCACAAAAGTAATATAATATATATTTTTTCTACACCGGAGACCCTCGTGATCCCTTGTTTTTATTTTATAAATTTGACGTAAGGCATGACTCCACTCCAGATCCAATATATATCCATTGTATTTTTCATTACAGGCCCGGAATTTCTTTAGAAACATGACACCCTTCTTAATTACGCCCCTTTCTCGGATACTTTTTTATCTTTAACGACGCAGACAAAGTGCAGACGGACTTTTGCTACAATTAAACTGTCGATCATTCTTGATGATCAAAGTTATCTTGGCAATCCTTCGAAAATGATTTATTAAAATTACCGAGATAAAACTGACCTGGGCATCAATTCTTCATTAAAACACGATAGCCGCAATAGTTTTTCACAGTTAAGACTAGTTCGGTTTTGCTTCAGTGATTTTTGATCCCGCGGCTGGGCTGGCTGCGGCCCGCTCCCAAGTAGACTGTTTATTGAGCTCATTTACATATCAAAAGGGCTTCCCAATAGGTACGATTTAATGAGCTGCGTGCCTCGCGGCGGCACCGCATAAAATCTTGTGGTTTTGAAGCAGTTCGGCGGCGCCGCTGAGCGCCGCGGCGCACCGCAGCACGCCGATTAAAATACATTTGACGGCTTCCCTAACCCACCTAGTACATACATCTCTACATGCACAAGTAAGGGATTCACACTATGTAAGCTTACAGCATCCCAATCCTTCATCATCAACCTGAAACCAATGAACCATGACTGTGTATAACCCACCTAGCACATACATCTCTACATGCACAAGTAAGGGATTCACACTATGTAAGCTTACAGCATCCCAATCCTTCATCATCAACCTGAAACCAATGAACCATGACTGTGTATAACCCACCTATAGCACATACATCTCTACATGCACAAGTAAGGGATTCACACTATGTAAGCTTACAGCAACCCAATCCTTCAAATTCATTGGTTTTTTTTCTAATAGCATCCACAATCCTCCAGCGTCTCATTCAGCCATTGTACCTCAATCTTCCATAATCATCCACAATTAAATACATGTAAGCCCTCAATCCTCCAAAATCATCCAATAGTTTAATTTCAAACCTGCTTCAATCCTTAAAAAAAATCATTCAAATCCTCCGGTGGATTTTTAAGGATTTGGGATGGTTAGGGTTAAAAATTAACCAAATGGTCAAATTGTAATGTGAAACTTTACATGGTGTAAATCTGACGATGTGTCAGTCTTCCCTAGAAATAATGTTGTTATGCTTTTAGCATTCTCAACATGCATTGCATTATATTTGATAAAAATTCATTTGGTTAGTTGTTTTGCAGATATCATTAACCCTCCCGCTATTGCTGCACTTTAGTGGTAAGTAGCTATAGAGGTCAAAATCAGTCAACTGCCCGTTTTGAATGTTGACCAAATGTGCACACAGGGGCATTTTTGACTGGTTTTTACTGTCATTTTGACCACCATGAACAATACAAGACAATGCTTTTACCAGTAAAAAATGGTTGACTCATTTTGATCAGAGTACACGTAAGGTTTGACAGTATTCGACTTTTCCGTGCACTCGATATACCTTGGCAAGTATATCAACATTTTGACTGATTGTGACCCATGCAGTCGCAGTTTTGGTTAATCACGTGGAAGTGAGACAGAACCGAATGAAAGTTTACCAATGGTATATTTTCCTCCTTATGAGTGCACTTTCTCAGTTGTTCTTCAAATTAGAATGAAATCAATCTCTGTGCCGTGAATAGGAAGTTACATTAACCCTAACTCCCTAGGCCCATTTGCTTAAACATAACCTGAATCCTCCAAAATCCTTCAGTAGTAAAGCAAGCATAATAACCACTTCCATTGTATGCAGATGACATGTATGCACACTACACATGTGTTGCTTATCTGTGATGTATACATAGTATGTACATGGCCCAGAGCCAGGGACCCTCCCTACATGCATGGAGCAATAAACAGTGTCCACTGACCCAAGCACTGACCTTGCAATCACTATAACAAACATGGTTGTACATGTACCATGGAGGAAGGAAGGCAAGTATGCCTAATAACCTCAATCCTCCAAAATCATTTTTTGGACAGACCAACATGTACCATGTAACCTCAATCCTCCATTTTCATCCAGTGTCAAATATAGCCTGATAACCTCAATCCTTCAAAATCCTTCACTTTGGCAAAGAGGATTTTGGAGGATTTGGGAAGGTTAGGGTTAATGTTAATTAGGAGCAGGTAATAGTAAATGATAACAAATGGTACATTTACCTACATGTACGTAACAAGGTATTTACCTTGTTACGTACATGTAGGTAAATGTATTACAAAGCTTGCCCCAACCTGGTGGAAGGACCCATATGATTTTGTTTATACTCCTCAAAACAATTTAGGGAACACCGGAATAATCTCAGTTAAAGCAAGATCATTTATTTCAGATAAACACAATGTTTTCACAGAATTGATGAGAAACAACTGCACAATGAAACAGATGATAAAGGATGCATGTAGTGATTACACATTTCATGACATGACTACTGAAAGAGAGAGGGGGTTGCAAATGAAAATCCCGGTTCATGTAACATTTCAAACCTATCTGATGTTAAAAATCTGGTGTTCCCTAAATTGTTTTGAGTATATCATCAAATAACCCACAAGGGAAACTTACAATTACATACATTGTTTGGAGTGGACAAATCTGTCGTTATATTGTTTGAACAAAGACAAATAAACACTTTCACGGTAATACATTGTTGACAGTGCCAAATTTTTGATTTCAAACACTTGTTGCTTAACCGCTTACGAGAGACTTATGAACGGAACCTACTACCACATCAGTACGGCTTTAGGCAAAATCGATCGGCCATTGATGGCATCTACCTGGCGAAAAACTTGACGTCGAAAATCTCTGGAGAGATCTTCGGAGCATTTATAGACCTCCGGGCAGCCTATGACCATCTTCACCACCCGACCTTGTTTGCCATACTCAGACAGCGCACGAAAGCCTTCAAAATAGTCAAAATCCTAGAGCAAAGCTAGATGACTACAAAGAGCCAATACCGGTCAAAGTAGGGGTAAGGCAGGGCGGCCAAGAGTCGCCCTGCACCTTCAACATCATGCTGGACTACATCCTCAGAGTGGCCCTCCATGAAATCCAGGAAAAGCACCCGAATGTTGGAGAATTCAACTTTGATATCAAAAATGAGTCTACAAACCGCGAACAGAGAGCAAGGGCGGCAACTAGGGGGCGCAGTAGGGCGGTTATAGTGCTATATGCTGAGAGACATCCTAATCTTCAGCTGGTGCAAACGAGAACTCGAGAGTATGATGGAGATCATCCGCCAGGTGTTCTCGAGATATGGGCTCACGATGGCAGACAACAAAACTGTCACCATGCAATGGAACGTGTCAGCGGAACTCCGCGAACACGCGTCCCTGATCAGCCTGGGTGGGGTACCACTGGAGAATGTGCACACATTCAAGTACCTCGGCCATGTCCTCACCGATGACCCGTCAGCGCCTGCTCACATCATGCAGCAAATCAGCTCTGCCTGGAAAAAGTGGTCGGAAATGAAGAGGGTCCTAACTGACCGTGAGGTGCAGCTTTGGGTACGTGTAAAGCTTCTGGAAGCTTGCATACGATCACGCCTTGTATATTCGGTTCAGGCTACACAACTCGCGAAATCAGAGATGAATAAACTTGAATCCGTGTGGGTCAACTTCCTGAGAAAAATGGCCAAGGGCGGCTATACCCGGAAGGGAAATCGAACAGCCGAAGCAGGGGAAGAAGCGGAATGGAACTGGGCCTACAAGCTCTCGAACTATATACAAGATCTGCAAATCAGGCACTCTGCGAAGCTTCTGTGAGCGACAACACCTCAAGTACATAGCCCACCTGACCCGCATGGAGAATAGTGACGAGTGAAAAAGATGGTGCTTTACGAAATCCGAGCACAAATACACAAAAAGTGAGTGGAAAAATAGAGGTGATATGGTTGGTATCGATGAGAGCCAGCTTAGGAAGACTACGTTCGATAGAAAGAAATTCGCGGAATGGATAGACGAAGTCTACCCAGTCCAACCTCAGAAGCGGAAATAACTGCTTTCGAAGGAAACCCCAATGATGATGATGCCGTCTGGGACCTGATGCTCGAAATTCACGCACGCGTCTGGATAAAGAATTTTACCCCGTCCAAAACACGGCGCACATTACCGTGACAGGGTTTATTTACTAGAATATGATTTAAACCTGTGATCTCTGGGTTAAGGTGCCAGCACTCTACCAACAGAGCCATCTAGCCTTATGGTTGGAGCTCTTTAAAAAGTTGTTTTTGGCGACAAAAATAAATAACGATCCTGGACGTACCAGTGTTCTTCGCGAGTTGAGTGAATCTCTTGGTGGGTTACTGCTAGCATTGCCTGAAGATGCAACACTTCCAGCTTGCTTGGATGCGTTTCCCTATTTACAATGAAAAAGATGTCTTCTTATCAATAAATAAAATATGTGAAATCCTGCACAGTGGAACATTTGGCAACAAAAATTGTCCCACTGGTTTCTGGTTCCACTTTGGGTATAAAGTTCACTAATTGTGAGATCAGTAGTTCTGGTAAAATTTTAATTATATTATCTTTTGGAAAGAATGTTGAATACAACCGCCACTTTTCTGTCGCAATATGACCAAATATCACAGATTTTCCTTTAACCCTAACCTTCCCAAATCCTCTTTGCCAAAGAGAAGGATTTTGAAGGATTGAGGTTATTTGGAAATTGCAGTGGTGAAGGATTTTGAAGGATTGAGGGCAGATGTGATTATTTGCTTGGTGGATTATGGAAGATTGAGGTTATCAGGCTATATTTGACACTGGATGAAAATGGAGGGTTGAGGTTACATGGTACATGTTGGTCTGTCCAAAAAATGATTCTAGAGGATTGAGGCTATTAGGCATACATTGTACTTGCCTTTCTTCCTCCATGGTACATTACATGTACATCCATGTTTGTTACAGTGATTGCAAGGTCAGTGCTTGGGTCAGTGGACACTGTTTATTGCTCCATGCTTGCAGGGAGGGAGGGTCCCTGGCCATGGGCCATGTACATACATGTATATCACAGATAAGCAACACATGTATGTACATGTCATCTACATACAATGGTAGTGGTCGTTATGCTTGCTTTACTACTGAAGGATTTTGGAGGATTCAGGTTATGTGTAAGCATAAGCAAATGGGCCTAGGGAGAAGAAAATGTAGTCAAGTGAAAATTGGAAACGATATTTTGGGAGATTTTGAGCAATGAATGTATGCACATCCAGTGAGATGTTTGCCATTTTTTCGTCTGCTAAAAACACATGCTTTGACATTGTGCGGTTGGGTTTGACATTCTTTCCTTTTTTTTATTTAAATTTCAAAAATGTTTTGAAAATGTTATGGAAGTGAGCTATCCCAGAATAACATATCTATTGCCAAAATAGCCCCATTCTAGGGCCAATACACTGGACTCCCTCCTTATCCTTGGCCCTAGCACCACATGTACAAAAATGGAGCCATTTTTTTTTCAGCTTTTGATCTGCTAATTATTACAACCTAAAACTTAGTAATTAGGCATGTTAGGTAACATTGCCCAAGCAGACACTTTTGGCATAAAATCCATTATTCCGAGATATCTCACTTTCATGAAATTTTTGAAACATTTAAAAAAAAAAAAAATTAATTAATAAAATTTAAATTTCACCAAAATGACCGATCTCACAATAGTAAACTTTATGCCAAAAGTGTCTGCTTGGACAAGCAATACTAGGCATGTTAGACCCACAATTCAAATTCCTTTCTTCTGTACAAAACTCATATTGATTAAAGGGGCAAAAAATACCAAACTTTTTAAAAAAAGATTTAGAAAAATTTATGAAACGGTTCAAAAGTTACAGATTTTTGAATATTTAATTTCAGGGGTCCTTCCTGAAAAAATGCAATGGAACTTTACTGTATGAGCGTGGCACCATGAGAATAAACTAAGTCCAAAGTGATTCTTGTGTACTTTGTGTAATTTTTTGTGTCATTTTTAATCTCCAAAACCATTCATTTATAATACAACACTGAAATTTTAAATGTACAATATACAGGCAAGTCTTCTTTGAAATCCTGCGTGTGTGTGTACGTATCGCCGTGGTATTTCAGGATTTATTACTGCTTCCTGTGACATGCCTAGCAATACCTAATCACAAAGTTTTAGATCGTAATAATAAGATCAATAGTTGAAAAATCGCTCCTTTTTTGTACATGTGGCGCTAGGGCCAAGGATACAGAGGGAAGTCCAGTGCATTGGCCCTAGAATGAGGCTATTGCAAAAAGTGTCTGCTTGGGCAAGCTTACCTAATCACTAAATTTTAGGTTGTAATAATTAGCAGAAAAATCGCTGCTTTTACATACATGTGGGGCTAAGGCCAAGGATACCGAGGTAGTCTGTATTGGCCATAGAATGGGGCTAATCTTAACATATTACACCGATTCCATGCCCTGTTAAAAAGTCTGCTCTGATCTGATTGGAACGACATTGTCCCTTTGGCTTTAAGTTTAACCCTAACCCTGCCAGACACAGCACAGTGCATCAGGTGGAAAAGTCTGGTGCACTTTGATGCAAAATGCAACCACTAACTGCTGTGAACTTTGTAGCAATACTGATGGAAATTGAGGTCAAACCAGCTAAGTGCTGGGGAATTGGGCAAACCACTTTGGGTCCCTGGTCTGAAGGGTATGTCTCGGGTTTCAACTCTACTTTCATAGTGCAGAGAAATCAAGAAGAAAAAGTTTGAAAAAGAAACAAGAAAAAAAAAATCAAGAAGAAAAAGTTTGAAAAAGAAACAAAATGTAAATAAGAGGAACAAAAGAAAGAAGAAGAAAATAAAGAAAAGAAAATGAAGAAATCCATAAAAAAAAGAAGAAAATTTGAGTTCAATAGCAGAAAACCCAGAAAAGAGTGTAAACAAAAGGAAAACATAAAAAAGAACAGGCAGTGATGATATTTTGTTTCAAATATTCAAAGCCAAACAAAACCTTCCCAGCAACTAAATTCCCAGCAACCAAGAAAACCTACTACCCTCCCAGCAACTTTTGATGCATCTACTGGTGCATATTGATGGAATTTACAAGGTACTTGTACCACCACTGATATACACTATACACCCTTGACTGCCACACGCAGCAAAATGCACAGCTGCACCCAAGTCACTTTGACAAACGATGCAATCTGATGCGTCTGGCAGGGTTTCTAGCCAAAATAACCTGGAGGGTTAGGGTTAAGGAAAGAATGTTGTATCCAACCGCCACTTTTTAAGTTTTTTTTTGGAATTTATTTCCAACCACTAACCAGTTTAAAAAAATGACTATCGACTTTTTGGGGGTACAGAAATAAAAAACTATCTTTAAAATCCACTTTTTATGATGGTTTTCTGACTTTATTTCCCTTTTAAAAATAGAAGAATCCTATTATAGTCGCACTGCTGGCGGTTGCAATAACCGGGTAGAATGTCGTATCCGACAGCCACTTTTTCTCAATCAATATAACCAATAATGTAATCTTACCTACCTGGTAAGGTGGAGAACATATGGATGATGATGAACATATACTTCAAATTATTCCAGGATATTGATTTCATGAAAAATCAGGCATTTTTGGTTACGATGACTTCCTCAGTCATGTCAGTCTGATCTTGTCAACTCCCCCAATAAATTAGTGACCAACACGGTCATTGTATATATGCGCAGTGGCAACTATAATAGGATCCTTCTATTTTCTGAAGGGGAGGATTTTTTAAGGGAAATAAAGTCTGAAAACCATCATAATTAAAAGTGGATTTTAAAGATAACAGTTAAGGCCATGAGAATGAAAGTCATAGATTTGCGTCCACCGCCCGCACAAAAAAGGTATTTTCACCAAACAAATTTAGTTCCAAATCATCCACATCAGTAAAACGAAGTTTTTACCAAATTTCCACCAGTATGTGCGCTATAAAATAATCATTAGCACATGTTCTCTTACAGTCTTAGTCCCACGTACGTCGTTCACAAAAAAGGTCGCATCGCGCTAAAACTGTATGTAAACTCCGTCCGATCCGCACCTGCAACTGTACCGCCTTCACATGCACAACACGTTCGCTGTTGAGCCTAGTACTAGTAGTAGGGACCGCAACCCATTTCTGAAATGTCCTTTTATGCTGAATCTTTTGATATAATGATAGAGAATATAGTTCTAAATGAAATTCTTTTTGAATCATTAAAATCGGACTTACGGTTATCAAGTTATTCCCTTTTTACTGTTTTTGTTTTCAGGAAATTTTGGTTCAATTTTCCTATGGAGCTTTCGGTTCAAGAGGTGTCATTTTGGTATTGTTTACCATTGTAAACAAGTTGGTAAACAAAAGGAAACTGCCATATTGTAAATACTATAGTTTCCACTTTTCTGAAATGTAGTTTAATTAAATTTTGTGTATTTCAAATGTATTTTGTGTGAAAAACATCAAAAGATTTTATTAAAAAGTTTTTTTTAATTATCACCGGTTGAGTAAAGGTAAGTTAAACAAAGAGAACAGCCAAAACCCTGATACTTGCTGGCTTGCAACAAACAGTTACCAATTATATTAGTTAAACTTACTCCCTCTGAAAGCTTGACCCATGTTGAAAAAATTGCCGGCGCTCTTTTGCGCTAGTCTCCCCCGGTTAGAAAACATCGTCTCTACCCTATTTCGACGTCAATCTTTCCATTTCTGCCTTTCTTTTTGAAATCAAAAACCCCCTTATACTTCAAATTTGACATTGAAAATTAATAACCCTTCAATTTCCTTAGAATTTGTTGAAAAATTCTTTCGGCAGTATCCTCAAAAATTATCGGTAAACAAAATGGCGTCCACGAACGTGATTATATCCCACATTGCTTTGCGCTAAACGAACGGAAGCCATGCGACCCGCGGTGTACCATTTTTTGTACACGCGTTTTTTCGGCAGCGGCATGCGCAGTAGCGATGCGCGGTAGTTCGTTTGCGGTCCCTACTACTAGTAGTAGTATGCCTGTGTGTGCGGCCCGCACGTATAATGATGCATGTACGTACACAGATTAGAAGAAACATCTTGTGATTGCGCTGTTATTAATGATCAATGGAAATAATGAATAATGAAAAAAAGCCTCGTGTTTTCAAAATTTCCCGGACGCAAATCTATGACTTTCATTCTCTTGGCCTAACGTTAGTTTTCGTTTTCTGTACCCCCAAAAATCGATAGAATCATTTTTTAACTGGTTAGTGGTTGCAAAAAAATCCAAAAACCCTTAAAAAGTGGCGATCGGATACGACATTCTTTCCCAATAACCTTTGGCATATTATCAGTTAATTAATAACAATACTACCGTTAGGCGTTACACTTACAGCCACATCGAAAAGAAAATGTGGGCGTCACGATTTTTTAAGAAGCCGCCCGTCTACCACCACATGACCTCACCGTGACCATCTGCCATCTCTGTTGTCTTGTTGAGTAAATCACTGCATATTTATGCTTAAAACATCTTCCTTACATACACATACCTGATTTCCATCTTTGTTGGGTTGATTTGGTTTTAAGGGTGACTTTGCTACATCATCTGCAATCTTCTTTTTCAGGTTTTTAAACATTTTTTCTGCCGTGTTAATTTTATTTTGGAAGGTCTATGAAAGTCGCCATGTTATTGTGCTTTGCCCTGTGCGCATGCTCAGGACACGTGGCCGGCTTATTACGTCACTTGAGGGCGCTGTTTGAATAATTCGTGCCTCATAAACTCGGATTGATTACTATTGCAAATGGGCGACTGGATTTATAAAAAGCGAAAAATTGTGGAGCTTCATACTCGCCGACTATCCAAGCTAATATTGATGTTGCACTAAATTAAATCAAAACAACAAGTAATCAAAACAACATGCAATAATGTAAAAGTGCTAGCTCTGAATAATTTCCCTCCTCATGAAATTATCATTCGAAAGTCTGCTGTATATCAAGAATTTCTGAACAATTTCTTATTAATTTTTTGTTTTGATTCCATCAGTTAGCCTATGTGATGTTTCCTTAACTTGAAATCATGTGTTTTACATGAGATAGGATCTAATAAATTATGCAGAGCACGGTGGAGAGGGGCCGGCAGGTGCGTCAAATGAGGAGGGCACAGTGAGACCCCATCATTTAGAAATAGATGGTAAATTGTGAAGTTTTGTGCATGGTTGATTTTCAAAAAAAAAGAGGGGGGACTCCTCCTTTGACCCTCTGGATCCACCAATATCGGGGAGAGTAGGGGCAGAGGAAATTGCCTTATTATGTGATTAGCTAGGTTATGCGTTGGGGAGGGGGGTGAGGGGTAGGTGTTCTTCAGGTAAAAGTTTAGCCATAGGTGATTAGGATAGACATCGGGAAACAAAGAGGAATTAATGAGTAATGTGATTTAGTCAATACTCTGAATTAAAGATCGAAACCTTTATTCAACTTTATAATAAATTTATACGTATTTACATATAATTATATGCAAAGTATTTATAATTCAAAATACCGTTAGTATTCTCAATTCAACATTAGGTAAAAAAAACGAAGACGGGTACATTCGATGCACCCTCTATCGAAAACCTCTGTTTTGTGGTAGTCACAACACTTAATCGTGAACCTTTTTATGTTTCATTTCGTACATTGACATCCACACGACACCTTGAGACATGTAGACAAAATTGTGTTTGATTATAACCTCATGGCTCTACACATTTGGCAGCATGGGCTGCATACTCCCCAGGGAGTTGAGATGGTTCTAGGAATGATATTACTGGCCCGATGACAAGGGTAATAATGTTCATGCGCCATGAGCGTCAAACTTGGCGGATACCGACGCAATATAAGTGTCCATTATTATTATTATTTATTAATAAAACATCAGGGGTCAATTTCAAAGAAATTATAAGTCTGGAAAAGGTTGCTCAGCAAATATTTTTGCTAAGTAATATATTGAACAGGCAGTGAGCCAAGATCTCAGTGCGGGGTCCATCATCATAGAGATGCTAAGCAGAAACGTATGCTCAGCAAATATTTTTGCTTAGTAATAATATTGAACAGGCAACGAGCCAAGATCTCAGTGCGGGGGCCATTATCATAGAGATGCTAAGCAGAAACGTATGCTCAGCAAATATTTTTGGTTCGTAATATATTGAACAGGCAACGAGCCAAGATCTCAGTGCGGGGGGCAATATCATAGAGATGCTAAGCAGAAACGTATGCTCAGCAAATATTTTTGCTTTGTAATAATTTATATTGAACAGGCAACGAGCCAAGATCTCACAGTGCAGGGGCAATATCATAGAGATGCTAAGCAGAAACGTATGCTCAGCAAATATTTTTGCTTAGTAATATATTGAACAGGAAATGAGCCAAGATCTCAGTGCGGGGGCCATTATCATAGAGATGCTAAGCAGAAACGTATGCTCAGCAAATATTTTTGGTTCGTAATATATTGAACAGGCAACGAGCCAAGATCTCAGTGCGGGGGCAATATCATAGAGATGCTAAGCAGAAACGTATGCTCAGCAAATATTTTTGGTTCGTAATATATTGAACAGGCAACGAGCCAAGATCTCAGTGCGGGGGCAATATCATAGAGATGCTAAGCAGAAACGTATGCTCAGCAAATATTTTTGCTTAGTAATATATTGAACAGGAAATGAGCCAAGATCTCAGTGCGGGGGCCATTATCATAGAGATGCTAAGCAGAAACGTATGCTCAGCAAATATTTTTGCTTAGTAATATATTGAACAGGCAACGAGCCAAGATCTCAGTGCGGGGGCCATTATCATAGAGATGCTAAGCAGAAACGTATGCTCAGCAAATATTTTTGCTTAGTAAAATATTGAACAGGAAATGAGCCAAGATCTCAGTGCGGGGGCAATATCATAGAGATGCTAAGCAGAAACGTATGCTCAGCAAATATTTTTGCTTAGTAAAATATTGAACAGGAAATGAGCCAAGATCTCAGTGCGGGGGCCATTATCATAGAGATGCTAAGCAGAAACGTATGCTCAGCAAATATTTTTGCTTAGTAATATATTGAACAGGCAACGAGCCAAGATCTCAGTGCGGGGGCCATTATCATAGAGATGCTAAGCAGAAACGTATGCTCAGCAAATATTTTTGCTTAGTAAAATATTGAACAGGAAATGAGCCAAGATCTCAGTGCGGGGGCAATATCATAGAGATGCTAAGCAGAAACGTATGCTCAGCAAATATTTTTGCTTAGTAAAATATTGAACAGGAAATGAGCCAAGATCTCAGTGCGGGGGCCATTATCATAGAGATGCTAAGCAGAAACGTATGCTCAGCAAATATTTTTGCTTAGTAATATATTGAACAGGCATCGAGCCAAGATCTCAGTGCGGGGGCCATTATCATAGAGATGCTAAGCAGAAACGTATGCTCAGCAAATATTTTTGGTTCGTAATATATTGAACAGGCAACGAGCCAAGATCTCAGTGCGGGGGCAATATCATAGAGATGCTAAGCAGAAACTTATGCTCAGCAAATATTTTTGCTAAGCATTATATATCAGCCAAAAAACATTTTGTAAGGAATCCACTGAGTAATTTTGTCAGGTAAGCATTTGTTTTCTGCTTAGCAGCTCTGTAAAATTGTCCCCGGTACAGTTTTGTAAGAAACAATGAATTTATAATCAACAAGACCTGTTTAGTAAATTGTACAACTAGGTAATTCTGCTGATATTATCTTAATAATTATTATACGATTTAAGGGGGCCTGTAAATTTATGTTTAAATTACAGCTTCTGTCAATCACTGTTCTTTTGTCAAAAACAAAATGGATGTTATGACTTGTTGTGTCACATCATTTCTACTTTTGTTTGTTTTGTGTATTACGTTCTTCTTTGATACACTTCGTACTTTACTCGAGTCAACTTGTTATAGCAAGTTTCATTTCATTGCATGGGCTGACCGAGAATCTAACCAACTCCACCGTCTTATATCGTTGTGATTGTATTCACGCTGTACTCGCCTAGGATTCACGGTCAATTATTGTGTGCAGTACCATACACTTTTAAAACCCTGGCTGAGATCCCTCTGCCAGGAACGTGGTGCTCTGGTTCTCTGCCAGCGCTCCCGACCAGATGTTCCAGTCACTGGGTCTAGGCACGCCCACCTCACTCCCTGTCGACTCCACTCGACTCTCACACGGTCCTCTTACGGTAGTTAACCTAGGTTGCCCACCCTCTTCTTTAGCCCCAGTCGCCTCGACGAGCTCGGCGGATGACTCCCCATCCGCCGCAACCGCGCCTGCCTTACGCTCCAAAATCTGCAAGCCCATGTTTAGCGCCCTCCAGCGGCGCCACAACCTCAAGCAGGTGTTCTTCCCCTCGAAGACGACGATACCGAGGGAGACGAAACAGAGGGCGGAGTAGACGGGGAGGAGTATCTGCGACGCGATGGAGTTCATGTCGAGAATATAATTAACGTCCGATGAGCAGGCGGCGGTCCAAGTAATGTACATTGCGGTACCCATGAGGAGGAAGATAGCCAGAAAGAAGACTACGAGATGTAGCTTGTCGAGGAGGTTAAGCCGAAGAGCCTTCCACTGCAAGGGGGAAAAACAGTACTCCGTAAAACATCAACATGAACATTATTTATGAAAATCATAATAGTTATAAAAACCTACAGCAGTTAGAATGTGTTGTTGGTTGACAGGTTTTTATAATAAGGTTAAATTATAGACTCATGGGTAAGGCGGGGGATCGAGAAAATTCACAAGGACCACGCTCAAATGATAATATGCGTGGGAGAATTAAACCGCTGTGCTAAATCTGACACGTATAACAATGGCAAACATTCGAAGCATAAAGCTAGTAATATTATGGGATATCTAGACTACCCTGATCGGTTATTAGTTAAGTAATTAGTGTGGAAGTGGTCGGCGCCCCAATGGGTATGTGTCAATGTTTATATTTATTTTCTTGTTTTAGCTTTTTGAAGTTTTACTTTTGTTTGTTTGTAAACATTGAGGCAGCAGGTAAAACGTACAAGAACGACAAAATAATGTGTATTTACACCGCAAATAGTCACTCGCACTGTAGACTGGTCCTCTGTCTTTATCCAATATCAAGGATAAAGAGACAGGTTACATGCGTACCATTCAAAGGGTTTCATTGGATACGTTGTGGTGAAGGTCTGACGTCACGCTTCGAGGCTCGCGCGCTAGCTACCATCCAAGGTCAAAGTTGAACGTCGGGGAAAATATGATGGCGGCCACACGGCCAGTATCTGTCTGGCGTAATTCATGCGCCTCTCTAGCTCAAAGCGTGACGTCAAATCTTCGGGCTACTAGCTGCACTGCACTGTGTTGACGTTTTCAGCGTTGCATTGCGCGTAATCTCGCAGACGCGCAAACCAATGCCATTGAAGGTTTGTTTAGTCTGTCACATTTGCTACTGAGTTCTTCACCCAGTGATTCACAGACCACACATACTATCTTTCATGACGTAATAAACTATCAAAATGTGTTGTCGTACCAACAAACAACAGAAACATACACAACAAACATACGAGGTAGGTGCATAAAAAACACATGCGCACATTCAAAATAAACATACTTTATTATAAGCAGCCGCCCAACACCACTGGTCATCGTAACAAATAATTGAAAAGAAAGTTAACGATCAAACACGATTGAAAGCTACCACTCTCTATTCATGTAAACTGTGAGTAGTTTCCATTTATATTTTAATATTGTTGAAGGGAATGAACACCATTTTTTTAAATTTCGGCCCAGCCTCTGGTGTAGTTCCTCATGAATGGAAGCTAGCGAATGTTGTTCCATTATTTAAAACTGGTGATGCTCATGTTATGTCAAACCATGGAGGAAGAAAACCCATCTCACTCTGTTCTGTTGTTGGTAAGATTCTTGAAAGGGTTGTATGTAAACATCTCATTAATCATATGTATAGAGGGGGGATAATCTCACCTACTCAACATGGGTTTTTGCCAAAGCGCTCCTGTGATACTCAATTGACAACTCTTTATCATAGCTGGGCCAATGCCCTTGATGTTCCGAAACCCTCCCGCATTGATGCCATATTTTTAGATTGGTCTAAAGCATTTGATCGTGTGAGTCATCAAGTTCTTTTGAACAAATTACATAAATATGGTGTTTGTGGTTCAATGTTGGACTGGTTCAAGTCTTATCTTACAAATAGGTCTCAACGGGTTCAGTTTATGGGATCATCATCTGACTGGGCTGCAATTCATTCTGGTGTGCCACAGGGATCTGTTCTTGGACCTTTACTTTTCAACATTTTTGCTTTTGATCTGCCATTTTGTGTTCAGTCGAATCTTCGTCAATATGCAGATGACACTGTTTTGTATCGAGTCATTAAAACTCCAGATGATGAAGTGACACTCCAGAATGATCTGCAGCACATAAACACCTGGTGTAATTTAAACTGTATGGCTTTAAACCCAAATAAATGTAAGCTAATGACTGTGACCCGTTCTAGAAATCCTGCTAAACCACTGTATAATATTGGTGATTACACTTTGGAAAATGTTGATAACTACAAATACCTTGGTGTTATTATTTCTAGGGACTTAAGCTGGAAAACCCATATTAGCAATGTTACTTCAAAAGCCACAAGGCTAAATGGATTTATTGGTAGAGTAGTTAAAACTAGGGACCCTAAAATTCTTATTTCACTTTATCGCTCAATTAGCAGACCCATACTTGAGTATGCAGCCCCCGTCTGGTGCCCTGTCCTTACTACCCAGCAAGAAACGCTTGAGAAGGTAAAGACGTTTCACCCGTTTTTGTTTAGGCCTGCCGAGAAAGGCTTTAATTAATTACAATAGTGAAATTGTGTATTCTGACAGGTGTGTCAAGTTGGGTCTTCCCTTTTTAAACAATAGAATTCATTTCCTTTCAATTGTGTTTGCTATTAAATGTTTATAATAAATTTGACATTCCTATTGATCTAATCCATGTTAATCGTAGACACACAGAAGTTATTAAGTTTTCTCATCAAATGGCTACGTCCAATGCTGCTCATCATTCTCTTTTTTATAGATTCCCTAGATTATGGGAGGTGCTACCAGCAGATGTTAAAGAAACAGTTAGTTATAGTTTATCTTTATTTGTTAATTCACTTAGAAAACATTTATTAGTCCCTGGCATAGGAGATGTCATAACGCAAACTGTGTAGTATTAAGTTTATATATATTTATTTTAATATTATTTTTATATCTCAAAAGTATGCCTAAAGCCATTTATCATTCTTTGTGTGATTCAATGTTTGTTTACTTCCTAAGTGGTAGCATCAGGAGATCAACTCAACAGTAATTTAGTTTACTTTTTTGTAATCCTACAGGGGTGCTACCTTTGTTTCTGTTTCTGTTAATTTAATGTAAATTTGTGTTTATTTGTTTTTCTACCTGTGAAATCAATAAATGAAATGAAATGAAAATGAAATTGCGTCGCCGACGGCAATGAGTGTTTTACTCCGTCAAAAACATGGCGCATATTACTGTGAAATTGTTTATTACGAACAAAATAAACCCTGTCACGGTAATATGCGCCATGTTTTTGACGGGGCAAAATTGTTTATTTCAAACACTCGTTGCCAGACGCGTGCGTGAAATTCGAGTGCTGGGTCGCAGACGGCAACGTGTGTTCGAAATAAACAATTATTTTGCCCCGTCAAAAACATGGCGCATAATTACCGTGAAAGTGTTTATTACCAACAGCATTATCATTTAAAAACTTACTTGATTTGAAATAGTGGTTATGGTACTAACAATCCTGAATAATTATTCTGCCAGAGTCGTCTGACATGTTGTTATCTTTTTAGAACGTACATAATATATTTGAAATGAATCACGGGCAAAATTAATATTTTGTCTCTGGTTTCTGGTCATAGGTCGGCTTATAGCTTAACCATTGGTGCGGTGACGCGTTTTTTTGGTAATTTTGTTTTGGTATTCTTTTTGTTTTGGTAAACAAAATAAATGTACAACTTTTTCATTAGGCATAGGCCTTAAATGGGAATTTGTGTGGTAACTTAACGTTACACATGCCAATCACAGCTTTAATATGCTACATTTTCTGCTCCATTGGTCTTTCCATACCTGAAATATGTTCCTGGATCCAACCATCTTGGTCTTAAACTTGTAACCGCACAGTTCGCATCGAGACAGGCCGCTCTCCGCCAGCCATGTCGTTAGACATCTATGGTGGGTGTACTTCACCGATCCAGAGCACATACACGGACCAATCAGTGGTTCTAGACGTCTCCCCGTGTGGCAGATGCGACAGATGTCCCCGTTCGGGAGACTCAGCATGGAATCGCTGACGACACCGGTAACTCGAGGATGTCCGAGGATCGATGGATGCAACCGGTGTGGGAGGATTGCTTCTTCGGTTCTCTGGGCTGCAGAGGGTGGGCAATATCGAATTGGTGTTTGACCGGTCGCGAGGAGAAGTATCGAGGGCAGTGACTGGCTAGCCTCGAGAGGACAACGAGGCTGGCGGTTGGGTGCTTTGCGTGCCCCTGTTGAGACGGTTGCGCCATTTTGAGTCTTCGGCGCGCCGTTGGATTTGGAAGCAACCATGTCAAAGATATCATCACATTCCTCATCACAACACATGCAATGAATGACTTCTGTAAAAGCTGGGTTTCCTAAATCGATCATCGGGTTTGTTGGGCCAACGCCATGACATGAAGTCGTGGTCCCCGGTGCAGTTGCCAGCCGGTCGTCTTTACAAGCGCCGAGCTCAATCTTCCGTTGATCAGTTAACAGGCTACCCGCTGAGGACATTTGATGGATGGAATTGACTGCGGATTTAATTGGTGGATATCCACTCTCTTCATCTCGAACCCTTATCGCAGAATCGTTGTCCGTTGTAGGGGGAGTTGGTCTACCTTCTTGGATGTGAACCAAGGTTGTTGCACATGATGTTGTCCCTTCTTGATGGACTCCTTCGGCCGGTCTCTCAACAGGAGTTTGGTTTTCCATTAAATCTTAGACAATATAATTCCAGTATGTTGTCACTTCGTACTGCTCCGTGTTTCGCCTGTCCCAGTCCCCCGTGTTGAGACCCACAACCACCCCGTCAAAGTTGCCCTCAGCCTGAGTATCGATTGTTGTCTAGCCGCGACTCACTCTTCATGAACTCAACATTTTTGTCACAGAATAATTTTGCGCGCCCTTGGTTGGCAAATGTGTATGTGTTCTTCAGAACATTTTTACAAACATCGCGAGGCCGTTGTCGCGCCGTCGGTAAAGAATGTGCCACACGCGGAATACGCAGTGCAACTTTCAGCGCGTCTTGGAAGAGCAAGAAAATTGTTAGACTAGTCCCCTGTCTATATCCTATCAAGGATTTAGACAGGCTCAAAGGCGATCTTCGAGGAAATTGCACAGATTTTCAACAACATTGCAGAAACAGGGGAAACACCAGTTGAACTAACAAATGGAATTCTCATCCCTAAACAAAAACCAGGGAAAGCACAAGGCCCACCAAGTAACCTCAGACCGATCACACTACTATCTACACTTCGCAAAATACTCAGCATTTGTATGATAAATCGAATCGCCAATAAACTTCAAAAACCTTCGACACAATCCACAGAAGAACTCTATTTGATCTGCTTCGAAATACCCTAAGAGATGACGAGCTATATATATATCATGAAGATACTTATAGACGACGTCAAGTTACAGGTCAGGATCGGAAACAACTTTGGCGAAAAGATCGCAACTTCGGCATAACTCAAGGAGATTGCCTAAGCCTGATTATCTTCATTTTCTACTACTGCTTTAAATGAAAACTCAGTTGAAATATTACACGATCACAATGTAGTACTACAGCAAAGCACCCAGAACAACAGAAGGATTACTACCAAATCACCTAAAAGATCACAGCCATGCCAGAAATGTCGATACACAACTAGAAATAAATCAACAATATGCCGACGATATCAGTTGGGTCACAACCGCACAGCACAATATAGACCATTATCCAGAACACCATTCCAGAACAACTGAAGAAATACAACCTTCACGTGAATGAAAAGAAGACCGAAGAATACAAAATAAGCAGAAACTCAAACGACAAATGGAAGACCTGCAAATACCTAGGCACTCTACTTGATACAGAAAACGATATCAACAGAAGAAAAGGATGTGCTATTGCTTCCTTCAATAAGCTAAACAATATATTCAAAAACAAAAGGGTTTCCATCGAAAAAAAGGGTCAGGACATTCAATGTATATGTATCCAGCATATTTCTATTCAACAGCGAACTATGGACAATCACAAAAAACCTTGAACAAAAAATCGACTCCTTCCAGAGGTCCCTGCTGCGCAAAGTTCTAGACATAAGATGGCCTCAAAAGATATTAAATTAAGACTTGTACACAAAGACAAAAGAAATCCGATGGAGCCAGAAGATCAAGAAAAGGCGATTATCTTGGCTAGGTCACCTTTTGAGACTACCTGAAGACACACCAGCTCGGAAAGCCTTACAAGAATACCTCAGATATGTAAAAAAGCCAAAAGGAAAACCAAAAACAACCTGGGTATCTCTAATACTAAAAGAACTGGGAGACTTGAATGAAACCTTAGCATCGGCTCAAGAAAAGGCGATAAACCGTGACTATTGGAACACAATTACTGAGGGCGCCATGTCGAAAGCGTACCACTCAAAAGATTTCATTGGATACGTTAACGCCCCTTGGAGTGCGGCTATAAGCCAGGCACTTCGTGTCTGACGTCACTGTGTTTGATCTGGTATGCGCGGCGCCCAGTTGAGAACCCATTTGCAAACATATAAACAATATGCACACGTGTGCGTGCTTATATCGAGTCACAGTGTTTGCAGTATTTCACTCATAATTGTAAACAGGTAGGTATAAAACATCAGTTTGCAACAAAAAATGCCTGTTTATTGTTTGAATTTTATTAACCTCTCCGTAAGATTCTGCTGTAGAAATGGGTTCTCAACTGGACGCCGCGCAATACAGATCAAACACAGTGACGTCAGACACGAAGTGCCTGGCTTATAGCCGCACTCAACGCCTTGTGCTGAAGATCTGACGTCACGCTTCGAGGCTTGCGCGCGCTAGCTACCAACCAAGGTCAAAGTTGAGCATCGGGAAAAATATGGCGGCTGCACGGCCAGGATCTGGCGTAATTCACGCACCTCTAGCTCAAAGCGTGACGTCATATCTTCAGGCTAGAAAACTGTGCGCACGGGGGGTGGGGGCGTGATCCGAGGCTTGCCGTGCATTGTAGGCCATATAATTAATGTGACAGGGCAAAAAAAAAAAAAAAAATTGCGAAACGGTTTAATATTTAAATTTTCATACCTTTTATCATAATTTTATCAATAATTAACCATTAATAATCACAATGGAGAACCCAGCTCTCATATTTTTCAAAATATTTTTTAAAACTGAAACTTTTAATGTAATTTTTTTTACAGAACGTCATAATGAAATGACATCCCTGAACTGCAACAAAAACAGTCAACGAATAGACAATTTTGTAAAATTTTACCGTTGACCCTCTGACTTTTTCCCCTTAATCTGAATAAATAATGTTGATTTACCTTTCAAGAGAGTATTTCGGAAATCTCTCCGTTGACCCTTGCCGATATAACATGGTTTGAGGGTGGACAGTCGATATTAGCTCCCGGAGGTATTGGAAGTTGACAAACTAGTTCTCCATTATATTGACTGAATTTAGCGTGCGCTAGGCGCTATAGCGCGCGCATGGCGTTGCGTGACGATCCCGCATTTGAGTTTGCCAACCAGTGGTGTTTGAGCGCATACTCGCCTCAAGATCTGACGTCACGCTTTGAGCTAGAGGCGCGTGAATTACGCCAGATCTTGGCCGTGCATCCCAGGGGGGAAGGAAGGGTCTCACGTGATCCGAGGCTAGGCTTGACGCGCATTGTAGGCCATACCATTAATGTGACAGGGCAACAAAAAAGAAGAGAAACGGTTTAATATTTAAATTTCCATACCTTTTATCATAATTTAATTAAACCATTAATAATCACAATGAAAAACACAACTCTCACATTTTTCAAAATATTTTGTAAAACTGAACATTTTAAAGAATTCTTTTTTACAGAAACTCATAATGAAATGACACCCCTGAATTACAACAAAAACAGTGTCAACGAACAGAAGATTCTGTAAAATTTTACCGTTGACCCTCTGACTTTTTTCCCTTAATCTGAATAAATAATGTTGATTTACCTTTCAAGAGAGTTTTACGGAAATCTGTCCGTTGACCATTGCCGATATTTTGGAGATTTCTAACGTAAATGATTCAGAAAATGTTGTCGCTAAGCCGTTATAATACACGTACGTACACGTATACGTTTGCAGCGCGCGAGAGAATGTTATTAATACTGACGCACACTAGCTATTTGAACAGTGCGTACGTGCTTACACGTACACACAGTCCGTTGTCTATACGCGCACCACGATGTTCACCACGCGCATCGGCGTTTGCGAATGAGACATGTAGCTGCGTTGGTGGCGCACTTTTGTCCCCCCCCTTCCTCCCCTCCCCCCCGGCCCGGTGCATCCATCATATTTTCCCGATGCTCAACTTTGATCTTGGTTGGTAGCTAGCGCGCAAGCCTCAAAGCGTGACGTCAGATCTTCAGCACAACGCGTTAACGTATCCAATGAAATCATTTGAGTGGTACGCCTGGAGCCTGTTTATATCCTTGATAGGATATAGACAGGGGACCAGTCTAAGTGCATACGTGCTTACACACAGTTAATAGAAAGGTTTAGATGCACGTAAACGTGAAAGTGCACGTGAAAAAGTTGTGTTGTTTCCAGGTGACGTCATCACTTTTGTCGGATAGCAACTCACAAAACTTTGTTTGCACGGACGTATTTGACGTGAAAGATGGTAAGTTCACGTATGCCAAAAACGTGAGATTTAAACTACTTTTTATTGTATAAATAAACGAAATTCATGAACAGATATGTTGATTGAGTGAATATGAATATCACTTTAGCTCAATATAAACACTACTTCTTTGAGATTACATGGGAAATTGTAAAGAAAACAGATTTAAAACAACGTCGACGATGTTGAAACTTAACTAACAACAACGTTACTCATGTACTACGCGCCTGCCAACGAGCTAAACGTTTAAACGCGCATTTTGACGCGCGTGAAACTATTGCAAAATTCAAATAATTATTGCGTAACATGCTCGCGTTCACGCGCACGTCATACGTGCATCTAAACCTCTCTAATGACCGTCGTCTTAATACGCGTGTTCTATGAACCGCGATGTTCACCACGCCCGTTAGCCTGAAGATCTGACGTCACGCTTTGAGCTAGGGGCGAGTGAATTACGCCAGATCCTGGCCGTGCGGCCGCCATATTTTCCCCGATGCTCAACTTTGACCTTGGTTGGTAGCTAGCTGCGAGCCTCGAAGCGTGACGCCAGATCTTCAGCACAACGTATCCAATGAAACCCTTGAATAGTACGCCTGGAGCCTGTCTATATTCTTGATATAGGATAAAGACAGGAGACTAGTCTACACGCGCGTCAGCGTTTGTGAATGAGACATGTAGCTGCGTTGGTGGCGCACCTTTTCCATAACCATTCCTCCCCTGGTGTGCATGGTGAATGCAGCGTACATACGCGCGGACGATCTAGTTATTTTATTCTATATAATTATGTGGGGAGATCACAAGTCACAAACACCGCATATTTGTGTGCATTTAGTTTTTTCAGGGGCGTATCCAGTGTAGCAAAAAAGGGGGTAGGTCTGCACAAAATAAAAATAAACAAATCCGAGTCAGTGAATTTTGGGACTCCAGTAGATACAATTCATTTTAAGGCATAGACCTGAGTGCATGGAGTAGAGTCATTGACGTGTCAATCCAGTTTTTTCATGCTCAAGTCGTGCGATTTACCTTATGGCCGATTATTATCGTTTAGTGCCGCATAATATTTCATCTTTACGGCATTTTTCCTGTTTTTGTTCTTCTGTTTTTCCTATTTCTTTTCACGCGGAGAGGAGGGTTGGCTAGATTCTTTGATAGGCTTTCAAGTTTTACCTAATGTTTGAGTTGAATCTTTGGGATAGAAACTCGTGTCTTGTCTATAGTCCAGATATTTGAGTCAAGTGCTTGAATCATTTTGTGGCCGGCTATTAGGCCAACAAAAAAAATATGTTGAGTTGCCCTCCACCGACCGACCCAAAAGTGCTGAAATCTCGGGTCGGGTTTTTTTTTTTTTTTTTTTTTTTCCCCGTCATTCATAGGCCTATTTATTAATGAAACTTACCAATTTTCTGTGTATAAAACATAATACGTTTGATTTGTGAAATTTTGAAAATTTTGAAAAGACTCAATCTGCAATCGAATGGCCCCGGCCCTCACATGGTGCACTGCCTTCGCGCACACTGTGTGCCAACGATTGCGACTCAAATTAAATCTACACGTTTTCCAATCGAATGGCCCCTCACATGTTTTCCACTGGCTTCGCGCACTGTATGTCAACGATTGCGACTCGATCTACACGTTTTCAAATCGAATGGCCACTCACACGTTTGCATGTTGAGCATTGCACGCAATATGGAGGAATTTGCTGTGTCAATCACAGCGAAAAGTAGGTCTATCACACTATTCAGCAAAATATGAAGAATAAGTCTAAATGGATCTTTCCAATGTTTGTTTGAACAACATTTACCAGACCAGTACCAGAGTTTTATTCTTTAGGTACTTGTGCATACTGCTAGATCATTGTCTTTGAAAAACATGGTATGTGGTTTCAGTCCAATGCATTTCAATCTTAAAATGACAGTCAAGGAGAAAAAAAAAAAAAAAAAAAAAAATCCCGACCGACCGACCCCTTCAAATATTTTCACTGGAGGGCAACTCAACATTTTTTTTTTTGGCCTTACTAGAGTCAAGTTGAGTCACTGAAAATTGCGCCTATAGAGTTTGACTCGAGTCATTACAAACTCTTATGAAAACGCTGAGCTCGAACACCAAGGTTTACCTCCTGTAATGCAAAGCAACCATCAATGTGGCATGTGCCTCGGCATCTTATTACCATATAACGGTACAAAGATGTAAAGTCGCGAGACTTGCACAATATATGAATAATAACGTGGTTTAATCATTATATGAACTATTGACAGCAAATTAATCTAAAAAAAACCAACCGCCCCCCCCCCCCCAAAAAAAAAAAAAAAAAAAAAATAACACGGGTGATACAGTACAGATATATCGCCCGTGTTTGGGCCGATTTGACGGTAATAAAATAGATATTAAATGTTGAATTGCTATTTTTCTGGAGTTAAGGAAGTTATAAGCTTTCTTTTCAGACACTGAACCAAAAAAATCCGTCAAGAATTATAGTACCAGTAAAATAAAAACTCATATTGATAAAAGACAGGACCCAGCGTTGTAATCCTCACGTTGCTTGTCACCACACAATTTATTGTATGTAACGGGTCGAGGGCGTGTGCCGTCTTCCGATTGGCTAGTGCGGCTGTCAATCAGAATCAAGCGTGTTTGAAATATCGCTTTTATTTACAGTTTCCGACATGCGAATTTCTTTACTTTTTCGTTTAACAAACGATATGATCTTTCAAAATTCGTTCGCTTTTTAAATTCTATTTTGTGGATCGTCTTAGCCAAACACGGATGATATATCGGTAGATATTGACAGTTAGCGCCATGGACACACTTGCAATTTTATCCAGTCTGATCTTTATTATTTATTAACAGCCCCACGCGATTACGTTTTGCCCAATCAGATTGTCTAAACTGTCCTGGGCATTTATGAATATTTATTAACAGCCACGCTTTTGCTGGTTCGTCAAATTTAACCTGCAATTCATAGCTGGGATGAAAACAAAATATGTATTCAGTATCCCCCAATGTTATTTTTTATTTCAAATTGATCCATGGTTTTCCATAATTTGTAGAACCATTTATAATAACGCTACACTTTCCTATGTATTCCTGAAAAGCTCCAACTATAAGTTGAAATTCATTTGACTGTATTACACGGCAGCAGCGTGATATTTAACACCACGTTGTGCTACTGCTCAGGGTTGATTCCCCCAGCTGCAGTCGGCAATACCGAGCCTCAGTCGGCAAATAAACCACCAAATCAAAACAATAAAGCAGGCTCGTAGTTTTTGTGCCCGAGGTGATTTAATTTCTGAGGGAAATTTCTAAAGGTGTTCAGTTTTTATTTTTTACCGCCGCTGAAGTCAGTCGGCAAATTGGCTTCTACGCCCCATCAAAGATTATGACTCCGCTACATGCCGTGAAGCACGGCAGATCAGGGCCGGTCATGCACGCTATATACGGCCTTTAATTTAAATTAAAGTCAGCGTTTGAGATCATATTGATTGTAGCATGTTCTTGTTTTCAACCACCCATTGATTTCACTATTTTCCGAATTCGAAGGGAAGCATTTAGTGTCTACAGGCGTGGATAAATTTGAAAGGTTAATACACAACAACACGAGGAAGAGGAAGAAGAAGAAGAAGAAGAAGAAGAAGAAGAAGAAGAAGAAGAAGAAGAAGAAGAAGAAGAAGAAGAAGAAGAAGAAGAAGAAGAAGAAGAAGAAGAAGAAGAAGAAGAAGAAGACTATTTTTGACTATTCAAAGAACAAACTTTATTCAGAAAGCATATATACATAAATCATATATACATAAAACATACAATAAAAGATTCGTTAACAGAGTATATGAACAAACAAACAATATTCCATGGTAAGAATAGTTGAGCCAATCAGTAATAATAAAATAATTGTATTGAGTCAGCGGGGGAAATAAGTACTACTAGTAATAATAGTAATAATAATTTAAAAAAATAATAATAACAATATTCCATTCTTATATAGCGCATTTCACATAATGTCCCAATGCACTTTACATTATTAATTAGTAAATTTTAAGCATTTTCACAATAGAAAATTAAATCAAACAATAATATAATTGTAAATAAACGTAAACATGATTGGAGGGAAGGATCGAGGAGATTGGAGGGTATGGGGATGGGGAAGGGATGGGGATGGGTATGGGGATGGGTATGGGGATGGGTATGGGGAAGGGATGATGCAGGTATGGGTCAGGACTCACCTTGTCCCGTCACATCGGACGGGCAAAACCCATACGGAGCGTGGGACGGGAGGGGAGGGAGGGAGGGAGGGAAGGGAGGGAAGGGAGGGAGGGAATGTAGGGAAAGGGGGAGAAGAAAGAGGAAAGGGATAGGGGAGAGAAAAGGACAGGATCAGATCAACCATGTAATTTCATTATTGATAATGGTAAATAATGTGTTATTGATCGACCATTTCTTGAGGAAAACGGGAGTATTGCCACAGAGTTTGTAATAATGGAATTCAAGGAGGATTTTACATTGTAATCGGTTGCGCCAGATGATGAGAGGGTTGGGGGAGCGAGAAGTACGATATAGCCAATATATTACATTTTTTAGACTAATGATGAGATAGTTGCCTAGTTGGACGGTCCCCCTGCAACGACCTTTGGCATGTGGAATCAGGGTCCAATAGAGGTCAAAGTTCAGATCAAGTTCAGGAAGAAGACGATGCAGAAGCGAATGGAGCAAGGTAAGTGCAGGCTGGATAGATGGACAGATGATGAAAAGGTGCAGTAATGTACCCCTCTCTCCGCACCAGCAGCAAGTAGGTGAGATATCCGGGTTGATGTGATGAAGTACTGGGAGTGAAGGGAGTATTTTGTGAAGAAGTTTGAATTGGATCTCCCCCTCTTTTTTTGAAGTTGGTAGTGCGTAGATTTCCTTCCATTGAATGGGTTGGGACAAATTGAATAGTCCAGAGGTGTGCCAGTATGTCAATATAACGGGGGGATGAGAGTTGACAACATTGTTGAAGATGGAGTAGATTATTTTGGATGTTGTGGTGAGCCCGTTGGTACTGGATGGGAGTTTGAAGTCAATGGGGATGTTTGGGTGTTCGAGGAGGTTCTTGAGAAGATTGATGTTGAGCTGGAAACCATGTTGATGAAAAAGGGCTGGGAAGTTCTTGATGAGCAATTGTTGTAGTTTTTGTAAGTCGTGGTTGAGAAGGCGGAGAGAGGGAACGCGCATTCCGTGAAATGGATGCTGGAGATCCTCAGCGTCGATCCATGAGCCGGTGTCGAGGTTGACGAGATGTCTGGTGAGAGTGACTCCACATGCCGTGAGTCGTGCAGTGAGGAAAAAGTCGTCACCAGGTTTGTTAGTGAGAAGGGGACTGTTTATAGGGATGTTGAACACATGGTTGATAGAATCCCGAGGTATTTCGACGCGAGCTCCTGAGGCCGTCCAAGCACGCATCAGTTCACCGTAGAAATAGTGGAGGCTGGTGTAAAATTTAGGGTCAGTGTGTGTGAGAAAGAAGTGGAAGTCTAAGTTGAGTTTTCTATATTTACGGAGGTTGTAACTCAGCATGGAGTTTGCTGGATTGAGGGACATATTGAGGTAACGTTGGACAAGAGATAGTCTGAAGGTGAGGATACGTGCTTGGAGGCTAACCAGACCGAACCCCCCTTTGTCAGGTTTTGGTATAATAACTGTTTCTTAAGGAGGTGTCTCTTATTGGACCAAACGAAGTCGACAAGCATTTCCTGGAGTTCACTCAGGATCGTATCAGGGGGAGAGAGAACGGCTAAGCAGTGATATATTTTGGAAGCTGCGATTTGGTTGGCGATGAGAACTTTGCCTTTGTAAGAAAGGACAGCTGAGATCCCTCTCCAGCGGGAGAGGGTTTTGTTGAGTTTAGTTTTACAGTTGTTCCAGTTTTGTTTGATGTAATTACTGGTGTTTCCCAAGTGAACTCCGAGGAAGAGGAGCCCTTCATTATTCCACCGGAAGTTTAGGGGCTTGTCGGCTCGTTCGGTCCATGAACCAGCCCATAATCCCTGGGATTTTTGAGAGTTTAAGCATGCAGCAGAGGACCTACTGAAGAGATTATAAACCTCATCAATAATTTTGAAACCGGAGTCGGCGGTGATAAAAATGGAAACGTCGTCGGCGTATGCGGAGACCGAGCAAAATTGTTTGGTTCCCGGAAGGGGGAAGCCGTCATTGTTCATTTTGTTCCGAAGGTTGTGAAGGAATGGCTCTATGGCAATCGAATATAGCAGTCCGGAGAGTGGACACCCTTGACGGATGCCCTTTTCGAAAGGGAAAGGGGCGGTCAAGGAGCCACAGACCTTTACAAGGCTCTCCGCACCGCTGTACAGGAGTTGTAAATAGGAGATGAAACGGTCACCAAAGCCCATGGCTCTCATTGTATTGAATAAATATGCATGGTCAACATTGTCAAAAGCTTTCTTTTGATCAAGGTTGATCACAGCTAACGGGGTGTCATTTAAATTAGAGAAATTTAAGATATCTCTAGCAAGATTAAATATTATCATATATAGAGCGACCTGGTACACAGTACGTTTGATCAGGTTGAACTATAGTTCCGACGAATTGTTTGAGTCTGTTCGCAAGCAACTTGGCAAAAATTTTGTAATCGGTATTAAGTAAGGAGACAGGCCTCCAATTGGCAATGTCGGAGAGATCGCCCTTTTTGGGGATTAATGAAATAACTGCTCTGTGAAAGGAGAAAGGGAGGCTTCTACAAGCAACGGCATAGTTGAGGACTGACAGGAGATCATCTTTGAGAATAGGCCAGAAGGTCTCAAAGAATTCACAGGATAGGCCGTCTAGGCCCGGTGTTTTGTTTTTACCAAGTTGCTTAGTAGCCACATTAATTTCCTCAGGAGTCAGGGGACTGTCAAGGTCCTCCGAGTCTTGAGGATCGAGAGTTGGCAAGTCTAATAAGACTGTTCAGGGCGTTCAGGGCGTGTTCAGAGTGTTCAGGGCGCACTCGTCAGTAGGGACCTGAGTGTAGAGATCTTTGTAAAAGTCTCGTACATGTGATTTTATCTCAGCTGGATCTTCAGTGACTATGCCAGAAGGCAGACGAGTGTAAGACATAGTTTTGGAGATAGATTGAGATTTTTCTAGTTGGAAGAAATAGGAGGAGCTCGTGCCAACCTCCGTTATATGTTTAAAGCGCGATCTGACGAGAGCGCTCCGAGCTTCGTTCTTAAGAAGATTGTTAAGGTTATTTCTCTGTTCATTGAGCGCTCGTTCCGTGTCGGGGGTGAGGTCTGGCGCAGACTGAAGTTTGTCTATTGTTTGGTTAATTTCGCTGAAAAGTTCGCGTTTTTCACGGGAGACTTTGGACCCGTACATGGGGTGTCGTGGCCGAGCGGTCTAGCTTACCGGATTCAAGTTCTGGTGTTAGCAACATAATGTGGGTTCGAATCACGGCCATGACACTTGTGTCCTTGAGCAAGACACTTAATCATAATTGCTTCTCTCCACCCAGGGGTTAAATGGGTACCTGTGAAGGCAGAGTTGGTTTGCTCTATATGCGCTAGAAATGGCAGCAATTGAGTTGTATACTCCCCAGGGAGCTGAGATGGTTTCAGGAATGATTTATGAGCCTTATGAGCCTTATGAGCAGGGATAATAATATAATGCGCCTTGAGCACCACTTAGTTGGTGGATACGTGCGCTATATAAATCCACACATTATTATTATTATTTGAGATAGGGATTTGAGGTGAGACTTGCCAAAGTCCCACCAAACGCAAATATTGGGAAATTCATTTTGTTTAGTTCTCCAATTGGTCCAAAAATGAGTAATAATATCCTTGTAATTTTTGTCTTCAAGAAGAGAATTATTGAAGTGCCAGTAAGCACTTCCGTGCCGCTTTTGGATAGGGAGTTTGATAACAAGGCTAACAGCCGAGTGGTCGGACAGAGAGCATGGTTTAATATCGCAGGACCGAATACAGGAGACCAGATTACGTGGAACATAGAAACGATCTAGTCTGGCTTTAGAAACACCATTGATATTGTTCGTGTTGTTTCTAAGCCATGTAAATTTTTGTTCTAGGGGGTTCAGTCTGCGCCAGACGTCGCACACGTCGTAAAAAATACAATGTCTTTGAGAGCCGTGGCGATCTTGGGCCGATGCTCGGTTGGCATACACAGACGATCAATTGATGGATTATCCGTACAATTTAAATCACCTCCGATAACCATGATACGGTCACTTCTTTTGCCACAATGATTAAAAAGGGCACGTAAGGCTGCTACAGCCGAGTTATTTTCTTGTGGGATGAGGACATTGTAAATATGGTAGGTTATATTATTGAGTTCGATTTTGTGATATAAAATATGACCTTCATAAACAACATGGGAGTTGGAGACATCGATGTCTTTATTTTTAATGAGAGTAGTGACTCCCGATCCGCGTGTTGACTGGGGTGCAGAAAGGGGTATAAGGCCACAGAGACCAGCACGAACAATTTTCACTGAGCGTGTAGGTCTCTTGTAGGAAAACAATGTCCGGGTTATTATGAAGTTGTTCGACATATGTTTTAAAAGCCGCGTTTCGAGTGGAAGTGGAACAGCCTCCAGCGTTTAGTGTTCTGTTAGCAGTGACAGTGCCATCGTTAAAAGGAGAAAATGCATGATTATCTTATCCATGACGCAAGAGATTACATGTCCAGTTTTTTTTATTAGTTTTTGAATCCTCTGCTGCAGGTTTTTTTGAAGGAGAGGGCTGTTGCGCAGGGGCTTTAGTTGTTTGACAAGTCCAGGTATGTTTGAGGTGAATTTCCTAGCAATGTCTTCCGGTTTTTTCCGTGATTTGACACTGGAGAGAAATTTGATCAATTCTTCATTGGAAAGTGGGCCTCTCAATTTGGGAAGTAGATCGACGGAGAGGTCATCGTCGGTGGTTTGCGTGTCTTCCCACATGCTAGAGTCGGTTTCGGTGGCGTCAGCCGTAGAGGCTGGGGTGGAGACGGTAGGGGTTGTGGTGTTCAGAGCTTGAGATAAAGTGGGAGAAGTTGTTTGCATGGGGGTGCTGACCTTTCTTGGCATTTTCCTGGGCGGGGAGGGGGATTTGAGAGGGATCAATTTTGGTGATTTGCTTTGTAAGCTAGTGGTGGGACTTGTGGGGGGTTGTTTCCGTTTTGTAAGAACTTCAGAGAAGAGTCTAGAGGGGGCAGGTGGTGAGCCCCATACTGAGACAAAATTTGTGTTGTTGGTAGAGTTCCCCTTCCTGAGTGGGGATTCCTGGACGTGGGACTCCGCAAGGACCCCAACGGGAGCGCTGTCCCCCACTCCAGCAGATGCCGGTGCAGAGGGACCAGACACCCCCGGCGAGGTCGATGTAGAGGACCGCGCTGAAACCCTTACGGGAGCTGTGAAAGGCGCGGTGGAGCCCACCCCGGCAGTAGACGGCACGGAGAGGCCCGCCGCCCCCACCCCTGTGGAGGCGGAGGGCCCCGCCGAGGGCCCCACTACCGAAGAGGGGATGGCGCTTGTGCTCGCTTGCGCACTGCGGGCGGGGACTTCCGCAGGGGAGCTAGATACCGTAGATGTTGACGGACCAGTGGGAGGGGGTTTGGAGTTTTTTGGTGGGTGTTTTGGATCCGATTTTTTGTGAACGAAGGTGGGTGGTGGGTTCAGGGGATTGGTATGTTCTGGGTTTGATTTATCTAAGTTGGACTGTTTTTTGCACGATCTGCTTATGTGCCCAAACTCTCCACAGCTGAAACACCGCACCGACTCGGTGGAGAGGAAAACACGATAGCTTATACCGGCATGGACGAAATTTATATGGTCTGGGTGTGTGATGTTAGTATGAATTAAGACCTGGACTTGTCTTCTGAAGGACATGACATGAGTCGTTTCTTTGTCTTTGAGTTTCAGGCCAAGGGGTATGGGCCGTATTTGAGACACAACCTTACAGAAACTGGATAGATTTTTCACCAGGACGGAATTAGGAATTTCTGGAAATACGTTTGAGAGAGTTAATCGAGTTGTGGGTTGTTGCAAGGGGGACACTTCAATATATGTTTTATTAAAATGTAGTCCCCATTGGGTGACATCAATAGCGTCTTCTCTAGTTTTGAGATAGACTGCAACGCGGCCATGAGAGATACGCGATGCTGAGATTATAGTCTGGGTCTATTTGATCAGTGAAAGCGTCCATGTAGGATTGAATGGAGAGATTGTCGTGGGCTTTGAAAACCACGGCATTGTTCCTGGTAGCATTTTTGAAAGGCTCATTGTTAACCGTCGGCGTAGTCACACTTGGCTTCCCACGGTTGGGGTGTTCTGCTTGACTGGCCATAATGGCCAGTCCAGCATGTACTAATACAAAAAATTACCAAATAAAACCTAGAAATTCACAAAAATGGTAAAACCTGACAAAGTGGGATCGGTCTAGTGTAATCTATGACCCAGTTAGAGGTAAAACTAGGCCCATACGAGGTCTATGAGCTAAGATATAAGTACTTATAGCGGAGCTCGGTCGAAAACACGTCCGGAAAGAAGAAGAAGAAGAAGAAGAAGAAGAAGAAGAAGAAGAAGAAGAAGAAGAAGAAGAAGAAGAAGAAGAAGAAGAAGAAGAAGAAGAAGAAGAAGAAGAAGAAGAAGAAGAAGAAGAAGAAGAAGAAGAAGAAGAAGAAGAAGAAGAAGAAGAAGAAGAAGAAGAAGAAGAAGAAGAAGAAGAAGAAGAAGAAGAAGAAGAAGAAGAAGAAGAAGAAGAAGAAGAAGAAGAAGAAGAAGAAGAAGAAGAAGAAGAAGAAGAAGAAGAAGAAGAAGAAGAAGAAGAAGAAGAAGAAGAAGAAGAAGAAGAAGACATTAGACAAGTTAGAGTCTTTAATTTCTAAGGGAATGGGTCGGATCGGGGACACCAGTTTGCAAAAATCAGAAATATTATTCGCAAGAACGGTGTTGGGGATTTCTGGATATGCATTTGAAAAAACAATACGAGTGGCGGGTCTGACAAGTGGAGTGATTTCCATGTATTCATTGTTGTGTTCAAAACCATGCAGGATGGCGTGATCCACGTCAGAACGAGAATTTAGATACACAGCAATGCGGCTGTACGAAATACGGGAGGCCGAGACAATAGGCCGTATTCATAAAAATAAGTAATTGCTTTTACTAAAGTAACAACCCCCTTTTACTAACCTTTTACTTAAATGTGTATTCATAGAAATAAGCAATGACTTTCAAGTAAAAGCTACAAATTTTAAGCATTAGTAATTGCTTTTTACTTATAAGTAAATGCTAGAGAAATTAGCACCTACTTCAATTTGTATTCATAAAAATGACCTTCGACTAGCATTTACTAGTGATTGTACAAGCACCTAATTTTTGGCTTGCTGTTTAGCCAATACAGACATATCACATTTTCTGCCATGTTTTTACGTCCAAGACCACAACCTAAGGTGTATAACATCAGGCTTAATCGTGATGAAGTCAACCCTACCACTTACAGAACTTTATTTAGGTTTGACAAAGAAAATGTGGAATGGCTTGCAAACACCTTCATACCACCAAATACCGAGACTCGTGGATGGTACTGTAGTACAATAGCAACTACTTGAGAACTTACTAGCCGAGGCAAGTAACAACTGTAATCATTTAGCAAATGGTTATGAATAAGATTTTCAGCAATTGCTTAGACTAGACCTTTTACTTACCTAGCTGTTGCTTTTACGTATAGCATTTACTAGTAAGTAATTACTTATTTTTATGAATACGGCCTATTGTGTGCATTGGGCATACTTTTGACAAAAGATTGTTTAGAGGAATTTCATGGTTAGAATGAAAAGAAACACCGTTCTTGCGAATCATGCTTCAAAAAGGGTCAAAGGTTACGTTATTGTTATTTCTCGCTTGACTGGCCATAACGGCTAGTCTTGCAAAGAAACAACCCAAAATTAAGAAATAAAAACACCTTCAAAAACCTCTTTAGCAAAAGGTAAGTTAGACTAAAAATACACTATAATGATCTACAAAGTATAAATAACACACAATGACAGAGGGGGACTAAACCCGGTAAAATGCTTAATGCATTGTGTAGTTAACGAAAAAATAGTGAAAATGCAATCAAAAAGTTTGTGCAAAAAGGCACCATTACGGGGTATAGAAATGACGCGCGCGGTGACTAGTAACTGGATTTATTTTACTATTGGCCTGAAGAACGATTTTATTTTCCCGTTTGTAATTGGTCGGAAACGTTCGTCTGTCATGTTATTTGCAGTTTGAGATTTTGTTCTAAGGGGTGGAGGTTATGACGTGGAACTTTCACTGTAGCTGTTCGACTAATAACAGAAGACAACCAATAGCGAAATCTTGCAGGATGATTGGTGGAGATGAGTGGGATGATTTATTGTGTTTAGCAGCGATGGGACTGCACCTACATGTCAATATAAACAGATCACTTATATTCCTGAAGCTCTTTCAAACGTCGGATAATCCATCAGTAACTGCAGAGTTGACAATTTTGTGAAGCAACATATAACGCTGTTTTACAACTGTGTATATAGGGCACCCGATGGTCTGCTACTTCGATCGCGCTGAACTGTATCTGCTGAGATCCAGGTGAATCACGAATTGGGACCAAAAATGCAGAACTTATCTGATCAATTGTTGTCACCTGGTGGGGAGAGTACGTCAGTTTACATACCCGATCCCAATGAAGGAATTATTGTGTATAAATATTTCTTTGAGAGACAGATTATTGCTGCCATGTTTTTTGTTGCCTGTATCGTCGGTCTCGTCGGTAACAGCTTCGTCATTGTCGCCGTCGCGCTGTCCAAGAAACTCCGGACAACGACAAACGTCTTCGTGGTCAATCTGTCCGTATTGGACATGACCACCTGTTTGTTTTTACCGTGGCAAGCTCTGGCGATCTTGGGGGTGGATCACTGGCCGATACCGGAGGCGCCGTGGGTTTGCATCATGTCAGGCTTCGTCATCATCATCACCTACGGGGGTAGTATCAACAGCCTGGCTCTGATTGCGATTAACCGCTGGGTGGGCATCACCAAGTCCCGTCACACAACCCGTCGCATCTACACCTCCCGTAAGCTTGCTTTAATGGTCATCTGCTGCTGGGGGATACCGCTCTGCTGCGCCTTGACACCGGTCCTGACAGACTTTGGTGAACTTGGCTTCGAAAAGTTATACAGCACGTGCACATGGGATAGATCCAACCCGTATTCATCATATTTCAACTTATTAATCACAGCAATCCACTACCCTATTCAGTTGAGTACCATCATGGTTTGTTATACGTCAATATTCTGTTACGTCCGCAAGACGTCGATGAAAATGGCTCGTGCAGACGCCCCGTCCGTCTCGGCGAAAACGAGCGGCGGCGCAGGAGGAAACACCAGGATGAGGAAAAAGCTGTTGAAGAGACAACTCGACGTCACCAAGAACTTGTTGTACATCGTGTTGGCCTTCATCATCTGTCTGACGCCGTATTTCACGTGCATCGTGTTTACCGAAGACTGGAGTTATCGGTTGGTACCGTGGAGCGGCACGATTCTTGCTTGTAACAGTTGCGTCAACCCCATCATCTACGCAACCTCGCATCCAGATTTCAAGGAGGCTTTTGGGTACATGATACGGTGTAAGAAGATCGCCACACGTGGTGCGGTTAAGCGCCAATGAAATGGACATTATATCAACTTGCACACAATTATATTTCCTCATTGCGACACAAGCTTAACGGGGCCTTTAAAAAGTTAGAAATATTATCAGAAGGCTTATAATGCGCCGTGAGCACCAGTTTATTATTAACATTAATATTAATATTAATATTTCGTGTTGTTGTTGTTGTTGTTGTTGTTATTATGCCCGTAGTAGGTAATGAATTATTCTGAATTATATTTGGGATCAATTAGGGGTGGACAAAATTATCGGCTATTAAAATCGGTTATAGTTTTGAAGATATTGAAATATCACAATATTGATGATATTCCAAAAATATCGCCGATTTCCCAAATTATCGCCGGTATTCCACAAATAGCCGATGTCAAAATCGTTCTTTTTAGTTAAAATATCGCCGGAGTGATAAATTATCTCAAAATGTCATGTCAATATACGGTAATATCAACGAAGTTACGGTACCGTAAACAGCTAAAAAACAGTTCGAAATCGTGACGCGGGGTCCGGAGCTCAGGTTCCCCGGACCGTACCATTATGAAAATGCCATCATTTTGAAATGGGGAAACATGTGGTACATTATGAGAGGTTCAATCAAAAGTAAATTTCAAACAAGTAAATTTTAACATAGTATTTCTTAACAAAAGAAGGCATTTATAAACCGCAGGTTCGTTTATGGACGTCACGCACGGTGAGTTCTTATGAAATGTTTGTCGCACAGAGCGGCAAAAATCTAAGAACGCGGCTCGTTTTGGAGTGATTCAATTGAATTTTGGATAATTTTCAGAACTGTTTATTACATACGCAACTTCTATGTAGAACTTGCATGTAAAAGTAGTTCATATCCAATAACGTTAATGTACGATACATACATTTTTCGTATTAAGACGATAATATTGTATATCACTGATATCAAGGCCGTCGATAATCAACTATAAAAAAATCAATATCGTCACCCCAACGATTTCAGTTACAATCTTTCAGAAAACTATTTCTTTTTTCACGGTAGGTTATTAAAGCCGTAGTTTGCCATATCCGTTCAAGTAGCGTATGCTAGCATGCAGCGGTGGCCGGGCGCCAGTCCAAATCATCAGTGAGGGGAAGGGGGTGGTGCATGCGAATGTCATGGCGGCAATCAGAAGAAAGGGAAACTATAAACAACAGGTGCTTGTGTTTGGCGAATGCGACCAGAAACAATTTGTTTCTGACGTCAAATTCCTGACCTAAAACAAATACAGTTTCTGATGTGGCAATCTTCTTAAAGCGTCAACGTTTTTATTTTTGGCAAAATGGAACTAGCTCGTGAGTTTATAATAAACTTGAATGCTAATAGCTTGTTCGAACTATCATACAATCCTTTTTGAACAAATACGGAAGCTAACCAATTCTTACTTTTAACAATACGCCATCTTGAAACTATAGGCGTAGCCAAGGAAAAACGAGGTTCACGTTTGAGTGTCTGTGAAAAAACTTCACAGGCGACTCAGGCGGGATTCAAACCCACGACCTCCTGCTTACTAGTGCAGTCGTCTGTGAAGTTTTTTCCACAGACACTCGGAAAGCACTGAGTATGCAGTGCTATACACACATCGGTGTAGGGCAAAATTAAATCAATTGTTTATCACCCAACGCAAGAATTTCATCAACCTATCACATAAAAGTTATGCTGAAATATTCACACTTCAGTTTCTCTACGATACTGATTGATCTTCATAAAATATTGATGCAGATACGAACCTTTTCCCAAGCGTGAAATCAGGCTCAGTATAATGACTTTGTGCAGCGCTCGCCCGACCTTGTACAATCCAGGCTAGAGTATTGATTCGAGTCATTTTCTGATTTCTCGGTGTGTGCTGAATGTTGTCACTATTCCAAGTGTCTCGTTCGTGCGTCATTCCTTGATTGTTTTCTGAAAATTGATGTTTGGTGCACGCATGCAGTTATAAAAAAAATATGCTTTTTGGGTCATTCTTTTAGGCGTATGCGTTGATGAAATAATTTGACTCTATTTTGGGCTCTATTTCATTTAAAACAGAGTCATTGTTTTTGTTGATTATTTGTTGTCCCTGTTTCGGGTTCGTATATCATTTAAAGATATATCGCCCATGTTTTGTCCGATTTGACAGTAAAAAATAGATTTAAATGTGGAATTGCTATTTTTCTGGGGTTAAGGAAGTTCTATGCTTTCATTTGAGACATTGAACGAAAACATCTGTCAAGGATTAGTACCAGTAAATGAAAAACTGGTGTTCAGCGTTTAGTAGCTTTAATGAAGCACATTTCCATGAATTTCGCGATGTTACCGTGCAGGTATCAGTTTGACTAATATCTGATAGGTGGGTATTTTACCCATTGTTTGAAATGGGCACTCTTACAGTGACAATATCGTCACGATCAGATCAGACTTTCAGCAGGGCATGGAATAGGTGTCTAGGTTTAGCTGAACTCAGTGACTGAAAAGTAATACCCCACGAGCGCGCGCTGTCCTGGATAACACGAACAGATCCCATTACCGTGGCTGATGCATCATAAACGCCTCATACATATATTCTGTCTTGTGATTGGTTGAGAGCGTGTCACATGATGTTCGCTAGTTTTACTGTAATGCCAAGCAAGTAAGGAAAGACTAGACCATGGCAACCAATGAACTAGCCCATGGCAACCAATGAACTAGCCCATGGCAACCAATGAACTAGCCCATGAAATTGGTCTAAACGCGTCAATGCTATTGTTACAACATGAATAAATATGTGTTGCAGAATTGTTACAGAAGTTCAATTAATTTCCGAGTGTTGTCAAGTTAATGAAAGTCATGTAATTGGTTTGATTTATTGCAGCAGGTCTCTTAATAAATTGTGCAGAATCTATGTATGAGACATTATAAAACAAATATTGACTGTTTTCACTCGTGGTACAGTAAAACTAGTGTCCCTGGAGCGTTCTATTTCCCTCGGCTTCGCCTCGGGAAAATGATCCAGGGATCACCTCGGGAGGCTAGTTTTACTGTACCACTCATAGCAGTCAATATTTGTATAATTATTGTTGCACTCCGATTCCATGCCCTGTTGAAAATGTCCGCTTTGATCGTGAGGGCCTATGGAATAGGAATAGACGTATTTCTCTTTGAAAACATAATGCACAAGTCAGTATTCATGTTAATATCACGTTTCTGTCATTTAGCCTAATTGCCAATTTGTGGGTGTTTCGTGTACCTTTTTGTCTATTCATGAGCAGATCAGCGATGTCACAATAGCATGATCAGATTATGAACATTATGGTTGATATGGACAAGTGTAATTTGTTTTACCTTGTTGGAGAAAGAGCTACTCCCCTCAGAAATTCTGGATTCGCCCTTGAGGGTAACTCGTTCTATGGGAGAATTGGGTAATATAATAAAATGCTTAGACACGAGATATTTGTCAAAAAACTCATATATTTTTTTCGAAAAATAATTGTTCAAATTAAAGGGAATGTACACCTTAGGCCTGGTTTCTGGTCATCGGTCGGCTTCATAATCGGTGCGGTGACGCGCTTTTTTTTCGGCCATTTTTTTTTGGCCAACAAGGAAATACGTGATACATTGTATACGCGGGGACAAAGTATGGTGGCTAAGTGAGGCTTCACAAATCGGGCAAACGTTCATACCCCTATGGGAAAAAGTCATTTAAAGCACAGCATGGCAAAATTCAAATCGATCGAGCAATTTTGGCAGCAATTGGACATCGTTTCATAGCAAAAAAAAGAAAGTAAGTAAAACAAATAAAAATGCCGACGCACAGGTCTGAGGCGACGCGCGCGATAGTGGCGTAGTGGACAGGTGTAGCCAGGATTTTCAAAGTGGGGGGGGGGGGGGGGAGGGGACATGTTTTTTGGGTAAATTTACTAACACAAAACTCAAATGATTGGACAAATTATGTCAAAATACAGATTGAATTCCTGACGTTCAGAAATTTAAAAATACCAACAAGTTTGTGAATTTACCAACAGACACTACTTTGCTACGCTACTAATCTTAACGCTCTAAACACAAAATCTTTGTTATTTTAAAACCACCTTTTGTGAAAATAAAAGTGTTTCGGGGTTCATGAAGTGTTATCTCATATTAACGTATTTGCGTGTCTTAGTTTAAATTCATTATCAAAAATAAACACCACCACGAGAATTCATGAAGTGTTATCAGAAAGGCGTTTAAACTCACACACATCTTTTTATAGTGAATACATTTTCACAATTTTCTCGTACATCTCTGTACATTGATTCTACGTAAAACTTGTAGCTTTGCATGGTGAGGAGGATAAGTAAGACTAATTGCAGTGACACCATGTGAAATTCTCAATTGAGTAGTAATTAGTTCTGAAAAGAACTGGAGGTTCTTTTCAGTTCTTTTCAGAACTAATTACTACTCAACTGAGAATTTCACATGGTGTCACCGCAATTAGTCTTACTTACATTGATTCCAATGACGTATTATGTGGATACATTTACAGACCAATTTCTTTAGCACCAATTTCTTTAGTGTTCAATTTCTTTAGCACAAATTTCTTAGTGTTCAATTTCTTTAGCACCAGGGTCCCATTTCATAGAGCCGCTAAGCAGCTAATATTTGGCTTACTGTACGTTTTCATTTCATAACGCTATAATCTGTTAATCGTGGAGAAAGGCACGCTAACTTGCCGGCCGTTATTCGCACCGTGCATGAGCTGTTGAGGGCACATGTTGTTAGACCACTGTGGATGAAAGGGCAGCGCGCGATAGTGCGTCGCGTTTTGCGTATTTTGCAGTTGATGTGCGTACGCGCGGAATATCTCCAGCAATCATTGGCTGGTAGAAGTACACGCGCGCTTAGTACCATAACATACGCACATAAAGTGTACGCACAACGCTCACACAACGCAAAAGTGGCTATCATCAAGACACTGGGTGCAAATTCACCGCTAGAGGGCTACGATGTGCACTGAGCGAATACTGTTCGTAAGTCCATACGTAATACGCGCGCGTTTTGGTAGTACGCACATTCTTTTCGCCACTTCCGGTTCCAAAGCTGGCATACCGTAGTGTGCAATTAAACCTAATTTCCTTATTTCTGAGGCAGAATTTGACTTTGTTAATAAGATTTTCAGTCTAATTAAATGCATGTCCACGGCATTCTAATTTCTTGCATACATGGAAATCCCGAAAGAAAAGGGAGTTCAATGCATTTCCAATGGGCCTCTGATGATCGTTGGAACCACCAGCATGCACGAGCGAATTGGGCGTGGTTTATATTGGAATTACGTCACATTACGAACAGGATTGCTTGTAAATGAGTAGACTGGTCCCCTGTCTTTAGGATATAGACAGGCTCCAGGTGTACCATTCAAAGGGTTTCATTGGATACGTTGTGCTGAAGATCTGACGTCACGCTTAGAGGCTCTCGCGCTAGCTACCAACCAAGGTCAAAGTGGAACATCGGGGAAAATATGGCGGCGGCACGGCCAGGATCTGGCGTAATTAACGCGCCTAGCCTCTAGCTCAAAGCGTGACGTCAGATCTTCAGGCTAGTAAATAAGTGACGCAGCAATACAATCCATGGAGAACGCGTACACACCGCTCTGAATGTTCATGCTAACCTGTGAAATACGCTTATGCTTATATTAAGCAAATATTCTGACATAAAATATGCTCACCAGTAAGCAGTGCTATGAAATTGACCTACGTGGATAAGTAATGACACATGTTGTTACGAGTTGTTATTTCATGTAAATTTATTGCGTATAATGGCTGCACGAACAAATTGATAAATTCTTTAGAATGTAATTTTATATTCAGCTGAATGAAACGCATATGATATCAACGATACATTGTTATTCATAAATTAAAATGTATAATGTATATGCCCGGTAGATAAAATGATAGAATTCATTACATTGTAACTGAAGTATATTACCTACACAATTTTACCTACAGCGATTTCTTCTGCAGCATATCTCATCAATGGCTTGGAAATTGGCTTAGAAATCTCATTTAAAAAAAGATAACATTTTTATAAATGCTGTTATTAATTTATTTTTTATTTATTTAACAACAAAATTAATTCAGAAGTAAAGCCTTTCTGTGTAATAGTAATTCACGGCTGTGGAGGTTTAAAAAAAAAGAAAAATAGAGTTCAACATTAGTTTTTAGAATACAAATTCACATAGGTGAGTACACAGTGGACGAAATATGCTGCAGAAAAAAATTGCAGCCCGCTATCATCCATTGTTCATGGAGTACTATGCCGTGGACTAAGTAATTACACCGACTGGCGCACTTCAATGTAGTGTGTTATACTTTTGATTGTAATTATTCGTTTACTATACGAAACACGTTTAGCAACGATATATTGTTTGCATAAAATAAAATGTATACGTAGGCACAATATGTACAATAAGAGATGTATTTTTTTTATACTAAACAAAATTGCAAAGATTGTGTATTGCAAAGATTGTGACCAATGACATCACATGTTTACACAAGAGTCCCAAAGATCAAACTGCACTGGGAACAAAATGTACACATGCATGGGCGGATCCAGAACATTTTTTTTTGGGGGGGGGGCTGAGAATCAAAAACAATTATTTTTCCGTACTACAAAAATTACAATGAAATAATCAAAGGGAGAGAAAAATAAAGCACAGTGAGGGGGAATGGGAGTGCGTTCTCCCCTCCCCTCCCTCCTCTCTCTCTCTCTTTTTCTCTCCTTTTTTTTTTTTTTTTTTTTCGATTTTAGTGGGGGCTACAGCCCCCTTAGCCCCCCTGGATCCGCCAATAACATGGTGTATGACAAGAAACCATCAAATCTGATATTTTGGGATGTCAGCAGAAAAATTCTTAATTTGATTTATTTCTAATAAGGCACTAACGTTACATCTCAAATCTTATTCATCTGAAAAAAAAAATAAAAAAAATAAAAAATCAAACAAACAAAAGTTATGTGCACAATTACAAAATGTACAAACTCTGCATACAAATGCACACTCTTGGTCCTGGCGGGAAATCACTCTGGTACTCTAAAGGTCACGCAAAGTGTAAACATGTAAACAAGTCACAAGTCTATAAGCAACGATATATTATTGGTAACATAACATTGAAAGATATATTGCCCGTGTTTACCTGTACCCACACAGTGCCCACAGTACATACACGTAATACTAATAATAACTGGATTTAATAGAGCGCCAAATTGCCAAAGTACACAAGGCGCTTTTACATTATTATCCCTGGTCATTGGGCCAATATTAATCCTTTCTCAGCTCCCTGGGGGAGTATACAGCCCTGAGCTACCGTAGCCCATCGGAAGGACCATGGTTGCGTCCATAATTCGAACCCACATTCTGACAACTCAGCCATCAGAACACAAGTCTGATTCGTTAGACCGCTCAGCCATGGCACCCCATGTACAAAAATGAATCAAGTTACAGTCAAACCACCGGTTCTTCTCAAACCAATACCATTCTCTTCGTGAGTAGATGGTTCATACAAACTCGTATTGACGGCACACGCACTCGGGTTTGTTTAGGGTGTAAACTAAGGACTTATACTAAGAGCGAACAATGGGTCCACGGTTGTTGGCGGTTACTGATTGCAAATGTCCTCAGTTAAAAAAGTCGAACAACAAAGGGAACAAAAGACGGGAACAATTGAAGGTCCTCGGTATACACAAACCTAGACCAAACCTTCTAAACACTTTTCTGTCAAACAAAATATTAAAAACAAATTGAAATTTTATTACATTTCACCATCGATCACAGCCTTGAATCATTTCCCACATTAGAATGAATGAAAACAAATCTGAATGCGTTTCTGCATATTTCTCATAATTAAAGATATATCGGCCGTGTTTGGGCCGATTTGACGGTAAAAAATAGATTACATTTTTTCTGAGGTTAAGTAAGTTATGAGCTTTCATTTGAGACACTGAACGAAAAAAGTCCGTGAAGGATTAGTACTAGTAAAATAAAAACTCAAATTAATAAAATGCTGGCCAACTGTTTGAATCCTTAGGTTGCACGTGACCACACAATTGATTGTATGTAACCAGCCAATGGCAATTGGCCAGCGCAGCTGTCAATCAGAATCAAGTGCGTTTGAAATATCACTTTTATTTACAGTTTTCGTTTAACAATGAGATTATTTTTCAAAATTCGTTCGCTTTATAAATGTATACATGTTGTGGGTCGTTTTAGCCAAACACGGATCTCGGACGATATATCTTTAAGCATGGATGCATTTACTAAAGTTTCTACTAATGGAGTGTGGGAAAGTAAACATCTGGCTTTCAAGAGAATCTATTATTAATCCATTTGGCCTTTATTTACAATGCACATGTATTAAAATATCTCAGCCGCCTGATACGTTGCCATCCATTATTACCTGACAAATGAGTTGTAATCGATTATGCTAATCCTAATAATAATAATAATAACGTGTGGACTTATATAGCGCACGTATCCACCAACTGAGTGGTGCTCAAGGCGCAAACTGGGATGCACAATTTGTGTCAACGTTATGCTGCTGTGTACTTGACGTACAGAGTTGGTAATATATATGTTCAATGGAACGCCCTTCCAGCTGATTGCTTTCCACCAACGTATGATTTATTTAACTTTAAGAATAACAAATGTAATCTTACTTAAATGGTGGATGGCATATTGCATATGTAACCCCTTACACTTTAGTGGCTGTTGGCCTTGTTTAGGGTGACTGACAGTAAATAATAATAATAATAATAATAATAATAATAATAATAATAATAATAATAATAATAATAATAATAATAATAATAATAATAATAATAATAATAATAATAATAATAATAATAATAATAATAATAATAATAATAATAATAATAATAATAATAATAATAATAATAATAATAATAATAATAATAATAATAATAACAACAATTCTAGCTATTGATGTTTACGTGATGTTATCTAATCATTATCATTGCAATTATTCATATTCAAATGCCCTTCACTGACACAAGTGTTTGTGATTCTGAAGTGGATACAAGGACAATTTGAATCTATACACATGATTCCCAAAACAAAACTGTAACGATTACATACAGTAAACTGAGTGAGTTTAATTTTGTTAGATTATGTTGCCATGTTTAAATATTTCAAGCCCCATTATTTGAAACTTCAGTAATTCCTTCAGGCTGAGAGTCCACATATGAATTCCTTTGTACAACATAAGCAACAAACAGTGTTTTTTTTCTTTCCAGTTTCATATCTCAACTTCTACTCAACGTATGAATTTCGTTTTTTCGCCCAAAAGGAGAATAGTTATTCCTCTTCATAACAGCGCTTAAATTGTATTAGATGATTGTACCATCTCGGTTAAAGACTCGTACCATGCCGGTTAAAGATCGTCGGTTTTGTCAATTTTACCGTGTAGGCGGCATTCTTAATTTGCTCATTGCAGACTATGCAATGCGGTCCCTAAACGGTCGTAACTCAGTAACCTTCAGGCCGATTATTTTCGTTCGAGCTTTAAAATAGAGGTTGATCCCTCACGGAAAGTTGATGTGAAACTCTCGCTGATTGGCTACATTTTACTTGCGTACTTGGTACTGTTAAACTAAGCAGCGAATCAGAATGACCGTTTGAGATGCTATTGAAGTACACGTCCACAGCATCCGGCGTTTTGTGATAGAGATGGCCACGTTGAACAAGGGCTCCTGTTTAATTAAGAGGTAAATTCAAGGTTGAACGCACAGCCCACACAGGCCTCGTGAAGATAATAATCTATGTACTGATGTATATGATACACTAAGTGTGCAAACAATAGCAGAGAGAAATTCATATGATTGTACACGTATATTGAAATTTCTGGCACTGCCTCTTAAGACCTACGCTTCTGTTAACCAATTTTATATATACACAATAACAAAGCAAGAAATGATCAACGCTACCGTAATGCAAGCATATACATCAAGATAATAATTATATATTCAAGTAAAGTGCTCTCTATAACGACGACCATAAATAACGACGACCATAAATAACAAAACTGATTGAGCTTGACTGTGGATAGCTGAATGGTTAAATGTTATCCATAATTGAAATGTCTGGTTCTGCCCCATAAAACCCTACGCTTCTGTTGAATACTTTTGTATACACACATGACAAAACAAGAAATAATCAACGCTAATACAAAAATATACATTAAGGTAATAAAGTGCCCTCTTTAAACATTAACGACGACAATAAGTTACTCAATAGATTGAGCTTGACAGGGTTAATCATCCCTTGAAATCGTTCTATCTGAGGTGCAAACAGTTCCAGTGAAAATTTGTCAAATTCTTACCACTGAATTTACGTCTAAGGGCAACATCATTATGATCCACAGGGCATGGAATCGGAGTGTTAGTTTTAGATTAACTCAGTGACTGAAAATAATACCCCACGTGATAAGGTCATATTACCGTTGCTGCTACATAAATACGCCAGTAATTTCCAGTCGGTGTGTTCATCTTAAACTTGGACAACGATTCCATGCCCTGTTGAAAGTCTGCTCTGATCGTGACGATATTGTCCCGAAAAATCTTAAAGCGTTTTAACTTTTTTCCTCGTTAACGACACAAAGTAATAAGCTGGAACTCTCACAATTCGTCTTGTGGAGTGCCATGGTCGAGCGATTTGGTGCATCGGATTTGCGTTCTGATGGCTGAGTCGTCAGAATGTGGGTTCGAATCCCAACCGCGACCATGGTGCTTGTGTCCTTGAGCAAGACACTTTACCATAACTGCTTCTCTCCACCCAGGGGTAAATTGGTACCTGTGAGGGCAGAGTTGGTTGTTGTGTTTGATTAGCCCTATATGCGCTGTAATGGCAGCAATTGAGCTGTATACTCCCCAGGGAGCTGAGATGGTTTCAGGAATGATTTATGAGCCTGATGAGCAGGGGTAATAATATAATTTTTTTTTATGTAAGTCGCCCATCACAAGGCCAAAAGGCCACTCAAGGTGAGGGCTAACAAGAAAATTAGTCAAGTTAAGAGAAACCTGTTGACATTACACTTGAACTTAAATGGATTGTATGCAACAGGGAAACAAGATGAAGGAAGAGAATTCCAAAGTGAAGCAGTACGTGGGAAGAAACTTGTTGAATACATCTTAGAATTGCATTTGGGAACTGTGACTGTATGAGGATGTGAATGGACTGAGAAGCGAGTAGTGCGACCAAAAGGACGGTTTGGAGGGACGACCGACGAAAGACTGTTGGAGCACATACCATGATAGTATCTATAGAAGAGACAAAGTGAGGATACATCGCGACGATGAATAAGGGGTTCCAATGAAGCTGCCAGTTCATGACCTACCAGGTTAACAACACGCCGCTGTATTTTTGCGCCTTGAGCGCCTTGAGCACCAGTTTGGTGGATACGTGTGCTATATAAGTCCACATTATTATTATTATTATTATTATTATTATTATTATTATTATTATTATTATTATTATTATTATTATTATTATTATTATTATTATTATTATTATTATTATTATTATTATTATTATTATTATTATTATTATTATTATGTATGTATGTGTAGATAGATTATGTATGTATGTATGTGTAGATAGATTATGTATGTATGTATGTATTATATGTATTATTATTATTATTATTATTATTATTATTATTATTATTATTATTATTATTATTATTATTATTATTATTATTATTATTATTATTATTATTATTATTATTGTGTAATTATATGTTGATTAAAAACCAGTACACATATTGTAAAATGTATGTAAATCAATCCATACTTTAAAAGAATCAAGAGATATGTGTATAAAACATGTGATAAGCTTAGCTTGGAATATAGTACCAAAGACATAAATAATTCAAGGATGTTCGATAAAAATATGAACTTTATTCCAAGTAAGGGGAGGGGGAAATGATTGAATAAATTCATCAAAAATACAAAATATTACGTCTGAATATATATATACATTTGGGGCTAACGATTGAAATTGAAAATGGTTTTTAAATCCGAAATTTACTTCTAAAACTTTGCTCAGGGTGGCGGTCAAGGTCGGCCTTTGGGTTTGTAATCATTCCTCAATCTTTGACATCGAATCTACGCCACTTCATGGTCATTTAATTTCCCCCATCCCCAGAGATGACAAGAGAGGCAATGAAGTTGTTTTTTACACTTAACCTCTCGTTATCTGTCACATTATGCACCAAGCTTTTTCATTCCCAATAACGAAAGGTGACTACACGAAGGTTATAGTTCTTCGAAATGTCAGAGCAGTTATTTTAACGCGTAAACTACCTCCCATTAAAGTCCTCCATCAACAGAAGATTGCAACCCAGCACAATGTTGACGAAACGAGCTGTTCTGTTGTTAATTCTAATCCTTCAAAGTTTCCCTCTCGCTTTTAATTATCAAAGATGACACTACTAACCTTGAATGTATTCCCCGTCATTGTTAATGATACTTTACTTTATATCATCGTCATTCGTGCATACTGTGACATTTAACATTGTGATCAGTGGGGGCACCAGACCTGTTAAACTGGGGAGCAAGCTTAAATTTAAGGGGGGCAAACATTAATCTTTAATGTAATTTTGTACTGCTGAAAAAGCATTGACTTACCATCGGGGGTAAAAAATGGGGGCAAATCGGGGCATTTGCCCCCCTTGCCCCCCGCCCCCCGTAGCGCCGCCGCTGATTGTGATTAAATGACGTTTCCATTTCTATTTGTATTCACACTCTATTCAGATTGATCAAAATCAACTTCTCCTAAAGGCAATAAGAGTGTACTTATCGAAACGCCAAGTTTCTCACCGACGTTTCGTCTAAGAACCACCAATTATTACATCTCCCATAGAGATTATTTACATGGTTCTACCGCAAACCTTACTTCTAAAATCAAGTAAACATTCTCCTAAAGGCAATAGGAGTGTACTTATCGAAACGCCGAGTTTCTCACCGACGTTTCGTCTAAGAACCACCAATTATTACATCTCCCATTATTATTTACATGGTTCTACCGCAAACCTTACTTCTAAAATCAAGTAAACATTTGTTAGATATGCGTTCAACCAATTTCATTGGTTAATTTAACCAAAATATTGTTAAAATAGATCAAGACATTTGCTAATTTCTAACTAATCTCTTACTAATCCAAGCAGCGTATTGGTTAAAATGACATACCTACCAAACATCGGTTGATTTTTACCAGTATGATATCAGAGTGTGCTTCAATTAATTTGTATGACGAACTGTATTTATTTCAACTGAAAGATTTGAGGCTTTGCATAGTGGACTATCGTTACCGTTTCGGTTTGCAACACCATTATGCGGTACGGTAATTATCTCATGCTTTATTAAATTTTCTCAACCTTTTTCTAATTTCAACTTATTTTATTAACATAAACTAACGTATCACCAGCTTGTGCTATACGAAAACTTACAGTGCACTTTTAAAAAGAAGGGCTTATTTGTTTTCATATTTGATGTGCTAGAAGAATCGTACACGGTCCGGAATTTCAGAAAATCGGCAGCGAATTATTGATCTGAAAACTGTACGAAACTGAGGGTGTTTTGCCGCGTAAACGATCGGATTAACGCAGCTGTTGGAGGCGAGTAAGGTGGCACCGATCGGATAAAGCCGACGACCATACTGACCAAGGAGAAGACTGATACCGAATGGTGTAATGCAGATTGTAAACATGCAGACGACGAAGAACAGATTCTTGGTCACGTCAATTTGCAGTTTTTTGTTGCTGGGTCTTTTAGGGGCCACCTGATGATGACTGGAATCGGTTTTGCTGATGCCGTCGACTCTTCTGCTGGTCGGCCCCGCCGAGGGGGCGGTCCCATCCATGTGCCCGACTGCTTTGGCATGTTTGCGGACGTGATTGAAAACTTGAATGTAACTCCACATAATGATGAAAAACTGGACTATGAATGATGTACAGAAAAACACCACATAGTAGCCGGGGTTTGATTCAGATATGATCCAGGTGCAGACGAAGAATTCATGGTCGAACCCTAGCTTAATGAAACCGGTGCTCGCGGGGATAAAGGAAACGCAAAGGGGCACAAACCATGTAATGACGATAATTAGGATGGTCCTTCTAGGGGTGTAGATTCTGCGGTAGAGGGTCAGTGGTTTGGTGATGAGAATGTAGCGATTCAGAGCGACACAGGCGAGGCAGTTAATGCTGCACATCAAACAGATCATCATCAAGCCGCTCGCTCCAACACACATAAAATTAGGCAGCGGCCAGTAGTCGCCCAGAAGGGCAACCGCCACAAAGGGTAGACCCGAACTTGTGAGGAGATCAGCCACACTCAGGTTTAGGACGAAATAGTTGGTGGTGTGGCGAAGTTTACGTGACAAGAGCACGGCCATGATAACCAGGGTATTCCCTCCTATGCCCAGGACGGCCGCTATGCTGATTATAACTGCGAGTATCTGCCGTTCTGCGTAACTGTAATATACGTCATTTACGTACGTAGTCACGTTGGAACCAACATATTGGTCAGTCGAATCCGTAGACATTGCAGTTGGACAGTTGTTTTTTTATGTTGAAGTTATATATAACACTTATTGGATTATCTGCAATAGCAAACAGCTGAAAACTTTGTATGGCTTTGCTGACTAAATTTGCTAATTATGTACGTCAGGAGAAGCTGTCAACGCCTTGTAATAATTATCAAAAGTACTGTCAACGAAAATCTCAACAGAAACTCAGTACTGCTTGCAAAGATTTTGTAAAGAACAATTGGCCTATCAGTGCATAAGATCCTCTGCCCATTATCAGTCCAGAATGCTGGGCCCTGTAGAAAACTCCACGCGGTAGCTTCGCCGATAGCTTTCTGGGTGCCCAAGGCATGTAATAAAAAGGTTGTGTTACTCACTTTCTGCTGATGCAATCCCCTTTATATGATTATAGAACTGCAGTTACCACAATCCTCAGTCACGGATGGAGTACTCCATGTCTGGATACAGCTACACTGATGTTCAGTATATTCTAACAGCCATTCGCATGTTTGTTCATTGATCCATACATGAAGAAAAGATCAGTCAGCTACAATTTCCGCCCAACCATTCAATTAAAATGGGCTCAGAATTATTGATTTTTTATGCAATTGAAAATATGAAAGTCTCTAAATCGTTGCATTATTGAACAAAATTTACCAATGAAAAATACTTGTACAGGCTTGTTTTGAACTATTTATTGAAGCATTTTTTTTTTCGGTTAGCATTGATTTACCAGGACGTTACCCTAGAAACATATTAAAATTTACACCAAGTCAAATTTGTATAATTGGAGTTAAGCCTACATCAGGAATGGCGCGCAGGCAGCAAATTGATTACTTGTGTGCAGTCAAATATTTCTACAGGGTCTAATTTTGTATAATGTAGGATATTCCAATATTTCTTTTAGGACATAATGTCTGTGATGTTTTAGCTGTTTGGGTTCGCACGTCGTGGCGACGACTATAAGTCTGGTTCCCTAGGAGTCATTATAGGAGTTCTACTCTACTGATGAGTCTAGTCTGGTGGCATTGGCGCACATGAGAATCTTCGAGGGGGTTATACTCTTACTACACTCGAAGTAATGTATATAACGATGTGACCAATGACATCACATGTTTACAAAAGATCCCCAATTTTGAGATATCAGCATAACAGTTCTTAATTTGATTTATTTTTAATACGGCACTGACATTACTTCTCAAATCTTATTCATCTGAAAATTAAAACATTCTTGATGATAATTATGTGGAGTACAAAAATACAGAATGTACAAATAGAGTAGGTTTGCGGTAGCACCATGTAATAATCTCACTTGAGCTCTGTGGTTTTGAGAAGAACCTGCTTAAGACTCACGGACTCCGTGGTACTCTAAAGGTCACGCATTGTTTTTGTCACAACTTTTACACTTTAGGCTGTGAAGTCTCATATAGGGTATAAGTCACTCTATAGGATAGGACTCTGGTTATTCATAAAATAACAAAATGTTCGAATTATGACGTGAAATTTATATTTGGTATGTACTGATAGTATCAATCTTCTATAGTTTGGTTCTAGGTGTTGTCCCTTTTGTGAAGCGTGAAATAATTTCCAAATCGAATTAAGGAAAGGGTACTGTGGAGTGCTATGGTCGAGCGGTTTAGTGCATCGGATTTGTGTTTTGATGGCCGAGTCGTCAGAATGTGGGTTCGAATCCCAACCGCGAGCATGGTGCTTTTGTCCTTGAGCAAGACACTTTACCATAATTGTTCCTCTCCACCTGTGAGGGCAGAGTTGGTTGTTGTGCTTGATTAGCCCTATATAATGGCAGCAATTGAGCTGTATACTCCCCAGGGAGCTGAGATGGTTTCAGGAATGATTTTATGAGCTTGATGAGCAGGGGTAATAAAAAAAATGCGCCTTGAGCACCAGAGATCAGTGGGTAAAACACAACAGAGTCTACTCCAAGTCAAATCGCGCCCTCCTGCTGTGTCCACCCATACTTCGTAACGGCTAATTGGCAAGTGGTGACGATTAAACCGTTACATGTAATAATGTCAAGCAGCTGTCAACTATCATGACTGATCGTGCCAACAGCTGATAACAGTCGGCTTAATAAAGAACGCCCTCTGGCAGATAGGCTCTTGTCAATGGGAGACTTGTCAGACGCCAGGTGGCAGCAGACTTACTGGTCATTTTCCATTGCACGCTTACATGAATTTTACATCTTCTTTACTGCACAAACATATCACAACAGTACGGTCGCGACGGCATCGCTTGAATGATTAAATAAAGTCATTTTATTTATGCAAACCGGAAATTCTCATGCTGAATTCTACCCTCTCATCCACTGTTTTCCAAATACCATACCTTTTCCTATGTTTTTTTAACTTCTTGCTGCACTTATCATTAAGTATGAACATTTGTATGATTTGTACGGCCTCTCTTAATAGCCACCATACTTTTAAAACAAAGTTTATCACGTATTTCGCTGGTTGGCTAAAAAAAAGAGAAGATAAATAAATAAAATAATTTAAAAAAACCGCAGCGATTTTTAAGCCTATGATCAGAAACCGGAGATTGTCGTTTTTGGCCTTAGACTTTTTTCGTGTCAGTTCTTGAACCTGTAGTGTTATTGCTTTTGGGTATTATCTAGTGGTATTATCTAGTAGGAATTTTTCACACCTGTTTACTAGAGTTAATTAAACGAGTTTATTAAAACGTCGGCACGATTAAGGCCCGAATCATTTTATATAAATATTGACTTTCGTGTTTGATTTTTTTCAAGGGCCTATAAAAATCAGTTTTATGTAGAAACATAGTTTAGCCAATATGCCCGCTTCTGGACATTTTGTACAAAATGGTAGTTTATTTTTGACGCAAAATGAAGATTGAGTGTTGTTTTAATTGATAAACACTGCTTATGCTTATTCATGCTTATCATTGACACACGAGGGCGCTGTTTTGTGAGAACACAACAATAACTCAGTGTCACAGCAATATCAAACTCCCAAATCTTGCAGTTGTAGAGGTAACAGTTGTTACCTCAAAAAGTGTACTGATTGATAAAACTAGACAGTGTTATTTAACTAGACATCACAAACACATTAATAGAACTAACCCTTGAAAAGACGAGGATTTCAGTCAATTTGGATACACATATCCAGCATGATGTTGCATCTAATACTAATAGGCCCTTCCCATGAAATAATTACATTCACGCATGCTCTAAAGCATCACTGGTTGGCAAACTCAAAAGCGGGATCGTCACGCAACGCCTAGCGCGCGTTATAGCTTGCACTTAGCCATTGGTCTACATTTATATTGACTGAATTTAGCGTGCGCTAGGCGCTATAGCGCGCGCACGGCGTTGCGTGACGATCCCGCTTTTGAGTTTGCCAACCAGTGGTGCTTGAGCGCATGCGTGAATGTAATTAACATATAACTGTGACATCGCTGATTTGCTCATGAATATGCATATTATATTAGCATATATAGACCAAACAGGGCCATAAAATGTATCAAAACATCTAAACATTAGCAATTAAAAGGTACAAAAGTAATGTCAACATGGGCTACAGAGTTGTACATAATGGTTTCAAGTTATGCAATGCCTATTTCAAAAGCATTTTAAGGCTGGAGAAATTATTTCGTTTGAAGTCTTTCATTTTACAGAAAACCTGAATTATTATGGAGAATTTACAAAGAAGTTGCCTTCCAGCAACTTTTTTTTTCTAAAATGTAAAACATAAAAGGCTTGTAATAGTTTTCCATCTTTTTTCACAAAAACGTGAGCACCTATTGTAAAGAAACTCTTACAGATTAGTGATAGATATATTTCTTGAAAACTATAGGGGGTTGAATTACCGTACATTACTAAATACCAATGTTACACGATCAATCCCCTATCTTGGCTCCGAGAGTACCATTCCAGGGATTTCAATGGATACGTTGTGCCAAACATCTGACGTCACGCATTGAGGCTTGCAAGGTAGCTACCACTGATCTCTATTAAACTGACTAATCAAGGGTCACTTACATTGAAGCCACCGTATGCCACGTTACCACTCTCATAAACCACGCCTTCCTATTGCACGTGCATTCATTGTGTTACTGTGTGTATTTCTTTTGTGTTTCTTTTGTATTCGAGTGGTAAAATGGCGCTTGTAATTAATAAGGCACCGAAGTACCAGGCCACTATCCAGTCAGTATAATAGAGATCAGTGCTAGCTTACCAACCAAGGTCAAAGCTGAATCTCCCGAAACTGAGACAACGCTATCTGGCATCTTTTGCGAGCCTCAAAGCGTGATGTTAGATCTTCGGGCTACATTCATTATAGCTTACAATAGCATTTCATAGTTATTTCTATTCAGTTTAAGGCGCCAATCGACCATTTCACACAGAACGAAAGAGATCGTATAAAGCCTATATGCCTATATTCCACACCACATTCATACCAGGTTTGCATACTTATACACACACATATCAGATGATGCGCCACGCAGTGCTACACAGTACATCAAGGCCCAATGGAAAAATCACAATATTGAAGTCAACGTGTGGGAAGCTTGAACTGTTGGCTGGATCCGTTTTTCTTGTGAAACTGTAAAATTACCACTCACTACGGAACACGATCATCGGCTTGAACTTTAAAAACGTGCAGCTAATTATTTTCTTTTCAGTCAAATCGCACGGACGATCGATCTAATAGATTCAATCGAACATTCTGGATTGTAGTAACAAACTGAAACTCTATTTGAATTCAACAGTAGTTGTTTCCGTCATCGATGGAGGAGACTTCAAGTGTTTGACATTGTAAACTGAAGTTAAAGGAAAGATCCAATTCTTACAGGTAAGGTACAGCAATAATTTACTCTCTTTGCATCAAGATATACACACTACACAACCAACTTGGGCGGCCACCCCCTGCACCCACTGCATCCCCCCTTTGGTAATTGGCTACGCCACTGATTATTGCATTGTGTCGTTCGCGAAAATCGTGAAAATTTATATGTTTGTATTCACTCCAATGTGTAGAAATTAGGAAAGAGTATACCCACTGCAACTTCGAAGGGTTGAAACAGGGGGCATACTGTCAAAGAGGGATGCAGAGAAAAGAAAAACGTATGGTAAATGTACATGAAAGGCAGTAACAATCTAGAGTGAGTCCCCCTTCCCCTTCATGAATCCCCCAATGGTGGCCTTCTCTCTATACAGCCAAGGCTGAAATTGGTGGACCGGCTCGATCGCGCTTGTCATCGGTCTTGTTTCGACATATTCACGGAAGCACCCACTGATTTCTATTATTATGACTGGATAGGATGGTTGAACATTGGGATGCACCCTACTAAATAATAGGACTGTGCCGAATAATCGAATATTCGAATATTCCATCGATGGTTAGAATACAATAATAACAATAAAATGAAAATTTAGTTTTTGTTGATTTTTTATTTATTTATTTATTTTTATTGGCGCTTCCATCATTACCAACCCCCCAACCATCCTCTCGTCTATATTTGGTCGCCACCTAGCAAGTCCATCCTAGTCTGGGTGACATGTTTAGTACATCTTTTGGCCCCACCATATCGTGCGTGCTCTTTTTTTATTTATTACGTAGCGCAATTTACAATCGGCGGCATTCGAATATCGAATAATTATTCGATCGAAATCAAAATCCGAATATCCGGTGACCAAATTATTCGAAAACGCACAGCCCTACTAAACAAACTCCCATAGCAACAATGCTAAATACAAAATATTAAAAAAATCATTAAAAAAATACTTACATATTAACAAAAAATAAAAGACAAAATATTGATTGATGTCTAACCTTTTTATTTTATTCTCAATGTAATGTGGATTGTCCAGAGGCCCGTCGAGTTATTTGCATGCCAATGGAATCCGCCCTCTACACTAGCGAAAACGCCCACACTGAAAAGCATCCATTTGAGTAAAAGGCTTACGCTTGGACCCAAATTAGGACCACTTTTTCAGTACCTATAGTGTATCCAAAATATTGTTGGAATCAAGCACCCCATGTCATGATATTAGATCATTTTTTACACAATCCCTCAAATGTGTGGACCTCAAATCTTTGTTTTTCAGAAAAAAGTAAGGTTAGGAGCAGGGTGACTAGGTTTTATTTAAAACAAAATAAGGGACACTTTTATTAGTTTCAATGTGCGGCACTGGTGTAGCAATGGGGGAAGAAGTGTGAGGAATATGCATACGATACATGCCCCCAACACAGGTGCCTCATAGACCAACGAATCCTTGTGAATCCCTACCCAGTGACTGCCCCTACTGAAATAAACCAGTCTACCAAACTGATGCACCGGCCAGGCACACACTGGTTGTATACAGTGCATAACCACAATAACTCTAATGAACAAAATTAAACCCCACAGGTGGAATTCTTGCGGTCCGGGATATTGAACAATAATGTTACGAATCTTACCCTTTGATTTTGATAAATATTATCACCCTCTATTTCACTTCTTCCACTTCCAATATTTTGCTTACGATGCAAAAAGGGAGGAGAGGTATGTGTGGTTGTTTGGTTGATTGGTTGATGACGTCACGCTTGCGCGGCGAAGTTGAAAAAGATGAAGATGACGTCATCAAGCTTGCGCGGTAGAGCATGAAAGGTTTGTGTGTAGTAGTAGATTTCTTCTTAAAAAAACAAAAAACGTTTAGCATATTCTCAACCTAGTACTACACACAAACCTTTCATGCTCTACCGCGCAAGCTTGATGACGTCATCTTCATCTTTTTCAACTTCGCCGCGCAAGCGTGACGTCATCAACCAATCAACCAAACAACCAAACAACCACACATAGGCCTACCTCTCCCTCCCCTTTTTTATTCTACAATCTACATCAACCACGCCCATTTTTAGGTACTTGTCCTAGAACCAGCATCTGTCATACTACTAGAGCGCTGTAACTCAATGCTTTCGAGTGTCTGCAGGTAAAACAAATCCACATGCGACTGTAGATTTTGTTCATGCAGACGCTCGAAAGCACCGAGTATACAGTGATCGGTTACGGCCAACAATCAAATCACTGTGAATATTAAACCTTGCTTACTTTCCTTCCAGCCATTTGAGAGTATGTAGGTCTATATTTGTATTCCAGATATTGCTATTGTACAAAGACATCACACACATGAATGCAATGACAATGCTGCAAGTAATCAAATGTAGGCCTACATCAGCAAATTGATCATAAAGGAAAAATACAGCATTGGTAAATATGGCCAAACTGCTTCTGTTAAAGAGTAATACTGTCTTTGAATCAGGACATTATATTAAACAAACAATCAGTGAACGTTCAGCTTGTTTCGTTGATTATGTCGTTCACGAGAAAGTAGTAAAAATGCATTCAAATTTTGTGTATTCATTCTAACTCTTCCCTAAATACCAAAGGGAAATAATGTAACTTTTCTTTAAACAGCTTTACATTAAAATTTGACTAGGCCTATTTTGTGATTTTTGAATGAACAATCGTATACCTTACCGTTAAAGGTAACAACGTTTCAAATTCACTCGCTTATTAGAAAAACTTACCAAAATAAACCATTTGGCCCTAGCTAGTTGTATGTTGTATGTAAAAAAAATATATTTATATTTTATTTCAAACATCCAACCGAGTGTGTCCGAATTATTATGGAAGAGTAAAAAGACATTAGTTTTTAGTAATCAATGCCATCTTCAGCACTGAAGCTGAATTAATAATAATGCAGATTTATATAGCGCACGTATCTACATTATTATTAAACAAGGCGCATTATATTATTACCCCTGCTCATAAATCATTCCTGAAACCGTCTAAGCTCCCTGGGGAGTATACAGCTCAATTGCTGCCATTTCGGTGTATAATAGGGCTAATCAAACACAACAACCAACTCTGCCCTCACAGGTACCCATTTACCCCTGGAGTGAAGAGAAACAATAATAATTTATTATGGTAAGGTGTAAGGACACAAGCACCATGGTCGCGGTCGGGTTTCGAACCCACATTCGAACACACACTCAGCCATCAGAACACAAATCCGACGCGCTAAACCGCTCGACCATAGCACTCCACATCTACATCTACATGTACATGTACATCTACATCTACTAATTGATTCCCTAAATGCTGACTTCAATTTGTTTTCAGTTTGCACTGGTAGGCATATTTTCACAATACAAACCATCCACAAATGTTGCCTACGTCATTCACTTCTTGAACTTGTAGTTTTCGTCAGACGCTACTGCTCTTAGGAGGCCAGACATTGATCTTGGATATTCAATGAATTCAGAACATGCCATTTGAAAATTACATGATACTTTCAGTTCTGCCTTTATCATATCAACAGTACACCGGTTCGTACACCCATCTAATTTCTGTCCAATTAGCGAGAAAACTCGCTTAACATAAGCATTTCATTGAAGGTATACTCATCACCAATGAAACCAGAGTATAAAGGTTCTTCAGATCAGTTCCTTGCTTGCTGTGAATACCCGTTTCCATTTTTAATAATAATGGGTGAGTTAAAATCGCGGCGGACGGCCTAATCTAGGCCTGACCTAGTTAACGGCGTGTAAAAGTCGTGCTTTCCGATGACAGTGCCAGTCCGCAACTAGACATGTCAATCGTTTTTTGTCTTTTGTCTTTTGAATGAACATTATTGCGCACGTACGCTCGTATATGAAAGTCTGCAGGGTTAATAAACCTTTGAGTGAACACGCTCGATCCCGTGGAACGCGCTACCGGCCTCGTGCAGTGCATTAGTAAAGTTTTTGTGTACAAAAATAATAATACTCAAAGACATGTCTACGGAAGCCGGATAGTGCCAAGGGAAATATTTTTCATGATATCTGGCGGCCGCCAGATAATTATGTGGCGGTCGCCAGATAAATATTCACGCACTCATGAAAAATATTTCCCTTGGCACTATCCGGCTTCCGTACATGTCCATGTCAACAAAGAGCCAAATACTTAAAATACGGGACAAGAGCTGTCCCGGAAAGGTGTAAAATGGGACGCAAAACAACTTGGTAAAAAAACGGGACGGTCCTTGAAATATGGGACACCTGGTTAGGGTTAGGATTAGTTTTAGGGTTAGGGAGCAGGGACAGGGTTAGGGTTAGTGTTAGAGAGCAGGGTTAGGGTTAGGGTTAGTGTTAGAGAGCAGGGTTAGGGTTAGGGCCAGGGTTAGGGTTAGGGAGCAGGGTTAGGGAGCAGGTTTAGGGTTAGGGGCAGGATTAGGGTTAGGGGGCAGGGTTAGGGAGCAGGGTTAGGGTTAGGTTTAGTGTTAGAGAGCAGGGTTAGGATATGGGGCAGGGTTAGGGTTAGGGGGCAGGGTTAGGGAGCAGGGTTAGGGTTAGGGTTAGTGTTAGAGAGCAGGGTTAGGGTTAGGGACATGGTTAGGGTTAGGGGCAGGGTTAGGGTTAGGGAGTAGGGTTAGGGAGCAGGGTTAGGGAGCAGGGTTAGGGTTATGGTTAGTGTTAGAGAGCAGGGTTAGGGTTAGGGAGCAGGGTTAGGGTTAGGGTTAGGGTTATGGTTAGGGTAAGGGTTAGGGTTAGGGAGCAGGGTTAGAGTTAGGGCAGGGAGCAAGGTTAGGGAGCATAGTTAGGGTTATGGTTAGTGTTAGGGGCAGGGTTAGAGGGCAGGATTAGGGTTAAGGTGAAGGTTAGGGGGCAGGGTGAGGGTTAGGGTTAGGTTTGGGGAAGGGTTTAGGGTTATATCCCTTGTGTACAAATTTCTATACCTGCCCGGTGATGCTCGAAGAAAGTTGAAAATGTCAACAAATGATGAAAAGAATGTCTGAAACTGACGTTACTCAGTGGACAAACGAATCGGACAAAACGCCATGGAGAAAACTTAGTATGGAACCAGCACTCAAAAGCTAAATTTATTAATCAAGCAGGTTTTCTTTATGAGTGTGATCCATTTATTTTGGCACACAAAGCCTAATGTTTACAACTGAAAATCATAATAAAGCCATTGGTTATAAGTTTTACCTCAGAGTACCTATGTACCCAAGTCATTCCAATATTATTATTATCACTTGAAAGTATTTATTATAAAAAAAAACTACAGAGAAAGATAACGAATATTATTAATACGTTAATTCCAGCTATAATCATTTTGATTTTGTGACGTTATTGCCACGCTATATGTAAAACGTAATTACTATACGTGTAGGCACGGTGGTTTACACGCTGAAGTTCAACCAAATAATAAAGGAAAAGCGCGCCTATATTGGCTTGTAGCCCTGTGCCGTCAAACATTAATCAAATTGTTCGTGTTTACCTTAATACCTTAATTTTCAGTTTTGCATCAGCTGGTTGCCTTCTTTTCATTCTTCGTGAATTGGAAACTCCAAGGCCTCACGCTTCATCATTATAATAGGCCCTAAAAGATTGTCAGTTCAATTATTTATTTCCGTCAAAATCAATATCACTCGGTACTGATGTTTATTTTTAATTTGTAGCCTCGTGTCTAGCATTGTACTCGCTTAAATTGAGCATTATATTGCAATATTACGGGTTAAACTTATGTAAGCAGCTACATACAGTCTGGTCCCCGCGCGTGTCGCCTCAGACCCGCGCGTCGGCAATTTTAATTTTGCTATGAAATGATAGCCAATTGCAGCCAAAGTTGCTGGATTGATTGGAATTCTGCCGTGCTGTATTTTAACGACTTTTTCACATATGGGTATGAACGTTTGCCCGATTTGTGAGGCCTCTCTTAGCCACCATACTTTGTATATGGGAAATTTGGTCCCCGACCAATGACCAGAAACCGGAGACATTTTTTCAGAACTGATCTGAATTGTGGAATCAGTCCACTTTCTGCTGACACTATGCTATGCACTTTTCTCATTTGCTTCTAATTCTCTGTGCATGTCTAATTCTCTAATCGCTATTTAGAAGTGTGGATGGGGGGGGGGGGGAGGAGGATACATGCAATCAGTGGCGGTTCCAAGATTTTGCCAATACGGTGGCTTACCCCGGGTCGCACAGCCTTATCCCCTTTAGACAATTCCAATATATTGCACCATCAATCATAGAGTGGTCCCCTGTTTTTATCCTTGATAGGATATAGACAGGCTGCGGGCGTACCATTCAAGAGATTTCATTGGATACGTGGTGCCCACTGATCCCTAATATTCTGACTGGATCATGCACTTACAGTGATGCCACTGGATGCCATTTTACCACTCTCATAAAACCATGCCTTACAACGCTACACAGGGAGAACCAGCCTCCCCATTGTACTACTGCATTCCTTGTGTTCCTTGTGTATTAATTTTGTGTTTCTTTTGTACGCGAGCGGTAAAATGGCCCTTGCGAGGGCTTCATGATAAATGAGCCAACCCCAAACCTCCATTAAATCAGTATAATAGAGATCAGTGGTTGTGCCGAAGGTCTGACGTTATGCTTTGAGGCCCGCTACCAACCAAGGTCAAAGTTGAATCTCCCCAAAACTGAGACGCCGGTACCTAGCGTGTTTCGCAAGCCTCTAAATGCGCCGTCAGATCACGTCAGGCTACATGAATTATAGTTTACAATATCATTTTTATAATTTGTTTCTGTGCAGTTCAAGGCACCAATCGCCCATTTCACACAGAACGAAAGACTGTATAAAGCCCATATGCCTATATTCCACACCACATTCATATAGGCTACCAAGGTTTATAATGTACAGCGTCACGCAGCACTACAGCACTACAACACTATAGTTACAGTAATCCGAAGTTCAACGGCAAATAACAATTCTAAACTCAAGCTCAAATCAAGAATTTTTCTCAAAATAGGGCCTTTAAGATTTTGTGGTTTTCTTTTCAAAGACCATTGTACATTGGTTCCCGGCGCAGTTTGACCTTTGGGGCTCTTTTGTGATGTCATTGGTCACATACCTGAGCTTGTCAAACAATGTCCATCTCTTGCTTCATTTTAAAACTGCTCTCAAAACTCATTTGATGAAAATTGATGTATAATTTACTTATGTTTAACTATTGACTTTTATGATGATGTATTTATTCCTTTTGTTTTTGTTTAATATGTGAAGAGTATCGTTACGGTGTTTACATTTTTTGCAAATCAACCTTGTTTGCATGGTTGTGTATGCAGGGTTTTTCCTTGTCAGAATATCGTCTTTGCCTAGCATATTGTGGCGGAAATTCGGAAAAATTATATAAATTGTATTATTGTATTATTACAATCTATAATCTCTCTCTTACGATAGCGCTGCCACCAGGCGGAAAATTGACAGGCCTAAACCTCCGGAGTTCCGCCTCACCGGTTTAGTATTTCTAGTTGGTAGACGTGGGTTCGCTGTCAAAATATATGACCGGATAAAAGAAACACTTCTGTCTAGAATAAGTCACTCTACACACAGATATTTGAACATTCAACGGAAGAGAACAAAATGTTGTATTGAATACTTCAGCAACTCTATTTTACATTTAGCTCCCCAATAATTATCAAACCAGTAAACAAAGATAATGCTGTCTGAGGAATTATTTTCAGTTTCCAGGTAATATCCAGTCGCCTAGAAACCTTAATTAATACTAGGCCTTTAGCCTCAAGATATTGTGCTTAAAAATACGTAAGTGATACTAGGCTTCAACCTATAATATCCACTCACTTAAAGTTGTTGTTGTTGTTGTTGTTGTTGTTATCGTCCATACACCAACTGCTGCCGTAAGAGTATGCATATTTTGTTATGCTGCCTTTTTTATAATCAAGATATATATTAAATTGACATCAAATGAGTTTTTAGATTATAATTCAGTAATTTGTAATCGGGTTACTATCAAAGTGTGATATATATTAAACCCATGGGTTGCACAGCCTTATCCCGCTTTTAGATATCATATTTGGGGCAAAACCATTGCGAGTTGGTAATTTGTTTCTTGCAGTAAATAACAAATAATAATAGTGAAAATTATATTATAGCCACTGTGTGACGCGCACTAGCACGACAGCACAGATCTATGTACTTCACAGGAAGCTGAAATACTGGTCCAATGATCAGGGTGTAACACTACATAATACTTCAATATTATTATTATCACCTGAAAATATTTATAAAAAACTACAGAGAAACATGACATTATTATTTATTATTTTAACCCTCGTGGCCGAGCGGTCTAGCGCACCGAACTCAAGTTCTGGTGTTGCCAGCAGCAGGGTGTGGGTTCGAGCCCCGGTCGTGACACTTGTGTCCTTGAGCAAGATACTTAACCATAATTGCTTCGTCCTTCGGATGGGACGTTAAGCCGTAGGTCCCGTGTACTAGATTAAGTAATGCACGTAAAAGAACCCAGGACACTTATCGTGGAAGTGTAAGGGGTTTACCCCGGTGTTTCTGGTTCACATTGCAAGCGCTCTTGTTTACAGGTTTCCTCAGGCTTTCGAGCTCACAGTGCTTAAGTGCGCTTTTCTGAGGCATCCCTTGGTTTCATTACCAGAAATGATAAATGAAATGAAATGAAATGAAATACTTGAGCGGATGTATTGCTGCACACATACGGTATGGGTCATATAATGACTAAAAAATAATACAGGGTTTGCCCCATGACGTTTTCATGTTTTTTCACTATTTACAAGTATATTTGGGCCCTAATATTTTTTTTACAACCAACCAGTGGCGCAGCAATCATCAACAGTGTGTGTGTGTATGCAAACTGGTGTGTGTCTTTCAATACACCCACTCGCTAAGCTATTGCAATACACACACACACTATGCAAACAACATTATGTGAGATTTCACATGTAACCCGATACACCTTCAACTCCAGCACTCTCCTACATGTAGAGTGGGTCAAAGGTGACAAAGTCAAGTGGGCCATCAAACAAGGGGCATTGGCTTTACTGTGCCCAAACTCTAAAAAGCGGGGTACATGCAGGCGCAGTTCTGGGGGGGGGGGGTATAGCCCCAAAAGCTTGTCAAGCCCCCCCCTCCCCCGCCAACAAAAATAAAAAATAACTAAATACAATATTTTGTCAATATTATATAGTTGTACGCGCTGAAAAGTATCAGGTTTGCATAATCCAACAACAATATTATAATTTCCCAAATTCGTCTGTGTTGTGCCATCAAAATGTGGGGGAAATTTGATATTCTGTCCGCCACTCTAAACAGTGGAAGGGACTGTTTCTTTTGTGATACATTCATATGATATAGTGTACTGAAAGTTTATATTTCAGACTATGCGGGAAGGTATCTTATTTTTTGTAATCACTTGCAGTTACGTTGTTTACGTGACATTACTGTTTCTTTTTTAAATAAAATATCCATGATAGTGTACTGAAAGACGGCTGAAAGACGGTTAATATTTCAGATTGCAGAAAGACAACTTAATTTAGCGTGATCTCGTTATATGAAATGTTGATTCCACGGTTACAGTAGCACTCCACCGTGACACAAGATACCGTGACACAAGATACCGTGACACAACCATAGCAGGCAACATACTGAAAGATGACCAAAACAAGCATAAAGTGTACTGAAAAGATGCGGAAAGGGGTACTGAATTGGTTCTTAAAATGAATAGTGTATTTCAGTAATCGAACCACGCGGAAATATTGCTGAAATGTTTTATTTATATTTTTCGCATGGTGGATATATTACGAACATTATTAGGTTATTTCAGAAACCTTTACGGAACTATACACGCGGAAATCTAAAACATGCGTCAAATGAAAACAAGCGGGAAGACGTATTGAATTTGTTCTTAAAGGTGATGGAAATGAATAATGTATTTCAGTAATCGAACCATGCGGAAATATTGCTGAAATGTTTTGTTTAAATGTTTCCGCATGCTGGATATATTATGGAAATTATTAAGTTATTTCAGAAACCATTGCGGAGCTATACATGCGAAAAGATTAGTCAACCATGCAGAAAAAAAAATCAACTATTGGAAACTATTCGTAGATTTCTCTTGTCGTGCTGTGTTAACAGGATAGCCACCCATGCAGTCGGCTATATTTACTCACATTTTTTGTATTTGCTTTTTGTTTTTAATGGGTGAAATACTGTAGGTCACAGTACAGTTATTTAAACATGTACAATGGACCAGACCATGCACGGGTAGGGAGAGACCGCCGGCCACATTCTAGCGAAAGCATTGACCGTCAACGTCGCTATTACAACAAAGACGTTATGTCAGGTAGGTTTTTTTTTAAATTCACATTATGAATGAATGAACGAACGAACGAACGAATGAATATAAATAAATAAATAAATAAACACACACACACACACACACACACACACCCACCCTCACGCACATTGATTTGTGGGGTATTCCTTTGTTCGTTCTATTATCCCTTTTCCTTATAATTCTCCTGTGGGGTACAAGATTTTCTATAGTTACCTTGTGGGGTCCAATTGTTCTATTGTGTTTTGGACCCCACAACGAATGGTGTGTACGTTCACGCACACACCCACACACACACACACACACACATACACACACACACTCTCATTTTTGCATCCTTGTGGAGACCTCTATTGTTCTTTCCTTTGTCTCTGTACTTAAACATTTCTCATAGGGTTTGTACACAAAATTCCTTGTGGAGACATGGCTTCTTTAGAAATTCCTTGTGGAGACCAATTGTTCTTGCCTTTCCCTTTTGTTATAGGACTCCACAAGGTAGCGGTTATAGGGGCATACATATGCATACATGCATAAAAATGGTTTCATTGAATCAGGACACAATTCTGATTAATATAATATTGATTACACCACTGATCCTGATCCCCAGACTGCCTAAGCCGTAATTATATCAGACGAAATGATACAGGATGAATCGATGTATCGATCCACCATACAATAAATAACTTTATCAATAATAACTTAATGTCTTCATTCAATTAGTATATCGAAGGGAAAAAGAAGACAGCAGTCGCGACTAGCGCTGTGTCAGTTTTGTTGTTTCACAACATTTAACATTTGATTTTTGGTGTATGCTTTTATAAAACAATTTCACACCGCACTTGGTAAGCTTAATTTATGGCATTTGCTTATTGGTCAATTTCTGGAAAGTTTGCTAGTAGTAAAACAAAATGAATTGAAACAAGACGTATCAGTACATTTTGATACACCCGCTATCATCATCAGACAGCCCACTCTATCACATTACGGGTATAGACCTCAAGTTTTCCCGGTGAATTTCGTCAAATAAGCAGCCAGTTTAAATACCGCGTCATTCTGCTTCGCGCGAAATTGAATGCTGCTCAAAATCATCATTCAATTTCATTTTATGAGTAGGCAATAGTACTCTTGCGTTATGCGATTTAAACAAAATAACCATCCAATTTAACAATCCACTCAAACAGCATTCGAATTCGCAGGAGCTTTTCGCGGCGCGTATTTGGTCATTCAAATTCATTATTGGGCAGGCATTTGTGAAATTTGTGCAACTTAATTGACGGTTAAAGGGACGATCAATAGGGCATGGAATCGGAGTGCTAGTTTTGACTCAGTGACTGAAAAATAATACTGCACATGTTAAGGTCTTATTATCGTTGTTGTTGCATAAATGAGCCAATGATTTTCAGTCACTGTGTGTTCATCTTAAACTAGGACACCAATTCCATGCCCTGTTGAAGGTTGCTCTGATCGTGACGATATTGTCCCTTTAAGGGAAAAACCACATGAATGGACATTAAGAAACCAGGATCAAAAATCATAAAGACACATTTAAACAGAAAACCAATAAAGATTCTAATCATCAGAGAATAAACAAAACAAAGTGTGATAAAAAAGATCTTGATGCCCTATATACAATGTACGATATACGCACATGAATCAAGAAAACAAAATTAAGTTTGAATTAAAGTAAAGATATGAAACGTATTCGGTTGTCTTGTACAATTAATCTATTTGTTTGCATTTTTTTCTCGTATTTTCTTTCGAATTCCCATTTTACGAAATTGATTGCCATTATACGAAAATGAAAACCATATTTTAGTGAAAATCTCCAGTCGAACTAACTCTGCTAAATTGGATAAAGAATGTGCATTACTAAAAAAGAACAACGTATAATGCCAAACTGAATACACATGAATTCGCATAGCCTGAAAATAAAATTGAACGCTTGAATTCAATTAACAACTGCAGAGGCAAAATCGCTTTAATATGAATGTAAGTGAAATTGGCCGCTTATTTGCCGAAATTATCCTCTCATTTATTATTTTTTTTACATTAATTTTCTAATGCTGCTATTTATTTTGCTCTATGCCCCTCCTTCATTATGTATAGTATTCATGCCTTATTGTTTTTTACCGTGCTTGTTTCTTACATCTTAAATTCTTTTGTTTTACGCTTGTTTACCTTAATTACCATTGTTTTAAATTTTATATCTTTATTGAGTTGATGTTCTCAATTTCAAACTAGATCAGTTTTACACTTTTTACCATTTACTTTTTATTTTTGACATATTCAGAATCTTATGTTTGAAATGTTATCCTCTTATTTAACAAAAATTGTTTATTTTCAATAATTTTCCCATAATTCTATTTACTGCTTTTATTTGTTTACTTTAAATTTTTATTTGTAGATTGAAGTTTTAATACAGGGCCCTCAAAGATAGCAGTTCTTTAACTGAGGAGGCTAGCCTGTTAAAATAAAACAGCAAATAAATAAAAATAAATAAATAAAACTTATATTATACTGATTGGATAGAACATCATGCACTTCCATTTAAAGCCACCAGATGCCACATGTTTCTTTGTACGTGCATTCCATTTGTGTTCCTTTGTATAGTGGAGGATCAACATAGCCCTGCGGTGGATGCCTTTGTAACAATACACTTTGGCAACAGTTTAATTCGTCAGATGATTTGGAAAGCCTTATCTGTGGATGAACTTTTGGAACCTAGAGAACACATACTCGGAACTCGAGTACTACTCGAGTACTTGTACTCACTTGAGTTGATCGTGCTCTGACTGTAACAGTAGGCCTATTAAAGGGGGACTGACATGGATTTAAATCAAACAGTTAAATATGTGATCGTTTTATTCTTTTATATCAGTAAAAGATCAGTACAATTTTTGTTTTGTGTTTTTATTGTTTTTGAGAGTGTTATTTTACTATTGTAAAAATGACCCCCACTTTTACGCCCTGCACGGAGGAGCTGTTCGTGACGTCATGTCGGGAAGAGAAATTTGGCTCAAAACTCGGCTCAAAATGATCGCTGCACAAAACTATGTGAGCCGATGGACCTGACCACTTTACTCTTGCCAGTCGAACTTTGCTCGTCCAAATACGGCGATTTTTGGGTCACTTGGGAACAGATGAAGGCTAACACCGTCTTTGGTGGTGTTGCTGCATCCTGCAGAAACACATCTTCCCGGCATTTTATTAGTTCCGGAAACAAAAGTCACGGAAGAAATTAAATCAACGCTACGTGTGTGAAACGTTTGTATGTACATGTACATCATGTACACATCGGATCTTCCCGACCTTACGTCACATATCTTATGCAAATGAAGCTTCCACCATGGGGCGGGGTTGCCTCCCCCAAACACTTCAAACATTGTTTTAAAATACTTGTACTCAGAAATCAATGATTAAATAGACACAGGTGGGTCTCAAAAACAATATTTTATTACAAAACGCCTTAAGTACACACACAATAAAGGATGTCAGTCCCCCTTTAACTCTTTCTGGACGCAAGCCTTTTAAAAGGCTCATGCGCGCATCGCGTTTTTAAAAGGCTTGAACGTCATCACCTGACAACGGGTCTTGTTTTGACTTGTTTTGACAACAGAGTGCACAATTGACCAATACGAATCACAACCTTTACTTTTATACCTTCAATAATCCAAATATAAACAGATTATTAATAATTTCCACGCTTAATTGTTGAACTTAATTGTTTACAGTATCAAATTGCAATAATGAAAACAACGTTTAAAATTCAATAGTCTGTTCTCAGTAAGAACTGAAACCTCTCATATAATACGAGCCGACAGCAGGCGGAAAAACGTAATGAAACACTAAATTAGCATGTCATCAAAAAGACTTCAAATTTATTGATTTCATATCTCTCGTTGACAAATGATTTATATAATATTCGGTAGTTTTATTGTCATTTTGTTTGAGATAATTACCGTTACAAGCACAACAATACCGAACAAAAACAAAACAAACTAGATATAAGTTTTTGTCACAACAAAAACAAGGTGTTCGGTTGAAGTTAAAATGGTTACGTCATCAATTCGAAGTGTTGGAGAAGTCAAATGTTAACGTCTGTTGAAGTTCTCGCGAGAAGTTTATTTGAATACAATACAATACTGAATTTAGAAATGATTTTAATATTAAACTTTGACTTCCGGTTTGGACAGGAAGTAAGGTCAAATTGGGGTCACCTTTGTGTAAATACTTTTGACAATTAACAATCTGTACAATGGTACAAAAATGTCAATTTACCTCCTGTGGTTGTTGAGATATGATTTTTTTAAATATTAAACTTTCACTTCCGGTTTGGACAGGAAGTAAGGTCAAATTGGGGTATAAATATTTTTTGACAATTAACGATCTGTACAATGGTACAAAAATTGAGAATTTACCTCTTGTGGTTGTTGAGATATGATTTGTTTTAAATATTAAACTTTGACTTCCGGTTTGGACAAGAAGTAAAGGTCAAATTGGGGTCACCTTTGTGTAAATATTTTTTGACAATTAACGATCTGTACAATGGTGAAAGAATTGTGAATTTATCTCTTGTGGTTATTGAGATGATTTTTTTAAATATCAGCGCCACCAAGTGACCACTAAAAGTTTTGAAATTCAACAAACTCAAATACAAATAATTATTAAAAGGCACACAAATCAGTAAAGCAGGTGCCCAGGGGAACATCTCTCGGTGAAGCCCCCTCTTCCATTCCATGTCCACTATTAAGCAATCCGAATAGCGTAACGGGAAACTTCACGCTAAACTTCGCATAGGAGCCTTGCTCTTGATAGGATCAGGAATAAGACGAATTAATTTCTTCTGCACTAAAGTTGTATAGCGCCCTCTATAGTTAGAATTTCTAACGCACAATAACACACTGAATGTGGGTCAATACGTAAACTTTGACTTCCGGTTTGGACAGGAAGTAAGGTAAAATTGGGGTCACTCACAACTCGTGTTTCATCTACTTGTTAGGTTCTAAGTACATGCCAAGATTCAAGTTCATGTGAAGTTTGCAAGTATGTGTTTTTTGCGGACAGACGTCGGGGAGAAGAAGAAGAAGAAGAAGAAGAAGAAGAAGAAGAAGAAGTAAAACTAGACGGCAGTGTTTGTGATATTACAAACACATAGGTGTTCGAGTTTTGTCAGGGCAGTGATGATGACGTCAGAATGTTTTTTAAAGAAACTTTGCATTATTATTTTTTAATATTAAACTCTGACTTCCAGTTTGGACAGGAAGTAAGGTGAAATTGGGGTCACCTTTGTGTAAATATTTTTCGACAATTAACAATCTGTATAATGGTACAAAAATTGTGAATTTACCTCCTGTGGTTGTTGAGATATGATTCTTTGAAATATTAAACTTTGACTTCCGGTTTGGACAGGAAGTAAGGTCAAATTGGGGTCACCTTTGTGTAAATATTTTTCGACAATTAACAATCTGTATAATGGTACAAAAATTGTGAATTTACCTCTTGTGGTTGTTGAGATATGATTTTTTTAAATATTAAACTTTGACTTCCGGTTTGGACAGGAAGTAAGGTCAAATTAGGATCACCTTTTTGTAAATATTTTTTGACAATGAACGATCTGTACAATGGTACAAAAATTGTAAATTTACCTCTTGTGGTTGTTGAGATATGATTTTTTAAAATGTTAAATTTTGACTTCCGGTTTGGACAGGAAGTAAGGTCAAATTGGGGTCACCTTTTTGTAAATATTTTTTGACAATTAACGATCTGTACAATGGTACAAAAATTGTGAATTTACCTCTTGTGGTTGTTGAGATATGATTTTTTTTTAAATGTTAAACTTTGACTTCCGGTTTGGACAGGAAGTAAGGTCAAATTGGGGTCATGTTTTTGTAAATATTTTTCGACAATTAACAATCTATACAATATTGTAAAAAATTTCCATTTACCTGTTGTGGTTGTTGAGATATGATTTTTTAAAATATTAAACTTTGACTTCCAGTTTGGACAGGAAGTAAGGTCAAATCGGGGTCACTCACAACTCGAGTTTCATCTACTTGTTAAGTTCTAAGTACATGCCAAGTTTCAAGTTCATGTGAAGTTTGCAAGTATGTGTTTGTTACCGGACAGTTATTGGGGAGAAGAAGAAGAAGTAAAAAAAAAAAAAAAAAAAACGAACAAAAACAATAGGTGTTTTGGGCACATACCCGAACACCTAAAAAGAGCTGAAACCTCTCAATTTACGAGCCGACTGCGGTTGTTTCCACTTAAAACCCTCCGACGAGGGACCTACCCACGACTTTATTCGAACGTGGCACCTCTCCACTTTCCAGTGGCACCCCTATCCCCTAGGGAATTAATTATATTAAAATTGTTCTCTGCATTCCCCATTGACTTTTTACATCCAAATGACTTCCCCACATGCCCTGCTATTGTCTAGAATTATTTTCAACCCCCAGATGAGAAGACGTTGGCATAACCCCTCCTCTTTTCAGTGGCACCCTAATTTACCTACTGTAAAAAACAGTAGGGCTCACGCGTCGCAGGTTGTAATTATATTAAAAATTGTTCTCTGCATTCCCATTGACTTTTACATCCAAATGACTTCACACATGCCCAGCTATTGTTTGGTATTATTTACAACCCCAGATGACACACAACGGCTGTGTAGTGTATCTATCTCCTGTATAACCTTGCAAACAGTAAACAGCCGTCTGGTTTATCTCTCCAGCATGTAACCCAACCCAGACACTCTGTCTGGGGGGGGGGGTGGGGGGGGGGGGTTATGCCTGGCACTGGCTGTCGCAAGACATCAAACAACACAGTCTGATGGTTCCACTTATCAGTGGGTTAGATTTGGGGGGGGGGTCTTTATGTTTACACAATGATTGGTTGATTTTGTGCACAGACATATGGCAGCAATTTCTTTTCCAGCCCAGAAAGAAAAACTACACAGCTCTGGGAACTGACACCCCTTCTAAGATATGTGGAATGGTCCCCTTTAGGATATCAATGACTCTCAGCCATCTGTGGTTTTTTTTCTGGGAGAAACAACGAAATACATAAAATCTGCCAGTGGCGAGTGGAGGGCTCCCTCGTCGGAGGGTTGAGCCATTTCAAGTCCAAAGGCTTTGACTTTTAATTTAGTAATTGAATGTTATTGAAATTCAGTAAATGAATGTTATTGAAATTCAAATTCAACACACGATTGCAATACAAAAGACCACTCTGTAAAAGGCTATTTTTGGAGTGAGCTGTCCTGCTAAAATTGAAGCAATTAATGTAAGCCACGACTGAAAACTAAGAGGTTGTGAGTATATTTAAACATAAATTTCCCCAAATTAAGATAATAAATGTCTCTCCGTTTAAGAAGTTTGAGATTTTCAAATAAAGGAGTTGTATGATCACGGGATCCAACTTTGTTAACAATGCGAACTGCTCGTTTTTGTAGAATAAATAGCCTGTTATAGAGTGTAGTGGATCTACCCCAGGTAGAATAACAGAATTATAGAGTGTACAAAGAACGTTTTTGGTAGAAAATGTTTCAAACGGCTCATGATTCCAACATTTTTAGAAATCTTACTACATAAGATATTAACATGGTAGTTCCATGAGAGATTCTCATTAATATATTTATACCAAGGAATTTGGGGCTTAGTTTAACTTGCTTTAGTTGATTACCCTTTAAACTGAGAGGAACAGATCTCGTATATTTGAGTTGTCTAGAACAAAAGATTATAAAGTTGGATTTCAACAAATTAATATAGAATGTCTATTACATTGTGATAGTTATAAATTAAACTTGTATCATCAGCAAATAAACAAAAGGATGTAATTCCGGTTCAGTCAAATGTGGATTTTCAAATGTGGATCATCTTTTATTATAAATATATCAATTTCATATTCAAAACACCTATCAAATTTGCGTTAGAATGTGTTGAATTTGAACATCGTGTTTGGACCGGAAGGAAAGTTTTTTGGTGTTTTCGCGCTGTCGCACGCGAACACCAAAGAAGAAGAAGAAAAAAGCGAACAATTTCAAGAGGTGTTCGGGCTGTCGCACGCGAACACCGAACAATTTCAAACACCTAATTAATTCCGTAGAGAAAGAGTTAAGCAGCTCATGATGCAGTTTTGAATAACCTCCACTATCCGCTACCTGTGGACGCGTGAGGTTGGGGATGGTCGCCCCATTATTATTCCTACTAAATTCGTGTACTTCATTAAACTATCAAGTAAACCCTGTAAAAAAAGTGGGGAAAACAGTTTGATATGAATGAACCATGACAAGACTTTGAGATAGAACCAATATTTGTATTTATGGCAACCACTGCAGGATGATAGAAGCTAGGTGACACAATCAAAAAGTAGCCACCAAGGAAAGAAAGAACTGGCCTGTAGTGTGCCCAAACCTCTAGTTTCTTGGTGGGGATGTGGAGAGTCTGAAAATCCTCCAAAATTAAACATCCAGGAGGTTCAGGGAGTTTTGTCCTCTAGACCAAAGGGAGATCCAGACCCGCTATTCATTTTCAGGATTGTTTACTTTTATCAAATCACACCCCTGCAGAAGACAACATGTACTGTGTACCAAATTTCATGGCCAACGGATGGAAGTTAAGACAATTATGGCAAACTTACTATTTGGACCAAAAATAAGGAAACATTACCTCAAATGCGTATATTGCCCCCTAACGGTGACCCATGTTAGTTTTTATGACCTTATTCGATAGATCTTGTTGAACTGAACATACCTATGAAGTTTCATAAAAATCGGCTGAAGAAAAAACAGGAAATACGGAGGGGTGGAGGCACGATGTACTCATAGCAAGGCGTGATTTAAATAAACAATTTTGTCCCGTGAAAAAACATGGCGCATATTACCCACCCCCGGCCCCTTTCTTAATGTGGGGATTGGTCAATTGGAAATGGTAATAACCACATATTATATTCAATTGAAATTTAGCATGGGGGTTCAGAATGGGCCAAACAAATACCATTAAATTTGGACCCATCTTAGATCTCACCTATTTTTCAGGGTGGGGTTAGATTATTTTAAAGTAGGTTAAAATGTCAAAAGTGGGGGGGGGGGGAGGGGCATGAGTAAACTGACCGTAACATTATTGTGTCCATCAGTGTGTGTGTATTAAAAATGAAACGGTGCAACATTTTGAGCAGCCATCTCGTATTTTCACTTTTCAGTGGGCGATATCTCACCAGACAAAGCTGTCAAACACGCAGCAAGTTTACAGTGGCTGGGAAATGAAGGTGGTGCCAGTAACAGGCCGTACGACAGGTACGTTTTTTTTAAATTACAGGTATTTTTTCTGAAATCGAGACAAAGGGGACTCAGAGAAAACAATTTTTTACAATGTTTTACTTTTATTTTAGTTCATTGATACAAGTTTTCGGATAGCAAAACCTTATTCCCACCCTTCAATTCACCCACATCATTCAGATAAGATCCTTTTCAACTTTATCACAGATATGAATTGTGGGATATGGATCCCAAGTATTACTACGGTGAAGAGAGACCTCTTCCGATACCCAAACATCGCAATGAACATCAACGACGCCAGCATGACACAGATTACAGGAGGAACCCAGCAGTTATATCATTGCCGTATCCCAATGACAGGTATGAGACGACACATCGCCACTCGTCGGCATTGCCCGATGACAACCCACCTACTCGTAGTAAGGAAGACGGAAGTGTCTACGAGACGGTCAAAGTGTTTGCAACAGATACCACCACAGCGCACGGCTTCCCCAACATCTTTAAGGCCACTACGGTATTTGGACGTCTGTTGTGGACAATCATATTCTTGGCAGCTTTCGGCGTGTTCATATGGCAAGCCTCTATTCTGATAGACAGATATTTTCATTATCCTGTTGCTGTCAAGGTATAGTTGAAGACTAATTACTGTATATCGTGTACAGTTGAACTCTGTTATAAACGGATATCGCTATGACAAACATTAGGTTTCTGCTCTTTGCACATCATAGTCCATTAGTCCGAGCGACAAATATATTCACCCAATGTCTTGATGACTGGACACATTGGCGTCAAGTGTTATGCGTAATACACTTTACGTTGGGCACTAGACTGGTCCCCTGTCTTTATCCTATATCAATGATATAGACAGGTTCCAGGTACCATCCAAGGGGTTTCATTAGATACGTTGTGCTGAAGATCTGACGTCACGCTTCGAGGCTTGCTTGCTAGCTACCAACCAAGGTCAAAGTTGAACATCGGGGAAAATATGGCGGCCACACGGCCAGGATCTGGCGTAATTAATTCACGCGCAAAAGCGTGACGTCAGATCTTCAGGCTAGTTGGGCGTATGCAATGGTGCTACGCGCGCGTGTACTTCTGCCAACGATTACTGGAGATATTGCGCATCAACTACAAAATACGCCAAATGCGGCGCACCATCGCTGTCATATCGATCAACTCTGATCATAAAACATGCGGCCTCAACACTTCCTGCATGGAGCAGATACCGATCATGAACCTTGGCTCCCACTCTTCGGTTTGAAGCCATGAATCACTATATAACCACTTTAATAACACAATATATGTAAGTCTTTGACAAGTACCTACTTGTGTCACAGCCTGCTATTCGCACTGTTCATGAGCTTTTGAGTGCAATGTTGAACATAATAACCATAAAAACTACTACTACTACTGCTGCTGCTGCTGCTGCTGCTGCTGCTGCTGCTGCTGCTGCTGCTGCTGCTACCATGGACGGGTCATCATGAGCACAGGCCCTGGGCACAAATTCACCACGGGCCCATACACGCGCATAATACTACTAGTACTATGCTACTTAGCCTGCACGCGCACGCACACGCACTCACTGCATGCCCTCCCCCCAGATAGCCTACATAGTTTTGTTGCACAATAGCACAGAAACAACCACACAGCATAGGCCTACGTCACGCTGTAGGCTACGTGATTTAATTGGCTTTATTAAACACGTGATTTACATTCAAACAATGCCATAGTCATACATTTACAAAATCACATTTACTCCAATATTTTTAAAATGGGGGGGGGGGGGCCTTGACATTTAATAGGGACCCGTGGCCCCCCTCCCTAAAAAATCCCCCCTTTTTGTTGTTGTTGAAAACCAAGGGCCCAGTTTGCCCGTGCGGTAATCCGTGCATGACTGCTACTGCTACTGCTACTGCTACTGCTACTGCTACTGCTGCTGCTGCTGCTGCTACTAGTTTCTGCTTGTCTGATATGTAGCTTACCGATCCCTTGAAAAGAATGGCGTCTTTTCAGAATGTTTTGTTGATCATTCTAAACAACTTGTTTTTGCGTGATTTGTTCATAGATTGATATAGTTACCAGGTCAGAACTCGAGTTTCCAGCCGTCACACTTTGTAACACCAATAAACTTCGTCGCTCCGCCCTAGCAGAATCCAGATACAAAGAAGCCCTCACGATTGACACTGGACAAACACTACCTTATTACAGTAGGTCAAAGTTCACGATTGACATGGGACAAACACTACCTTATTACAGTAGGTCAAAGTTAAAAACTGTAACATGCAGACAATTGTAACCAAGTGATTTCTTACCAAGTCACCAAGTCACATATTTTTTTTTTCCTAGTGAAAGTCAGTGCAAAGTCGTGTTTTTAGCTATGAAGTATAAAGTCTGTCACCTTGCAAATTTAGGGACAAACACTACCTTATTACAGCAGGTCAAAGTTCACGATTGACAAGGGACAAACACTACCTTATTACAGTAGGTCAAAGTTCAAAACTGTAACCTGCAGACAATTGTAAACAAGTGATTTCTTACCAAGTCACAAATTTATTGTTTTTTCGTAGTGGAGTGCCATGGTCGAGCGGTTTAGTGCATCGGATTTGTGTTCTGGTGGCTGAGTCGTCAGAATGTGGGTTCGAATTCTGTCCGTGACCGTGGTACTTGTGTCCTTGAGCAAGACACTTTACCATAATTGCTTCACTCCACACAGTAGTAAATGGATACCTCTGAGGGCAGAGTTGGTTGTTGTGTTTGATTAGCCCATATGCGCCGAAATGGCAGCAATTGAGCTGTATACTCCCCAGGGAGCTGAGATGGTTTCTGGAATGATTTATGCACCTGATGAGCAGGGGTAATAATGTACAGCGCTCTGATACCTTGTTTAAGAGCGCTTTAAAATGCCCGACATTATTATTATTTATTAGTGAAAGTTGATAGTAAGAAGTCGTGTTTTTAGCCAACAATATAATTGTGTCACCATGAAAATGTATTTGCACTTTTTAAGTTACGTGACTCTGTCTCTTGTATCCTCTTCTTTTGTGTTTCTTTCACACCTGACTAACTTCTGACCACTTTTGTGTATATGTATATGTATGTATGTTTATATCGTCCATTTTACCTTTAATAATAAATAATAAATAATAAATAATAAATAATAAATAATAAATAATAAATAATAAATAATAAATAATAAATAATAAATAATAAATAATAAATAATAAATAATAAATAATAAATAATAAATAATAAATAATAAATAATAATAATAATAATAATAATAATAATAATAATAATAATAATAATAATAATAATAATAATAATAATAATAATAATAATAATAATAATAATAATAATAATAATAATAATAATAATAATAATAATAATAATAATAATAAATAATAATAATTATAATAATAATAATAAATAATAAATAATAAATAATAAATAATAAATAATAAATAATAAATAATAAATAATAAATAATAAATAATAAATAATAAATAATAAATAATAAATAATAAATAATAAATAATAAATAATAAATAATAAATAATAAATAATAAATAATAAATAATAAATAATAAATAATAAATAATAAATAATAAATAATAAATAATAATAATAATAATAATAATAATAATAATAATAATAATAATAATAATAATAATAATAATAATAATAATAATAATAATAATAATAATAATAATAATAATAATAATAATAATAATAATAATAATAATAATAATAATAATAATAATAATAATAATAATAATAATAATAATAATAATAATAATAATAATAATAATAATAATAATAATAATAATAATAATAATAATAATAATAATAATAATAATAATAATAATAATAATAATAATAATAATAATAATAAGTGGACTTATATAGCGCACGTATCCACCAACTGAGTGGTGCTCAAGGCGCATTATATTATTACCCCTGCTCATAAGGCTCATAAGGCTCATAAATCATTCCTGAAACCATCTCAGCTCCCTGGGGAGTATACAGCTCAATTGCTGCCATTACAGCGCATATAGGGCTAATCAACCAACTCTGCCCTCACAGGTACCCATTTAACCCCTGGGTGGAGAGAAGCAATTATGGTTAAGTGTCTTGCTCAAAGACACAAGTGTCACGGCCGGGATTCGAACCCACATTCTGCTGCTAACACCAGAACTTGAGTCCGGTAAGCTAGACCGCTCGGCCACGACACTCCACGATATACAATATACAATGATAGCATAGGGGAAAAATACATGTACCTACAATGCAATTACAAATATACATCATCTTTGAAGAGTTGTGACATAAGATGAGTTTTTAAGCATCGACTTAAATCTGGTTATACTATGACAAGATTTGAGTTTAGTTGGAAGATGATTCCAGAGTCTCGGAGCTGCGACAGAAAACGACCTATCACCCCAGTTCCGTTTTGAAGTTGGTTCCTTTAGGAGTGACATGTTGCTGGAGTGCAAATTGCGTGATGGAGTGTAGACTTTAAGCAGTTCAGAAATATAAATTGGAGCAATGTTATTAAAAGATTTGTGAACAATTAGCATAAGTTTAAAAACAATTTTCTGTGAAACAGGAAGCCAGTGGAGTTCTTTCAAGATTTCCATTGAGAAATAGGTTCGAAACGTAAAGCCAATAACTACTATTTTGCATTATACTACAGGTCTTTAATTTTTAATTTGTTTTTGCCATGAAACGATGTCCAATTGCAGCCAAAAAAGCGCGTCACCGCACCGATTTTGAAGCCGACCGATGACCAGAAACCGGAGATTTTTTGTTTTGCCTTAGGTCCTCTATTTTATTCTCTGACATCAAACTGTAACCTACAGAGAATTGTAACCAAGTTTTTAACAATTTCTTACCATATCAAGTTACACATTCATTATGTTCTCCCAGTGAAAATTAGAAAAAAGTCGTATGTTTAACCAGCAAGTAAAGTATGTCACTTTGCACATTTATTTTGCACTTTTAAATTAGTTCAATTATATAGTTTTGTATGTAACTTGTCTTCATAGTATGTGGACACTGGTGCTTTTTTGTCAGTGTATATCCATATTTTATTATTTTTTTTCGGTTCTGGTAACCTAGTTACATTTTCTAAACAATGCAAAGTAAGTGCAGGCCTGGAATTTCATCTGTTGCCCTGGTCTCGGCCTTGGTGCCCCTTAAAATGTTCCCATAGACACTCTAGACATAGACACTGATAATATTATAACAGAAGTGCCCGTTGCTCAGGAAAAGTGGTCTTGCCCCTCTCAGAATGGAATTCCAGCCATGTACATGTATACACCAATCAAGAATTGGCCATTAGTCTGTGCATTATTCTTAGCAGTGTGACAAATTGGACACACCATATTCAGCAATGATAGAAGCATGCCGTGTTTTAGGATCAGATGCATAAACTGGTTTTCTAAGCATCTTAAACAAATACTAAAGTAAACACCAAAGTGTATTTGTTTTAACCATTCTGTATGTATGTATGGGAATTTCTAATCGAATACAGCTATGCAGAGTTATGGTACATTTGTTTTTACTCGGCCCTCAGAACACAAGTCCAGTACACCAAACCCATTTACTGATTCGGGGAGAAGGGGGCGGGGTGGAATGTTCCCCCATTTTTTTTACATAAGCAAATTTTTCCATTGTTTGTTCCACCCTTTTTTGCCATGACTCCATCATAATAGATTTTACCCCTAGATGGCTCATGGACCCGCCCCTATGGAGGGTGTGTTGTAACTTTTTGATTGGTAAAACTTGTAGCTTTGCATGCTGAGGATTATAAGTAAGACTAATTGCAGTGACACCATGTGGAATCTCAATTGAGTAGTAATTAGTTCTGAAAAGAACTGGTGGTACAACTCGACGTTTCGATCAGTATGCTCTGATCAGTATGCTCTTTCTCCTGAGGACGATCAGAGCATACTGATCGAAACGTCGAGTTGTACCACCAGTTCTTTTCAGAACTAATTACTACTCAATTGAGATTCCACATGGTGTCACTGCAATTAGTCTTACTTAACTTTTTGATTGTTTTGTCTTTCTCACTGTTAATTAGAACCATGTATTAAAGGTGATTTCCACTGCGCATCTAATGACCTGTGCCTGAAGCAATTCCTACGCTGTGATGGTATTAACCATTGCAAGGATTTCAGCGATGAGATGGACTGTACGTATGGTCAGTATTAATTAGTATGGTCAGTGTTAATTAGTAAAGTCATGTGAATGAAATACAGTTATTTATTTATTTTATTCCTTTTCCAATTTCAAAAATACTTTCATGGCATGTCATTTAATATAGGGGAGAGGTAAATTCCGGTTAGCTGGTTTAGGGAGAATTTTACATTTTAATCCATGTTAAACATCTGGGGAAGACGATGCAAAAAGAATGAACTTTACTAATTATGGGAGAACAACAATTAATAAATAACAATGTTAATTATCAGGTCATGTTTAATCAATGAGTTCGGGTGAGGACAATCTACAATCAACTGTTATCCGAATCGAGTCACTTTTTAAATGACTCGGACTGGAATCACCATATAAAAGTGCCCGTTCATTATAAACCATTATAAACCATTAATTCTCTTAATAACTAATCCATTTACTAAAATAGTTCATTGATTTATGATTGTTGTATATGACGTCACAACTTTACTTTTTTACTTTACTTTACTTTACTTTTTTTTTTTTACATAGGCCTGTGTTGCCCTGGTCTTGGCCTGGTTCCCTCTTAAAAATGGTGTCACAGACACTCTGATATTCTAATAGAAGTGCCATTTACTCATAAAAGACAAAAAATGAAATTCCATGCATGTTCTGAATGAGATAAAGAATGTTGAAGTGATCAGTTTGTGTTTTTGTATTCTTTTGTACATGTATGTACAGCATGCAAGCCGACAGAATTCCAGTGCAAGAAAGGAGGCTGTGTTGAAAAGAACAAGCGATGCGATTTTATTCCAGACTGCCCTGATGAAAGTGACGAGTTAAACTGTGGTATGTATAATGTTCAACGTGGTTTTTGACTTTAATTTGTAGTTTACAGCCACAGTTAACATCAAAGGGAGCATTGGCCATGTTGACAAGTCTACCAAGAGCATGCTTAAGAGGGAAGTCAAGAGGGAAGTTAGGCCTACGTTCCTCTTAGGGCCTATTGAACACTAATTAAACTATAGGCCCAAACTATTCAATAAGCTTGTTTTGTTCGTTGACCAGATTTGAAAGCAACTGTTCTGCTCATCTATAATTATTGGAATAAGTGATACCATAACAAATTAGTTACCTTATGCAGATTGGGGTTTCGTCTCTGCACAGAATGTAACATACAGCGGCGTAGCCAGGATTTTTTTCAGTGGGGGGGGGGGGGCACTGCTTTTCAAGTGGGGGGGGGGCCCAGGGGTATGGGTTTTTTCCCTTTTCTTTATCTTTTCTGTTTTTTGGGACACTATGAGGATTTTTCGTGGGGGGCACTGGAAATTTGTGGTGGGGGGGCACGTGCCCCCCAGGCCCCTTGTGGCTACGCCGCTGGTCACATAATTCAAAATCTGTAAGATGACGCAAAGATATCTTTTGTGGTTCATGAGATATGATTTTTTTGAAATATTAAAATTTGATTTAGTGTAAGTTGATTTCTGATGACGTCACAACTTTACCCGAAACTATGTCACAACTTTATTGACGATAAGTAGTAATTAGTTCTGAAAAGAACTGGAGGTTACAACTCGACGTTTCGATCAGTATGCTCTGATCAGTACGCTCTGATCGTCCTCAGGAGAATGTGTCAAGTTTAAAGGATCTGTGAACTTTGCAACACTATGTTTTTTTTGTTCGATAAGTTTCGCGAGGAAGAAGAAGAAGAATAAGCAAAAGAAAAAAAAAACGAAAAAAAAACGCACGAACAATGTTATACCATTCCCTATAAGGGAATTAAGGTACATCATAGGTTAAGTTGGAAAGTTGGCAAAATTGCTCCTGTGAGTACTGTAATTCCCCCACTCTAAAAAGAGAGAAATGCATGTCCCGATTCAAATAAAAAATGGGCAAAAAATGGGGTGGTAAATTCTTGTTCCAGTGTCCTAACAAGTCTGTCCAAGATTGTAGATTCGCCTCCGCGGCCTGCCTCACAGCATTCAGAGTCACGAAAATTGGTAGAATGTGGACGCTCTGTGGTGCGTCTGAACGCTTTATTAATATTTTTGGTAGGATTGGTAGGAATACGGTAGGACTGCATTATTATTATTGTTTTAATTTATTTATGGGCCATCAAAAAGTGGGGGACATTTAATATAATGTCCCCACTCTAAAAAGTGGAGGGGACGTGTCCCCCCGTCCCCCACTGATCGACGACCATGGAAAGCAATGCAATTGCTACCCAAGAATGTTAACAAAACCTTCGTCTTTCAACCAATTCCATACTCTGACCCATTGGTCAAATTGGTACTAATAAGGTAAAATGTTTCTCCCAACACTCTTGTCAAACTGAGAAAACTACTGAATTCACTAGTGGGAATTCGACCCCTGGTCTTTTTTTAATTTTATTTTTTATTTTTTTAAGTAAGACTAATTGCGGTGACACCATGTGGAATCTCAATTGAGTAGTAATTAGTTCTGAAAAGAACTGGGGGTACAACTCGACGTTTCGATTTTTTTTTAAATTTTATTTTATACATAGGCCTGTGTTGCCCTGGTCTTGGCCTGGTTCCCTCTTAAAAATGGTGTCACAGACACTCTGATATTCTAATAGAAGAGCCATTTTAACTCAGAAAAGACAAAAAATGAAATTTCATGCATGTTCTGAATGAGATAAAGAATGTTGAAGTGATCAGTTTGTGTTTTTGTATTCTTTTGTACATGCATGTACAGCATGCAAGCCGACAGAATTCCAGTGCAAGAAGGGAGGCTGTGTTGAAAAGAACAAGCGATGCGATTTTATTCCAGACTGCCCTGATGAAAGTGACGAGTTAAACTGTGGTATGTATAATGTTCAACGTGGTTTTTGACTTTAATTTGTAGTTTACAGTCACAGCTATCATCAAAGGGAGCATTGGCCATGTTGACAAATCTACCAAGAGCATGCTTAAGAGGGAAGCCAAGAGGGAAGTTAGGCCTACGTTCCTCTTAGGGCCTATTCAATAAGCTTGTTTTTTTCGTTGACCAGATTTGAAAGCAACTGTTCTGCTCATCTATAATTATTGCAGTGTCGTGGCCGAGCGGTCTAGCTTACCGGACTCAAGTTCTGGTGTTAGCAGCAGAATGTGGGTTCGAATCTCGGCCGTGACACTTGTGTCCTTGAGCAAGACACTTAACCATAATTGCTTCTCTCCACCCAGAGGTTAAATGGGTACCTGTGAGGGCTGAGTTGGTTGATTAGCCCTATATGCGCTGTAATGGCAGCAATTGAGCTGTATATTCCCCAGGGAGCTGAGACGGTTTCAGGAATGATTTATGAGCCTTATGAGCATGGGTAATGATATAATGCGCCTTGAGCACCACTCAGTTGGTGGATACGTGCGCTATATAAGTCCACACATTATCATTAGCTGTTACGACCTGATAGTCGGAACAGCTATTGTTTCTGTCAAGATTTTTTTCTTTTTTTCTTATTCTTTATTTCCACCAAAACCCTATTGCCTTAACGTGTGAGAGGTCTTGGTGACAAAAGTCCTTCTTAGGAATATCAGAAAGAGTCAAATCATATACCATATGGAAGCTTATGCCTTGACGTAGTTTCTAAATGTCATTAGACTAAAATTCTTAATTAATTAGCTTAGTTATAGTCACGTGAATATTTAATTAGGCAATCTTGTTATCACCATAGCTCAAGAAGTATACACCCGATCATCAAACATTTATAGCGCATTTTGTATCTGTGTACAAAACACATGCACTGAAAAAGTTGATGTGACCAAGTCGCTTCCTTATTCGGCAGTAATTCTCCATATATCTTTGTACATAATACACAAACAGATATGACGTGGGACTTGTTTGCGAGTCCAATTAATGACGATCTTTGTACATAGATTCCATATAGTAGTCCACACACGTTGTGTAGTCATTGCATTCCTAAATGAAATGAAAGCAGAGTGCGTCCGATTCCTTTCAGTTTCATTTTGATAATTATAATGAGTCCATTACATTGGCGACGAGGATGAAAAGCGGTGAGTATTCTTTTCATATGATAGCATACATTTCTAGCAAAAAGGAAAATTATAAAAGAGGGCCGGACATTTTCGTAGCGTTAAGTCCCATTGTTTTACGTACATGTAAGTGCAGCAATATACACATCGTTAGGTTAACCAGTAGCAATATGGCGTAACAACCACTAGCACTAGCACAAGTGAAGTAGCAGTGACCGTCGAAAAAATCTTCAGTTTGTGCACAAATTAACGTTAAGTAGTAAAGTACCTATTTATTTGTATGCACGCATTGGGATAGTACTGACCATCAATCCCATAAACAGAATTGGTGTAAAGATGTTAAAGGGACAGTATCGTCACGATCAGAGCAGACTTTCTACAAACAGGGCATGGAATCGGCGTCCTAGTTTAAGATGAACACAGTGACTAAAAATTACTGGCTCATTTATGCAGCAGCAACACGAATATGACCTTATTATGTGAGTATTATTTTCAGTCACTGGGTTAAACTAGAACTTGAACTCTGATTCCATGTCCTGTTGATCGTGACGATAAGCCCACCTTCAAGCAATAACTTTAATTAGCTGTTACGACTACCTGTTAGTCACATACAAGAAACACAATAGTGCATCTTTCTACAAGGAACACATCCTTACCTTGTTAAGATCACCTTACAAACTTATACGAAGTCACAACACAATGTAATTTGAAGGATAACTGTACAATGAGTTCACTACCCACGCAAACTATTTCTTATAGCTCTGACATACACTTTGTCTTTCCTTTTAACACCAACCTTAACTTACAAAATTATGTATTTGTGTCTTTCCACACTAATGTACAAAAGTATGACATTTTAGGAACATGGGACATTGATAATAAAATGAAGTACTTTTTACTCTTAACTTTTTTCTGTGTACATTCCAAGTGCCTTGAGGATTGTGCTTTTCAAAAATTAAGACAACTTTCTAAGTAATTAAGTAATTAAGTAATGGAGTGTCGTGGCCGAGCGGTCTAGCGCACCGAACTCAAGTTCTGGTGTTGCCAGCAGCAGGGTGTGGGTTCGAGCCCCGGTCGTGACACTTGTATCCTTGAGCAAGGTACTTAACCATAATTGCTTCGTCCTTCGGATGGGACGTAGGTCCCGTGTGTTGTATAATGCACGAAAAGTGGATTGTCGTGGCCGAGTGGTCTAGCGCACTGAACTCAAGTTCTGGTGTTGCCAGCAGCAGAGTGTGGGTTCGAGCCCCGGCCGTGACACCTGTGTCCTTGAGCAAGACACTTAACCATAATTGCTTCTCTCCACCCAGGGGTTAAATGGGTACCTGTGAAGGCAGAGATGGTTTGCTCTCTATGCGCTAGAAATGGCAGCAATTGAGCTGTATACTCCCCAGGGAGCTGAGATGGTTTCAGGAATGATTTATGAGCCTTATGAGCCTTATGAGCAGGGATAATAATATAATGCGCCTTGAGCGCCACTTAGTTGGTGGATACGTGCGCTATATAAATCTATACATTATTATTATTATTATTATTAATTACAATATGTTTGTAACATGGACAGACATTTATTTAGAAATTGACTAAAAGTACTAATAGAACAGATTTATTCACCCACATGTTGTCCCTTTATAATGCTATTTTCCTAAGGATTGTTACCTGAAAAAATCAAGACAACCCTCCTGGTATTAAACAAATAACAGGGGATCATCTTCAAAATATTATGTTTGTAACGTGGACAGACATTTGTCACAAATTGTCTGTCCACGTTACATACGGGGTATATTTCACATGCTAATTTCTTAAATACCCAGAAGATGTCTTAGTTTTGGCTCATAACAATCCAAAAGGGGTTAGGTATGTAAATGAAAAACCATTTGAGTAATTATTTAATTCTATTGTCACTTTCCTGTCAATTTTCAAACAACATGTCTGTCCATGTTACAAACATCATGTCTTAAAGATGATCCTGTAATTTCTGAAGTACCAATATTATTTTCTTATTATTTGTTATGCACAATCATTAAATGCTAAGGAATGTTCAGGAATAGATTAGGACAAAATAGTTGCTTTTAATTGACCCTCCCATGTCACACTCCAATAGTTATCATATGTATACCCATTAGTGTGGAAAGACCCACTTATTATTTATTTGTAAGTTCTTTAAAACAGTTTTCTATATATTTAATAAATAGTTGTACTTTTTACAGATTTTTTTGGTGTCTCACTCCTTTACCACAAGTTTTACTTTCCCCAAAACCATCAAATTTTCAACTTTGATCAACTGTTCCTCAATTGAGCTATGCTTATCACGACAAGTTAAGCCCCTGTAGTGGCTGTCTTCTATAGCCTGTGCATTACCAGTCAACAATTCTTAATTTTGTACAATGAGTTCACTACCCACGCAAACTATTTCTTATAGCTCTGACATACATTTCCTTTTAACACCAACCTTAACTTACGAAATTATGTATTTGGGTCTTTCCACACTAATGTACAAAAGTGTGACATTTTAGGAACATGGGACATTGGTAATAAAATGAAGTACTTTTTACTCATAACTTTTTTCTGTGTACATTCCAAGGGCCTTGAGGATTGTGCTTTTCAAAAATTAAGACAACTTTCTAAGTAATTAAGTAATTACAAGGGAATCTTCTTTAAGATATTTTTGTAACATGGACAGACATTTATTTAGAAATTGACTAAAAGTACTAATACATGTAGAACATATTTATTCACCCACATGTTGTCCCTTTATAATGTTATTCCCCTAAGGATTGTTACCTGAAAAAAATCAAGACAACCCTCCTGTCCTGGTATTAAACATATAACAGGGGATCATCTTCAAAATATTATGTTTGTAACGTGGACAAACATTTGTCACAAATTGTCTGTCCACGTTACATACGGGGTATATTTCACATGCTAATTTCTTAAATACCCAGAAGATGCCTTAATTTTGGCTCATAACAATCCAAAAGGGGTTAGGGATGTAAATGAAAAAGCATTTGAGTAATTATTTAATTCTATTATCACTTTCCTGTCGATTTTCAAACAAAATGTCTGTCCATGTTACAAACATGTCTTAAAGATGATCCTGTAATTTCTTAAGTACCAATATTATTTTCTTATTTGTTATGCACATTAATGCTAAGGAATGTTCAGGAATAGATTAGGACAAAATAGTTGCCTTTATTTGACCCTCCCATGTCACACTCCAATAGTTATCATATGTATACCCATTAGTGTGGAAAGACCCACTTATTATTGATTTTGTAAGTTCTTTAAAACAGTTTTCTATATATTTAATGAAGAGTTGTACTTTTTACAGATTTTGTTTGTGTCTCACTCATTTACCACAAGTTTTACTTTCCCCAAAACCATCCAATTGTCAACTTTGATCAACTGTTCCTCAATTGAGCTACATGTATGCTTACACCAGCATGACAACTTAAGCCCTGTAGTGGCTGTCTTCTATAGCCTGTGCATTACCAGTCAACAATTCTTAATTTGGTACACTGTAGTTGACAAATCTATTAAGACCTGTCCACCATAAAACTCATATAGCGCCCTAAAGTCACCGGTTTTAAAAGTGACATAACCATTGTTCTTAGCGTTGCAAATTACAGTGTACAATGCAAAGGGCCGAAAATTCAACTTTATTGTATTGGGTCAAACTATACACCAAATTGTAATCTTAGTATGAAAAACTAAATTTCGTCATCGTGATGTCATCCGGTTTCCATTTACAGTCTCATGAATATTTAATTAGCAAATCCATTTTGAACCATAACTCAAGAAGTATACACTTGATACTTAAACTTTTTACAGTTATAGACTTGATGGGTACTGTGAATGTGCGCTGTGGTATCGTGACCTCATAATGACCTGTACTTCCGGTTCAACAGGAAGTTTGAATAAAAATAAATATTTTAGGGTACAAAAACAATGCGATGAAGTTTCTTTAACATGTTAGAACAAAAATAGTACTGAGGAATTCTTATAATTTTTTTGACTGCACTCAAACATCCTCATGAATGAAATGCAAATAAACCACACATTATGAATCGTAACAGCTTTGTGTTCGTCCGAAGGACAAACACCTTGCAAAAACAAAGGTCAAGATCATTTCATGCAGACTCCTGTACCTTACAACTTATCCGACATTAAATTCACAAACACGACCCCACTTTGACCTTTCCTTCCAGTCCAAACAGGACAAAACAAGACACCCTCAATATCAGTCTCCGTTGAAATAGTTCATGGTATACTCCATTAAGTATCTAAGGTCAAGGTCATTAACTGTAAACAACACAACGTCATTAACGTAACAGCTCTGTGTTCGTCCAAAGGACAAACACCTAAATGTCTAGTTATTATTATTACCATAACAAATTAGTTACCTTATGCATTATGCTTTATAAAAAACGGTACTACAACCGGCGGTGGGGAACCGCCGGTATGGTTCACCAAACTATTGAGGATTCTGTACTTGCCCTAATTAGACCTTTTGTTAAGTCCGGAAGCTACAGATTGACGGACTGTTCGCGCCTGCGGTGAAAACGCCAGACGTGCAGTAAGTCAAGATGATTTGTGTTTATTGAATTGTGTTGTAAACAGAAAATAATTGTGTTGTTAGTTTTCGAAGCAAACCTATACAGAGTCTGAGTATTTTTGGACAGACGAAATCGTGAGTCCAGGGAGTGAGCATTGAAACAAGTTGCTGTTGTTGATGACAAATAAATCAGTGTGTTTCTAATTGTGAATTATTGAGTGCGTTTGTTTTCTGTTGGCGTTTGGCTACAGAG